>NC_061165.1:38927420-39011932 GCF_022113875.1 Hydra vulgaris
GCGCATATCTAAAATAACAATCTCTAAAATAATATAAACAAACCATATATAAACTTTGTTGCAATATAGTTTACCCCTTTATACACACTGTTAATATTATTTTTATTAGTTTATCATGTACTGATAAAAATTTTAATAATTTATTTATTGCTTTATATAAAAATGTAATACAATTTGTATTACATTTACTGTTTTCAGTACATATTACATATTCTCTTTTCTTCAGTACTTGCGTTCTCAATTATCTATTTTATTTGACCTGGTTTTTTCTTCTGTAATTTAGTTAGCTATGGTCTCTAATAGCATAGCTCGTGAAATAATGTGTCTCCTAATTATTCCATGTTTAGATATGCCCTTATTGCAATCCATCTTTGATATTAAGAACACATTGTATGTTAAAAATTTTTAACTTTACAATTTGTATTACAATTGTATAATATATACAATTTAAATAATCTTAGAACATACAAAAAATAAAAAAAAACTTAAAATTTGCAAAAAGCAATTACCAGCAGTGCCGGAAAATAAATGATATTAATTACCGGCAGAAAATATTGAGAAATAAATTTAAATTAAGGATTGTGTATGTCGAAATTTTTCGCAGGCGATAAGACAGGTTTGAATGCCGAAGAAGTATTTTTTTTTTATGAATCTTTATGTTTTATTACACAAGTAAATAAAGTAAAACAATAGAAATTATTGTTGTTTGCTAATTACTATTTCATTCTTAATTAATTTTTATATTTTTTTAAATTTTGTTTAATAGATGCATCAAAGTGTACATACATCGACTGATATAGGTGTGAGCGGAATGTAAATGCATCGACTGATATAGCCATTTGGACAATGGAGTGTAAACACATTATTTCAAGGTCAGGATTTAAGTAGGCATTCTTCATAAGGATAGCCTCTTTATTTTGCATGACGACATTCAGACACATTTGCAGAGTTATCTTTTTTTTTGACAAAAATGATATTTTTCTCATTCATGTAGTTTTGTACAGATTTTGCGTAATAAGACAATGCCAGATCAAGCCAAAATAATGTATATTCATCATCAGAATGATGCTTATTGATAAATGGAATTAGTTTGTTCTTGATACTATCATTTTTGTAGACTTTTTGGTTGATTGTAAAGCTACTTTTTATGAATATTAGCGAAGATATTCTTTTATCGGAAAAGCGAATCCAAACGAGTAATTTCTTTTCATATTTTGCAGTGTGGGTGAATTTGACACTTGATAGTGT
Organism: Hydra vulgaris; assembly: GCF_022113875.1. Taxonomy (NCBI): domain Eukaryota; kingdom Metazoa; phylum Cnidaria; class Hydrozoa; order Anthoathecata; family Hydridae; genus Hydra; species Hydra vulgaris. The sequence goes on from NC_061165.1 coordinate 38,928,669, forward strand.
TTGAATAATAAATATTATTTCCATTAATCTAAGAGTGGTAAAATGTGAAGTTCGACTCGTCATCAAGGATTAATGATTTATTGTCAGAAATTCGATACAGCCAACTGTACTTCGTTCGAGTTGTCTTTATTTGGCCATAAGTTCTTAATGGAATCTTCTTCTTCTTTAGCCTGTTTAAAGACTGTTTTTAATGTTTTGCTGATATATAATTAAGTGCACTTAAATTTCCGAGCTTCTTGTGTTTGCAATATGCCATTTTTGTGGTCAAACATTCTTTTAAGTCTTCCGATATTCTTTTTCGTCTTAATTTTAGCAATCCTTCCTCTTCCAAGGACTCTCTGATGCCCATAATTATTTTCAGCGTATTGAATAATGACATAGATGGTGTTAATAGGAAATTTTTTAGCAAGAAAACGATCAACTATAAACTTCTTCTCTTTAGATCGATTTTTCAAATAGAAGCTGTACAATCGTTCTCAACAGGGTTCTTGTTTTTCTTTCAATTTTCTCTGTAACAATAAATTATTTTGATTTAAAATAAAACAAGTTTTGTAGAAAATTTAAAATGCTATAAACTAGGTAAGATTGCAACTATAATTAATATAAAGTATGTTGCATAACTTTGTCTCTAAAGTCATTACCATTTTTTAGTTATAACCCGTTAAGTGTCTTTATTCAGTTGTTTATGTTTTCTTCGACTTAAGAAACATGTAATCCCTTTTAATTAATATTGCGGATTGATGCACTCATTCCGAACCGTTTTTTTTTTTTTTTTTTTGTTTAAAAAAAGATTTTAAATATTTATGAACCTAATGATTTTAATGCAAAATGCCTTTTATATATTAAAAAAAATAACTTATCTTTGTCCATTTTTAAATATCTATTTTAAGCAAATAAATATCTATTTTAAATATCTATATCTATTTTAAGCAAATAAATATCTATTACAAACAAATATTTATAATTAATTATAATTATAACATTATAAATTAACCATTTTGTTGAATCAGGTTTAATCAATTTTCTATTACATATTGAGGACTTTATCTTTGCAATAAGTTTTTGTATAATTTCGATAGATCTTCTACTTTTCCCATTTTAAATGTAAATTAAAAAATTTAATTCTTTCAATAGATGATGTGGTCAGGTACCTTTAATTTTAACTATGCATATTTTTTTAGAACTTTTATTGTAAAATGTTATTTTATTGATTATTGATTGACGTGGTTTATATCCACACGCTTACAAAAAGTACTGACGATTAGATCAGTAACAATTTTATGTTTGTATTTGTAATATTTTCACTATGGCTACAAATGTAAAAAAAAAAAAAAAAATCCCTTCCAACCCCCTTTCCTTATTAAATGATATAGCGTACTTAAAAACTAATAGTTGTTACTCAATCTGAATCAATTACAAAAGTTATGAAACTGAAAAAAAATAAAAATTTATAAACTAAATTATATTAATTTTTTTATAAACAAAAAAATCTGACATGAACTTTGAACTTATTTACTATTCCAATGGGTAATTTGCATGAGGTAGTACTCAACTATCAAAACTTAAAAAAAAAATTTCTCTACAAAAACATGCTTACAGATTTATATATTAAAAAAAATAATATGAACATGCAAAACCACTAATGAAAAAAAAGAAGCAAATAATGAATATATATATGAAATCAATATTTACCAACACCTAATTTTAATGCATAAATTTGATTCCAAATAATTTCAATAATAAGCTTACCAAAAATATGAGCAAAAAGTATTCTCTTTAGAATAAACCTATGGAATACGCATTAATTGTCAAATATTAGTAGCAAGTATTCTGAATATAGAATAGCACACCATGAACCAAAACAATAAAACACTTCAGAAAATTAAGCAGCCGTGGCGCAGTGGTAGCGCACTTGCCTACCACTGCGCCACGGCTGGTAGGCAAGTGCGCTACCACATTGCAAACGTAAGATCCGTGGTTCAAACCCCACCTCTGGGCAAGTTTTGCGACATCGGTTGGGAAGGAGGCGTGAACTTCCTATTAAATGCTCTTCCGCGGTGCTCTGTGATAAGACCGTGAGGACTTCTTGGGGCACCTTAATCAACTTAAAAAAAAAAAATAATAAGGTAAAACCGTTAAACTTCTTTAAGTTTCTGATAAAAACTGAAAATTTTATATAAGATAAACAGTTTTTTAACTTTTTTTCTAAATGAACATCGAGTTCCATTGCAATTTTTTTTATTTTTTTTTATATATATATTTTTAGTCATTAGTCATTCGAATATATTTGTCAGTATATTCGAATGACTATCGCTAAAATTATATCAATACTAATTACTTTCTTGATTTAAAGGAAATATTGTATATTGGAAGAATTGTACATATTATTTTACCAACCTTATTTTACTTTTAACTAGTAAAGCCCACATAGAAGCTTTATGAAAAGGTTGTGGTGACTTTAGTCATTCGTATTTTCTTTGAGTTCCTGCCTGTTTTTTATAAATCCACCTCTTTTTTATGCAAACGTTTCTTTGTAAGTATATTTTCTTATTATATAAACTAAAATATATATAAATAATTTTTTGATGTTGCAAATCAATTTATTTAACAAAATACAATAACGAGAAAAAATAATTTTACGATAATATCTCCCCAGCTAGCGCACATACGTTGTTTAAACATTAGAACAATGTCGCGCGTTTTGTTGGCCCAACATCAGCTGCCGACGTTGTTTTTATATCATTATGGTTACAAATGCGACGTCGCCAAAACCAATGTTGATATAACGTTGTTTTAAAGTCGGAAAATGGTTGTAATTTCTACGATGATTCAATGTTTTATTTTATAAGTTAGCCTAACGTTGTAATTTAAGTTGGCACAACGTTGTATTTACGTTAATTCAACGTGGAACTTTATTTGGCAAATGGTTGTGTTAAATATTATTCGGAATTATATTTTCATTAAATTCTACTTTCGTTTTATATATATATATATATATATATGTATATATATATACATATAAACATACATATATGTATATACATATATATACATACATACATATGCATCATACACAGTTGACGCAAATATTATATATGCTCTTAGGATGTTAATGCTAGATCAAACGAACAAAAATCATGTTTGTATTGATTATGGTTTGATATTTTAATAATCACGGAAGATTTCATTTATATTATATAATTTCGCAATAGCAATGTTTGGTTGCATACACTGGATCAACGTTGAGTTTAGATCGTAAAAACAATCAACTTTTTGCGATATTTTCACATATATTGCGATGTTTTATATATTATATATTGCGATATTTACACATATTATATATTGCGATATTTACACATTTACACATTATATATTGCGATATTTACACATATATTGCGATATTTTCACATATATTGAAAAAACGTTGATTTATATACATTGAATTAATGTCGAGATATATACATTGGATCAACGTTGGGTTTAGATCGTAAAAACAATCAAATTTTTTCGATGTTTTTACATACATTGGAAAAACATTGATTTATATACATTGAATCAACGTCGAAATATATACATTGGATCAACATTGGGTTTACATCGTAAAAACAATCAACTTTTTGCGATGTTTTTACATACATTACATACAAGAATTATTACTGACTCCTTCGAAAAATCACAATTTACTTTAGCTTTTGATACTATTGATCACAGCATTCTATTAAATAAATTAGAACATTCCGGTATCACTGGTAAAGTCTTAATGTTATTAAAAAAGTTACTTAAATCATCGTAAACAATTCATGCATATTGATACACACTTAACAACTACTGCTTTAGATATTTCCTGTGGAGTCCCCCAGGGTTCCATACTTGGACCACTGCTATTTCTAATTTATATTAATGACCTCTATAAAACTTCTAATTTAATGACAATAATGTATGCTGACGATACTAATCTTTTCTTTTCCCAAAATGACATCAATAACTTATTTAATGACATGAATGCAGAACTAAAGAAAAATATCTGACTGGTTTACATCAAATAAGCTTTCACTTAATATTGAAAAAACTAAGTGGATTCTTTTTCATTCAGCTTATTAAAAGCATATACTACCAAGTGAAATGCCACCGCTTTTCATTGATAAAATTAATATAAAAAGAGTAACTTATACTAAATTTTTAGGTATTATTGTGGATGAAAATCTTTCATGGAAAAACCACATTGGAAATCTAAATAATAAAATTGCAAAAAGTATTGGGATTCTATATAAAACAAGAAGCATTTTAAATAAACATACTTTAATTCAACTATATTACTCATTAACTCACTGCCATATTAACTATGCTAATATTGCCTGGGGTAGTACCAAAAAAATTAAGTTAAAGCCTTTGCTTTGTCAACAGAAGCATGTGGCACGTCTTATTAATTTTAAAAATCGTTTTACTCATGCCAGGCCTTTATTATTAAACATGAATTTTCTTAATATTTACGAAGCAAATATATTTAACGTTCTTTGTTTTATGTTTAAATGCAAAATTAATACTTGTCCTGTTTCTTTTCATAAGTTATATTCAATGAAAGAAAAAAATAAATATATATTAAGAAATAATAAACATCCAATTTTTCAATCAAATATAGGCAAATCTTGCATTCAATACCGTGGAGCCTTTTTATGGAACAAAATAGTTTTAAAGCATTTTGATTTTTCGCATAATTGGAATTATTTTTCTTTTAAAAGAAAACTAAAAGAAGTAATTTTTTCAATTGATAACATATCTTTATATTTTTAAATTATTACATATTCCACAAAATAATTAAGGAATTGTAATTTGAACGTCAGTATTTTTTAGGTTACATATTATATATTATATATTGACATTACATATATACTGATGAAAACTGATGTAATTTTTCGAGTTTCTGTTTGCTTTTTTTTTGTTTGTTTGTTTGTTTTTGCATAATATTAAATATTGAGAAATATCATACATATATTCACATATATTATAAAATATTGTTAAAACTTACTTAACATCTAAAGAGTATTATAATATATAAACGCATTTATATATTGTTTTAAATATTTGTAAATTTTTGTATTTTGACTCTTAATATAGATTGTAAAGGGCTTCATGATAAGATCGTGTGATCTTCTGGAAGTCCTACCAGTAATATATTCAATGTTAAATTATGGAACACTTTATTAAATTAAATTATGGAACACTTTATTAAATAACCAGCTGAAAAATTGTTCTTCACTTTCTCTATTTAAACAAAAACTTAAACAAAAACTTCTTAACGATGTTAATGAATTAAATTCTTTTTAAGAATTTATTAATCTTTTTAATTTTTAAGAATTTATTAATCTTTTTTAACAACTATTTTATTAACTAGTCTAACCAATTTAAATTTTTCTTTAATTATCCTATTAGCGTATCTTCAGTTTTTAAGTGTGATTGCTTTTTTTTATTTTTTTATTTTATTTTTGTTTTTGTTTTTTTTGTTTTTGTTTTTACAATTTTCTTTTGATTATAGATTAGTAACTGATCTTAACATACTTGTATATATTTGTATATAATTTTTAAATGGTACAAAGTAATTTTATGTTTTATGTTTACATTTTAATGGTTATACATGCTTGCTGATGAAAGCACGTCGGGGTGTAGTGATAAGGCAAATATTGTCTTCTTTTAGCCCCGGTCATGTAGATTTTATTTATATAACACGGCTTTGCATTCTTTTTTTTTTTAAGACAAATAAAAAAAAAAAAAAAAAAAAGTAAATTTACCTTGTACATATTAATCTGGAAAAAAAAACAAAAAAACATTAGACCAATGTAAATTTGCCAGATGTTTTTAGTTCTATCAGTAATAATTTTATTATTAACTAAATGACATTAGATCAACGTTGGTTTTGCATTGGAAAAAAGAGCCGACGTTTGCGATGGTTTTACATACGTTGGCCCAATGTAAGTGTGCAAGTGTCCAATTCAATGATCCATGATTAAACCATTTTATTTTTTTATATATAATAATATACTTCTAATTGGTTTTTTTAAACCCCTACTTTATAATTTTCACTTGCAATACCTTTACCATTAATTCGATAAAATGAACCACAATAATAAATGCGTTTCATTTTCATAAAACAACATATAAGTAATATTTCAAACGTGCGATAGTTTTATAACATTGTATAATAACTTTGTAATAATTCTGTAAATAAGCCTAATATTATATAGATTTACTATCCTAGTTGGAATAATTTCACCGGGTTTAATAATTCGGACTTATAAATAATTTTTGAATTAAAATCATAATTAGCAGGGCCGTCCCGAGGAGGGGGGCGTAGGCGTAGGGCCTCCTTGAAAATCTCTCGGGACGGCCCTGGTAATTAGTTTGCATATTGACGTTGACTGATAATTTTTTTTTACATATTTCACCAAATCATTTTCAATAGGAGAAAAAAAGATCTAAAAGCTAAGACATAACAGACAACTAATTGAAAACTGTTTAATAAACCAAAAAGCATTTAAATTCCATTGAATTAGCAATACCTTAAAACATCCGTAAATTTTGTTGCTTTTGGTAAATAATTAATCCTCTTATTTAACGGACATAATCAGACCGTTACTTTTTTTAAGGGATTGTTTTTAGTTGTACTATTTACAGTGTCCTCTAAGAACTATTTTTTCATTATTAAGAGTTTTTGTTTGTTGTATTTTATATGTTTTTAATATATTTTACATAAGTAAGATAACTTACCTTTATTTTTTCTGAGTTAGAGAAAGTTTGCAACACGAAAATACTTTTGATCAACCAACGTTAACGTATATAAATATTTGCGTATATAAATGTTTGTGTATATAAATGTTTGTGTATATAAATGTTTGTGTATATAAATATTTGTTTATATAAATGTTTGTGTATATAAATGCTTGAGTATATAAATGTTTGCATATATAAATGTTTTTGTATATAAATGTTTGTGTATATAAATGTTTGCATATATAAATGTTTGCGTACATAAATGTTTGTGTATATTAATGTTTGTGTATATAAACGTTTGTGTAAATAAATGTTTGTTTATATAAATGTTTGCATATATAAATGTTTGTGTATATAAATGTTTGCATATATAAATGTTTGCATATATAAGTGTTTGTGTATATAAATGTTTGTGTATATAAATGTTTGTGTATATAAATGTTTGCATATATAAATGTTTGTGTATATAAATGTTTGTGTATATAAATGTTTTTGTATATAAATGTTTGTGTATATAAATGTTTGTGTATATAAATGTTTGTGTACATAAATGTTTGTGTATCACTAAAAGTACTAATTAGTGCGTATATAATAACACTAATAGCAAATATTACAGCAGAGATCTTGAGTAAAAATAATAGTAATTTGTCTTAAACTAAGCCTATCATCATGATAAAATTTTATTGTTATTGTTATTCATCAGGATAAAATGTTAAAAAGTTATCGTGTTCTATAATACTGACTATTAAGTTTGTTTGCAAAAAGTTTAAAAGTTTGCATATACTTTTTAAGATCTTCCAAACGTTCGTAAAGTTTTCTATTTTCAATCACCATGTTCCCTATCCTATATTTCTTTTATTTTTATCCTATATTTCTTTTATTTTTTTATCGATTCTATCCAATTTACTTTTATGTCTACGTATCTCACTATTGCCATCTAATTCTTCAGCGACAGCGACAGCGATAGGTAATATTTATTTATACTACTTACATTTCCATTAGTTGTTTTGTTACTTCCAAAAATAGTTTCAACAACGCTATCAAATGTAGTAGTAAGTATACGAATTTCTTTTAAAATTACGGTTTTTGGGTTTATTTTTTTGCGTTAAATATTTCTATATTGTTTTTATTGATGAAATAAATAAGCATGTTAAGATGTGATCTGATATTTTAGGTTTTTGTCCTTTATTAAAATCAGTTCCGAGATCTATAAACTGATACTTAGGAAAGTTAGTTATTTTATCAAAATTGACTCATATTATTTTTTGTTATTTGAATTGTATTCCATAATTCGAACCTAAAAAAAATTTTTCACGTGTTTTTCCATCCCAACTAACACTTGCTTAATTGGGCCGATGTTGGTTTAACGTTGGATTGGTTGACAATTACAAAGACATATATATATTACGCTATATAACAGTGAAATATATTTAAAAGATATACAAATACAAATATAAAATGATTTTAAATTTAAATTTAAAGTTTTACTAATATAATAGTTTAAAAAAAATTTTGAATTATTATATTAGTAAAATTTTTAATATTAATATTCAAGAGTTTTTAATTTAACATTCAAAAGTTTTCTGGTGGAATAGTTCACCATTCACCATTAAATAAAATTCAATGGTGAATGGTGAATAGTTTTTTTCTTATAAATAGTTACGTTTTTTTAATCACGGATGATATTTAAAAGTATATTCCAAAGTTTAGGACCATAGTGGGATAATGCTCATATAATTATTAGTAACTATAATATGATTACTTTAAAAAAAATTATAACTAATGATAAAAAGTATGGTAAAAATAAATATAGTAAAGTTTAAAACTATGACAGAAGTTATAAAAATAAACATAACATTTGCAAACATTATGAAAATAATCATAAAACTACTACATTACATTACAAATGGAATCACTATCATTATAAATAATATGTATAAAAAGCTCCTAAACAAAGATAAATTAATGGTAATAATAATAACAATAGTAATAAAGTCAAATAAAAGATAGTATAAATAACAAATAATAGATAATAAAAAGTATAAACAAAAGTTTTATAAATACAGTAATATAAAAAAAAAAGCAATGATAAATAATAAAATTAATATTCATTAGATATATACTCAAATTTCTTAATTTGGTTTCGATCGAGAAGAAGAGTCTTGATAATAAGTTTTTAGTTTAAACCTTTTATAGTCTGGACGCTACGTGTAACTTTTTCTTGGAAATGAAGTGGACATTACAAAAACTACTTAAATAGTTTAACATTGATATCTTGAATGAGAAAAACTTTACGTGCCTTTCTGAAAGTGCTTAAAGGGTCACATTTGGGCCCTTATTTGGTACTGATGACGTCATTTTGACATTTTTTAAAAAAATCAAACTAAAAAATATATATTTTTGTCAAAAGTTAGATAAGCTCTTGAGAAAACCTTATAATAAATGACAAAATCTCGAAAAAAACTTACGTGTCTTTCTGAAAGTGCTTAAAGAGTCAAATTTGGTACTGATGACGTCACGCTGATAATTTTTTCAAATTTCGCGAAAAAAAAAATTTAGTGAACAGATTTTTAAAAAGGAAAGTTCGAATCAGTTGAATAATATTTTGTCTAGATGTCGTCTCAATCATTTGTGTTTTCACAAGACGAACAGTTGCGTACAAGTCAATCCATGCAATCAACCCGTGTTTCACATTTTGACTTTTTACACGAATAGGAATTATCTGCAAAACATCTTCAGGAGCAGGTCTAATGTGCATCAATTTAACCTCAATTTGATTGCCAATTTCTCGCCATCCATATCCATTAGGTTTTGGAAAATTGAGATTTGCCTTCACTGATTGTTTGACAATTGCTGTTTGATACAAACTCTCTTGCAATGACACATAAGAGCATCCCTAGTTGGCAGAAACTTTTAAGGTTCCGTAGCTTCTTTCTTGGCAATAAACTTAAGGTATCTTCCTTCGTTCGTATCACTGCATTATAATTTTTATTACTGACATATAAACTTTTCGATTTGGTCAAAATAGGTTACACCAAAGGTATAAGAGTCCCCAACCTTGGAAAAATTGACTTGTACTCTTCAGACTGTCTCATTAGTTTGAGGTTTTTGACTTACCAATCCCGTAAAATGCACTTGTATAATTGTTCCCGCTAAATTCATGAAGAGCAAGATGAGCTTTACAACAATCAGTACCATAACTGCGAGGCAATAAGATTTATATCAAGAGTCCGCTTTTCAGTAGAAACGCCAATATCCACAAATAATTCTATTTGAAGTTGGTTTTGAAATTACAAAGCGTAAATGGCAATATCTGTGTCAACCGTGTGAATGCAAACGGTTTCGAAACCAATAGATGCATTTTATATAGGCAGTTTAAAGTATGTTTTTTTTAAAGACAAAACCTTGCTGCGAATCTTTTGTGCGACATGATGGATAAGCTGTTCAATGAGTTTTGGATTATTTTCCCCTTCTCAATGGTAATGTTGCATAAGAAAGAATACCCTATTTTGGTGACTGCAACTGAACAGACCCGCAAGTTTTGCAACTACAGCATCCTGCAAAGTCCTTTTATCTAGAATCTTTGCTCTATCTGTGCAGTTTTCTTTCTAAAATTCAAATAGCTTACTTGTATGAGTAATCTCTAAATTGTCTAGTACGTGTTCTGTCACATAGTCGAAGAGAAAACGCATAATTGCATCTTCTGTTAAAATAAAAGGAACTTTTTGGGGTCTTGTATAGTTAAGGTAACAAGTCCGATGATAATATAACTCTAAGGAAACTATAGTTTGCCCAATATACTAGCTGGGTTTTCAGCATTACTTAAGCGTTTTCTTTTAACATGTTTGCTGCACTTTCTGTTACAAATTTTGCCCAGTAGGCACGGACGTAAAAAAGATGTTTTTAAACGTCTTATACTCGTTTTGGACCTCTTTTGAACGTTTTGGACGTCTTTTGAACGTTAAAAAGACGTATTTTTTAGGCTCGGTACCCATTGGGTGTAAGCGTTTTATATCCGTTCCTATATTTATTAGTCTTTTTGCAATAGCAAATGCAACACTTTTCATCCGCAATAATTTTTCATGAAACAAGGGAATTATTTTAATTTTAAAGTAGTACATAAAACATAAAAAAAACGTGAAAACTGAGAGCAATATTCTTTGCTTTGCATTTCACACTAAAAGGTTTTTTAATTTACCTGATCTATTTCTTTTCCGAGCTGAGATTCTACGCTTAAATGAGGATGCATTACTCACGCCTACACTCTCGTTGACATTTTCTGCTCTATTTTTCCAATGTTATAAAATGTTTAATGTTTTTATATTCACATACTTATTGTAACATCTTTCATGAAATAAGAAAATTGTTGGGCACCTATCAGCAGGTCCGTATCCAGCATTATTTGGTCTTCCAGATTTTTGACCATATAAAGTTTAAACCCCCTCAATTTGAGGGGGTCGCAAATTTTATATTGTTATAATTATTGAACACTGAAATATTTTACTATGAAATTTAAAATTTATCGATTAATTTAAGTCTGGTTTAAAATAGTACAAAAATATTTCATCTCAGGGCAGGGGAAGCAGAAATTTTGGGGCTTTTTTGTTCACAAGCTCCAATCATCGCAACTTTTTGCAAAGCATCCTTATTTGACATAAGTATAAACATATAAATGTTTGGAGTTTGCTCCATGTCTAAAAGTTAGATATCTCGAAGACCTGAATTTCAGGTAGAATGTTTATGATTTTAAAGTTATTTCGAATTTGACGATAGTAAAAAAAAATATTATAATCAAATTTACGCTATTTATTGTTTTTTCCGTACAATTGTTTAAGGCATATATAAAAAAAAAAAACTGAGTTGTACATTTAGTTTGTGACTTACCAAGCATTGTAAGTCACAATGCTTAGATTGCAAGTCACAATCCACAAATCTTCACTTTCGCAAGCGCATTTTCAGTAAAACCACGCAGTTTGTTATTATTACGACCAACTTCACCATGATGAAGTATACAAGCATTTTTAATTTCTTTTTTAGGACCAGATTAAAATGCTGCTACTCGCCATTATTAAGTTTAATAATAATAAATAAATAAAAATAAAACACGTTATTTTAGTTTTATGTTTTACATTTTTGCATTAACCGTTTCTTTTAAAATGATTGCAGTTTGTTATGCAAATATTTTGTTTTATTTATAAAAATGACTTTGATTCTTTTCTTTTATTTATGACGGTAAATCTTTACTTTTAAAAAGAACTTCGATAAAATAAAAAAAAGTAAAGAGTTTTTGAAAAGTAAACATTTTTTAACGTAAACAAAGAACGGGAACATTTTTTTATTTCTTAGATTTATTAAATTAAAACTATTATATATTTTTAATACAATATTAAAAAAAAAATTATGAACAAATTTTTTTAAAAATAAGGTTTATGAAGTTTTGGTTACATAGATTTGATTAATTATATTTAAAACATCTAATTTTACAAACTTTTAACCCCCTATCAATAATTTGTTAAAACTAAATTAATGCTTTGCGGTATTGGATTTATAAACAATATGGCGGATATATCTTGCTTGAAATCTTTTCAATAAGCTGCATCAATTTTTGTCTCTAACTTAAGTTATAAGCACTTTCCAAGTGGCACGTAAAAATTTTAAAACTTCTTAAGTTATAAGGAACAAGTCTATGTAAAAATCAGAATGTCCACTCAAAATGTTTAGTTTTCCTTTTTTTTTTACATGTAGCGACCAGACTATTTATTTTTAACTACTTTTATGTATTTTAAGGTGTAAGACCTTTCAAAAATCATTAAAAAAAATAGAAAAAAATATTTTGTGTAATTCTGACACGAAATTTATCGCTTAACTCGAATTTGAAATCCATTTCTTAAAGTAAGATTTAGTTCTTAAAAGGGCTTGGCAAAAACCAGAAAATTTCAAAAAACCGGTTTTCAGTTTTTTTTAATTGCAAAACCGGGTAACCGGTTTTACACCGGTTTTTTATTATAAAAAGGAACTTTTATGATTTATGTATAAATTTGCTGTAACCTTCAGGGCTGTGGAGTCGGAGTTGGAGCCGGAGTTGCGGAGTTGCAACAATTTTAGCGGAGTCGGAGTCGCTAAAAAATATCGCGACTCCGACTCCGATAGTAATATTTCTTGGTATTGCACGTGTATATACAAAACATTCAATTAACCTTATGTTCATACTCAACCTCAAAAAACATTGCATGAATTTGTCAAAAAAAAAATTCAACTTATCGCGCAAAGAATTCAAAGAAGTTTTCAAAAATTTTGCTTTGGGCTGGAGTCGGAGTCGCAGTTAGATTCGGAGTCGGAATTGTACTCAAAAAATTTAAACAACTGGAGTCGGAGTCGGAGTCGTTACTTTTTTTTACGACTCCGCACCCCTGGTAACCTTCTGAATTTATATACTGGAATTAGCTTTGTAAACAAAAGAAAAGAAAGAAAAAAAGCCTTAGAAGACAAAATTTAGCAAAATCATTTTTTTCAACAATACATACACAGTTCGCTAACATTAAAAATCATGTTTTTTAATAAAATAATATTTAATAAAGACTAATGTATCCAACAGATCAAATTTCATTGAAAAACAATACTTGTACAATATTTGTACATTCGGAAAGTGTGTTGGAAAGTGTGACGTTTTCCTCCACACCGGTGTGTAGTTATCACTCCAAGACACAAGCGTGGAGTTATTTTGCACACTTTTATGGAAATTAACTTTTTCTAACTCGACTTCTGCACAGAAGTGTGAAGTTATTTGCACAAAATTGTGCAAAATAACTCCACATTTTTGTCTAGGAGTGATAGCTACACACCGGTGTGGAGGAAAACTCCACACTTTCCGCAAGTGTGTACTAGTATTACCGGCGGCTGAAAAAACTCTCTCACTTTCTGTTAATGTAAGTTGGATTGATGCCAGAGCATTTAATAGTTGGTTGTAATCTAAATCACTAAACAATCTTTTAGCCATTAAAACCTTTGGCAACCATTTATGCTTGTTCAACATTGTAGCCAAAGACAATATTAGCTGACAGATTGTTTAGCCTTAGACTAGTACTTTCTACCAACTCTGTTTTTGAAAATTTTCCACTTCTGCAAGAATTAATACATTGTAACTAATTCTTTGTTTTACCATTCTGAAACTCTTGTTTTTAAAGAGTTAAAAAACTTATCTTTTTTTTGCTCCTTGGCATTTCATAGTCATGTTTTGTAATAAACTCTGCAATAGCTCTTGAATATCTCATAGCATGAATAGAAAACCCATCTTATGCTGCACATTTAGCCAATAATTCTTCTATTGTTGTTGTTTCTGTAAAACTTAACATACTTGTTTTTGATTCTTTTCTGTGTTGGCTGATTAAGCTGAGTGGAAGAACGCTCTTTATTTTCATTCAAATCGATCTTATGTTTTGCACGAAGATGGTTTGCTAAATTTGACGTACTACCACAAGCACACTTAAAACAGAATAGCATATGTTGCATTTTGCAACATTTGGTATTTCTTTTTGCCATACTCTTGGTTTTTTCATGCTAAAGCTAAAATAAAATTTTTTTTCATTAATTACTAAGCATTATTTTTTATCAATTTACAGTAACAAAAATATTTTTTTAAATTTTAATTAGCAGCCGTGGCGCTGTGGTAGCACACTTGCCTCAGAAACGTAAAACCAATGGTTCAAACCCCACCTCTGGGCAAGTTTTGCGACATCGGTTGGGAAGGAGGCGTGAACTTCCCATTAAATGCTCTTCCGCGGTGCTTTGTGATAAGACCGTAAGGATTTCTTGGGGCACCTTAATCAACTTAAAAAAAAAAAAAAAAAAAAAAAAATTTATTATCAATTTAATTCGAACCTTATGACCTTGTATCATCTTTTCTTTTAAGCCTCTTTTTTTAAGCCTTTATTTTTTGTAGCAACTCAATAACCTTTTTTTTTTATATTTATACTATTTATAACTGAATATACTATATTCTAACTAAATATACTAATTATTATTATATTCTCGACTGAAAATTATACATATAAAAGAATAATTTAAAAATATACTTTATAATTTATAACGATTTATAATATTTAAAGTAATACAAAAGTCAAAGTTACAAAAATAAATTTTTTGAAAAAAAAATTGTTTTCGTTGTTTAAATATTTTATTTGAAATTGTTATTTAGCAATTTCAAATAAAATAATTAAACAAAATCTCTAATTAAAACAATACCAAAAAATTAAACAAAAGTTGACAAATACTTTAAGTTAGTATTTACTTAAAGTTAATACTTGTATATTAAGATATTGCAATATCCAAGCAATTTTTAAAGTTATATATATTTGTGCTTTCCACATTACTCCTTAGCTTGTCAAAACAAGAAACCTTCGAACTATTTATCTATTTGTCAATGTAAAATTAACGACCCATTTTTTTAGGAAAAAAAAAACAGGTTTTCGGTTTTGAGAAAGCTGAACAAAAAACCGGTTGACCGGTTGCGCTTTTCACCGGTTACCAAGCCCTAGTTCTTGAGATTTTTAATTTTAATTTAATATAAAAACTTTATTTCGATTTGATTTTTACAAGATAGTTTTAATTAACACTAAAATTAATTTAAATCAACGCATTTAACTTTATAGACAGTACACACATACACATAAATGTCATAGAAAAAATTAAAAAAAAAATTACAATTGTTTCATGAAAAAAAAATAAAAAAATAAAAAAATGTCATGAAAATTTGCAATTGTTTTAAATTAAAATATATATATATATATATATATATATATATATATATATATATATATATATATATATATATATATATATATATATATATATATATATATATATATATATATATATATATATATATATATATATTTATAATATTACAATCTTAGCTAAAGATATTGGTCAGTATAAAATGAAACAAAATTTTAAAAACGACAAATTTTGCAAACGCAATTATTACCATACCATTTCTTGATATGTTTTTTAAACACTTCAAGACTTTTTTGCGGACATGGTCTCATTGCTTAGAGTGTTCCAGAGCAAGGTGGCTCTAAATAACGTACAACACGAATCATTATATATTGAGCTTTTAGGAGGTAGAATGAGTTTTTTGCTACAACGGAATTTATACATAAGATTTTTAATAGTAAAAAGATTTTTCATAAATTTTGGATTTAGATAATTTATGGATTTAAAAGTTTCCATCATAAGAAATCTCAAATTTCTTAGATGGATTTTTGGAATATTATCAAAATCTAATAATTCATCTAGAGACAAATCAAACCTTTTATAGACTATACTTAAGGCTTTTTTATGAATTTTATTTATTTGTTTGTCATCTTTTTTTGAACAAAACATCCAAATTAGAGGACAGTAAGACAAAATAAAAGCATTAAACAGAAAAATAGATTTATCACGGGATGAAAAATTTCTTATGCGTGAAAAAGTAAAACATTTACCATTAGCTTTACTACATAACTGTTTAATGTGTTTCCCAAACTTTAGATCTTTATCAATTGTTATACTAAATAGTTTTACCTTATCGGAGGCAAAAACCCTTATATTACCTAGTTTAAGCGATAGATTTTTTCTGTTTTTTAAACCAACTAAAAGAAATTGGAACTTATCTGGGTTAGCAACCATCGAGTTTAACTGAAACCAATTGATGGTAGTGGTTACTTCTTTTTGTAAACGAAAAATAACCTTCTCAAATTTATAATCACAAGCATAGATAGTGTTATCATCAACAAAATTACAAAGTTCTGTATCTTTAATACATAAAAATAAATCATTTATAAAAATATTGAACAAAATAGGTCCAATGATTGACCCTTGAGGCATTCCAGGTAATATATCTACCCAATTTGAGGCAGAAGAACCTATTTTTACCTTTTGTTTACGGCCGCAAATGTAGCATAGCAAGAGATTAAGACTTTTTTTCGAAAAACCATAGGCGTCTTATTTAGCAATTAGTAAGTCATGCGGGATATAGTCGTACGCTTTTGAGAGGTCTATTAATATTGGTTCAATCAACACCTGTACTATTAATACAACCATGCCGATTATTAAGTAACAAAAAAAGGGCATGCTGAGTACTATAACTTCTTCGAAAACCACACAAAAGTTTATCAAATTTAGGCTCAATAAATATCAAGATTTGTTCATATAAAATAGTTTCGAAAACTTTAGAAAGGGCTGGTAAAATACTAATTGGATAGTAATTTGACTAATCAGAAGGGTCATTCTTCTTAAAACATGGTATAACATCAGCCATTTTTAGAAATAACGGGAATTTACCATCATGGATACTATTATTTATGCAATCTGTAAGACAGTCCCTAAAGTGAACAATATAAGATTTTAACATAAAAGTGGGTATATCACCACTAGTCTTTTTCTTATTATTTACAGACCCTATAATTTTTGTAAAATCACCAGATGTGATTTGACGGAACTGGAAACTTTCTTTTCACGTACTAAATTTTTTCTTTATGTTTATTATACTGGGATGATCAATATACTTTTTGATAACTGCATCAACTGGGTCTATAAAGCAAGAGAATAAAGACGAATTTATGGAGTCTGTACTTCAGAAGACACTGCAATAAGATATAAGTCGATTCTTCAACTGGGTAAACTTGATCTGCCTAGCAACACGCATAGCAATATGTTTTTAAACAGAATTACAAGCCATTTGTTGTTTTTTTTGTTAATTTATAAACTTTTTTAACAATGGATAAATCATGTAGAGTCAAACAAAGTACTCATAGTAAAAAATCCAGAACATTTTATGGAAATAGATACACTAAAACTTTGCCGATCAATTAAACTTTATCAGTTGCTCCTGTTATCAGTTATGAAAATGACTATAATTCTTGTAACACTCCTTCAAATTTATCTATATCCTCAAAAAAAGTTTGAGAAAATTGAGACAACTCAGCATAATTAAAACTGTTGGTTATCGAATTGTTGATATTGAAATTTTCTGTAATTAATTGGAAACTTGGAAAAAATGGATTAGTTGGAAACTTGGAAAAAATGTTAACAATCAAAATTAATTCTTTCAGAAAGTTTTTCCAAAAAAAAAGGATTTAGCTCAATGTAAAATATTTGCTGCTTTAATTGCAATAAAAAATTTGAATTTTTTATACTTCAAAGACATGTTCTGGGAATAACACATTTGTATCAGTTGAAATGTATCAGTGGATGCAAAAAAAAAAAAAAGATGACGCAGAGAATGACCAAGAAGATTGTTCATATGATCCTGGTTCTTGTTCTTATAAATAACAGATATTAAACTGGGTATTTGACATTTTTTTTTGGTAAAATTGGTAATGTAATATTTAAATGCTTTAAATATTACATTATTGTCATATTGTAATTTTTTAACCTCCCAGCCATCTTATCTCATTAACCGTAAGTCAGATTTGCATGAAATTTTCACCATGTTTATTGCATCTAATTGTAGAATTGGAACTAAAAGTTTTACAAAACTGTTAGGAGTTTTTGATTTAAAGGAGATTTAGCACACAAAAATGCATTTTTTAAATACGCCATTTTGAAAAACTCAGCATAACTTAAATACTTTGTTTTTTAGAACAATTTTAGTTCAGTTTGTAGATTACAATGTTGTGAATCATATGCCAAAAAAACATATCCTATATGCTTTCGCTTACTGAGATAGAATGGCCGCGGTGGCCTAAACATTTTTGAATGTCTACCATTTTACTTGGTAACCATGGCAACTAATAAATTTATTTTCCATTATTTAATGTCCTGTTATATCGTTGTTTCTCAGGATATACTTGGTTTTTTGTAAAAAAGATTTTTTTAATAAAATTTTTTTTGAGGGCTCTTATGCCTTAATACAAGGGTATTTAGTTATAATCTTTATTTTTAAACAGTGCAATAATAATTTAGATGGGAGGAGAACAAGGAACAATAAATTGATATTAAAATATGTTGGGTAACTAGAGGTATGCCGGAACCAATATATGTAATGTCCCCAATTCCGGGTACCCGATGATAAAAACAGATGTTAAAGACACGGTACCCCATTAAAAAAAGTAAAAATAAAAAAAAAATAAACAAACAAAAATAATTCAGAAAACACTTTTTGCTGAATTTTTTGTTTTTGCCATCTCTTGTTTGTGACAAATGAAAAGCGTTATCAGCGTTCGAAATAATTAAAAAGTAAACGATAAAATAATTTTTCCGACAATAATTAATTAAAAACTTCATTTGAACAGAATTTAGATTTTTAAAAAAGGCTGAAAAATAATTAAAATTCACTTAAACTATGCAATAATTCTTTGTTTTTAGCAGCCATGGCGCAGTGCTCGCCTCAGAAACATGAGGGAGCGCGCCCCTCTTTCATTTCTGAGGGGTCACGCCCCTCCCCCTACTTTTTTGTGCGTAGTGTTTTTTTTAAAGAATAGACGTTTTTTTTAAGAAATTGAGATTTTATTTTTGAAATAAGGTAGTGCGGGGGGCGCACTACCTTATTTTAAAATAGACGCAAGCTTTAAAAATTGTGCCGTCGGCCCAGCAAAAACCATTGATTTTTCATCCGACTTTCCAAACTTCATGGAAGTTGAAAATTATCTATGTTGGTTAAAAAGTCGTTGGTTTAAACGTTTATTTATTGTAAGCGATCATTTTTCAAACCTTATTTTCATTATTATTTTTCAAAACTATAAAATGGATACAAATGTATATCGTTGTTCGAAAGAAATCTAATGAAACGGGGAATACAGATGAAACACAAATTCCAACAAATGTTGTTCAAGATATTTTTCATGAAATGTTTTCAAAACAACAAAAAGATATCTTTAAGCTTATAATTGGTAACCTAAAAATAACTAACGATGAAATAAACGAGCTACTTGATGAAATACATAAATCAAAACAAATTTGCGACTCATTAAAAAAAGAAAACGAAAAGGTAAACTTAAAAAAACAAAACGAAAAGGTAAACTTAAAAAAAGAAAACGAAAAGGTAAACTTAAAAAAAGAAAACGAAAAGGTAAACTTAAAAAAAGAAAACGAAAAGGTAAACTTAAAAAAAGAAAACGAAAAGGTAAACTTAAAAAAAGAAAACGTAAAGGTAAACATTAAACTTAACGAAATTACAGAGAAAGTAAAAATCTTAGAAAAGACAAATAAAGATATTGAAGAAAGCTTAACAGTTACTCAAGACATCCAAGAAAAAAAGGTATGCAAATTAGAAAAGAAAATTAAAAACAAAAATATGAGTAGGAAAAGAATAAACTACGAGAGCTAGAAGAAATAATCTTCGCATCGACGGGCTTCCCGAAAACGATCAAGAAACCTGGGATAAAGCTGAAAAAAAATTAATAACTTTATTTGAAAACGAATTAAATATTAAGAACGTTGATATCGAGAGGGCTCACAGAGTTGGAAAAAAAGAAGAAAATAAAACTAGAACAAATGTTGTTAAAATACTACATTACAAAGACAAAATAAAAGTACTAAATTCATCTAATCAACTTTTTTTTTTTTTTTAAGTTGAATTAGGTGCCCTAAGAAGTCCTTACGGTCTTATCGCAGAGCATCGCAGAAGAGCATTTAATTGATGTTCACGCCTCCTTCCCAACCGATGTCGCAAAACTTGCCCAGAGGTGAGGTTTGAACCAGGGATCTTTCGTTTCTGAGGCAAGTGCGCTACCACTGCGCCACGGCTGCTTAAACGTAAAGGAACAGGATTATAGATCAACGAAGACTTCTTTTTTGAAACAACGGTCATAAGAAAAAAACTCTTAGAAGAAATGAAGATGCACAGAAAAAATGGTAAATATTCTTCTATAAAATATGATAAACTTATAGTTAGAGAATTTAGGAAAATTAAAGCATGTGCTTAATTACTTTATCATTTATACTTAAAATATTTTTTTTTTCTTATCGTTATTATTGTTATTATCATTTTCTTTTTCAGTAAAATAATAATTGAACAGTTTATAAAAAATACCCTACTCCTGAATGAAGATAATGTTACACTTAACTCAGAATTTAATTCATTACAAAATATAAGTAGGGTACTTCTAGATAACCATTCTGACTCGGATATAAGTTTTTATAGTAATAACAAAGTATTTAAAATATTATTACTTTATATTATGACCATACATCTGAAAACATAATTTTAATTTTTTAATTTCAGATTTATTAAACACCCACTATACAAGTAAGGTAAATTAAGAGTTTATACAAAATAAATATAAAAAATCTTGGAATTGTGATCATCTTGGAATATGTTTTTCAAGAATGTTCTTGAAGATAATTCTCTGCTCTTTTAAGTTCCAGTACTCAACTGCACATTTTAGAGATTGAAGATCCGTTTCAGGAATTAAATTTTTGAGGCCGATAATTTTTATTTTTTTTTTACTTTCCATTATTGTCTCCAGATTTAGTTCATGATTATTGCACAACCCTTTGATACTATCTAAAAAATGTTGTGGGGCTGTTTTGTTTTTCAGCTGCGACCTAATAATATCATATGTCATTTTATTGTTTATCAAACAAATAAATAAGTTTAGCTTGTTTTGTTGTATAATAATTGATATATCTTCAATAAAAAATAAGGTATCAATATAATTTTTGCTATGTTTTGAAACATCGAGGAGTGACTTAAGTGCATTTCTTCCAACTATATCAAGCTTTTGCATTAACATTTTTTTATGTTCACATAGCTCAAGACCATACGTTAGTGTTGGAACAGCTAAAGTTTTATTTAACTGAACAATGGAGTTTGGGTGAGCAAAACGGATTCCTGATTGAATTAAAGTTTGGATTACCGTCCGGAAATTAGATATTCGATGATCAATGTTTGATTTATTAAGTGAGGCAAAAGGGGAACTTTTTGTATCCCATGTAAAGCTTAGATGACTAAGTTTATCATGAAGTTTTATTTCTTGGTGGTTGAGAGTGATTGTGCAGTTTTTAATTTGCTTTTTTCCGGTGAGCAGGAATTCGGTTTTGTCAGCATTCAATTTTATGCAGTTTTTGTGTGTGTACATATTACATATATTAAAAAGCTTTTGTAGGCCAGAGAGGGTGGAGCTAAGGAGTATAATGTCATCAGCATATGCTACAACACCCGTATAGTTTCCATTGATTGATGTACCTACGACGCTTTCGTTTTGTAATGTTTCTAGTAGGTTTTGAGTATAAATGTTAGACAAATGAGGCGAGAGAATAGATCCCTGTCTCACTCCTTGCGTTAGATAGAAAGGATATGATTTGCAATCTAGATAAGAAACAGAAGCACTGCTTTCATAGTATAATGACGATATAGTATTAACAATATACAGAGGGAGTTTTTTATCATTGTACAGTTTCTCAAGCAGAATGTCCCAATTGCAGCTGTCAAACGCTTTTTCAGCATCTAGAGAACAGAGATAGACAGGTGAGTTGTTGTTGTTGTAGTGTTTAATTGTTTCACTAATAACAAATTCAGCGTGTAGGGTTGAGCTATTTTTAGTGAAACCGAATTGAAGAGGATGAGTTTCTTTTATTTCTGGACAGATTAGTAGGATAAGATATTATATTAGTTTCGTAAAGATTGGAATGATGCTAATGCCGCGGTAGTTATTTGGATCAGTTAAGAATTTTTTATACGATTTAGTAAGTGGTATTATAAGTGATGTAGACATCGATTTTGGGGTTTGTCCACGATTAATAGAAAAGTTAAAAAATTTTCTGAGCCATTCTGTTAGTGCTTCACAGCTCGCATTCTTTAAATGTTCAGCTGATATTCCGAAGGCATCTTTGGATTTGTTTAATTTAAGGCGAGAAATAACCGTTTTTATATTTTCATCCGATATTATTACCTCGTCGAATTTTGTGCAAGGCGGAATTTTTAAATTTGTAGAGGTATATGTGATTGCTTTAGAGTTTAATCGATTTTCAAAACTGTGGGCAAATTCTTTCGTGATCGAGTATTTTTTTTTTTTTATTATTTATGATATACAATTTCGAATTTGCATCTTTTTTTATATTTCTGAAAGTTTTCCAAAAATATTTTGGATTTGTATTTTTTAACGTTTCGATTTTTATGTATTCTTTGTACAGGTTTTTATTTTGAGCATTTTTTACAGCATTGCGGAAATTTTTTCGTGCCATCCGGTATCGAATAAAAATTTGCGAGTTTAAGTTTTTAACGAACCCAGTTTCCCGCCATTTTTTAAAATAAAATGAAAGAACATTTTTACTACGGCTTAATTCGGGTGTCCACCAGGATTTTGAATACAATGACGGTGTTTTCATGGATACATATTGATTAAGGGCCTCAGATGCCGACTTTGTAATAACAGTATATACTTTGATAAGTTCCTCATCGTAATTGTCATTCGTAAAATTGTGAAAATTAAAATTAGTATTTAAGCGATTGTTATATAATTGTAAAAAATCATTGTTATTCCAGGCATAATTTGGAATACTGTACTTGTCTGAGTTTTTATGATTGTTTTCTTGAGAAGATTGTCCAATAATTCCAACTTCAATCGATACTGGTAAATGATCACTCATGTTTTGAGATAAAAAAGGAATTACGAAACAATTGGAATAAAGAAGAGACGTATACTTTGAGAAAGCTATGTGATCTATGTAAGATGCGTTTGGTAATGTATTATAGTGATACGTTATGTTAGTTCCAGAGCCTTTTGTTACGTCCACTAATTCAAGTTTATTCGACTTAATAAAATTTGATTAAACTACGGAGTAGTTATTTTTCGTAGAGCTAGCTCTCTTTAATGAACCATATATTCCACGAGGAAAAGATTGAAAGTCACCAAGGACAATAAATTTAGCAACGCCCTCGTAGTTATTAATAACACCTGAAATTATATCCAACTGACTCTTGTAATTCTCCAGTGATGTTTGATTATTGCGCGACGATGAAAGATAAATGCCAATAATAATAATGTTAGTCTGATTTATTTTAAGATTTATTGCAAAGATATGATCATCTTCATATAGAATAATGTTGTTTTGAAACAAATGTTTCCGAATAAAAAAAGCGTTTCCGCCAAACGGTCGACCCTGCTCATGTTTGTTAGCCTGGTGGAAAAATGAAGAGTGGGTATTTTTATAGATATTTTTTATTATGAAATATTCTAAATTCGATAACCAGTGTTCACATATAAAAGTTATGTCATGAGAGAGAATCAACGATTTGGTATACTCAAAATTAGACTTTAGACCATGGCAGTTGAAAGTACATAGATTAAATGTTATCTTCCTTAAAAATATTCCCTAAATCCATTTTGATCTATGAAAATCTTCCTGGTTTCCGTTAGTTTCCGGATTTTGAGATATGTTAGTATATAAACGTTTTTTTCGGTATGGTTTAACTATTATATTGTTATCCCATAAAGCAGGGTTAAATATTATATTTTTTTCTGTGTTGTTTACAGTAACTTTGTATGATCTATTGTATTCATTTTCTTTATTCAACATAACAGATAAGGTGGAGATTCCTATTTCTGTTTCTAGATAGTTTTTAAAAAGTTCTTCATTGATTTGATTGCTTACCCCTCCGACAAAAATGTCAAATTTACGAACTATTCTTTCTCCTGCAATTGTTTTATTTTGAGAAATTTTTGTTCCGAACACGGGCTCTGAAATTCTATGTTTTTTTACTAATGAACGATTTTGTGTTTTGTAATTAGATTTACTATTTCGGCATACTAAAGTAAAATTATTTTCATCATTGCTGGTGTTTGATGCGTGTAGTTGTTGATCGATATTGGTTTTTTTATTTATTTTTGTGGTCAACATGGCGCCGATTTGTGGTTGATTTGTGTTTGAGTGAGTTTGAGCTACTACGTTTGCGAATGTTTTTAATAGTTGCGGTTTTATTCAACGTTTAAAAAAGACTTATGCGTTGTTTGAGTTTGATTTTTTGTAGCAGCTGGGTTGTTAATTTTATTTTCACATTGCGTATAACCATCGATTTTTAATTTCGGTATTTGACACGGCTGTAAGAGACTTATATCCAGTTCCGATTGTCTGTTTTCTATCTTAAGTTTTTCAATAAGTTTATTTTGGAAAATTATTTTTTCTTTCAAAAGTATGAGTTCTTCTTTTATTTCTTTATTTTCTTTTTGAATTTCCTTTGAGATATGTAACAACTCCTTTACAGATTTAGTTAAAAATTTATCGTTGGGCAGTGTGTCCACATTTTTTATTGAGATAATTATCTTAACAATTTCTTTATGAAGTTGTTTTTCACATAATGAGATTGAAAGTATATAAATATCTTCTAAACATAAACTTGTTTTGTATATTTGTATGAAGATTCTTTTCAACAGGATTTGTAAGGTCTAGAGTTATGTTCGCCTCACTAAATTCATCTGCACAAAATGTCTCAACGATTTCAGCAAATAGTCTTTCTCGAAGGTTTCGAATTGTGCTTTCTTAGATTGAG
This sequence comes from Hydra vulgaris, assembly GCF_022113875.1. Lineage (NCBI taxonomy): Eukaryota > Metazoa > Cnidaria > Hydrozoa > Anthoathecata > Hydridae > Hydra > Hydra vulgaris. The sequence goes on from NC_061165.1 coordinate 38,953,903, forward strand.
TTCATGCTTGCGATAACTAAGTCTTTCGGATGAGAACAAATTTCCTCAATATTTTTCAAAAAAATTTCTTCAAATGTATAAATGTCACACTTTAAATAGATAAACATCTCCTCGATTGAACGTGGTGCCATGTTGTTTTTATTGACAAATTCTTTTTCAATTTCAAGTTTTATAAATAAAGAACCATATTATATATATATAAAAAAACTTTATTTATTAACAGTTATTTTTTCTCTTTAAAAACACGTCTTGCTCTCTTGCGTATAAAACTTTAATGCAAGGACAAGATGTAAATTCATTTTCAATTTTGTATTTAAATATTAGGAGTTTTTCAAAAAATTTTGAATTATTTAAACAATTTTTATGCGAGGTTAAATTTTTATGCGAGATTAATCATTTAAATTAATATTTAAATTATTAATCTCAGCGAGACTTGGTCTAATGATGAACATAAAGAGACAAATACAAATTTTCAGCTACCAAATTATAAAGTCATTCATCAATTTAGCAGACCTGGGAAAAAAGGAGGAGATTTGTATGTATTTATAAGTAATTCTTTATTATACAAGCTAAAAAAAGATTTTTGCTCTACCGCTAATGATTGCGAATCACTATGTTTTTTATTATCATTTTTATTAAAACACCCTCTGTAAGTATGTTTACAAGGTAAAAATACATTAAAATAGTTTAAAATATAAAAAAGAGAATAAAATAAATCACTTTGGAATGTTTTCTTTAAGAGTATTTTTGAAAATTGTTCACTGTTGCTTTGAATTCCAACATTCAACTACCTGTACTATAATTTGATAAGTACCTTCAGGGATTATATTTTTTGAAATTTCAATTTTCACTTTCTTTTTATCCTGAATTAGGTTTTTCATATAAAGTTTATGGATCTTACATAACTCCTTTATGTCATCTAAAAAAGAATAATTTAGTGAGCAATAATTAAGCTGAGAATTAATGATTTTAAAAGTTACTTTATTATTTAATAGATGAATAAATAGGTTTATTTTAGGTATTGTGGTTTATCCTCCTCCAGCTAATTGCCATACGGAGGCCAAATTACCAAGGACCGCAAAGACAAGTTCAGCTAATAAATAGCGTCATTACCTGCTCTACGGACCAAGAGTAAAGTGAGTTTAGGAAGAACGAAGAATGTTAGAGTAAAAGACAGAAGAAGTCGTGTTAGAAAGATAGCATACAGAAAGCAGACAGGATTGCACACGATGTTAGAAGGTGCAATAGGTTTATTTTATGTTGTTGTATGTAACTTGATATATTACGAACTTTAAATAGAGAGCTTATATAGTTTTTGCTAAACTTGGAGACATTGAATAAGTGTGGAAATAATAAATAAAACCACAAAAAACGTTATTATCCACGTTTTATACAGACCACCTTCCGGCTCAATAAAACAATTCGAAAAGCACATTAAAAACATAATTAAAAATAAATTAGGCGAAGATAAAATTTATTTTCTAGGTGATTTTAACCTTGACCTGAATATGAGTCATTTAAATACTAATATAAATAATTTCTTTAACGTCATAAATCAGAAAAGCCTGATCCCGCTAATTAATCCCACAAGAATAACTAGAGTAAGCGCAACAATCATAGATCAAATAGTCACTAATGAATTAAAATCAAAAATAAGTTTATTGATAAATTACAACAACTTTACAATCCGGCTTTTCCTTTAGTTACAAAATGTGTGGGAAAAAAAAAACATTATTAAATCCATGGATAACGCCTGGAATTATAAAGTCGTCGGAAAAAAAAGCAACAACTTTATACTAAGTTTCTCAAAAAAAAAAACTTTCAATAATGAAACTAATTACAAAAATTATAAACGTATTTTTGAGATGGTTATCAAAAAGTCAAAGAAATATTAGGGAAGACGGGGGCGCATTGATCGCCGTTGCAGTATATTGAAAACTGCAAACAACCCGATCTAGATATAAAAACTTATTAATTACTAAACTAAACTAGAACAATCTGTCTTTAAGTAAAAATAAATGTTTTAATAAAAAACATTAATGAACGTGGTATATTTCAACATTACAACAACCCTTGCAAAAGATCAATGTACCCCATGCAATGGGGTACTATGATCTCCGATATGGGGCGCTTTGATCTTATATGAGTAACATTATTTACATGTTTAATACTGCTATACCTAAGTGCTACAAATGCATTAGTTGAAGGGTATTAGTGTATATTATATAATACATCTAAAAAAAAAAAGTAAAATTTAAACAGTATTTTAAGTTTACAAAGTAAATACAAGATTCATACAAGACTTTTATTAGAACTAAAGTTTACAAGATTATTTTTTTATATTAACATCCTTTGTCAAAGTCAAGTCGTGATGCTGCTTTTACATTACATTGATTATTGTTCCTAAGCAAGTAGTTTTTAACTTTTCCCCTTTTTTTATCTTTTGCGATGAGTTTCTTTTGTTGGTTGATTTGTTTTAGGGTTTTCTTTTCTTCTGACAAACGAATTTCATTTCTAATTGGAGTATCAATCAAAATACTTGTTTTTAATTGCCTACTTTTAACATTTCTTTTTCAAGCAGATGCTTTTGGGTAAGGTTTCAAAACTTCAGATGAGAGTAATGAAGCAATGCTTGGTGACACTTTGTTCAAAAAACTTGTTTCATGATGTACTACAGGCATTTCAGGCTCCATGCCATCAACATGTGCTAGTCATTTCAGGTTCCACAAGAATTGTGTTTACAACATTTGGAGCAGCACGATCTGTAACTGATGATGGAAAATATTCATCATCTTTAAAAATTTCTGGATTAAATAGCTCAATGTCAGCTACTTGAAATCCTCTCTGTATATTAGATGGTGAGAAAGCTTTTTGTATATGGTTCGCGAACTATTGAAACAATATCATAAATGGTCATAGGTCTTGGATTTGTGACCATCCAATTATCACATGCAGCATTGTAAAACCTTTTCAATGGTCCAAAAACAGTTCTATCAAATGGGAAGAAAACTTAGCATTGTAATTCCATGTTGAATTGCAAGATCCAAAGCTTTAACAGAAATATGATATTTTATGGCTGTCCAGAAGTAACAAGACTGGAGATTCATGAGAACAGTTTGAATACCTCACAAAATGTTTTATTCATTCTATAAAAATGTCTGAATTCATCCAACCAGAAGGATTTGCAAATCCTACGCATCCAGGAGGACCTTCCTTTATCATGATATCATGAAATTTGACTCTAGGAAAAATAAATAGTGGAGGAATAGAGTTTCCAATTGCATTTGATGCACAATATACAGTTACTAATGTTCCTCGTTCTGCAGATGTGATTTTTCCTACTTGTTTACTTCCTTTACCTGCTAACACTTTTACTGGCTTTTGTACTGTTGTTAAACCAGTTTCATCAACATTATATATGCAATAAGGATCAAATTTATATCGATTTCTTACTGTTTTTAGATTTTGGAAAAATTCTCCAACAGTGTGTTGGTTAAAGGCAGTTGATCGAGCAAAGCTAGTTGCTTCAGGTGTTCGTAAAGACAACTCTGGTTGTCTTTTCATAAAATCTTGCAACCAATCAATCCATGCAATTTTATTCTTGATCCATGATGAAGGGCAAATCTTATTATTTTTTACAGCAAACTCGTATGCCAATAATCGTGTTGACTTAGTTGAAAGTCTATAGTTCATTTTTGATGCAAGTAGTAAATAACTTGACAAACTTTTTTCATTATCTGCAGTAAAAACTTGTTTATTGTTGTAATTAGGCTTAAAAGATTCATTTGGGTTGAGCTTCTTTTTATTACAATATCTTTTTAAGGTCATTCGATTTATGCTAAACTTGAGAGCTACAACATTCACTGGTCTGCCCTCTAAAACTTCATCAACAGCTGATTTCATTGAATCACATGATATAGCAACTCTGTCTGTTTTTTTTTCTATACCTAACCATTTATAGATCTGAAAATTTAAAAAAAAGTAAAATAAAATGATTGTTTAAAAAAAATATTTTATATAATAATATTATGTAAACTAATTGTAAAACTTATGTAAAACTAAAAACTAATGTTATTAATATTAGTTTTTAACACTATTACATTTTAAAAATGAAATTTTAAAAGTTTATATAAAGATTTTTTATTCGTCGTAAGTTTAAATGTATAAAATTTAAACAAAAAATTTAATTCTTATAGTATAAGTTATATGGGGCACTTTGATCCTCCGATCAATAAGCCCCGCATAGTCAACGATCAATGTGCCCCATTAGGTACAGTTGATATATTGATGCCAATAACTTCTATAAATACAGTAACTAACTCAAAAAAACAAATTTATTATAAATTTAACACATATGAGTTTACAATAAATTGGTTGTAAAGTCATACGGAAATCTAATTAAAAATTTATTTGAATTTGTTTACAACTTTCAAAAATCACTTTTCATGATGAAAAACAGTCTTTTCAATTTTCTTAACGCTGAAGTTGATCTTATTAAAAATTATTACAATTACGTAATGAAGGGTAGTATAATGGTTAATTAAATTGCAATCTCTGTTAAATTAAGGCAAAAGTAAACGAGTAAAAGCTAAAAGATCATACTGCCCCGGCGATCAATGCACCCCCATCTCCCCTACTATACTAAGCATTTAATAAAACATAAAAATGATCCAAAAAAATAATTTTATTTTTGTAAAAGTTTTTGTTCTAAAAATGTATAAATTATTTTTTTGGTTTTATTTACTTTCAATAATGGCTTTTCAATTTCTATAATTTAGTTACCTGCGTTAAAAAAATGGTACAGGGCAGATTATTTGTAATACTATAATTGCAGCTAGTATTAAAATAAATTAATAATACTACTAATAATAATAAATAAAAGCTGTAAAAATTGAGAACAAGATGTGCAGTATAATATCATAAAATATTGTACTATGACAGCTATTATAAGTTTATGAAGGATTATTGTTTCTTTTCTTACTCATAACAACACAATATTGTACGAAAAATATGATTTTTCGGATCAAATAAGTAAAGGCACAAAAAGTTGTATTTTTGAGGTTTACAAACTCATATATAAGTTGGTTGAATCATTGTTAATCTAACGTTAATTTTTTAACGTTGATCTAACGTTTTTTTTTCAACGTCGATTTGTGTTTCCATTTTAACCGAAAATCAACCATTTTTCAACTTGAATTTCAACGGTTTTTCAACGTTGATTCAACGTTGATTGTGCTTGCTGGGTGATTGATTTTCTTTTTTTTAACGATTTTCTCTTTTTATTTAACGATCTCAACATATTTCTATATATTTGTATATAATTTTTTAATGGTATAAAGTAATTTTATGTTTTATGTTTAGATTTTAATGGTTATACACGCTTGCTGATGAAGGCACGTCGGGGTGTAGTGATAAGGCAAATATTGTTTTCTTTTAGCCCCGGTCATGTAAACTTTATTTATATATCACGGCATTTTTTTAATGGCAAATAAATAATAAATAAATAAAAATTTAAAAACGACTTACGCAAAGTATCTCCATTGACTTTTCACAAATAAAATTACGAAAAATTTATCTTGCGTTCCAAGCAATAAAAAGAAGCAATTACTATTTTTTTTTTCTTTCTTTTTCTTTTTATTTGTTTCATATCATAGCAAAAATATATTCGAAAACGTAATTTAAGTGAGACACGTTTAGATTTAGTTCATATGAATTATCAACTTCTGAAACTATCAAGAAGTTTATTGGTTGAAGCACTATTTTTTATCTGGTTAAAAATATTTCTACACAACTTAAAGTAACACTAAAACATAAATTGTTTTATTATTATTATTAATTAGTTACCGCACTTAAAAGTTGTCTTTATAAATATTTTCATAGATACCTGTGCCGGGTACATCAACAAAATGGCCGATTTCAGGTACCCGGTAAAACCACCGAATTAACGGGACCCCAAGACCGAGCATGTACTCGGCACATCTCTATTTTTATTTTTATTATCCTTTATTTTTAAACAGTGCATCAATAACTTAGATAGGAGGAGAACAAGAAATAGTAAATTGATATTAGAATATGTTGGGTAACATTGTGTCGTATTAAAGACAATATACTATTCCCACTTGAAAACTTTTTTGTTTTATTGAATTATTTGATTGTGCCAAAATAGATTTTTTTCAAGAAATACTCCAAGGTATGCTATATATTTAGATAGTAAAAGTTTTATTTTTTGTTTATAATTCAAGTTTTAATGTTGATGTTTTAATTTTTTTTCTTCCTTCAAGCTCCAAACTTTTGTTGTTCTGATTTTTTCTTATTTTTAATTTGAAATAAAAGTTAAAAGATAATCATAACATAAAAGTCCTCATATATTTGTATCAATATATGACTTTTTTGCATATTGAACATTGTGATGTAAGGAAAAGGTGTAATTTAACGACATGACATAATTTTTTTATTTATGTTCATATTTTAGGGGGCTTGGAGACAAGACTAAATTTGTCTTATTCTTGCCCTAGCAGAGTATTTACATTTTATAATAACTAATTTAGTAAACCTTTCTGTATGGTGAATAATAAATAAATAATTAAGTCCTGAATAATAAATAAATATGCTAATTTAAATTTGAAAAAAAAAAATTACGCCTATCACAATTCTATGATAAAAGTGGTCAAATACGCCCTTGAATTATAATTAGAAAAAAAAAACAGTTAATGCAACAAAAACTTGTTAACGAAACTTTTATATTATAGCATTATCATCTTATGTTTACAAAAAAAAAAGTAACAGATTTTGAATGTTTATCATACTTTTTATGCCCGATCCTTAGTTTATATTAAACTTAAACGTTCTGTGAGTAAAAAATGTACTGTGAGTAGCCTATTCAGTCTGTTCAGCATATGGTTTGAAAAAAGAGTTAAGTTTCACAAATGGTAGACACTTTCCATGTAACATTCAGCTCTGCATTTAAATGTGTTATGCATAATGCTGTGGGTCAGAAAACAATATTATTTATTTTAATAGCTGAAGAAACATTACAGTCGAAATCTTGTTTAAGGGTACACGCTTTAATTTTACGGTAACATTCTTTAACACCTCTTTCTAAAATATCTATATCTCTAAATTTCTTTGCTGGAAGTTTTAGAGTAAAGTTTTCAATTTTCAAATACAATATTCTTTGAGCCAATTCATGAAGAAAGACCAATGATCTAAAAGTAGTCTACAATAATAAAATAATCAAGTAGTAGACTAATATTTATGAAATCTTTTAAATGCATTTAGTTAGGCCCATAATCAACAAATAGATTATACAAATGATTAAAAGAATCTTACATTCTTGGAGTACTACTTTCTAAGAAACAGTCACTAGGAGGTGTATTTACCAGAATGAAAAGCTAAACCAAATATGCTTAGCATTTTAAATCAAGTGTAAGTTTAAACGTGACATCTTCAAAATTGAGTCTACTTAAGGTTTTTTTCAAATTTTAATTGTCTTCATAAAATATTTTTAACAATAGAAAAACAAAACATCTTTTACTACACTGTCAGTGTATGTCTCATTTTTACTGGTCTTATCAAAGACATTTTCAATTAGTTTAAGAAATCTTTGAACTCCATCAAGTTATATGTATACCATACTGCAAAGAGAATCTTTCCTAATTTCCATTAAATTTTGAAACAAAAATTCAGTGTTATAAATAAATATTATAACTCTTGTTATGGCTTAATCACTTTAGATAATCTTGTTCAATTTTATACTTAGATTCAATTTCTTTAAGTAATAGTGTAATCATGCTGACTACATTATTCTTTGCAATAGTAGACGAATCCAAATTATTTCACAGATTTGGTAAAATTTGTTTGATTTTTGCCTTAACTTTTTTAAAATTTTTTCAATGCTTTATTAGTTCTAGTTAATAAGTATCATGTTTACTCTTTAATTGACATGTTTATTTGTTTTTAATTTATTTTGTATGTCTAATTATTTGTAAATTTACGACATCTACTATATAATACTGATTTCTTATGTAAATCAAAAGTTAAAGCTCGCTGCTTAATTTTAAAAGTTAATCTAATATATTCATGGCTATCTTCATTATTTTTGATTTAGTTTTCATCAGTATTTATTAACTCTAAATTTTTTTATTTTTTAGTTTGAAATTGTGTAAATAAAATTAAGATTATATCAAACAATAAAAAAGTTACAAAGTGGGCGAAGAAATAAAGTATATAACTCCAATAAACTCCAAATAAAGTATAAAACTCCAACACCACGGTCAAGAATTTCGGAAAAAATACGCTGCGAATCTATTTATCTTCGAAACCAAGGACTATCTTATCGTCAAATAGCCAATAAGTTAAATACCGCATATTCGGTTGTTGCACGTATTTTAAAACAATATACTGAAACAGATAACATTAAGGATCGGCAACAATATGGTCGGTTAACTATAACAACACAAAGAGATGAACGTTTATTAATTTACTTTATTAAACATGACAGAAAACTATCATCAAAAGTTCTCTGTCAAAAGTTATAATACTTCTGGAATAAATTTATATTTTCTGTATAAGATCAATACATCTGGAATAAATCTAAGTGAATAAATCTTAGTACAAGAACAATTTAGTGCAAGAACTGCTCAAAGAGTTCTTCATAGAAATAGCTATATGTGGCGTGCAGATCTATGTATATAGATCTGCATGCAAAAAGCCACGACTTTTGAAAAAGCAGCAAAAGGCAAGAACCGCCTGGTGCAATCAACATAAAAAATGGTCTGTTTGTGGTAAAGTGTTAAATTTTAGATGAAATGAATATTGAGGTAGATGTGCAAAAATTTCGTGTTATGCTAGGGCAATCACCGTTATGTTATGCTACGGCAATCAAAAATTCATTTGAATTTTTTAGATTTAACCAATTTGATTTTTTTAACCTTTAAATTTTTTTTTTAGCTTCCTTTTTTATAAGGTAAGGAAGCCAATGTTGCTATTTTTCTTTTTTCTTTTTATACTTTTTTTTTTTTTGTTGTATGACTTGGTACAGACTTGAAATGGTGTGGAAAAACATCTAAACTTAATTTATTGAGTTAATTTTGTTGTTGTTGTTGTTGATAATTTTGCTAGAAAATCTTAAAATATTTATTTTATCTATGTTTATATAAAAAACCAATTTAATTTTATATGTATGGGTTCTATTAACTAAACACACATGATTGTGTGGTTAGTTAATAGAGTGATTTTTAAACAGTGGTTTTTAAACTAATTGTAATTAGTAGTCTATGTAATTTTGTAAGGTATTTATAATGTTATTAGATATTTACAATGCTGTTAGGTATTTTTTAGTTATTTTATTAAAGTCGTTAACAAAACTTAGTAAAAAACAAAACAAACTTTACAACCTGTTTCAAAGTTCGTTTCATAACATAAAAAACAACAACATCAAAACATAAATCCGAAAAAAAAATCCGAAAAAAATTAAAAAAAAATTACTATTCAAAATTAATTAATAAAGCTAAAAATGACTCAAAACGCACTTGGCAAATATTAAAAGAAATTACAGGAAAACAAAAAACATGCTCAAGCTCTTTGCCACAAATGCTTAAAGTTGATAACAATAGCTTGCATGAGCCACAAATAATAGCTCATGAATTCAATAAATATTTTACTGAAATTGGATCAATCTTATCAAGTAAAATACAAAAAACTCAGACCTCATTTTATGATTTTTTGTTACCTTTTGATAAAAATATTTCCTCTGAAGAATTATCTGCTGAACTATCATTTGATGAGTTTGAGAAAGCTTTTAAATCTTTAAAAAAGAATAAAGCACCTGGTGCAGATGAAATAAACGGGAATATTGTTATAGATTGCTATGAACAATTAAAAAATATTCTTTTCAAAATTTTCAGAGCATCTATTCATCAAGGTATTTTTCCTGAACGTTTAAAACTTGCCAGAGTTACCCCTCTCCATAAAGAAGGCGACAGATCCAATATCAATAATTATCGCCCTATCTCTGTTCTTTCTATATTTTCTAAAATTTTAGAAAGAATTATTTTCAATAGAGTATACAATTATTTTAATTACAACAATTTATTATATAACAATCAGTATGGTTTCAGAAAAGGGAGCTCAACTGAACATGCCATCATTCAATTTATACATAACATCTCTAAATCTTTTGAAAAATCTCAATACACACTAGGTGTCTTTATTGGCCTATCAAAAGCTTTTGATACGGTCGATCACCACATCTTAATCCAAAAAATTAAATATTATGGTTTAAACAATAAAATTTTAAAATGGTTTGAAAGCTATTTAACAAATCGAAAGCACCTTGTGTATAGTAATGATGGTTATCAAAGTGAACCCCTGAGCATAACTTGTGGTGTTCCACAAGGCTCTATTCTCGGACCACTACTATTTTTAATCTATGTAAACGATTTAAACAAAGCTTCCAAATTGAAAAGTATAATGTTCGCTGATGATACTAATCTTTTCTTATCCCATACTGATATTTATGAACTCTTTTCAACTACAAACAAAGAACTCAAACACATTTCGAACTGGTTCAAAGCTAATAAATTAACTTTAAATATTAACAAAACAAAATGGATTATTTTTCACTCCTGCGCAAAAAAACGATTTTTAACAAATAATATGCCTCAAATTTACATTGATGAAACTATAATAAAAAGAGATACTGTTATAAAATTCTTAGGTGTTTATCTTGATGAAAATATTACTTGGAGAAAGCATATTGATCATATAAGCACCAAAGTTTCTAAAAATATTGGCATTTTATACAAAGCTCGAAATTATCTAAACAAAAAAAACTTAACCCAGCTCTATTATTCATTTATACATAATTATATAAATTATGCAATCATAGCCTGGGGAAGTACGGAGAAAAGTAAATTACAACATCTTTATCGCCGTCAGAAACATGCAATCCGTGTAGTTAATTATGCGGATCGCTTTTCACATTCGAAATATTTTTTTGATTATATGAATGTACTAGATGTTTATAAACTTAACATATTTAATGTTTTATGTTTTACTTTTATGTGGAAAAACGATTTATCTTTATTTGTTTTCAATGACCTTTTTTCTTTAAAACCAATAAATAAATACACATTAAGAAGTAATAGTTTTCTAAATGAACCATTTTGTAAAACGAAGTTCAACCAATTCTGTATTGCATATCGTGCACCCCATCTTTGGAATAAAATAGTATTACCAAATTTTGACCCTTCTACTACTCTTCCTGTTTTTAAAACTAAATTAAAAAACTTCATTCTCTGTATGGACAACATTCTAAAATTCTACTAAAAATTTATGTAAAATGTATTTTTCAAATCTTCAGCATATTGAGTATTAAAATGTTAGTATATTGTATATTTGCATTATGTTATATTGTATTAGTATATTGCATATTTGCATTATGTTAAATCTTTGCATTATGTCTTTTTTAAGGTTCCGGTGATAAGATCCTTCTGATCTTCTTTCGGAAACCTAGTCTTATATTGTTAGTACGCTGAATTGTATATACATATATATATATATATATACTCATTTTTTTTTCTTTTCTTGTAGAAGTCTTAAATATTTTTATGTATCAGACTTATATTATTATATATCACGACTTATATTATTATATATGTATCAGACTTATATTATTATATATCACGACTTATATTATTTTGTATCACGACTAACATTGTAAACTAAAAAAAAAAAAAAAAAAAAAAAAAAAAAAAAAAATAAATAAAAAAGTTATTTATATTTAAGAAGCCCATAACATTTTTTTTACTTTAAAAAATGCATATCTTAGTTTCTAACTGAATTAAAATTATAAATTTGGTATCAAAAATTACTGATAAATTCCATATAATTCAATTGATTAAAAAATTTCAATGTTTATTTATATATATATATATATATATATATATATATATATATATATATATATATATATATATATATATATATATATATATATATATATATATATATACAGTACTGTGAATATGTTTTAGACCACTTATATAATTAGTTGTATTTTTCAATTTTTTTCCTGTGTATTTTTTTTTTTTAAGCATACTTAAGTTGAGTAATATTTGAGAAAGGTTGAAAGAATATATTATCTTGAATAAATAAACAAAAATTTATAAGGAACATGAGGGATATGTTTGTTTATTTATTAAAACGATAATTGTCATAATAACTGCAGACCAAGCGTTCATCTAAATAATACATAAAAATAATATTTTTGATTTTTTCTTACTGGTTCAGGTTCATATTCGTTCATTTAAGTTTTTAACAGTATAAAATGTAGTCATAGGGTGAATTTAATACAATAATGATCGGTTTTGGTACATTTTTTAAAAAGTTGTTACTTTTTATGAATACAGTTAAACAAATAGTTAAAAATAATTAAATAAAGTTATTAGTTTACATTTTTAGATTAATTAAGTGTTGCTATGGGTAAAATATCTTTAATAGAGAGACAGAAAGTTATTGTGCTTCACGAAGAAGGTTATTCGCAGCGCCAAATTTCTTCCAAAACAGGATATTCGAAGACTGCTATTAGAGAAATCATTAAAAAGTTTAGAGAAACTGGCTCCCTTGGAAATAGAAAGAAAAGTGGCAGACCTCCTAAGCTAACAAAAGATGACGATAAATATTTAAAAACTCTTTCTTTACGAAACAGGAAAAAAACATCCACCAAATTGGCAAATGACATTAATACAGCAACTGGGAAAAATGTTAGCTCCTCTTGTATTTGATGACACCTACTCAAATCAGGATTACAGGCTGCGTTACTATTCGAAAACCTTTATTACGGCGTGGCAATAGAGAAAAACGACTTAAATATGATAAACAACACAAAGATTGGGCCCAGGAAATGTTTAATCGGGTTCTGTACACTGATGAGTCCAAATTTGAAATTTTTGGAACGAAAAGACGTCAATATGTTCGAAGAAGAATAGGAGAAGCCTATCAGCTTGAGTGTTTAAACCCTACTTTTAAACTCGGAGGAGGCTCTTTACAAGTTTGGGGCTGTTTATCTTCATCTGGGGTAGGTGATCAGATCAAAATAGAGGGACGACTCACCGGGGAACGTTATGTGGATATTCTATTAAGACAGCATGCTATACCATCCGGAATGAGACTAATGGGCCATAATTTTATTCTGCAGCAGAACAATGACCCAAAACATTGTTTCCGAATGGCAGAAGAAGGAATACTGGAAATGATGACATGGCCTCCCCAGACTCCAGATTTGAATATAATCGAGCATATTTGGGATTACTTGGACAGGAAAAAGGTCGAACATGCTCCCCGAAATGCTGAAGAATGTTTTCAATTACTTCAAAGAGAATGGCACAACATACCGCAGGATTTTATTACAAATTTGTATGAATCTATTTTACGGCGAATATCGGCTGTGATTAAGGTAAAAGGAGGACATAGTAAATATTAAGTGTTTTTTTATAAAGTGTGACATTAAAAAGTTATTGTTATTGTTCCATATTTTGTGTGAAATATATGTGTTTTAATAATTTTATAATATCGAATTCGAAACTTAAATATTAAGGAAGAATTCTCTTGGATTTTTCGAACATATTCACAGTAGTGTATATATATATATATATATATATATATATATATATATATATATATATATATATATATATATATATATATATATATATATATATATATATATATATATATATATATATATATATATATATATATATATATATATATATATATATATATATATATATATATATATATATATATATATATATATATACAACCTTAAATACTCTATTCAACCTTAAATAAATCTTGCTATAGAAATTTAAAATTGAGAAAAAAAGGAAAAGTTATAATTAATAGAAAGGTAAATTTCTAATTTTAAAAACAAGGAGTTTAAAATGAAACAAGTTTGTTTTTGATGAATTTTTTACGTTTTGTGTATTATTCTGCTGATTTAATAGCAAAGTAATTTTTTAGCTTGGTGTTAATATCGGATAAAAATGTTTATTTATTCTTGGTAGAATAATGAAATACATCAAGTGGTTTGTTTGATATCACCATGGAAGCCTTTGATAGCACTATATTGTGCAAGCTAGTTGGAATTTTTCTTCTTTCCCAGATTTCGCAATTTTACAGCTATTTTGATTATAAGTCGTATAGAAAACTTAATAGTGTTTAAAAACATAAGTAACTGCATTTAATCTGAATATTTTCATAAAATACAATAATTTTGAGAATTTTCAACTTTGATTTTTAAGTTTAATTTACACAAGGATTAGAACATTTTACCTATTTAACCGTGAAGCAGTAGTTAGAAAATTTGCTTCAGAAACGAGAACTCCTAGGTTCAATGCCACCTCCCAGTGGGCACGGTTATAAAAAAGACGTCTTTTAAACGTCGAATACACGTTTAAAACGTCTTTTGAACGTCTTTTGAACGTTTTGGACGTCTTTTGAACGTTCAAAAGACGCCTTTTTTGTCCGGTGCCTACTGGGCTTTGATTGATTGTTTGATTGAGTTGACTGATTGAGTTGACTGATTGAATGTTTGATATTCCTTTTAATAAATTAAAAAAAAAAAAAAATATTTTAAACAAATTTTTCGTTTAATTTGAGCGCATGCAAAACTATAATTAAAAGACCGGTTTAAACGTTAATTACGTTTAAGTTGAAAGAATTTTTATTAAATTACATAAGTTAAAGTTTATAAAATCAAACAGTAAGTTGTTTATCTTAAATTAACAAATGCGTTAATTTTTTTGAATCAAACCTAGATTTCTAAATCCTTTAATCCTTTAATGTCAAACAATCGTGCTAGGGAATATTGTTGTGACGTGTGCAAAAGTAAAATAATATAAATATTATTTATTAAAATTTTTTTTAATTATATAACAAACTATAAAAGTAAACGCTTAATTCTATGATATTCACTTCGCTGTATACATTTAACTAAAACTGTATTTAACATATTAATTTCATGAAAAAATACACGATGCTAAAAATACACTTATTGCGAAAACTTAGTATTGGAATATATTTGTCATTAAAAAATAATCAAATCCTATTTGAAGTGTAATTTATAGTAGATTTTATTTTAAAATAAAACCTTTTATAATTTGTCGTGTTATTTTAAGAGTGTGTTGTCAGATAAAGAAACAAAAGCTTTTATTTTTCCATTTGTAATAACCAAATAAGTGTTAGAAATAGTACTGAGAGGTATTACTGAAAGGTAATGCTGAGCGGTAATTCTGAGAGATAATACTGAGAGGCAGTTTTAAGATGGGTTGCTGAGAGGTGATACTGGGAAGTACTGCTGAGATGGTAATTCTGAAAGGTCATACTGTGAGTTAATACTGAGAGGTAATGAAGATGTTAAAAGAATCGTTTAGATTCGTTTTAAAATGATCTTGAGTGATTTACTTTTTATTAACATTATCAAAAAAAGAAAATTCATAAATATGTTCTACGATACTTAATTAAGTGTAAGCTCACTTTCAAACTTCATTTTGAAAAAATAAATTTGTTTTCTGAAAATCTTGTGGAGCATTTTTGGAGAGCTTTTACTAAAAAAGGATTCGAATATTTTTAGCGACAGTCTACGTTTCAAACAAGAAAGTTAAAAAATGAAGTTTGTTACGTTTATGAATACTTAACGCTTCTATTATAAGCAGAAGAGTTTTGCAAAGTTTTGTTATATTAACTCTAAATATAGTTTGGCAGGCATACTTTTATTTTATAATGATAAGTAATGATAAGTAATGATAAGTAATGATAAGTAATGATAAGTAATGATAAGTAATGATAAGTAATGATAAGTAATGATAAGTAATGATAAGTAATGATAAGTAATGATAAGTAATGATAAGTAATGATAAGTAATGATAAGTAATGATAAGTAATGATAAGTAATGATAAGTAATGATAAGTAATGATAAGTGATGATAAGTAATGATAAGTAATGATAAGTAATGATAAGTAATGATAAGTAATGATAAGTAATGATAAGTAATGATAAGTAATGATAAGTAATGACAAGTAATAATAAGTAATGATAAGTAATGATAAGTAATGATAAGTAATGATAAGTAATGATAAGTAATGATAAGTAATGATAAGTAATGATAAGTAATGATAAGTAATGATAAGTAATGATAAGTAATGATAAGTAATGATAAGTGATGATAAGTAATGATAAGTAATGATAAGTAATGATAAGTAATGATAAGTAATGATAAGTAATGATAAGTAATGATAAGTAATGATAACCTTGATGTTAAATTAAATCTTAATGATAGCAGTTTTCAATCTTATCACATATCTTATCCGTGCTAGTTTCAACCACTTTTAAAATTTCAATCACATTAAAGTGGTTTTACTTTCTAAATATTCTAACACAGCCTCTGAACTAAATTAAAACATAGATTTCCTTTTGCGAAAGAATTTTAAAGGCATTTCTTCTATTAAAAAAGTTGCATTAGCAAAATTGGGTTCAACAGCAATCCTAAATGTTATATAGACTTTCTTTAAACCAATATTGGAATAAAAAGAATCATACGGTTTAATCTCTTTTCCAGCAAAACCTTTTTCACCAAAACGGGACACCTTATTTTAAACTTTCATAAACGTTAACTATTACATCATAAGCTCCACAAAAAGTTCAAAAAAAAGCAAAAAACACAACCAAAATTAGTTAAGAGCTGTATCCTTAACTATTAAATAATATTTTTAATACTATTGATAAAACTGTTCATCTCCAATTTACTGTCATTTAATTCTAACCTATATAAATGTTTTGTAAACAAAGAATAGTATACATTGAAATATATATATATATATAAATATATATATATATATATATATATATATATATATATATATATATATATATATATATATATATATATATATATATAGCTTAAATAATTTTTTAGATCTACAATTTTCTGTCTGCAAGTCTTTGGTTTAATATTCAAAACTCCGATACCAACATTTTTTTGGTAAAGCTTTATATTAAATTTGACGTGCACAGCTCCTAGATGCATTTTTATCATGGATTAAAAGTGTATTATGTGTGATATTTCAGTTAATTTTAGCACAGCAACGTTAGTGAAAAGAACTCAATTAAATAAAGAACTTTGTTGTTTTGATTTTGAGGTACGCAGCAGTCAGATCAAATAAAAATAAATAGTTACTAATGTTGCTTTTCTCTGCCGCAACATCCACTTTCTTGCAAAAAGCACTAGAAAGTACATTGCTTGCTTCCCCTACCATTGATTCAGTCATGCACAATATTGTTGTTTTTTTGTTGAATAAAATGCTGGAAAATGAAACACACTTCGCTTTTTCTCATAAAAAAGTAGCTTTCTTTTCAGCTATCGCTATCTTAAATTATCGCAGTATCGCAGTCGTAATTTACGGTACTTTAAATTTTTTTTTTTTTTGATCTTTTTTAATTTTTCTTTTCTTTTAATTTAATCTTTTTTTTTTAATAACTGTTGCTATTAAACATTTAATTAAAAACTTATCAATTTTTACATTACTAATTTATTTAATGTAAGAAATTAAATTTATATTACTTTGTTAAATCAACTATTTTCAAAAACATACATTTATCAACTGTCAGAGATTTGCGATGACTGTTAGAGATTAGCAATGACTGTTAGAGATTAGCGATGACTGTTCGAGATTAGCGACGAGAAATGAACATGCAATAACTAACCCTTACCGGCAGACTTAGCTAAATGTACTTACATCGGCAGACCTTTATAAAGGGACGTTTAGAGGGGCGGCAAAATGTATTTATATTAACTAACGGTAAGTTTGTGAAAAGACGTTTTTTTTTTTTTAAATTGTTATTTAAGTGCCCCAAGAAGACCTAACAGTCTTGTCATAGAACACCGCGGAAGTGAATTTAACCAGGAAGTTTACGCCTCTTTCCACACCTTAACGCAAAAAATATTGACTTAATTGTAATTATTTTAAACTTTTTTTAAAATAGAGTTTTTAGAAATAAATTCCTTATTTTTTTGTTTTAATATTTATTTCAATGCTGCTAGAAACCAGTACTTTTTGATGTGCAATGTAAGATTTTTTTTTGATAACATGTTGTTTATGACTATTTTATTTACGGATTATTAGGATGTTGAAGTTAAGACTATTTAATCTTCTTCTTGTACCCGCTATTTGTATATTTTACCAATACAAAAGTTGTAATTAATTTAAACGGCAAATTCACGTAATAAAAAACTGCGAATATTACCGGTTTACGACTATTTTTGTCCACATCAACGTCAAATTAGAACACTTTACGTTAATATTCAGACATGGGTTTTTATATGATTTTTATATATTCACTGGCGTAGGAAAAGGGAGGGGGTGGAGGGGCGATAGCCCTCCCTCAACTAAAATACTGGGGGTGGACACTGCATTTAACGCCACTATTTTTTAAACAGTTTAAAAAAAACTTTTATGATGGCAGCAGAGGAATTATCATTTTTCCAGTCTGCAATGACTCACAATTAAACATCATCGTGGAAAAGTATATCCATAAAAGTGTTTAAGATACTATCGCATACTAATTATTTTTTAAATGTATGTATGCTGGCAAAAAATGACTAATCACGTTAAAAAGATGATTAATCACGTTGGATGTGATAAATAGTTGAATAAATAGATCATTTTTATCTATTTTACTGTCATACGAAGTTAAGGAACTTTTTCCTTTTTAACATATGTTTTCAGCCCCCCCCCCCAACTTTCGCGACCTTCCCACGCCACTTTATATATTAGTTAACTAATCTTTCAGATAGATCTTTGGACAATATTAGATCGCTTATTTTGCGCTAGATCGCAGGAAAATTTAGTTTATTTTGTTGGTTGTGATACAGTCGAATAAAGTCATTACCTAAATTTTGGCAAAAATGTCTGTTAAAACTTTGTTAAAGCAACGAGACGAACTGTCTTTAACTTTAAAATTTTAGAAAATAGGCGTAAGACTACAATTATGGTATAAAATAGCATCATTTTAAAAGTATACATTTTCAAAAAGTTAGTAACTTTTATAAACAAAAATTTGCTTTAGTTTTATTCAAACCGCTACCAAACATGATAGATATATTTTAGAGTTGAAAATAAACATACAAATTACATAAGTTAAATAAAATTAAAAAGAATCAAATAACATAACAAATTAAAAAAGTTGCATAAAGTTGCATATAAATTAATATTTAAGTTAGTTATTATGTATTAATTATATTACATAATAATTAATTTAAATATTAAAAAAAAAAAACTATGTATGTATAGTTTGTATAAAATAATAATAATATATTATTTATAATATATTCAATTACTTATAATAACAAAATTACAACTAAATTTACATTACAAATTACATAAAATTGCTTAACAAACTAAAGTCTCAAAAATTATATTAAAATAGTGTGGTCACATTATTTATACAAGTTCACTTGACTCCTCTGCCCTCCCAATTAGTGACGTCATAAATTGTAAGACTCATTAAGTATCTACCTATATCGTGACTAGGTATCTCCTACAATAATTTCAAATAAAATTATGTCGGTGCGCAAAAATGTTAAAAAAATTTGCATAAAGTTTAAACAAAAGTCCATTAGTAGTAGTCAACCAAAAATTATTTGCAAAAAAAAAATTTTTTTTTCTTTTTCAAATAAATTTATTAATGATGAAATATTATTATCAAATAAAAATAAATATAAATTAAATATTTTTAGGACAAGAAACCTAATAAAAAATCGTCATTATCACTCCGTTATTATAATAAAAGTTAAAACATTTTTAAAACAGGAAGTAAAAAAGGAAATTCTAATTAAATATTATATATTGTTGTTATAGGTATGTTATGATTTTAACAGGAATTATCAATTAAAATTGTCATGTTTTTATTTGTGAATGTTTTACATCGGATATTGAATTTTTTATTTAACTCAATGATGGGATTATGTTCAGTTCTTACATAATCCCATCATTGGATTTAGTTTAGCCGATGTCTTAAATCATTTGCTTTTCCTGTGTATGTACTTTTCTTGTTGCATGATAAACATTTTAAACAATGTATTACATTCTTACTATTACAATTAAATTTTCATCACTAGTAAATTTTTAAGTTCTCATAAATACTAAAGACGAAGAACTTTTTTGACACCGGGTTAACAAAAATTTTGCTCATGCAACCGTTTTTTATATAAAATAAAAACATTTAATATATCAGTATGGCAATAGGTTGTATTTCACTAAAACATAATTTTACAGAAGAGCAAAAACAAAGTTTGCAAGTTTGTAGACATTAATCTGGTTTTTCATTTACTATCTTACATATAAAGAGTTTTTGTCATTTATAATTCAATTCATAGGTTAAAATGCTTCTCAATGGTTTACTTTTTCTAAAAAGAGCTCCATGAATTGTTAATTTTCCCCATAATGTTATTTTCTCCTTCTATTTCGACGTTGAGTTGGTATCTTTAACTCTTCACAAATTGTTTTTGCTGATATAACAGTGTTTTTTATTTACTCATCTTTCTTAAAATAGATTTCAAAAGATCTTTTAACATTGATGAAGATATAAACCTTTTTTTACATGCGTCAGTAATTTCTATAAATGGAGATAAATATAAAAGAACAAAAGATAAATAACTTTTTCCCCAAAAAACAACCTTTATGTAAAATGGGAAAAGTAGAAAATCTGAATCATTAAATATTATATGAATCAGATGATCATATGAAAAATCGTATGAAATAATATGAATCAGGGAGAGATCTGAATCATTAAATATTATTATACCTACTATTCTAACAGTATATTACTATATACCATTACATATTACTGTATTTTACAGCATGTTTCATTTTTATCTTTATATAATATGTCTAATACGAATTTCAATTATTTTCGACGATTTGCTATATGTACCGTAATGTCAAGTCTAATCAAAGGCCAGCGTGAGAAGTTAATATGTAAACAGGAAAGAATGAAAAAAAAAATTCTTGTGTTTAACACCTGTTAGTTTATTGATAATAGTAGATGCAAGTAAACATGCCAAATTTAAAGAATGATTTTATGTATATAAATTCTCCATTTAGATTTATTAATATGATTCAAATTTAACATCAATGTGCTTCCAAATAGCTTTATGAAATCATTGCGAACCTTCAGCGACAAACAAAAGATAATTTTTTTTACTTTATGCTCACGTATTAATGGGTTGTACTTAGTCTAGAATCAATGTCACAAGTTTCAATCATTACAAAACAAAGACAGGTAAAACGCAATGATCATAAAAAAGCTTAAAAAATTCTTATATCAAACATGCATTTACGAAAAAAGGTTACGTATTTAATAAACCCAATAGATATTTAACAGTGTGTGTGGTCTATTAACAATAGTGGTTAGTAGTTATACCTAAAAAAACTACCACCTTCTATTATGTCTTTTGAATTCAGGATTTTTAAAAACCACATTATAAAATTAACAAAACAAAAATTGGTCCCATAACCAATAAGATGCATGATACATAATTTTTGTGCTGTTTAAAAAGTGATACATTTTTGTATGGTACAAAAATTACATGTATTTACCGTAAACCTAATGCGCTAAGCTAAATTTTCACATTATAAGATTTGACAAGTTTTCCGGTGTGGCTCCTTAACATTTTTAAAAAATTCAAACACAATCTTTATTTGATCCTTAAAATACTTCATAAAGTCATTGGAAAGTTTCTTTTTTTTTTATTAATTTATTTTCATTTATATGTTGTAAATGGCATTATTATAATGTTATTATTTCACACAATGCTTGTACTAATATTAAAAACTGTACTAAGCCTCTCGTTAATCTTTTGACTCATTTCTTCAAGTCATCAACCGCTTTTAATCTTGTTGTTCTAGATTTATTGTCAGTATGTATTTTTCATGTTTGCAAAATATAAACAGATTTGGCTCCTCCCAAATGTGCGCTTTGTAATAATAAAAGTAAAAATTATAAATCAACGGGCAAAACAAACTGTTACCCGACAAAAGAAGTATTGAGACTTTGAACAATTTTCATTTTTATGTATTTAGTAAAAAGTCTACAAATATTTTTTTGGGCAGTTTGTTGGATAATAAAGGACAATGAACCAGCACCAATTCGTCACTTAAAGTTCACCACCGGTGTTTTGGTAATAGATTTTATGATTAATAATTCATAAATAATTATTTTTAATTAATATTTATAATTTTATGATACAATGTGCATAAATATTTTTTTACGCTGGTAGACAGAGCTAAAGACTTTGTCCTTGATTTGGGTTTGAAAAAGCTTTGTCTTGGATTTGGGTTTGAACTCAACGTGTTAGAGCTTAAAAATTCGATTACTTATACTTAACATATGTTTGTGTCAGTATATTGCCGCATAAATTGTATGTTATTTATCAACAATTCATTTTTTTTTTTTTTTTTTTTGTTGATGTACGACAAAGTAATATTTTTGCACAACATAATGGTATTCAAATTAAAAATATTTAAGAAAAAATTACTTTTTTTTAAAAAATAAGTAAGGCATTAAGATTCGTGGCCCTTTAAATTTAGGTAGCTATTAAGCGACAAAGTTTATTACCTTGTCATAAAACAGAAGAAACACTATCAAGCAAGCCAAGGTTTCTAGACACCTTAATCCAACTAGTTACACTTTTAGTTTTAAAATATCAGAGTTGTTTTCTAGAGACTTTTTTTATAAAATATTTTTTTTATAAAATATTTTTTTATAAAATATTTTCAAAAGAATGTCGGTAATAGGAATCAATTTTTTTCTCACCAAATGTTAAAAAAAGCAGCTGAAAATATATAAACATCATGCGTAAATTAAACTTCCGAAACATAGATATTTGTAAGTGGCACTTTTAAATGTATCTTTTACAAAAGTTTTATTTTAATAGTAGCGCTTCCGAATCAAGGTTGTTTTGGAAGTACTTGTGTGTTTGATTACAATGTATTAGAAACTTCAGAGAATCAAGCAGAACTACAACAAAAACTATATAAAAGCTTCCATATCTGTTTACTTTTTGTTTAAATAACTCGGTAGTGGTTACTTGCAGCCTTGTTGGGAGTGAATTAAATTAAAAAAAAAAAAAAAAAAACTAATTTCAGCATAAATGCATTAAATTTTTTTTTTTTTAACTGAATCTTTTAACTTTTTTTTATTAAAGAAGTATATTAAAAACCGTACAAAAATCGCATTATTGAAATGGTGTGTATGTGTGTGTGTGTGTGTGTGTGTGTGTGAGTGTGTGTGTGTGTGTGAAAATTTTAGTTTTCAAAGAATTTTGAACTTTTGAAATATTGACCCTTTTTAAAAAAAATAAAACTGTAAACTATTATTGGTTACTACATATCAAATTTTAAAAGTTTAAAAAAATTCTTCAATTAAGTTATGCTATGAACATCGACTAACTTGTCTTAGAATGCCCTTACAAGTTAAAAGAAGAGAAAAAGGTGACAAAATTCAACTGTATAAAGGTTACGATAAAGTTGAGTTTAAAGAAAATAAGTCCTACAAACCTAATTGTACTCGTGGCCATAACCTAATCTATTCTAAAGAAGTTTCTGCACAATTATAAAGAAAATATTTTACAAAATCGAGTTGCAAATTATTGCAATGCACTGCCAGAAAATGTTGTCAAAGCTAATTCAGTGAACTCATTTAAAGCAAAACTTGATTGATGGGAGTCGAACCATCACAAGATTCAGCCGTCATAGTATGCTTTAAACCACACTCACTGGTAGGAATGCCAGTCTCAGCGTAAACTAATATTAATATTAAATTGAATAAAAAAAATATATTAACAAAAAATAATTGAAACATTTAAAAGTTTTCATAAAAAAATTTTTTAAAGTTACAACTTAAACAAAAAAAAAAGACATAACTTCAATGAAAACTTTTTATTATACATGTGGTCACTGGCCACACAAAACGCTTCACCTGCAAACAGTAGCGTTGCGTGGGAAAATTCCAGGGTGTGGGAGGGGATAGAGAGATCTTAAATTTCCGAAAATAAGAAAAGAGTTGGGAAATCTATGTTAAGCAGCATAGATTTACCAATTCTTTTCTTATTTTAAGAAATCAATTTCTGTCTTATTTACAAAACCTACTAGTAATTATTTTACACTGTACTCACAATCAATAAGTGTCAATTATCATTATTTATTAACTTAAATTAACAAAACATAATTTGCTTTACATAGAATAAAACAGAGTAAAATGAAATATATAGAACGAAAGCGGCTATAGCGGGTAGAACGAAATAGTTATGACAATGTTTAGCAACTTATCAAAAGAATGTTTTAGTCACCTGCAAAAAAAACTATTCAGCTCTGATGAAGTTTTTACCCAGATAGTCACTGGATTTCAGAATACTGGCTTGTTTCCACTCAAGATCTATAAAATTGATCTGTCAAAGTTGCAAATTTCTAATACATTTGAAACACTGAGATCTGAACCTAAGCCTTTATCTCAACAACCAGAATCTACAATAGTGCCATCACCAAATCTAGCACCAGGAACTACACTACCTCAACCACTGCCCTCTGAATCTACACCAACAACATCTAGCATCAGCATATGTCACACAGCATCAGCTCCAAAGTCATTTCAAAAGTAACCTTGTCTGCAAACAACCTTTCATATTGAAGTAACTTTAACTTTTTAAAATGGAAATTCAAAAAAAGGTTGCAAAACAACTGCAATCAGCCCAACCACTTGGATTAGCTTTGCAACAAATGTTTCGTATCCAAAACGTTGACACAAATAAAAAAAAAAGTGTAGATGTGTCAAGATTCAAAGGAGAGTGTCTCAACAAACCTAAAATACTTGAAAGGTTGAAAGATGCTGAGAACAAAAAAGCAGCAAAACAAGCTAAAAAACAACCTAAGCTTAGCTCTAATGGAGAACAGCAAGTAAACCAAGCAACAAGTCCAACGAAAATATTTGCTGCAAACCAATTCAAGTGTAAAAAGTACCGAAATGCTTTGGACGAAACTTCAGCAAGTCTAATTATGGAATGGTACCAGTGTGAAAATTTAAATTGCAAGGTATGTCTATGTCAAACATGCATACCAATGCAATACGTAAAAGGCGCTGAGTTTTATTGCTACAAAAAATACCGCACAAGTGAAAACTCAAGTGAAAACCGTTTAGAGGTACCTTTAATACCTCTAAACGGCTCAACATTATCACAAAAATAAAAAAGTTTATTTTATTTGATTGATTTATTTAATTGTTATTATTGATTGTTTTTTTAATTGTTATTATTGATTGCTTTTTTGTTTTTTTAATAAAGTGTTGTTTTAATTACACTTAAATTTGCGTATTTCATTCTCCTAGAATGTCAGTGTAGAATGGAATAAAATTTCTCTTTACAACTTTAAAAAAAAAAAAAAAAGCAAAAATCTTTTTTCCGTACAAAATTAATAATTAAAATCCTTAACTATTCCATTTGACCCCCTTTTACTCTATATACAAAATATTCAATTAAAAAAACGTCTAAAAGTTTTACCGATTTATTGTGAAATTGTATTAGTCCAAAAAAAAGTTTACAAATCCAATTACTTTACAATTACAAGTTACATTCCAATAAACTTTACAAAGCATTCTGACTGCAGAAATAGCTAGTTCATTTTAGGAATATAAAATAGTTCAAAGTAATATAGAAAATATTATTATAATTGAAGGTTTAGAAAGAGTACAACATCGCTCTACTAGAATTATTCCATTTTTAAAGAACTTGACATACAACGAAAGGTTGAAACGTAAGACACAATATTTCATTTTCAGTCTATTATTTTTTGTCTGCTGTTTGATTTTAAATGACGTTTCTTCAATTAAACCCATCCTTTAACAAGATGTTTGGGCTTAACTCCTTAACAAAATTCTTTTTTGCACTTCAGTAGTATGAGACTATCCAAACTCTCATCACTCGTTGTTGTTCTCAGATGAGGTTTTACAATCTTATGGTGTTCTTGATGAATCAAAATCTTTATTACTTTTTTGTAAATAGATATCTATTAAAATTTCCATCTGGCTTTCAAACACATGAACGTCTGGAATTTGATCCTTGTATTTAGGCGAAAAAAGTTTATTTGCTTGTTAAGGTTTCAATACTCAAATTGTCCTTATTTAAACTAAAGATTTTGGTGATAGGGGCAAATATTTCCTTTAAAGCCGCAGAATTTTTAGTTAAACCCATAGCTAAATAGTATGTGACCTCTTTAAATTTTTTTGATAAAAAGCTTTCATTTCGATTGCTGTTTCGATTGTGTCGTCCGTAATCGTTTTTTGCATTAATGTATAATTTCCTGGATAATATCACTGCATTTTTAATCAAATCATTTAGAGCATCTGCGTCGTTACTGATTTTTTATAGGTTTTAGGCAGTGCTTTCAATTACATAAATACTATCAATGACATCACAGAAAAAAAATTGAAGCTATTAATGATCTGAATCTTCAATTCAGTTGCAATTAAACTAATCATTTCATTTTGAGATGACGGATCGTATATGGAAGAAGGGCTCTATCTTCAATCCAGATTTTTAGTGTTGGGATTTTTAGTGTTGGAATTTTTAGTATTGGGATTGTGGCATCCTTCTGGGTGCTGTTTACCGTCACTTGGAAACTAGCAAGATTTGGTTGATGTGGTTCTAACTGGAGTAAATATAATATTTGGTTGTCCGTAATTGTATGCGGACGTAAACCTGGTTCATAGCTTATCAATGCTGCTGAATCTGATTTATCAATTATAATAATTTATGCTTTGATGTTGAGTTTTCTTATAAAGACGTTATCCATTTCCAAAATTTTTTTTGTCAAAAGATGTTGTTTCTTCTTCTATAGATATACCACATGTTGAAGTTGATGTTTCAATTATAATTAGGTCTTCTAACTTTGTATGTTCACTGCATCATCCAACTTGATATTGTTATTAGCATTCTGATGTTCAATTTTTTGTTTTTTTGAAGCTAAAGAGGCTACAAAAGGATACTCTGAGGCTCCCACTGTTTGTATATAAGCATTAATACCACTATGAAAGATCTTTTGTGACTGTTGTAGTGTAGTGAATTTAATAGTCGATAATTAATTCTGAGCTAACATAGAAGGCTTTATTCTTCATATATTAATATGTAAACTAAAATATACAAAAAAGTTAGTTATAGTTTACACCTAATAAAACTCAACAAGGATAATAATAATAAGAATCAGCACAATTAGTTTTATAGTTGTTATTAAAAACTGCTTTGCATACACAACATTGTGATTTAAATCTTTTGCTTTTCATTGTAAGAGCTCTGGAAAACAAACGCAGATACTATAATTTACCGTAAATTTTAAATGAGTTAATATTTATAAAGGTTATCATTCTTATGATAATAAAATATGATTAATAACCTTGTTATATATTCTTATTTATATTAGACCTTATCCTACATAGTGCCGCCGAGAAAGAGGGGGAGGGCAAAAGGGAGAGCTATCCCGGGCGGCAGATATCTAAGGGGCGCTAAATAAAAAGAAGGTACCTAAAAGAAAAAAAGGACCTTCATCTATAATATAGGGAAATTTTTAAAAATAAGGACACCAAGCAGGGTTGCTGTCCCAGGCGACGTGACGTCTCTCGGCGGCCCTGATCCTAAAAACCAAAATCCGATCCTACTTTAGTATACTGATGATTGGAAGTAATAACAGGCGCAAAGCGTTTATATTAGAGTTTAGCATTTATTTTCTTATACTTTCTTATAAAAAGCTTTATATCAAACTATTATATTAAAAATGAATACATCATTTTAAATATCATATCTTGCATGAAATAAGTTTTTATATGTGGCAATGTAGAATGTGTGCGAAAAAAGTAATAACTGCTTTTAGTTAAACGGCTTTTAGTTAAAAAATGTTTAGTTAAACATACAGCGTGAGCTTGTTGTTGGCATTTTTATTGTTGATAACGAAAAAAAGTAGCGCGAAAAAAAAAAAGTGGAAATCAAAACGGCGTTTCGTCATGATGAAAAAGTTAGCGATTTGTTTCGTCTTGTGGAAAATGGACTTGTTTCAATAAATATTAAGTTTATTTTTCCAAGTAAAAAAAAATTACATCTTTAATGGGTATTTGCAAACTTTTTAAAATTTTATTTAATTAGAAAATATTTTTTCATTTTATTTATATTTTATTATACTTCCGTAACCCTTCCTCCCCCCCACACACACACACAGTTTCCCCGTGCAATGCACCTTGCCTGCAAACATAACTTCATAAATTTTTTAGAGCATTATACACTGTTCTCTGAATCTTAAGCAACCAAAAAAAGAAAAAAAATCTCTCTTTTCGAATTTTACTACTGATTTTTTTTTTTAAATTACTATTTAAATAGAAATTAAAAAAAAATCAGTAGTAAAAATATTTAAATAGAGTCAAATTTTTAGTATCTCATAACAAAAAAACTTGTTTATTATACGACAACCTGAAAATAAACGCATTGTTTTGAATGTATTGGTATGTAAATATGTTGTCCTTCCAAGACATAAGCAATTTTTTTATAACTAATAAAATAGAATTTAAAATCAAAAGTTAGAGGCATTTTATTGCGTTATAATACTTTTTAAGATCATGTTACATCTTTTTGGCATAAACTAGTATATTAATAAAAAAGTATATTAATAAAAAATTTTTATCTGTAATTTCAGGTCATTGGCATTTTTGTTTTGAGAAAGTTTGAAGCCATAAATATTCAATCAAATTGAGATTTGGTGATAGAATTGTCCGAATCATTACTACAAATTTGAATTGTAGGAAACCATTTTTTAATAAGATTAGACGTGTGTATTGAGTCGTTTGAGTTATTTTGTTGAAACGTTTGTAGAAGAAGTTTGTAGAAGAAGTTTGTAGAAGAAGTTTGTAGAAGAAGTTTGCAGAAGAAGTTTGTAGAAGAAGTTTGTAGAAGAAGTTTGTAGAAGAAGTTTGCAGAAGAAGTTTGTAGAAGAAGTTTGTAGAAGAAGTTTGTAGAAGAAGTTTGTAGAAGAAGTTTGTAGAAGAAGTTTGTAGAAGAAGTTTGTAGAAGAAGTTTGTAGAAGAAGTTTGTAGAAGAAGTTTGTAGAAGAAGTTTGTAGAAGAAGTTTGTAGAAGAAGTTTGTAGAAGAAGTTTGTAGAAGAAGTTTGTAGAAGAAGTTTGTAGAAGAAGTTTGTAGAAGAAGTTTGTAGAAGAAGTTTGTAGAAGAAGTTTGTAGAAGAAGTTTGTAAAAGAAGTTTGTAGAAGAAGTTTGTAGAAGAAGTTTGTAGAAGAAGTTTGTAGAAAAAGTTTGTAGAAGAAGTTTGTAGAAGAAGTTTGTAGAAGAAGTTTGTAGAAGAAGTTTGTAGAAAAAGTTTGTAGAAGAAGTTTGTAGAAGAAGTTTGTAGAAGAAGTTTGTAGAAGAAGTTTGTAGAAGAAGTTTGTAGAAGAAGTTTGTAGAAGAAGTTTGTAGAAGAAGTTTGTAGAAGAAGTTTGTAGAAGAAGTTTGTAGAAGAAGTTTGTAGAAGAAGTTTGTAGAAGAAGTTTGTAGAAGAAGTTTGTAGAAGAAGTTTGTAGAAGAAGTTTGTAGAAGAAGTTTGTAGAAGAAGTTTGTAGAAGAAGTTTGTAGAAGAAGTTTGTAGAAGAAGTTTGTAGAAGAAGTTTGTAGAAGAAGTTTGTAGAAGAAGTTTGTAGAAGAAGTTTGTAGAAGAAGTTTGTAGAAGAAGTTTGTAGAAGAAGTTTGTAGAAGAAGTTTGTAGAAGAAGTTTGTAGAAGAAGTTTGTAGAAGAAGTTTGTAGAAGAAGTTTGTAGAAGAAGTTTGTAGAAGAAGTTTGTAGAAGAAGTTTGTAGAAGAAGTTTGTAGAAGAAGTTTGTAGAAGAAGTTTGTAGAAGAAGTTTGTAGAAGAAGTTTGCAGAAGAAGTTTGTAGAAGAATTATTATGAGGAAGAGAAACAACCTTTCCTTAAAAATATAAATTTTAAAATTATAAACATTAATTGGAAAATCCAGCAATTTAATCAAAACTATTGCACCTTTTCCACCACCAATGCCAATTTAGAATTTTCTACCACCAGGGCAGATTTCCACTCTTGTACATTTATAATCTAAACGTAAAACTTTAGATCTACGTATCTTAAAATTGCCATCAAGACCTTTGAAAATGTATTTTAAACTCGTATTCTCAGCAAAACTCTTTTCTAATAATTAATGTCTATGAGCATTTGCAAATTCAATTCTAGCTTTGGAAAAATAAAAGGCTTTTTCACTTCTCTCAATACAATGTCTTGAAAGTTAATGTTATGCAAACTGTATTTTTGAACACTAAAAATTTCAGCTTTTAAATGGTCTCATTAGCCCTGTCAAAAGGATTCTTTTTAACGTCAAGAATAATTTTTCTGTCAGTAAAACGACATGTAATGCGTGGTCTAACGCCTTTAAGATCCCTTTTAAAAGGACTATTCAATACAAATTATTCAAATAAAATTATTATAACAATTTTTCAGCATGTAATTGACTTAGAGTGCTAAATGAAAATTTCTTTTTGTTTGACTCCTTTCTAATAATCTTTGATACGATCTTGAAAAGCTAATTTATTCTTGTTTCCTACCATTATAAAGAACCTATACTCCAACAAATCAAGTTTAAAAAAACTATCATTGTTATTATAATTTTCTCTTATCAAAACAATGTAAAACAATATTTTCAAGCCAATGTCATTCTTTCCCAGTGGGCACGGACGTAAAAAAGACGTCTTTTAAACGTTTATACTCGTCTTTTGAACGTCTTTTGAACGTTTTGGACGTCTTTTGAACGTTCAAAAGATTTTATTTTTTGGTCCGGTGCCCACTAGGTTATGGTACAACATTAACCGCAAAGCTAAAAACTTGTTTATTTTAGTAGCTATAAAAGATTTCAAATGCTTTGAAAGATCACATGTTTATATAAAAATACCAATACATGCAAAACAATACATTATTTAATAAAAGTAGATAAAACCAATGACTTCGAATCAAAACTCACCTATTTTTTAAGTAGAAATAAATGTCGTGACCACATTTTATAACCGTAAATAAAAGTATCATATTTTGTAAACGTCAAAGACATTTATAGCCATTTTATTTCTTTTAACCGCATGTTTAACAATAGAATTTGTTTAATAAGTTAGACATGGAATATAAAATATAATACGTTTAAATCTTTTATTTACACTTTTGCATGAAATCCTATAATACTGACATAACCGCATTCAGGGCTTTCCTGAAGAAGTTTCGCATGGCAAGGTGGGGGAGGGGGAGTAAAATGTCAACTAATAACTAAAAAATTTAGGGTCCTAGGTATTTGATATTTGCTAAACTAAATTTTAAAACTTTCCAACTCAAATGCTAAATGTAAAAATTTACCAACTCAAATGAACATAAAACAGCTTTGGGAACACCCCAATACCCCCTTCTACTTTTTTTGGGACGAGCCTAACTGCATCTTTAAAACAGTGTTGAAATTAGGCTGATGGCTATCCCAGTGGGTAAAAAATGTTCGATGGACGTCTAAAGGACATCGTACAAGCTTTTGAAATCTGTAGATGATGACGTTGTATAAAAGTCTTACAAATGCCTGTGTCCTCTAAGTATTAATTGTCAATTTTACTAAACTTGTAATTCGCATACCTATTTTTTCAGTTACCTTGTAACTCTTTACAACCCTTTTATTAATATTACAATTATTATCTGCGTATCTCACAAAAATTGATTAGCCATCACTATGTAACACATCAGCAGTCGTATCTGTTTTAAGAAAAAAAGATACTTGATAAATGTTTTGTTTGAGAAAATAAATGAAGTTGAATTGAGATTTGGCACTAAGATGTCGCAATATTTTCACGTAAGTTTTGAATTGCTCAACCATCGTTTAACTACTAAATTATGTCTAAACTTAAAATTTACCAACTGTCTATAATTTTTATTTTCATCTCAATTATCTCATAAAACGGTTTTCTTTGCCTACCTAATGTTTGAGCCAAGTCAATAAGAATCTTTATAGCACACTCGTTAGACTTTACTTCTTCCTTTTTAAAACAATTTGTTTCTTGTCCAATGATGAGCACAACTACAATAATTATAATTGTAATTATTGTAAATTAATTATGATAAATGTAAATTAGTTATAATAAATGTAATAATTGTAAAATAATTATGATAAATGTAAATTAGTTATAATAAATGTAATAATTGTAAAATAATTATAATAAATGTAAATTAATTATAATAATTGTAATAATTATAAATTTATTATAACAAATGTAAATTAGTTACAATAATTGTAATAATTGTAAATTAAATAATTGTAATAAATGTAATAGTAACAATAACAAAGTAATAATAACAAAGTTTTGTGATATTTTGACGAAAAATATTTCCATCTTTTAACTGTTTTCCAACAACTCTTCATTTACCACTTTCGGATACTACTTTCCACCCAAGCAACTTTACTGTTCTCTTTGCTTGGTCTATTTAAAATGAGAAAGCATATGTAGCATAATGTGTTATCTTTAAGTATGCTGTAGCCTAAGTGGGGTATTCTTTGAAAAGATGAAAAACAGTTTTACTAACTTTTTTCAATATTTTTATTGATAGGAAAGTTATAAGGTTTTATTTGAAGTGGTCCAAGCTCAATAAAATTTTTTGTTATCATTTTTATTTTTCAGACGATATCCATGCAAAAAAAAAAAATTTTAGTAAGTATTTGAGTACTGTCGTATTTTATTTAATTCAAAACGTTAGAAAGAGTTTATTCATTGGCGTTCAGCACATAATCTGCTAAATTTTTACCTTACAGTCAAGCTCTATGATTTCAATAAACAGTATATCCAAATGACCAACCTGTTTGCCAAGCTATTACCATTGTTCAAAGTCGTAACAAATTGTCTGCATTTTCACTTCTTCTACTTTTAAATTGCACTCAGTTAAAGCTTCACAGAGCTTTACAAATTTACCCCCTGAATCTAAACACTTAGCTGTTTTTTTTCTTCCACAAACGTAACATTGCTTGGTTGAGATTTAATAACAAAAATATAATTTCAGAAATTCAAAATTTCAGGCACGACTACTATTTTATCATTTTCATTATTAAGATTTTCACAACACTCATTTATTGGCTCTATTTAATTTCAGATGATTCATATTCAATTGTTTCAGATATTTAAGTCAGAATTGTTATGATTGTTATCATAATTTATTACACCATTTCAACTTTATTTGTGATGTTATTCAAGATAAGTTCTCAGACTTTAAAATCATTTCGAGACAAACTTTTTTTTATTAAGAATACATTGCCGAAAAGGTTCCAAAAAGGATTCGTGATGAGTCATGCTTCACATTAGGTATCCCTTTATAAGCTCAAATATGAACAGAATGATAAATCCAATTGTGTGTCAAACGATAGTCATTATGGAATAATGTATCATTATCAAAATTTGACTGTTAATTTCTACTTTGCTTATGTAAATAAAGCTTTTATTCATTGATGTTAATCTTTGAATTATCTTTACCTTAGAGGGTGGTATCATTACCTTATTGGATTTTTGGCAAAGGTTTTTGAGAATAGAAACAAAGTTTTTTTGTTCGTTTTATTTTATATATAGAATAACAATAGAATCAACACACCTTGTTTTTTATACCTTAAACTTTAATTAGAGAAAATAAACAGAGTTTTTTCTCTAATTTAATAATAATAAATAAAATAATAATAAATAAATAAACTTTTAGGTTGTCAATTAATCTGGTATCTAATATAAATCGGTAATAAACAAAAATTTTCTATTTTATTATTCATTAAGGTGCTGCAAGAAGATATAAATATCTTGCGCATAGCAATGTGGAAAAACATTAAACCAGGAAGTTCACGGCGCCTTCCGAAGTTGACATGACAAGAATGTTTTAATAGAATTTAAATGACATTTAGAATAATGAATGCAAATAAAAATAATTAACTCAATAATTGTAGTTTATAAAACAGTATAAAGTAGTACAAAGCTTTCGTTCAGGTTTTGTATTTATTGCCAGAAATTCGATGTTAGTGTTTTGAAATAAGAACTTTCGTGAATAATTAAAAGAAATACTCTGTTTATACTTAAAAGTTACGTCCATACAATTACGTCCTTAAAGTTTTAAAGTTTTAAACACTTTTGTAGATTTTTGCTTTTAGTAAATAAAACTCCGACATTTTTTTAGTTGCGGTTTTTATTTTCAAAAAGTTTCGTTACGCAAATTTTCAACGATCGCTAACCACTATATTCTCAATAGAATATAGTCTGTTGAGACTATAGTCTATTGAGACATTAGTCTATTGAGACTTTAGTCTATTGAGATAATAGTCTATTGAGAAAATAGTCTATTGAAACTATAGTCTATTGAGACTATATTCTATAGAGACTATAGTCTATTTAGAAAATAGTCTGTTGAGACTGTATTCTATTGAGACAATAGTCTATTGAGACTATAGTCTATTGAGACTATAGTCTATTGAGACTATAGTCTATTGAGACTATAGTCTATTGAGACTATAGTCTATTGAGACTATAGTCTATTGAGACTATAGTCTATTGAGACTATAGTCTATTGAGACTATAGTCTATTGAGACTATAGTCTATTGAGACTATAGTCTATTGAGACTATAGTCTATTGACACTATAGTCTATTGACACTATAGTCTATTGACACTATAGTTTATTGACACTATAGTCTATTGACACTATAGTCAATTGAGACTATAGTCTATTGAGACTATAGTCTATTGAGACTATAGTCTGTTGAGTCTATAGTCTATATATCTATAGTCTATTAAGACTATAGTCTATTGAGACTTTAGTCTATTGAGACTATAGTCTGTTGAGACTATAGTTTCAACAAACTTCAGTCAATAATTTTTTTTTTATTCAGTTTTGGTATTTATTTAGTTTTTTATTCTTTGGAAATTTGCGTGAAGCAATCATATGATTTAAAAATATTTTTGCAAAAACAACAAGAAAATCTCTGCTTTGATTTTTCACATATATAATGTAATCTTTCCAAAAATTTTACCAAGGTACTGTTATACAGGTAGAATGTTATACAGGTAGATAGCTAAAAATCTACGGAATGTCCATTCCTTTTCTCGCGTAATGGTACGACACTACCACAATGACAGCAGTATACCAATTTATCTGTAAAATATGATATAAAGTTTAGGACAAAGTTTTGGACAACAAATCAAAATAGTAAATAGATTTATCGCAAGGAATAATGACCAACTTGTTTGCCAAATTATTAACATTGTTCAAAGTCGTAACATAAAGGACAGGCGGAGAGCGATTTTTAATAAAATATTTAGTATAATATATATATATATATATATATATATATATATATATATATATATATATATATATATATATATATATATATATATATATATATATATATATATATATATATATATATACATATACATGGCCCCCATATTCTCATTTAAAATATATATATATACATGGCCCCCATATTCTGAAACGGAGCCCCATGCTGGAGCCTTCTGTAGGCTCCCTCCTTAATGGTTGTACGTACAAAAAGTAAAAAAAAAATTTCTTTAGCAGATAAAACTTTTTTTTTGTGTTTGAAAAATTGTTATTTTTTATTTTTTTTTGTTTTAAAAAAGATTAGGTTTTAAAATGTTTTAAAACTAAACTTCAAGTTATCAATTTTTCAAAATTGATTTTTCAAGTTAATGAGGTTTTAATGACTTAATTATCCACTTAAGATTGAAGTGCTTAACTTCATATTTATCATGAAATGGTTACGCCCCTTTTTAAAACAATAACTTTTAATTATAACCACAAATATGACCAAGCTTGAACTGATTAAATTTAATCAAACAAGATAGTTTCTTTATTTGGTTGCCAAATTTTATTTGTCAAAATTTTATTTTTATTATTTATAAAAGCATCATTTTTAAATGTTATTTCAAACATGAAGTTATATTTACAGTGAACCTTGTCGTAACCTTGCTAAACACAATCTTTAAAAGGTATGTTATGTCTTTCTAGAATGGCAAATATTTCTGTTTTTTTTTTCCCTATTTTTCCGTTAAAGTTCATAAACTCTAAGAAACGCTCAATTAAAATTCCTTGGTTTCTATATTTTAAGATACATACCTATCATGCCATAGAAGATAGCATTTTTTTTGTGACCAAGAGTAGTTTTAAGTACTTTGTTTGAACATAGCTTGATTAATTCATTTTGAGAATACCTAGACAAATAATGTCCCTTCATACTTTTTTATTTTAACTGGGTTTGTTAAATCTTGCGTTATTTTATCATACTTTCTAATCAATTCTAAAATTCATAAGAAGTTACCATTATGAATATCCCTAATCGTTGTATTCTCTCCTTGGAATGCTAATTTAAAAATGATATAAATAACTGATAAAAAATGATATAACAAACTGTTGTTATTTCGATTGCAAAAAATACGGCATGCTAAACAATAAAGTTTTTCTTTTGTTATATTGAATGACAATCATTTTCTAGGAAAATCTTTTGTTTGTTTATCTTTCATTTTTTATAAACAACAAGGGTTCATAAAACTTTCTTCCCTGTAGTTTTCTTGGTAAATTTTCATTTTCATGTTTAAACTTACTTCATAAAAATATTTTTTTGACGTTTTTACTTATAAAAAAAGTGCACAAAGGAAAAAAAAAATAATACTAGAGCTCAATGCAGTATTACGGTATCATTTTTTATGATAACATCAAAGTGAAAAAAATATAAATAAAACGTTAAGTAAATCTTAGAAAGTTATTAGATAAAGAGCGCAGAATAATACAATTTATTCAAGGCTATATAGAGTTTTAAAAGTAAGATTCGGGCCTGTTGCTTATTAAATCGTGTTCAACTTTAAATCTTGATGTTGAAATTTTTTATGATTTCTGGCAGAAGAAAAGACGATGCAAACCGCCCCCTCCCCCATCCCCTATCCTCTGGATCCGTCACTGGATAGGCGCTATTTAATAACTAAAAAGTCAAGCAGTTTGTGAACGGTAAGCTTACAACTTCATTTTGAAATGGTAAAATATTTTTTGGAAACTGTGTTTAAAATAATACTTTTCTTAATTGAAAAAAAATTTATAATGATAAAAAAGTTTTAATTTTCGGTATGTTTTTTTTAACCGAAATTTTTACTTTTTACCAAATTTATGAAATGTACCGATACCCAAATTTCTGTATTGTTTGTAGTTGAAATTGCAGCCGAATCCGATACCGAAACGGAATTATAATCGATCATTAGTTAGGAATTATTTAATTTGTAGCAAAACCAAAATCTCATTTTCTACTTAATCGAGGTTTTCGAAATTTTTTTTATATGTCGATGATTTCGAAGCCTAATTACATCTTTTTTAGTTTTGAGATGTATCTTTTTTGTTGATAACAGGCGAAAACCAATAGAAAGGAATTGGGAATATCATATTATGCTCGTAGTAGGTGCAAATATTTTCCAAATTAATAAATCCTCACTCCGTCGATTTAGCGCATGAAAATCCTTTGATATTCACCCTGGGAGGGTATTAAATCATTATGTAAATTCTTTTTTTATCAACAAGCAAAATTTGATATGTTAAGTTATTACTATATTTTTGTTTGTTTAATAAACTTAGGATCACATGTCTATGAATGGCCACTTGAATTTGCAAGACTCAGAGATAGAATTGATACTTAATAAAAGGTCAAATAAAAAATTACAATCTTCACCAATGTTTGGTTACATTCCTGAATCAACCGTTTTAACCAAAAATGTACGCTGCGCAATGCCGGACAGTAGTAGATTACAAGACACAAGAATAAGAAGATATACTCCTCAGGGATCAAAATGGAAAAAATCTGTGAGAGTGTTTTTTTCCAAATAAATAACTTTATCTATCTCTTTCTTAACAATAAATATCTTATTTTAGGATTTAACATGGAAACTTTTAAATGATAATAACGACAATTTGAGTCGAAGTCAAGTAGAAGACACTCTACAACAAGCTTTTGCAAGATGGGAAGCGGTAACAAACTTAAGATTTCACAAACTTGAGAAAAATAGCAATGAGTATGCCGATATTGATGTATCATTTCTATATCGTTTCCAACAGCAACAACGAGATCCCTCTCTATTTTATGGAGCTGGTATTGTTTTAGCCCATGGGTATTATCCAAACACAAATAAAGGTAACTTCCAATTATGAGGTTTTTCAATATGTTATTTTAACACAATAAATACGGCGAAAATATAAAAACATTAAAAAAAAAGTATTCTATGACTAAAAATAGCATTTGTCCATGCTTCATTCGTTTCACAGCGCCACCATAAAAGTAACTAATACACAAATTTTATAGTATTTTAGACACCAATGAGATTATTATTGAGTGTTCTCAATAACTTAGACTATGATATGATTTATTACTTTTTAGCGCAACAAAGTGCTACAAAAACGTCAGGATCATAAAGACACATTAATAGTGCAGGATTATAAAAAAACATTAATAGTCAGCAATTTTATTATCATATTTATTGACAAATGTCTCTAAACTTATTAGAATATAGATTTTATAGATTACATAACTGTAAATAAACTTTTGTAAAACAATTTTGGATTTCAGAATTATTGTTATACTGAATATGCTATTAAATTAATAGCATATTCAGTATAACAATAATTCTGAAATCCAAAATTGTTTTACAAAAGTTTATTTACAGTTATGTAATCCTAAACTCGTATTAAAAATTCAAATATTTTCGAAGGAGTAGTGATGTAGGACAGTAGTTACAAACAGTAAAACAATCACCTTTTCAGAAAACTAGGTGAAATTTGACTAATTCTAATTTATCAGGGAATATACTATTTTTAAATAAAGGTTTCAAATAATTTATATTAATAATTTTATTATATATATATATATATATATATATATATATATATATATATATATATATATATATATATATATATATATATATATATATATATATATATATATATATATATATATATATATATATTATATATATATATATATATATATATAATAAAATTATTAATATAAATTAATTGAAACCTTTATTTAAAAATAGTATATTCCCTGATAAATTAGAATTAGTCAAATTTCATCTAGTTTTCTGAAAAGGTGATTGTTTTACTGTTTGTAACTACTGTCCTACATCACTACTCCTTCGAAAATATTTGAATTTTTAATACGAGTTTAGGATTACATAACTGTAAATAAACTTTTGTAAAACAATTTTGGATTTCAGAATTATTGTTATACTGAATATGCTATTAAATTAATATTTTTTTTTTTCGAAAATATTTGAATTTTTAATACGAGTTTAGGATTACATAACTGTAAATAAACTTTTGTAAAACAATTTTGGATTTCAGAATTATTGTTATACTGAATATGCTATTAATTAGGGCTGTACCGGATTTAATTTTTTCAAATCCGGCCGGAGCCGGATTTGCCGGATTTCTACTGACAGATCCGGCCGGAATCGGAGCCGGAGCCGGATTTCAAAACAAAACTACAGGAGCCAAAATCCTGTACATCCCTAATTGGTTTTGAGCATAGTCAACAATGTGGACTATTCAGAATACCAAGTGACTGCTGTTTTCTGTTAAACTTCATTGTTGTTATTTAAAACGTTTTATAGCAATTTCTATATATAAACTAATAGAAATTCTAAAGAAATTCTATAGGCTATATGTTTTAAAAGTTTATAGTAATTCTATTGAACTTTTTTTCCGGGATTTTGTCACTCCGCCACTGTAGTGGATCCTTTGTGTCTATTTATTTCTGGTTCTTTCGGATATTTCCTTAGCTGAGTTTCAATGCCTTTTAGTAATTGTTGTTTATGTGCCCTGCCACCAGCGGACGTAGACTGAATAATTTTATCAATAAATTGCCAGAGTAATGATGATGATGATGTAAAAAAATTATTAAGCCCGGCTTATTTTGGTGGATTTTCTTCAGTTTTGTTAATCTTCTGTTCAGCATGCTCAGATTGACTTCAATCTTGTTTTTTCAGCTGTCAGTGTTGCCTGTAATGAGGAGAATTTAGTTTTAAATTGTGAGTCAACCAGCCTCGTCAGTATATAAAGAGGTTTCTCTTTTCAATGCTTTTAAAACGCTCATCCAATCACTTGATTAGGGTTAACATCATAGTCTTTATACCTGCATCATTCTAGAATATCGTGTGTCTTCCCTTCAGAATTTTTTGTGGCGTTGTTGTTTTAAATTAGACTTAGCTTATTAAATTATAAAGAAATATAAATACAAATACCAAAACAAATATGAGGTTCATAAAATATAGAATTACAAAAAAAATTGATTTTTATAAATAAAATATTAGGTATACATGTAAACACGGGCAAAAAAAATGTAATAAATATTTGACAAAATTCAACTCGGCTAAAATTATGCCGGATTTGCTAAATTTTTGCCGGAGCCGGATTTGGGCCGGATTTGTAAAAATGGCCGGATTTCGGCCGGAGCCGGAGCCGGAGCTGATATCCGGTACATCCCTACTAATAATGAAATTGACAATAAAGGGGCTATCTATAAAGGATAAGGAAAAAGGTGGTGATGGAGGAGGGAGGGTTAAGTTGGGGATGTTATTTATGAACGGACCTAAAGTAAAAATGTACTTTAATTAAGGTGAACAAGTATTAGAAGTATTTATCTCTCAAAAACATCTTTTTAACAGAAAATAACATAATAATTTTGAAATATATTATATTATATATTATATTGCACTATATTATATTATATTATACATTAAACTTGTTGAACCAGTTTGAGTTTTAATGCTACTGTTAATTGGGCAATGAAAAGATTGAGATGAAACTTTTTTGAGTCCCTGTCTGTTTTATACGCCACCTTTATGTAACATTAGCGTATCTTTGAAACTTGTTTTATTTTTTTATTATATGAACAGCAAAGTATACATTCAAAAAAAAAAAATATGCTCTATAAGTATTTAAAGAAATATGAATCGTTTCATTTGCAATCACAAAAAATACTTAGAGTTTTTAGTTTATTTTTCTGCTTTATAAATTTTCTGCTTTATAAGTTTCTGCTTTATAAGTTTATTTTTCTGCTTTATAAGTTTGACTACAAATGCCTGTTAGTTTATTTAAAACCGTTTCGGAAATTTATGTTGCATTCGTTTGTTGCCAAACTTTGTCTTTAGATTTAACTTTTTAAGCCAACAATGCTTCGAGATTTCCATCTGCTTTTATAAAAGAGACGTTTTTGTTTGCGCCTAAAAGTTTTCTATTATTTTGTCAATTTCTCAAAATCAATTCACTCAGACTTAATCTGTGAGATGGGTTCAGATCTGTGAGATGGGCTCAGATCTGTGAGATGGGCTCCTCAAGTAATTGAAATTTTATTTGAAAACATTGTTTTTATGATCATAACTTAAAAGTAATTTAAAATATTTGTTAAAAAATAAGAAGCAGTAATGAGTTCATTTGAAAATAATATTAATTTCAAAAATTCGGTTTATATATTTAATTATAAATAAATGGTGATTTCTTAATTTAGCTAGGCAGCTCCATAAATGTAACAAAAAAACTGTTTCATCCAAAGTTATTTATTAAGCGATCTGCACATGATGTTAAACAGTTTAATGGAAGCATAGTTTGCGATAGCAAGTTCTGTGTGACAGAGTTTAATATGATTGAAAATGTTTTTTAAATTTCTGCAGATCGAAGTACATCAATTTTTTTCAGAACTGACATTGCCATCGTCTCTTCTTTCTTAATTTGCAATAGCAATGTATTTTTTTTTGGGGGGGAGGGGTGTTGTATTTGGGGTTCTGTTAACAAATTTAGCTAGTTTAATAACTTTACAGTAATTATTTCGCTCACTTATATGTGATAACACAAGTGACACAAAGAAGACCATTCAAGGAAACAAAAATCGAAACACTTCTCTTTATGTATAGAAGACAAAGTTATATCTCTTGTGGATTATTACACCCTTTTATGTATATAGAGACTTAGGAGAAAAGCCTGGCATATTCTGTCATAAGTTTTTCTGATCATTAAGTTTTTTAAATTGATATCACATGAATTGCTACCTGAAAAACATGAGCAATATTATTGGTTGGAAAAGACTAATCTTTACATGCCTAGTTACTGGTCATTAGTAACATTGCGGTAAGAAATCGGCTAACGAATAGCTAGCTATAATTGTTACGATAAAGGCAGCGATTTGACGACGAGGATCGCTAGCTTTTTTAAGTTAGCGAAAAGCTATTGATATTTGAAAAGATAAAGACAGCGATTTAGCTTCGAGGACAGCTAGCTTAATAAGCTAAAGACCCACTGGATATTATAGCTAGCGTCATATTGTAATAAAATCGCTGTCTAAAAAACTTTGATATGTGGCTATCAGCCAGCTATAGATTTGTAGATATTTTGTAGCTAGCTATAAAGCTTCAATATGTAGCTAGCGACACATTGTTACAAAATCGCAATGTTTGAACTTTTAATTATTCTCATAATTATAATAGAGTCAACACTAAAAATTGAATTTTTAAAGATGTTAAAAACATTAGAAAAAAATAAAATAAGAAAATAAATCGCTTGAAAATCGCTATAAATCTATAGCTAGTCGCTCGCTAGTCGCTTGCTAATTTCCTACCGGGATTGCTTTAGAAGATGTACATGTAAGGCAACGTCGAATGTTTTAAAAGATTTGATAAAACTTTTGGCTACAGATGTTCATTTCAATTCATTCAAGTCAATTATTAAACATTCAAGTCAATTATTAAAACTGCCGTGCTAAGCAAAAAATCAGTATCTCCATCTAAGCGATATGTCGGGAAATCGACTAAACAAGTTTAGACACATTACTGATCCGTCTACCAAGCATAATTAACATCCAATCCTAAAATAAACGTTTATATACTAATTTTATATCATAGAATTGTTTTTATGAGTTTTTAAATATTTTCGTTTATTCCTTGACCATCAAAGTAGACTTACTTCTTATTTGATAAGCTCTATCAGAAGCAAATTTACAGTATATCCATTTCTAGGGAGATACTGTATTTATTCTAACAACATTTTCATTATAATAGGGAGATACTGTTTTTTTCTGTAAAATTATATAATATTATAATATATTATAAAGAAAATTAATGGAAAAATCTAAAAAGTAATTACTATAATAAAAAATAACTTAGTAGTCAATTTAGTAATAACCAATAACTTATTAGTACAATACATTTGGTATAATATACATATTATTATGAAAATAAATAAGTTGCAAACACTTTTGAGCAAGTAAGTA
Organism: Hydra vulgaris; assembly: GCF_022113875.1. Classification (NCBI taxonomy): domain Eukaryota; kingdom Metazoa; phylum Cnidaria; class Hydrozoa; order Anthoathecata; family Hydridae; genus Hydra; species Hydra vulgaris. The sequence goes on from NC_061165.1 coordinate 38,997,357, forward strand.
CTTTTTACTTTAGATTAACAACTATTTATAATATAGTTTTTAAAATAACTAAAAATAATTATATTAACATTTTTAATTTTCGTTGTCACTGTATAAATCTGGTGCTTCCATAGTAAAAAGAAAATCCAGAATTGTTTCCTAGTTTCTGGCATTAAAGGAACTAATGTTTTTATTTTACTTTTCTTTTTGCTTGGATGAATACCAAGAACTTTAGTTTTTTGGTCTGGTTTTAAAATCCCATTTTTAATGATGTTGTTTTTTAAAAAATCAAGTTTGCCAATGGACAATATTCACTGTATTCAGTTTTGTAAAGCAAATAATTCAAAGTTCTTTCCACCTTTATATGAACAATGTCACTTAGCATTGGTCTTATATTTTGCTTGTTCAATTTATAAACAGAACATTCAGATCACAGAAGTCTTTAAGAGCCATTACTTTTGCATCTACATGTCCACCATTGGAGTTACAGATAACTTTTTCAAAGTCCATAATATCATATACTTTACCGGTTTTTTTCAACGATAACTCGACTTGGTAATGGAAACTATCAGCAGACATGAATGAGTGTCCAGGCTCAAAGTAGAACAAATTATTTTCAGTTGTTTCAATTTCATTTGAATTAATAACATAAATCAAGAATGTCAGTAGGCACCAATTTTTATTTTGTGCTGCACAGTTATCCATCCATATTGAATTATTTTTAACATCTTTATTGTATAAAAGAAACAGCTTGTCAAATCCTATTGAAAAAAACAGCTAGTCAAATCCTCCTGTTTTCTTCCTGACACATCTTCATGCCATATGATAGCCTAAGGTTTAATTTTATTTTTATTTCCTATTGGCACAAAACTTTCATTGAATACTATTATTCTTTTAGTGAATATAGCTGCTTTGAAACATTCCATGCGGAGTAACATAATAACTTTCAGAAGATCAACAGAAACAGTTAATTTTGAATCACTACTCAATTCTTTTTTATGACTTTCATATATGGATCTTGCTTGTGTATATAACTCCAAGTGTACTTCATACTTTTGACATACATTACAGGTATTAGAAGATACATTTAATGTGTCTTTACTATGGTTTGCATTATGTTGCTTCCATTCCTCGCATTGCTCACATTCCATGTAACCCAACTTAGTAAAGGAAATATTATTATCTCTTAAAACTTTTCTATAAGCATTATATGAACATCTAATATCTGAGAGCTTATTTTTAAAATCTTCATACATAAAATTGGCATTAATTTCATTTGGTAAATATCTCATGTTCGGTGCATGAGCTCTTCTATAATGAGAAACAGATGGGTTGAATGTGTCTATATGTGATTTTATAGACTTTAAGGATTCTTCGTTAAGCTTGTTCCATGGAGAACAATTATTCTTATCTATTGGAGACACTATGGAATTTTTATTTTTATCCTCAATACTTTAACATATTTTAAATACAAATGAATCATTCTTTGATTTATATCCTAATGTAGCTAGAAAAAAATGCTTACAAACACTTACATTTTTACCAGGTTTTTAAATGAATATTTTTAAGACCAATTTCTTTTTATTTCCTATTCTTTGCCTCTTCTACTTTTAACATTCTGTCTCTCCACTGATGTAAGCAAAAACATTTTTGTTTCTGCTACAGATATATTCCAGTAGTCTCTCTGTTTATAACTTCCCTAAGAGCCTGAGATATTTTTTCTGTACATTTTTGTTTACAAGATAATATACATGGTGATTTTAAACAATGTTGTTGTTTTTGTAATATCAGTTGCTGCGTTCATAGGGAGTTTTACTGAAAGATTTTCTTTTTCTTTTGGTACCTTTTTTAGTGACATCATTATCAACTTCTTCATCTAACTGTAATGCATTATTTTGACCATGTTCTTGAATCTAAAAACCCATTGAGAAAAATATATAGTTATGTATTAGTATTTTTAATATTATTTTATATAATATATACCTAATGTTATAGTATTATTATAAAAAACAAAAACAAAAATATTGGTAGTTAAGTATTGATCATTTTATATTATACTATTATAGTATAATATAAAATTAATATAGTATTAAGTACCTTTGTTTTTGTAGATGTATAATTATTATTGTTTTATTTTATTTATTATACTTAAGTCATAACTTTATTTTCTATCATAACAAAATATCACTAGGTACTTATGGCAAACTAAAAATGCAAGTAATTTGAAAAAAAGATTTTTTTGTATCTATATTATATTGGTTAATTATTAGCTTCATTTATTAGATTAGATTAGACTTTGAAGTACCTACTGAAATCATTACAATAATTATAGATCAATAGATCATATTATTATTTTATTAACACTGCAATATTGTTTACCTGTTCTACTTCTTGTAAAGGATAAATTAAATCATCAGGATTCATTTCACTGTCGTAATTCTTAAGTTCATCGTCAATGTATATTTGGCCATACTCATATAGACTATAAATACTGTTTGTTCCCATAGATCTACTGTCAATATTATCTACAAGTTCTTCTAATCCCTTTAATGATTAAGTATATATTTAGCTAATTATTATAATATATCAAAATTACAATTAAAATTATATATAGTATCAACAAAACTGTTTTTAAATACTCACAACCATTATAGTTTTTCTATCCTCTTCTAGCTGTTCATTTAGCATAATTAAATTGTTGTCCATCTTAAGAAGAAGTTTATTTAAGTTATACTTTTAGTTTTTACTATTAGGCAATCTTCAAAAAGTCAACGATATTACAGTAACAAAATTATAATGCATATTTGTATTTTGTAACAACAACAACAATTAACTAATCTGTGATAACATAGCCTAAAGTTAGAATGTTAATTGTTAATAATTCAGTATTACATTGATAATGATCATATCAGCTGTGTGTAAGTTGTGACCACGACTGATAACTTTATTATATATCTGAAACCGTGGTGGTGACTACAGAATAAACACCAAGTATCAAATAGTACATACAGATAGATACTGTGTTTTTTGTTACGATTAAATGCTCATTTTCAATGTTAAATATTGGATATACTGTCTTTTTTGTCTATATATATATTTATATATATATACATATATATATATATATTATATATATATATATATATATATATATATATATATATATATATATATATATATATATATATACATATATATATATATATATATATATATATATATATATATATATATATATATATATATATATATATATATATATATATATATATATATACATATATATATATATATATATATATATATATATATATATATATATATATATATATATATATATATATATATATATGTATATATATATATATATAAATATATAATATATATATATATATATATATATATATATATATATATATATATATATATATATATATATATATATATATATATATATATATATATATATATATATATAATTTTGGGAGTTTTAGGGCTGCCTAACATTCTGCTATAAGTATCTTACGTTTTACAGGCATATCTGGTGACCTTCATTTTTATGATGAAACGGAATTCACTCTTGGTACAACCAAAGGTATAAACTTACTATGGGTAGCTGTACATGAAATCGGACATTGTATTGGATTAGAACATTCAAGCGTAGAAAATTCTATTATGTACCCTCGGTATAAAGGGTATATGGGAGAAAGCTTTACTTTATCAAAAGATGATATTTTAGGAATACAATCTATATATGGTACAAAATGTTTTTTTTTTAAATTTTTTTATCTTTAAAACTGATAACAAACCACGATTGTATTTATATTGAACTGTAAGAATGCTTTTATATTGCAATATTTTTCGTTACCTGTAGAATTAACTAATATGTAATACATTTTTAATAATTTAATAAAGCATAATGTATAATAATTCGGTAATGTACAATGTATATAGTTTTATACGAATCTTTAAAAAAAAAAACGAAATTATTTAATCTTGAAAAAAAACTATATATATGTATCATTATTTTCTTTTAAAAATCGTTATCAAATAAACAAGTAACTTTAAGGAAATTATTAGTTAGCTAGCAAGTTAGTGGCATCTGTTTTATTAATTCATGAACAGAGCGTTCCCGACACAAAATTCACTTAGTCTTTATTATGACCTAGGTTTCAAAAAACAAACAACCACTATGAAACCAGCTATTATTACAACAACAAAAATTACAAAAACCAATCCGACCATTTTGTGTTCGATGAAAGGGGCTGTGTTTGATGAATTTTCTGGGATCACGTATTTATTTAATCGTAATAAAGTCTATAAGATTGATCAGTGGTTGAAAAAGATTGATGGCCCGTTTCCTGTTACTCATTTTTTGCCTAATGTTAAAAGCGTTGATTCTGCATACATAAATAGAAAATCAGAAGTCATTATTTTTGAAGGAACAAGGTTTCAAAAAATTAGTAAAAATAGTTATATAATATATATATACAAGGTCGGCGCGATAGGGGGGTGTGGGGGGTGCGACAACCAACCCCACCCCCCCACCCCCATCAACTTTTTATAGGTTAGTCGGTAATGTAGACAGTCGGCAAATGTCGTCATGGCAGTCGGCAAATTTTCGAAAAGAAGCCTTTTTTTTCTAGTCGGTTAAATGTAATGGCACCCTCCCCCCCCCCATCCACGTGATACCTACTCGCGCCGGCCCTATATATATATATATATATATATATATATATATATATATATATATATATATATATATATATATATATATATATATATATATATATATATATATATATATATATATATATATATATATATATATATATATATATATATATATATATATATATATATATATATTTATTTATTTATTTATTTATAATAGTGATGATAATAATGACAATAATAATAAATGTATACCTAATTTATTTACTTATTATATGTTTTTATAAATATTATAAAATTATTAATAATTAATAATTTTATAAACATATTCTATACGTGTTACATATTCTGTGTATATGATATTTTATTATACATAGTTTAAATATTATATTCAATTATGCTTACTATATATCTTTATATGGATAGCTACTATATTTACTCAAGTTTGTCAAAACTAATTCTTCTCGAAAGTGGGTCTATCTTTAAAAAGTTCAGAGGGTTAAGAAACGACACAAAACACATTGATGCCGCTTTCCTTTGGCCAGCCACCAGAAAAACGTATCTTTTTTCTAGAGATCTATGTTATAAATTCAGCGACTCAAACTTTCCTCATCGTGGTTACCCACGAGAAATTAGTAAAAGCTGGAAAAATGCACCAACACAAGTTGATTCTGTACTTGTTTGGAAAAATAAAAGAACTTATTTTTTTAAAGGTAAGTGAGTCAATAGACTAATGGTGTTTTTTATTGAAAATTATTTAATAAAATTTTGTCAACTTTTACCCTGTGGTTATAAATTATTTTTACTATATAATTAAGAAACGTTTTTATTATATAATTTTTTTTTTAATTTTTTATTATACTTTTTTAAAGGTATATATTAACAAATATTTAGGTTCCAAGTATTATCGTATAAACGATCAGGGCGAGGTAGAAAATTATTATCCAAAAAGCATATCTGGTTCATGGATGCAATGTTAACGAAAGTTAAAGCAAAAACTTTGAAAATAGTTTCTTTTTCATAAAATTATTCAATAAAACACAAAATCTGTGTGTTACACAATTTTAACACACAAAATCTGTGTTACACAATTTTAACACACAAAATCTGTGTGTTACATAATTTTAACACACAAAATCTGTGTGTTACACAGTGTAACACCAAATCTGTGTGTTACGCAGTGTAACACCAAATCTGTGTGTTACACAAATTTAACAAACAAAATTAAAACTTCCAGAGTTTTCTTTGAGCTCTAGAGAACGATTTTTATTTTGCAAATCACCATGTATGTATCTTAGAGTGTGGTAGGATTTTTTTTAAAACAGAGAATATTAGTAATATTTTTCCTGATGTCGAAATATTATTTATTACATCAACCTTTAAATAATATGGCTTTTTATGGTAGTAATTGGACCTAATATTTAATGAAGTATTTATAAAGTAAATACATTGTTAACAATATAAATATATGTTGTAATTTATTTTGAATATGTATTTTTGTATATAATGTATTTATACTGTATTAACTATTCATATACAACTAAATATATAAATGCTTATAAATAAAATCTAATTGTCTTAAAATATAATTGTAGATAAATTATTTGTTTTAAAATATTTTTTATTTATTTATATTTTGCATTTTGTTGTGTTTTAATAGCTAAAAAGACGGTCTAATAAGTGTAAATGAAACTGTGGCTCGTGACGTCATTAAGGATCGCCTGACAATTTGACTGAAATTGTCATTAGACTTTCTGGAAACTAATTTATTTACGCCAGTCAGTGGTTTCTTTTTATTATTTTATGTTTAAGTTATATTACTACTATGACCACAGTCATTACACTAAAGAGACATTCAATTTTTTCATATGACAAAATCGAATGAATTATTGTATTGAAATAGTATTGACATGTTAGGAGCATATATAACTTTTTAAACATATCAGTTCTTGCAACCAACGGGCGTTTTCACAATTTTTGATCTTTTTGCATATACACTAAATTTTTGTTTTTTGCTTTCAATGTCCAGGTTAGACAAGTTTCAACGACTGTTTAGAAAGACTAGAAAGTCAACTGTTTTAGGTGCTAAATATCCCCGCCGTGATATTTATGTGCCAAAAATCCCCGCCGTGACCACATGCCAATCAGCTGAGAATGTGCATTTTGATGTCACTAAAGTTGCATGTATGCACGTATATTTGCGCGATGAAACAGCGTAGTTATATTTCACATCTTCCTGGTCTTAAAAGAGATTTTTTAGAGAGACAAACTACTAAATGATTTGGAGAAGTTATGATTTACGTAAAGAACATTTTAGGGGCGCATTGATAGCCGCAGCAATATTTTGTAAACTGCAAACAACCCGATATCGATATAAAAACTTATTCATTACTAAATAAAACTAGTTAATAACAATCTGTCTTTAAGGAAAAATAAATGTTTAAATAAATAAAGAATAAATGAACATGATATATTTCAACATTACAACAACCATTGCAAAAGATCTATGCACCCCATGCAATAGGGTACTATGATCTCTGACGTGGGGCGCCTTGATCTTATATAAATAACATTACTTACAGACTTAATACAGCTATACCTAAATGCTATAAATGCTTTAGTTGAAGGGTATTAGTGTATATTATATAATACATCTAAAAAAATTAAAACTATTATAAATAAAGTATATATCATTACAACCTAATACATACTAATGCAAAAAGTCTTAAAATAAATTTTCATTAGAAGAATGACCACAACTGTATGAATAATTTATAAGCTACAAGTTTTATAAAACTTGAAGCTTATAAAGTCTATAAAAATGCAGCATTTTAAGTTTACAAAGTTCCACACAAATTTTGCTTGATTGCTGTTTTGAGATTTTGAAAAATTCTCCTAAAGTGTGTCGGTTAAAGTTGCTTCAGGTGTTTGTTAAGAAAACTCTGGTTGTCTTTTTATAAAACTTTGCAATTAAACAATCCCTGCAATTTTTTATCCATGATGATCTTATTATTTATTACAATAAACACCTAGACCATTAATTGTGTTGACTTTTAAAGTCAACACAATTAATGGCCAAGTTAAAAGTCCATAGTTCATAGTTTTTTCTATACGTAACCATTTAAAGATGTAAAAATTAACAAAAAAAAAAATTTTATAAACTTTACACATATGAGTTTACAACAAAATGGTTGTAAAGTCATACGGAAATCTAATTAAAAATTTATTTGAATTTGTTTACTATTTTCAAAAAATCACTTTACATGATGAAAAACTGTATTTTCTATTTTCTTAACACAGAAGTTCTTCTAAAATTAAACAAAAACTTCCTAAAAAAACAATTGCTTCCGAACTTAATTAACATTTTGTATCCCTAGGACCAAAAAAATGACACTGTCGATCATTTCATTTTACTAAAAAAATTAGAAAACTATGGTGTAAAAAATATTAATAATTTATGGTTTAGAAGCTATCTGACAAATAAATCGCAATACATTTCTTTAAATGATGGTAAAACGACCGATATGAGTATAATGTGTGGGATCCCTCAATTTTCTATATTGGGGCCACCCCTATATCCCATACACACCAATGATTCAACTCAAGTACGCAGTAAACCAGATACAATTTTATTTGCAAATGATACAAACCTATTCTATACACAAAATGATATAAACATTCTGTTCAAATCTGGAAACAAAGAGCTAATAAATCTTACTGAATGGTTCAGTGCAAATAAATTATTACTAAATATAACCAAGACGAAACATACTATTTTCCATCGCTTTCATGATCGAGATAATATTCCTTTAAAACTTCCGAAACTCTCAAGACAATACAATCAAGACGTAAAAAGAGAAATCACTTTGAAATTTCTCGGTGTTCTGCTTGATGAAAATGTGACGTGGAGAGATCACATATATTATCTCGAAAAGTAAAATCTCTAAGAACATCGGTCTGATTTGTAGAGCAAAACCTTTTTTAAATCCATATTGATTAAAATTTTTTCATTTATTGTCATCTAAATTATGCATTATGTCATCTAAATTATGCAAACATTGCTTGGTGTAGTACAAATAAAAATTTAATTAAAAAATTTTTTAACAAACTAAATAATGCAATCAGAATCGTATCCAATGTGGGACGTTTTACACATTCCCAAGCATTGTTTATTAAGCTAAATATAATAGATATCTACCAAATGAACATCTATCATCTTCTTATATTTATGTTAAAAATTAATAAAAATTTATCTCTTAAAATATTTAACCCGCTATTCAAAATAAATCAGAATAGATACTTAACCAGATACTCGTATAACAGCTACCATCAGCCCACGAATTGTTTTGCGGCTACTAAATTTTCAATTTCTGCAAGAAGACCAAAAGTATGGAATAAAATATTAACTAATGATCTTAAAACAATTGCAACGCTTAATGAGTTTAAGACCAAATTGAAGCAAAGACTGTTGATGAGCAACGTAGCACATGGTTTCTTCTAATGTATATGTAAAGGTGTATACTGGTTTAAAAGGAAAGTTTCAGGATTATGAGTATTTGCGAGCATACCTTTTAAGTATATAATTTTTTGCTATACTATAGTATTTGCTTTTACTTTGATATTTAATTTTTGTCCTTTTGTTATATTAAAATAAGAAAAAATGTAGATTTATATAGTTAGAGAAGGGCATTCAGGACCTATGAATTTTATTTTTTTGTTTGTTTGTTATTTGTTCCTTATAAATATAAAAAGTCTATATAACAATATTTTATATGCTGTAGTGCTATAGTTTTACGATTTTTATATTTTATTATTGTAAATTAAGGTATAGATTAAGGGGCTTGGCGATAAGACAAATGTCTTCTTCTTGCCCCTGCTATTTGTATTTACATATGTTTTATGCTATGAATAAATTTATATGGCAAAATAAAAAAATAAAAATAACTTAGCCGAAAAAATTCCAAACCCTAAAAAATTAAATAGTTAAAGACCTTCTAAAATTGCATCTAAATTTTTTTGATTTGTCTTTTGAAGAGTTTGAAAGTGCTTTAAATTGTTAAATAAAGTCAAATAAAGCAGTTGGTCCAGATGATGTCAACGGGAATGTTATTATAAGCTATTTTGACGTTTTAAAAGACATATTTTAAAAGACATACTTTTCCAAATTTTTAAATGCTCTATTTATTAGAGAGTTTTTCCTGATGATTTAAAAAAAGCAAAAATTATTCCTATATTTAAAGAAGGAGAAAAAACTAATGTAAAACACTATCATCCAATTTCTATCCTCTCTATTTTTTCTAAAATTTTAGAAAGAGTTTAGTGCAACAGAATATACAATAACCTTTTATCAAACAAATTATTACATAACATGCAATATGGATTTAAAAATAAAAATTCAACAGAGCACTATATACTATTATTCAGCTTACAAGAAGTATATCAGACTCATTTAATTCTAAATTTTAAATTGGGAATATTCATTGATTTAGCGAAAGCGTTTGAAACATAATTGATCATAAAATTCTTGCTGAAAAGTTAAAATAGTATGTTATAGAATTAAAGTATTATGGTCTGTAAATTAAAGTACTATGGTCTGTATTTTAAAAAATTGTTATTTATAACAATGTTTTAAAATGGTTAAAAAGTTAACTAATCATAAACAATTTGTTTGAAGCCGATGAAACATTTTCATCAAATTTGTTAAAATGCTACATGTGGATTTCCTCAAGAATCTATATTAGAACCTCTTTCTTTCCTTATTTATATTAGTGATCTATGCAAAGCCTCCGTTTTAATAACAATTATATTTGCTGATAACACCAATTTATTTATGTCACATAAAAGCATTTCTACTCTATTTCATTACGTGAACATCGAGTTAATCAAAATATCGGACTGGTTTAAGACTAAAAAATTATCTCTTAACATTGATAAAACTAAATGGATTCTATTCCATCCCCTTTTCAAAAAACATGAACTGCTAATTAACATGGCTCAACTTGTTATTGGCAATATACAAATTAAAAAAGTAACAGTAACTAACTTTCTAGGTATTTGTATAGATGAAAATATTATATAGAAAAGTCACATTAAAAACTTATTAAGTAAAACTTCATAAAGAATAGGAATATTATACAAAGCACGAAATATTTTAAATAAACTTACTTTAGTACAATTACATCACTCATTTATTAATTGTCACATCAGCTAGGCTAACATTGCTTAGAGCAGTTCGAATAAATATAAACTTAAACCTCTTTATTGTCAGCCAAGCATGTAGCACGTCTTATAAATTTTAAAGACCGTTATACTCATGCCCAGCCTTTATCATTTGAAATGAAAGTTTTTAATATATATGAGTTTAATATTTTTGATATTCTTTGTTTTATATTTAAAACTAAAACCAATTTATGCCCAATTTCTTTCCATAAATCGTATTCATCAAAAGATAAAAATAAATACATTTTACGGAATGATAATTTTATTAAGCAGCCCATTTTTCAAGCAACCTTTTTAAATTTTGTATCGATTATCGTGGACCATTCTTATGGAATAAAATTGTTTAAAAAAATTTAACTGAGGATTTTATTCATCAAAGTAACTACTTTTCTTTTAAACGAAAGCTTAAAGAACTCATATTTACAATCGAAGATTTAACAATATACTTCTGATATTTTTTAGTGGTCTTTCTGTCGAAACACGAATTTATAAAAATTATATATGTATCATTAGCAACTGTAATCTATATATATAATAAATTTTACGCATCTTGTATATTTAACGGAATATTTTAAGTTTCTTACTTCGTTACTTTTTTTTTTATTTTGTAAATATCTTAAAAATAACTTTTTTAGCTGTACTCAACGACAAGACCGACCGTACGGTCTACGAGTCCCCGCGTTCTTTTATTTTTAATAACGATTTAAAATTTTAAACTTAAAAGTCAGTGAATTTTAAACTTATCAAATGACGATCACCCATCAATTAACAAAGCTACGTGCTAATGACATACCTAAAATTCGACTCTACCAAATGAAATTTGAGTGTCCATACAATGAAAGAACAATAATTATTCAGCGAGAGGCAAGTAATACAATGAAAGAACGATAATTATTCATCGAGAGGCAAGTAATACAATGAAAGAACAATAATTATTCATCGAGAGGCAAGTAATACAATGAAAGAACGATAATTATTCAGCGAGAGGCAAGTAACGATAATTATTCATCGAGAGGAAAGTAATAGAAAAAGAAAATATTGATGAAAATTTAAAGAATAATTTTATTTTCATAGTCGCAGCAGGAATTGAAAATCCGCAAAATAATTTTTTTTTTAGGTGCCCCAAAAAGACCTAACGGTTTTGAGCACTGCGGAAGTGCATTTAACTAAGAAGTTCACGCCTCCTTGCTTACCGCGACGTGAAAATACGTTCAGAGTTCTTTTCGAACCTCGATTTCTTACTTCTAAAGCAAGCGCTCTAACCACTACACCACGGCCGCTTTAATTTAATACTAAACATCCTAACTATGCAGGCAAGGATGTCCAGTATTTAAAAACAAGGCTGATTGTATCAAGAAAAGCAGACTTGATTTTTGAAAATATAGCAGCCATTAGAGCTTCTTATTTGGCGCCTCTCAGAATTACCATTACCAAGTAACCTCACACCTTTGCAAAAAACTTTTTTTTTTTTAATTTTTTATTTAGGTGCCCCAAAATGACCTAACGGTCTTGTCACAAAGCACCGCGGTAGTACATTTAACCAGGAAGTTCACGCCTCCTTCTTTACCGTGACGCAAAAACTTACTGGTGTTAGCAACCAAAGATATTGTTTAAGTTATGCTTGGAGTTAAACATGATAATAAACTTGACATTTGCATTCAATTTGTTAACATAGTGTTATTAGACAAGGATATTATTATCTTTGTCTAATAACACTTTAAGTGGAAGAACAGACAACATGTCTGCTGATATTCTTGAGCAGGTAATCAAGGAAATAAAATCAACTCTCTTTGAAATATATAGCATGCAGCCTTATGAATCAACAGATGTGGAAAACTGCTCTCAGTTACAGTTCACTTTAGGTATATTAATGAAAGCGAATTGAAAGATAAATTGTTTTTGTATTGCAAATCATTTGAAGCTACAACTACTACACACATTACGTTTGATACAATTGGTTCTTTTTTTCAAAATTATGACATCTCTTGGCAAAATATTTGTGATATTTGCAAAAACGGATTCAGAAAGTCTGGATTTCAACATCTGGTAAAAAATGCATCACCGACATGTGTTAACAACAAAGACTTTGCCACACGAATTTTAAGAAATACTAAAAAACATTGTGCCGTGAATTTTGTAAGAGTTCATGCTTTAAATAGCTGGTTCAAAACTTTGCAGTAAAGTTAATGCATCCAATAATTTTTTGTTGTTTCACACTGATGTATTGTGGTTGTCAAGCGACAAAGGGTGTTTTTAATCTTCCTGAAAAATTAAAAACGTATTTAATCTAAACCACAATTTGACGCACTTTTTGGCAAAAAAAATATAATATATTATATAACTTTTAGGATATTTCTAAGTTTACCTGACACGCCGTTTGCACATGCTAGAAGTCCATTCAGCGTCAGAGTTAATGATATTCCCGAATAAGTAAACGAGTTTATTGAACTCATACTAGCGTTTCGTATCACAAATCATTTTGCGTCTGTTTCCTCCTTTTCCAACGATATATTTTTATGAAACAGACTTTTCAAGCTTATTGGCTGTCAAATCTAAAAGCAGAAGTAGACTTATTGCAAAAGATAATTTGCATTGTGCTATTGCAACGACCGCTCCAAGAATTTGTGTTTTTGCTAAAAAGAAGCCAACGCAAACTCATTGACGTTTTTTAGGTTTTTACAACTCAAACATTTTTGTTGTTGTTATTGCAATAGCAATCTAAAGTTGATTATGAACAATATTGATCTTAATCAACTTTTTGCTTTCTTTAGCCTTATTTTCTTTTGAAATTTTATTAACTAAAAACTCAACTATAAAGTTATTAGTTTCAATTGTGTGCGACTCTTAATTGTATAATGCACATTGCAAAATGCACACTTAAAATATTATAAAGTTTACATATTTGAGTTATACTTTAAGTGAGCATTATGCAATCTACATTTGAATGCATTATACATTTAAGGTGGTGCATCCCCATCATGTATACATTTGTGGTGGTACATCCCCAATAATTTTAAATTTTTTTAAGTAAAAAATAAATTTTAAAATGTTGATGTTTTTAATTTACTGAGCATGTTTATGATTTTCTTTTTTAACATAATAAATAAATTCAGGGTGTTAACTCTACTGGAAAAACTAAATGAACTAGAAAGAACTGTTTTTAAAAAACATGCTAAAGAAAATATATTTTTTGTGCACCTTTCATTCAATGGTGCGTCAAAAATACGTTTTTCATTTTTTCCATAATGTTTTTTAAAAACAGCTCTATACATTTTTTTCTACACGTTTTTCCAGCAGAGCGGACACCCTGAAACTAATATGTAAAAATGTGTGTCTTTTTACCATAATAGGTTTTTGAAATCTTTAGCAACGCTAATTTATGGCGTTGTTAAAGGCTTCAAATAATTGGCGTTGTTAAAGACTAATTATTCAACACCAACGGTTTTTAATTTTCTCATGCTTTTTTTTTTTGTAATATCACAAACTTTAGGCTTGTTTTTGAGTTTTTCTTAAAATCTCAAAAAGTTTTTCTTAAAACATTTTAAGGGTGTTGTTGTTATTGTTTGAATTAGGTAATCAGAGTTACAAATAAATATGGTTTCAAAGTTTGTTTAATATCTTCTTTATTTGCCTTTTTTGTTAAAAATTAAAAGTCTTTGAAAAACTACTTTTTGAAAATTAAAAACCTTTACTAAAAATAAATA
>NC_061165.1:39012932-39262932 GCF_022113875.1 Hydra vulgaris
AAAACTTTCTAAGACAGTCCTAATAATCTAGAAAGTGCTGCTGTGAAAACAAAAAAAAAAAGCTAGAAAAGTATTTTCTAGCTTTTTTTTTTTGTGTCAAGCAAGGAAGCTAAGAAACCCCTTGATAAAATTTTTGTTAATACTAAAGTGGATAGAACATGGTTATATTCCGAGGACAAGCAATTCTACCATCTCCAAGTGGAAAGCAAAGGAGCAGTAGAATACTCTACAGGCCAAGCGGCTAGTAAAAAAACAATCCTTCTCTCTAAAAGACAAAAACTTTTTAATGAGTCATCTAACTCATCATCTTACTATACTGGATTTAGTGATTCTGACAGGTTATGAAATACCTAATATAAAAACAATAAAGAAAATTAAGTGGTCGTCTTTAAAAATGAAAGAAGAGAAATCAAATTGGATGTTCTTGGCTTCATAAATGGCAGGGCTTTAATTATTGCTCAAGGAATTTCTAAAGTCCTCGATGAATTTCACCTATGGAATTCAATACAGATGGTTGTTGCAGATACCACCAGCGTTAACACTGGAAAAAATGAATGGTGTTGTTGTAATATTGCAACAAATGTTCACAGAGAAACGAATCAAAAATCCTCAGTTTATCAGTTGTCAACACCATGTGTTAGAAGAATCCTCCGTTTGGTGATGGATGAAGAATTTGGAAGTCGAACACAATCGCCAAACAAAAAATATCCGTTTGTATCTCAACTGTTAAAGGAGTACAAACAACGGAAAACACAGTTTGATAATGGAACAGAAGTAATTCTCGAATCATCAGGCTGGAGAGATGATATGAAATTATTGTTTCATCTCACTCGAGTGTTTTGATTTTTTGAGGAAAAGGGACATTTTCCATTGATCAGGTTTTAGAAAATACCCAACATCAGCAATGTGAGGTGGAATTCAAGAGCTATACTAGCAATCCTGGCCTTCATTTTAATTTCTTCAACAAGGACAGTTCTGCACACAAATTATGTCAATTTATATCGTATGGCTGGGCAGACCATTGGTTTACAGACCAACTGTATAACAAAAACGGCTTTAATAACTTAGCTGAAATACAAAATCCATACAAAAAGGCTTTAAGCTCTTTGAAAATTCACTGGAAGCGAGAGCCATCTACACTACAGGTACCCAGAAGTAACTAATGCGCAGAGCGGGCAATCAAAGTAATGGTGAAAATTTATTCATCATGCAAAAGTAAATTCAAACTGAACCTATGATTCCTTCTCTGCAACAAGCAAGGTCAACGGTCTGAGTTATTGTTGGATTGAAATTTTATTGTATTACAAGACTATGACATTCCGACATACAATTGACTGTTGTTGTACTGGTGAAATGTATTTATATAGTATAAAATAATGTAAGTAATTCACTCATGAATTGATTAAATTGACGAAAATTCTATGTAACCTTTTGCCGCATATTATACAAAATGATAATGGTGGTTTATTTTTTTATTTTAAATTTTGGTTTTAAGATTGGTTGGTACCTAACTTAAAAAAAAGACTTGAAGTCAGATTTTATGAGAAAAAATCATTTTAAGTTTGTTTCTTGCATAATACTTTAGTAAGATTTCAGATTTGAAGTATAACATGAAATTTCAAGTTTGCTTCTTGCATTTGTAAAAGATTTTAGCTTTTTCAAGTTGGTTTTTTAAGTCTAACTTGAAAACGGCCGGTTTTCAAGTTAGACTTCGAGTTGAAGTTCGTTCTTTGCATTTGCTCAAGTCAAATTTTAGACTTGAAATATGACTTGAAATTTCAAGTTCGCTTCTTGCATTCCACCCTAAATCTCTTAAAATACAGCAATATGAAAAAATGTACAGAAAACAAAAAACATTCAAAAAATTATCTACTTTTTAAAACAATAATGGTATTTTATACAATCAGTTATATATATCAGTTATATATGAATAGCTATACAATATATATATATATATATATATAATATATATATATATAATATATATATATATATATATATATATATATATATATATATATATATATATATATATATATATATATATATATATATATATATATATACATTAAATACTATAAAACATGTAGGCACCTACTGATATTTTAAACAATGCATTTGTTTTATAAATACTTCATTAAATATTAGATTCAATTATTGCTTTAACAATCAATATTATGTAATGGTTGATAAAATAAATAATATTTTGACATTAGAAAAATATTATTAATTTTTTCTGTTTTTTTTAAAAAAAACCCACCCCAACCTAAGTTAAATTTATAGTGATTTGCAAAAAAAATATTTTTTAGATCTCATAGAATATTTTTTGACTTTGAAAATACTATTTGAAAAGCTTTCAATACATAAGAAAGCTAGAAATATAATATTCTTGAAATATTTAAAAAATGTGTTACACTGTGTAACAGACTTAATATTTTATTGAATAATTTAGTAAAGTAACTATATTAATTGTTTTTGCTTTAACTTCCGTTAACATTGCATCCATGAACCAGATATGCTTTTTGGATAATAATTTTCTACCTCGCCCCGATCGTTTATACGATAATATTTGGAACCTAAATAGTTGTAAATATTTGATTTTAAAAAGATATAATAAAAAGTGGCATAGAAAAATTATATAACAAATACATTTCAGAACTTTTTTAGTTCATTTTTATAACTATACTTTCAGATCTCGCTCGTCTTGAAAATCTCGGTCTCGGTAATCACTGTAATTTTTAAATCTCGGAATTTCGATCTTGAAATAACGAGTAAATTAATGTGAAAAATATTAAAACCGAGATTACTAAAATATATTAAATCCTTCAAAATTACCGCTCTTTTTTTAACGTGAAACTTACATTGACTCACGAAAATGTTGCTAAGCTAGCATCAGATTTTCGGAGTTTTAAGCAAAGTGCTAATCTGTTATTGCAAACGCTGATTGAAAGTTTAAACTCCCGAAAACGTTACAAAAAGTTCGTCAGACAATTTATAGCTCAGCAGCGCATGTGAAGGATATAATGATCACGGAAATAACGCTGATAAAATCTAGTAAAAGAAAGTTTTTCTACATGAGTTATTGGGCAATATTTAAACAATTTTAAGTTATGAACATCCATGCATTTTTTATATTTTCCATATTTTTTGCTGACTTGAACATTCCAGCAGGTGCATTGGAATTTTTATTTGAGGAATTGCGAATGGAGGAAAGTTTTATTCGTGGTCGTTTGTTTGAAGAAATTGAAAAAGAATTTTAAAAGGTGTCCTATGTTAACTGTCAGTCTGCTAAACCTTCTAAACAATCTAGGAGTTTTTGAAAAGTGTCGAAATTGTCCACATTCTTGCTCTCATCAAATATATTATTGATAATGGAAAAAGACTGCGGAGTAATAATTCGTCTAGTAATAATAAAAGTAATGATGTTGTGGAAATTACTTCTAAAGCTCAGCAGGTTGTGGCTTCCAATACTCTGAAGTTGCGTTTTCTCGCTTTCCTCAAATTTCGAACAACTTTAAACTTTGTACTAAACCGCAAAGAACCATAAACAAAGAAAAGAAAATCCAATAAGAGACAACAAATCCAAGCCACTGATTCTAATGATTTGAAGACCGAAAAATTCAACAGCTACGTTACGACTGGATTTATATCAGAAAAATTATGCCAATAAGAAGATGCGTTAAAATTAATCAAGCCAAGATTGATTTGAAGCGAGAAAAATTTTTTAATTTAGAGCAACCATCGAGTAAAAGATGGGAGAAACGACAGCTGTAACTTTGAAGGACTTAAGCCTTTTAAAATGTTATTTTATAAAACAAAATTAATTTGGAAAATTTTAAACTTTTTTGATTCTAGCTAACAATAAAAAATCAAAAATAAACCTTTCTAGAAATTTCACATTAATTTCTATAACTTTTTACTTTTTTGAAAAATCTCAGTTTTTCTCGCTTTCTCTCACGGAAAATCTCGGCTCGAAAAATATCCTCTCATAAGGGACCGAAAATTGTTTCAAAAAAATAATAAGATTCTGAAAGGATAGTTTATAACTTAAGGTTAAAAGTTGTATTAAATTTATTGAATAAATCTTAATAAAAAACACCATTAGTTTATTGACTCACTAACCTTTAAAAAAATAAGTCTTTTTATTCTTCCAAACAAGTACAGAAACAACTTTTGATGGCGCATTTTTCCATCTTTTACTAATTTCTCGAGGGTAACCACGATGTGGAAGGTTTGATTCGCTGAACTTATAATATAGATCTCCAGAAAAAAGATATGTTTTTCTGTTTACAGGCCAATGGAAAGCGGCATCAATATGTTTTGTATCATTTCTTAATCCTCTGAACTTTTTAAAAATAGATCCGCTTTCGAGAAGAATTAGTTTCGACAAACTTGAGTAAATATAGTAGCTAAGTAATAAATATAAACACATCATGCATAATTGAATATTATATAGATATTAGATATAATCTCATATGCACAGAATTTGCAATACATACAGAGCATTTTTAACATGATAAGAATTATTTGTTAAAAATATCTTTGATTAATATATGTTTAGATGTATATATATATATATATATATATATATATATATATATATATATATATATATATATATATATATATATATATATATATATATATATATATATATATATATATATATATATATATATATATATATATATATATATATATATACATATTATATATACATATATACTAAATATACTAAATTTTAAAACCTTGTTCCTTTAAAGAATATTACTTCTGATTTTCTACTTATGTATGCGGAATCAACAATTTTAACATTAGGCAAAAAACGAGTAACAGGGAATGGACCATCAACATTTTTCAACCACTGATCAATCTTATAGACTTTATCACCACGGAACACATACGTAATCCCAGATAATTCCTCGAATACAGCTCCTTTCATTGAACACATATTTTTCAGATTGCTTTTTGAAACCTTTGTTGTTGTAATAATTGGTTTCATAGTGCTAATTTGCGTTTTAGAACCTAAATAAAATTCATTAAGAGGAAAAAATGAATGTTGCGTTAGAAATGTGTTGTATGTAAACTAACAAAAACTGAAGTAACTAATTTCCCCTAACTAAATATTGCCTCAAAATATTTTGCCATTAAACCTCTTGTTTTTATTCAAATTTAAATTACTTGGTGTATTTTAATAAAGCTTTTTTCATTATTATATAACTTATATAGTACTGATTTCTTCAAGTTAACAAAATGGTTTTTCAATGTTAAGCATTCTTGCAGTCCAAAATAAATGCAATCGTGCATTCTTACCAACTTACAAAATGAGAAAATAAATATAAGGTTAATACCGTATATTGATTTTATTCCTAAAATATCATCTTTTGATAGAGTAAAATTTTCTCCCATGTATCCTTTATACCGAGGGTACATAATAGAATTTTCTACGCTGGAATGTTCTAATCCAATACAATGTCCGATTTCATGTACAGCTACCCATAGTAAGTTTATACCTTTAGTTGTACCAAGAGTGAAGTGCGTTTCATCATAGAAATGAAGATCACCAGATATGCCTGTAAAACATTTTGTAATTTAAAAATGGCCATATATATATATATATATATATATATATATATATATATATATATATATATATATATATATATATATATATATATATATATATATATATATATATAGTTATATATATAGTTATATATATAGTTATATATATTATCAAAAAAATCAAAAAAGAAAAATAAATTATATGTATATACGATTGATCAACTATAAACTTATTTTTAATGCTATAAATTTTGAAGAACCTTTTAGAGTCACCCATATTTTGCAACTAGCACAAAATTTCAAAAGATTACAAATAATTTTTTGTATATATATATATATATATATATATATATATATATATATATATATATATATATATATATATATATTATATATAGATAGATATAGATATCGTTAAATTTATAGTTATGTTTTAGCAAGTTACAATATATTTCTCTAATAAACAATTTTCAAGCAAGGAAATCCAATGAAGCTACTCAATCAACTCTTCGAGAAGAAGCTTGAGCGTCTTTTTCCGTACATTTGATTGTACATTCCGTACATTGATTGTATAAATTGCGCGTATAAAAGAATTTTCCACAGTTGGGTATTTAGAGTTACCTTTGTTATTGTTTGGATAATAACCATGGGCTAAAACATCACCAGTTCCATAAAAAAGAGAGGGATCTCGTTGTTTCTGTTGGAAACGATATACAAAGGATACATCAATATCGGCATATTCATTGCTATTTTTCTCAAGTTTGTGAAAGTAAATTTGTTACTGCTTCCCATCTTGCAAAAGCTTGCTGTAAGGCGTCTTCTACTTGATTTCGACTCAAATTGTCGTTGTTATCATTTAATAGTTTCCATGTTAAATCCTAAAAAAAAAATTTATTGTTTAGAGTTAAAAGAAAAATCTTTTAAAAAATTTAAAACAGTACAACAGGTTACCGATTTCTTCCACATTGATCCCTGAGCTGTATATCTTCTTACTCTTGTATCATGTAGCTTACTTTTGTCTGGCGTTGCTACAAGTACGTTCTCGGTTATAGTAGTAGTTTTCTTGTTTAAAACTGCTGTTTCAGGAATGTAACCAAACATTGGTAAAAATTGATGCGATATTTTTTTAAACCTTTTATCAAGTATCAATTTTAAATGCAGATCATGTGAATTTAAGTAACCTTTCATAGGTATGTAATGCTAAAGTTATTAAACAAAAAAGTTTTTACTGGTTATTAATAAATAAACTTTATCTCAAAACTAAAAAAAAAAAATGTAATCCTCAACCTATAAAAAAATTATCGTAATCTTGATTTAGTCAAAAATGAGTTTTTGGTTTGATTTTTGATTTGGTTCTACTACATAATATTCCTCACCATCAGTGAGTATCAGTGCCGGCCTCGTGCACATAAAAAGTATATATATTAAAAAATACAAGAATCTTAAGTTCTATTAAAATTATGGTAAAGCAGCTGTAATAAAAGCATAAAGATTTTTTGCCACAAGCTATATTGTTTTACGCTGTTCTGTATTCTGTATTTTATTCTGAGTTTATTTTGGATTTAGGCAATTTTGATTATAAGACTTATTTATGCGTCAAATCAGAAGTGAAGTGAGCACCGTGATGATAACACGATTTACTTATTTTAAAGTATCAGGAACGCTTTTGGTAACCTGTTTTAATAAAATGATTTTATACTTATATTTTGTTTTGAAAGCTGATACCGAAACCAAAGAAAGTGAAAATTCTTTCACTTTCTTCAAGAAAATCTTGTTTGTATGTTGGGGGAGTTCATCCCTCTCTCCAATTATTAGAAAACTCACACTGTTTGTATTGCATATACAATATACTAGCCTATCCCAGACATTATTAAAATAAATACTTCTGCTAAATTATGCTATTATCTGCATGAAAACTCATGTTGTTATTCTGTCACACTGTTGTAACTGACAATTCAAAATAGTGCGGAAAAAATTCTAATTGTTAAGCTAAAACAAGATATAAATAAAAAATTATTTCATTCAGTAAGATGTCAACTCAACCAAAATGAATTTAGTAAGATATCACCTCCCCCAAAATGAATTTAGTAAGATGTCACCTCCACCAAAATGAATTGACTCTTGAATAAGTAATTATTTTACTTAATGAAAAAACAAATAATCCTAAAAACCCAGTAAGCACAAAGACGTTTAAAAGACGTTTTAAAGATGTCTTTAAGGAGGTCTAAAAGGCGCACTTGTAGACGTCTAGATCATAAGGCTAAAAGACGTCTAAATGAAGACGTCTTTATAAAAACGCGTTTTAGACGTATGTTAGACGTTTTTTTCAAGATAAATTTAAGTACATGACGTAACATTTTCGCGTAGTATGTGGTATATATTCATTGTATTTATAACATCATATTTTGTTATAATTTTGTATAATCAAAATATGCATAGGAACCAGTAATCAAAGTAATATTGCTGCAATCACCACCAACGGTTGATGCATCAAAGATGAAAATGATAAATAGCAATAACAAATATATATCAAAACAGTATTTAAAACATTTATAACTCACTATTAGTTATT
The DNA here is from genome assembly GCF_022113875.1 of Hydra vulgaris. Lineage (NCBI taxonomy): Eukaryota > Metazoa > Cnidaria > Hydrozoa > Anthoathecata > Hydridae > Hydra > Hydra vulgaris. Next base: position 39,021,070 of record NC_061165.1, read on the forward strand.
ATAATATTTACCGCACGTATTGCTAGCTAATTTTTGACCGGATACTTGACTTATTATATGGCTTGTGGGTGTATAAAAACTAAAAGTACTGATATTTAACTTATATATTATTCTTGCCATTTTCATTTATTATCATGATCAGTCAACTATCTATTAAAAAAGCAAAATAATTATTAATAAAAAAAAGATATATTATTATTATAGCAATTATTTTAGTGATTCCTGTGACAACAATTTTAGCAATTGTGTAAAAAAGTAATTTAATTTAAAGTAATTTACACTTAAAACTTGAACGAATTATTGAAAGTAATAAAAACTATGTTTTTACTTTGAATATACGACATCTACGGCGTAATGACAAAGCCGTCAAAAAGAAGTCATAATGACATATTTATAAACAGGTCTCAGAAAAGATGTCTTTTAGCTTTGATCTAGACGTCTTTTAATGCGTATTTCAGACTATTTATTACGCGTCCTTTAAACGTATTTTTAAACTTCAAAAAGACGCATTTTAAACGTCATGTTAAAATCGCATTTATTAAAGACGTCTAGAAGATGTCTTAAAAAAAGATATCTTCTAGACGTTTTTTTAACGCTTGAATAGACGCCTTTTAAACGTCATTTTAAAAACGCCTTTATAAAAGACGTCTAGAAGATGTCTTTAAAACGTCTATAAAAGTGCGTCTTTACCTAGACTAGTTTTAGACGTCTATAAGTGTCTAAAATGCGTCTTGTGCTTACTGGGAAATATTAAGGTGTAATTTGTACATCTGTTTTAAAAGATTCCGTCTATGAACTCTCTACAATAAATTTTTCTGCAATAAACTCAGAAACTCAATAGTTTGTTATTGAAAGTGTTGTTTCTAATTTAAATAATGGTCAAAAAGTGTTAAAACAACTTATATTTGGTTGTAAAGAACTTTTATATTTAAAGTACTATACAACCAAAATCACCAATAAATTTGCAACTTTTTAAGTTAAATTTTCATAATATTATTCTTAAACTAGGCCGGGTATAGGCCATAATATTACTCAGTAATTGATCAGCCTTACGTGAATAAAAACTTGAGCAATTTTACTTATGTTTTTAAATATGAGTAATTGATCAGCCTTACGTGAATAAAAACTTGAGCAATTTTACTTATGTTTTTAAATATGAGTAAAAGCAATTGCTCATTTTTATTCACCCAGCCTACTGTCTTAATTTAAGTAAACTATAAAATTACGTCATATATTTATATCGCAACAGTCCGATTTTTTTTCGCGCTATTCAGTTTCATTAAATTTTTATATGACCTTTAAAAATCTTTCCTAATTTACTACTGTTTTCAAACAACATGCTTTGTTAAATAAATACTTAAAAAAAAAAATTCAAAAAATTTAAGAGATGGAGAGGAGGAGGGGCATTTCACTCCCTCTCCCCCTATGGATCCACTTTATAATGACTTTTCCAACTAAATAAAATAATGAAAAACCAAGTTTAATTAAAAATTACGCAGCTTTAATACTATTTATAAAAAGATTCATGTTCGTATGTTAAGTATAATTTGTTGCCACACTGGCTCTTTATAATAGAAAAGATTACTAGAAAAATATGTCATCAGCAATGAACTTTTTTGTGTAATATTTTTTTCATTTTTTTTTAACTTGAAAATTTTATAAAATTTTATTTTTCACAAAAAAGTTCATGATTAAGAAAAAATTTCAAAAATAATATTTTCTTTGAAATTTTAATTAAAAATAATAGATATTCTGAAGTATTTTTTTGAAGTAATGTTTTCTTTAATGCATTGCTACGGAAATCACTAGAGCTTTTTAAAACTCGTTTCGGTAGCGCATCTTTTGAAAGTAAAACTTTTTTTAAATGTAAATTTGAAAGTACCACTTAAAATAACTTATGTTTTGAAAAATCATTAAAAATGTAAAAATCTTTAGCTCTATTTTAATAATTAATAAGATAAATAATAGTTCTTTGTTGCGACCAATTTTTTGAAAAAAACTTTGGATTACTACCTAGAACTTTGGAATACTATAAAACTAAACTATAATCAGTTGGGTTTAAAATCCTTGGGTTGACAAGAACGTTAAAGCCGTTTTTTTGTTTTATTACAAGTGTAAAAAATAATAAAATGCCTTCATATGGCTTAGTAGGCCCCTAAATTCAGTGGACCACGGATTTTTGTTTTTTTTGTTGCCTGACTGTTTTTATAAACTATCAGTTTCATGAAAACCTTTCAAATAAAATTTTTTTTAATTTTATTTTTTCTCAAATTAGTTTTCTAATTCAAATTTTGTTTTTCAAAAAAATATTTATTATAACACAAAAATAAACAACAACAAAAAAAAATTTATCCCAAATGAATGGTAGTGTGTTTAGGCTAAACACTGATTCAGTGTTACCTGTTTTGTCTTATAAATGAAAAAATCAACACTGACACACTGAAATCATTTTTAAAAACAAGATCACTTTCTACCAGCATTAAAAAAAACTATACACACATTGTACAACAAATTTAAGAATTAAAATAAAGTATAATAACTAAAACAAATGTGTAATCATCAAATTTATGTCACCTGGAAACCTTCATTGACCTTTAAATGACGTGTTGGCGCTGGCTCAATGCATTTTATAATCCAAAAAATTGCCCAAAAAAGTGCTATTCTACTTTTAAATAAATCCATAACAATAGAATATTTTAAAATATTATATAACAATAGAATATTTTAACCTAAATACTTCTTTTATCTGTTAAAGTTCGTTTTCCCCGACGATTTTTTATTTATAATATAAAAGCACATCTGGGAGGAGTCGAATCTGTTTACTTTTTACAATTGTAAAAAATGCATACCAACAATGAATCTTGAACAAGAAGATAAAAAGCGGTCAATGGTTTTAAGAGATTTTAAATAGTATCAAAAGGTTAAAGAGAGGTTTAAGAAAGTCTCTTAATGAGGTTTCGATAAGTGTTGAAAGCAGGGTTTAGTACTAATTTTATTATTAGCCCAAGCATATTGAACATTATGTAAAAATAACATAATAGTGATGATCGCAATAAAATATAACTTGAAAATAAGTTGGTTTATTATTATTTGCCCAAGTATATTGAACATTATGTAAAAATAACATAATTGTGATGATAGCAATAAAATATAACTTGAAAATAAGTTGGTTAGAAATAAATGAACCATCCAATAACAACAAAAAGTGATATCTAAACACAACCATTATTTGATTTTTTAAATCAAATAATGGTTGTGTTTAGATATCAAGAGTGAAGGAGGGAAAGGGGGTTGCAATTACCAAATGGTAGTTACTGCCCCTAAAAAAGTAATATGTTTTGCACACAGGTACTCTTTGCGCCGGCCTTAGTTGTTTTTGAACCTGAAAACTGTTAACGAACAGGAAATTTTGTCAAATCTTATAATGCTAAAGCTCAGCATAACACACCAAAATTTGTTGTAACTATATAAATATACAAATATAAATATATGTCATTCCTATTGCTTAAAGGATTGATAAATAAAAAAATATCGATTAAACTTAACATTAGCGACGTAATACAAATATTAGGAAAAAAACTTTTAATGACCGTGTTAGGGTTGACGCTGTATTTGTTTTTTTCTTAATACCCCAATGATATTTTGAGAGAGTAATAGAACTTGCTAGGTTTTTGTTTTGAAAAAACTGTTTTTTTTTTATCTTTGTCTTTTTTCTCACGTTCCTTCTGAGACACATTTTATCAAGTTTGTTTTGGGTAGATGCTACACATTTATAAACTAAGTCACATATACAAATTCAGGGGACAATTGTTTTTTTTTTTGTCTACAAATGCATGCTAAGTTTGTTTCTGAATTTTTGGCAATAATTTTTTTATTTTTTCATTTTATAATTTGCTCCATGTTTCTAGGGCAGTTGTAACTCACTTTCGTAACTCGCTATTGTATTTTTGTTAAACAAATTACGGTGCAACGGTGGAAAATTATTTGTGATTAAACGGAATAATTTTTTTCCGATATTGGTAAAAACATTTCCGAGATTGGTAAAAACATTTCCGATATTGGTAAAAAAAAATTTACCATAAGTCGGGCTGAAAATAAAGTATATTATTTTCCGAGTTTTTTTTTGTTGTGGTTTTGTCTTTGGATTATACTTAAAAGTAAAATTTTAAAATCCATTTTTCTTTAATGCTTCTTCGTACTCCGTTTTCGATGAGTCAAAAATAATTACACTAGGAGATTTTTTAATAGTCTATCATCGGTGATAATAGGTATATGCTTAATTATTTGGAACGGGTTGTTGGAATCAGTGTGAATGCATATAAGTTGCTCTCTTGGTTTTTTAAGTGGTTGATTAGAGTTATCAGCAGTTATGAGTGTTACGTATAGAGTTATCAGCAAGTTTGAGTGTTACGTATAAGAAGTTTATTGTGTTTAAGTTTTTTCTATTTCAATTTTGAACTAATTATTAAAAAGATTTTTTAAATAGCAGTAAATTTATTTTATTATGCAAGCATTATAAACATAATTCATAATACTTGCATTTACTACTAACATAATTCATTTATATAAAAAGGATCAAGCATTTTTTGGTATTTGAGAAAGCTGAATTCCTGACAAGTGAGCAACAAGTTAATAAAATATTTTTTAAAATATTCTTAACTAAAGTTATATTCATTGATACATTTTAAATTTCATACAATAACCTTTTAACATTCAAAAATTATGATCATAAATAATTTGTAATCTCCTCAAAATAAGGGAGGGGGGGGGGGAAGAGGAGGTATATATATATATATATATATATATATATATATATATATATATATATATATATATATATATATATATATATATATATATATATATATATATATATATATATATATACATATACTAATTTATATATATATATATATATATATATATATATATATATATATATATATATATATATATATATAAATTTGTATATGTATATACACACATATATAGGAATAATTACATTAAATAAAATCAAGTTAAAAGATACATGTTAAGTGAAAAATAATAAACTACATAATTAAAAAAAAAGTTTCATTATCAGCAAACATTCCAAATAACATAAATGATAAAATTAGATCAATTTGAAATGAACTTGAATAAATAAAAGACTTTATGTTTAATATAATAATTGAATTATTAGTATTGATGTGTTTTTTTCCCATACTAAAACAAAATTTTTAAGTTAAGAACCTACGTATTAGCGTCTTTATTAGTCACACGTATACGTCATTGTTATTTACTACTCATTACGTCATTGTTAGTTTCTACGCATAACGTCATTATTAGTTACTACGCATAAACCTCATTATGAGTTGTTATTTAATCAGGTCTAAAGATTTTTGTCAGTTAGAATTTAGTTAGAATTAGAATAAAGTTAAAAATAAAAATAGTATTAACTAAGCTATACAAAAAAGCTTTTTACATATGTTTTATTTGCATCAGGTGTATAATGTCTCACAGAACAAAAAATATCTATTCAATATTTTAAAAGCTTTTAAAAAAACATTATCTCATATTGTAGACCTCGATCTTTTTTGAAGGTAATTTTGTACAAATATAAATAGTAAATGTAAGAAACACTGAAATTAAAAAGTTAAATATTGGTAAAACCGAAACATTCTATCCGCCAATCAATTAATTTAAAATGTGATATTCTAAATGATGACGGCTTTGGCTTAAAATTTGTCTAAAACTTAAAATCTCTTAAGATTCCACTTTCAGCTAAACATTAAGGTTAAAGTAGACTTGAAATTCTTGATAATGTAACAAAATACATACATACAGGTCTTTTTTCATACAGGACAGACCTTTTGTGATGCTAGGGTATTCGTTGCCCTATCATAATCCATGTTTTAAAATAATAAATAGCATACAATTTAATATACTTAACTTTTATTGTTTTTTTCTCTGGATAGAATGTTTCTTCTAACAGAAAAAAAAAATTTAGAACTTACTTAAAAAATTCATCTTTGCTTAAGTCTGCTGGGTAGAGTTTAATTTTCTTGTGGCAAACAAATAAATTAAATAATTAAAGGCACGCTAAAGAGGTTTCTATTCCTAGTGTAAAACTTTTGTTTGGATCCTACCTGCAAACAAAATAAAATAAATTTAGTAATCTAATTAAACTTAAAGTTTACATACAATATCCAATTAAAATTTATAATTTTCATTTCTAAATTAAAAAAAAAAGAAAACGAATTATATTTTATAATTTAAAAATAATATTTTCACCTCTAAAAGCTAAATTTATTAAAGTTAGAAATATTGTGACGTCAAGTATGTACCTGATAGTTACGTTCCATCGCTTTCGTCTCCAATTTATTTTTCTAATTGATGATAATCCGACTTTTTACTTTTCAAGTGAGTTGTGGCTGTTTTTTATTCGAGCAGTTTTCTATTATGCACCTACTGCTAATTTTCTGCCGAATATCTCTTCCTTGATTTCTTAAAACAACTTCTATAACACAAGCACACTGCTCCCAGATAGAGAGTTTAGGTTGAAGGTGAAGGTACCTGGGATTTTTTTTGCAGATATAATAGAAAGACTTACTCAAATAACAATAGCCAAAAATTAAAATTGTACCCGCTCCTAAATTGAAATTTTTTGTTTTTTTTTTATTATTATTATTGATAACTAATTACGTACCAAAATTTTGTTGTCTTATATATATCACTATAATATATCATTAGGAGAGCAAAAGTATAATTTGTTTTGGATGTTGCAACAAGAACAAACAATGTATACTGCTACAAAATCCAGCTCAAATCGCTTTAAAAAATCTATTAAGGAAGCATATACTACTACTGGAATATGTACGAAGTGCAAGACTGCATTATATAAGAAAGATGTATTTATCTTTTTATTATCTTTTTTTTTATCATTTTAAATCTGTCACTTTTTGTAGAAATTGTTTTAGTTTCTTAAATGCAAGATATATAAAAAATTTTTAAAGAAAGTAAAAAATGTTAAAAATGCAGAAATTTCCTGGCTAAGAGGAAGAGTTACTATTTTAATGCTTGACAGCATACAAGTGGTGTCTGAATCATGTCAATATCCAATCTGCAGTTTGGCAAGGGACACTAGAAGTAACATAGAAATTAACTTAAGGGAGTTTATTGACACTATCTTACCACCGGAAAAAGAAGTAGTCCAAAATTCAAGTTCTTATGCTAATGCCTCAATGTGTGGATATATATATATATATATATATATATATATATATATATATATATATATATATATATATATATATATATATATATATATATATATATTTGATATAAATGATTTTTACCCATCTATTAGTGAAAACATTCTTACCAACGCAATCAGTTTTGCCGAACAACATGTTATTATAAAAAATGACGATAAAAAAATAATATATCATGCAAGAAAATCTTTAATTTTTAATAACGACGAAGCTTGGATAAAGAAAAGAGGCGGTTTATTTGATGTCACAATGGGAGCATTTGATGGAGCTGAAGTTTGAGAACTAGTTGGTATTTTTATGTTGTTTCAACTCTCTCAACATTACGATAAAAATGATTTTGGCTTGTATCGTGACGACGGGCTTGTTATTTTGAAAACAAAAAGCGGCCAGCAAATGGAAAAAATCAAAAAGCATTTTACACATATTTTTAAAAGTAACAACCTACTTATCTCCATACAATGTAATATTAAAATCGTCAATTATCTTAATGTAACATTGAACCTGATTGACAGTTCTTATCAACCGTATTGTAAACCTAATAACCAACTTATGTATGTTCATTCAGAGTCAAACCATCCACCTAATATAATAAAAGAAATCCCTCGCACTATTGAGTTAAGATTATCGAATATAGCAGTAAATGAAACTGTGTTCAATAATTCAATTCTTCCGTATGAAGAGGCTTTACGTAAATCAGGATACAATTCAAAACTCACCTACCAACCGCAAATAAACAAAAATCAAAAAAGACATCGCCAACGTAAAATTATATGGTACAACCCCCCGTTTAGCAAAAACGTTGAAACTAAAATTGGAAATCGCTTTTTAGCTTTAATTGACCAACACTTTCCAGCAGGACACAGGCTTCATAAAATTTTTAATCGAAACTATATTAAATTTAGCTATAGTTGCATGCCTAATGTCAAGTCTTTAATAAATGCACATAATAACAAAATTTTACATAGCGATAAAAATTAACCATCAAAAAAATGTAACTGCATAGACAAAATAATTTGTCCTTTAAATAACCAATGCCTTTTTAGCAATATCGTATACCAAGCCACTGTAGGTTCTGGTGATCCTCAATGCAAAGATAAAGTTTATTTCGGTATAAATGAAACCACATTTAAATTAAGATATGCCAACCATCTTAAATCTTTCAATGCACCTAAATATAAAAATGACTCTGAATTTACCAAAGAAATATGGGAGCTAAAATCGAAACATATAAATCCTGCGATTACATGGAAGATAATAGCACAATGTAAGTCCTACAATCAAGCATCAAAAGTTTGTAATCTTTGTCTCCGCGAGAAGTTTCACATTATTATTAAAGTTTCACATTATTAAATAAAGGAGAAAACTTACTTAATAAAAGATATGAAATAATATCAAAGTGCCGGCATTCAAAAAAATTTTTACTATCCTTATTTGATACCGGGGACTAAATCCTTTGACGTCTTTTTGTTTTGTTTTGTTTTGTTTGGTAACGTCAGAACTCGTTCCACCGTAATTTTAATTTGTAATTTTTAAACGGTTTTTAAGTGACAAAATACACAATGGCTGATGATTGCCGAAAGACATGGAACTCATATATATATATATATATATATATATATATATATATATATATATATATATATATATATATATATATATATATATATATATATATATATATATATATATATATATATATAAAATAAACTTTCAATATAGAAGAAGAGGTATTAAACACCCTTGCAATTGGAAATAAACTGCTAAAAACTTATTAAAGAAAAAATTATTATGTCAAAAGATCTTAAAGTGTCTAAACAGGTTACATCAAAAATTGAGGATGAAAAACAGGGTAACGTTAAACTATCAACATGTGGAACATCATTACATGTACATCTTGCAGAGAGTATCTCTCCAAAAATTATATGTTTAGACATTTTTAAAAAAATTATATGTTTAGACATATTTAATATCAAAAAAATACATAATCTGCCTAAATGTGTTTTTAAAAATATGATGACTGAAATAAAAAAAGATGTTAGTTGATCAGGATTTTCAACCAATGTGGATATTAGGGTGAATAGAAAGTCCCATTCACTAAATCAGTTTTATTGTGTTCAGCAATTGACCTTTCAGTAAAGTGCTAACCATACAGAGGTTCAAAAAGATGTAGTATATGTGGAAGATATACCTATGCTTGTTGATGAAATATGCAAACAAAGATATATTGTTCTCCAAGAATCAATTGGGAGGATTGGTATTGACGGTGGGCATGGGTCAATTAAATTTTTTATGAACCTCTTTCAATCAGAAAAACTTGAGAATCAATTAAGAAACCAAAAAGACTCAGGTGTAAACAAACTTATTTTAATGGCAATTGTCCGACATGTTGAAGAAAGCAGTTACAATTTATCCCAAATTGTCGACATTCTCAAACTGCATAGATGGAATTACTTCCTTGCATCAGATCTTAAACTTATCAATATCATGATTATCTGCCCATAGCGGGAAATATGCATGTGCTTATTTTATAGGTACAAAGGACAAATTAGGAGAATTTAGAACCTGTGGTAATTTATTCATCATCGTCATTAGATGAGATAACAACTGTAGCGCCGCTAAAATACCACAAATGTATTAACACACTAAGAAAATTTAAAGCAGGTAAATATTGATAAATAAAATGTTATTAACATACTTAAAGATATTAATAAGTATATCATTTTATTTGTAATGATTGAGAGTTGTTTTGGAATGACATTAGATCCAAAAATTAATGCTTTCATCAACTCCATGGACTACATAAACAATGTCACTTGGATGGAGGTACCATATCATTAAATATCACTTGAAAGATTATTTGGAAAGCTATCAGATGTCTCTTGGTCTGACATCAGAACAAACCTCAGAAGTTGTTTACGAGAATATAATAAGACTATCAAGAGCTTTATTATCTTGGATAGTAATTCTTCTCATGCAATAAAACTGAGAAGAATGGCTGACACATACAGCTCAATGAGAGTATAAAGGTTATCAATTGAATATCAGTTGGTAAAGATTAAGAATTTGTATAAATATAAACTACTATAATTTCCTCATTAATGTCTTTTAACCTCTTTTCTTCCTTTTTTTTTTTAATTTTTGTTTAAGGTGTGAGATATTTTGATGAGACAACTATGATAGTATATTTCAAATTTAATATCAAAATTTGATTAAAAAGTATGACAAAAATAATACATAAATTATAGGTTGGCGGAAGGAAACAATAAGAGAAAGGGTGCTTAAAAAAATTTTAAAATTTTATTAAACTAATTTTAATCGGTTCAATGTTTTCTTAACCCTATAGGGTAATGTGTTGCTAAATAACAGTACAACTGTTAACATATAATTGTTATAATTTTAAAATAATAATAATTTTAAGTGGCTTTTTATTAATTTGGCGTCATTTGTTACAATCAAGATTAAACATTTTGAAATAACAGACATAAAGGTTGATGGGAAAGGGGAGGACTGTAATACCAAAGCCCTCTACATTTTAAAAGAGAGGAGACTGCAGTCCCCTAGGCTTCTCCTGCTCCGCCTGCCCTACATTTATAAATTATGATTATAATTTTAAATTGTAGTATTACTTCTGCTCCATAAAGTCTATATAAGCTCCAAAACAAAATATCCAGCACCAAAAACAAAAAGGTTATGACGGTAAAAATATTACCACTATTAAAAATTTTAAAATCATCAAATTTTCATTTTAGGAGAGGCACCAATTTTAATTTTTGTTTAGCATTAATTTATTAAACCCACCCGATAATTCTGTGAAGAAAAAATCCGGGTACCTTCACCTTCAACCTAAACCCCCTATCTGGGAGCAGTGTAGCAGTACTTGAGGCTGAAGTCAATATATTTAAATATATAAAGCGAATTTGAATTAATATCCGCAGTTGTAGTACTGTTATATAATGTTATACGGATAATACTGTTTGTACTACTTCTTTAAAGTTTTCATCCTCATTTCTGTCAATTTTCTCACTCACGAAAGCAACAGTTTCAAATTGTGATTCTCGTTGTTGTCATTCTTTTACACCCCTGTTATCTTCAGCATTCTTACTTGATTCTTTCTGCTATTTTTTCTTAAAGTTTTTTCTTATACTACTTTTGATCATCCTTCGATTGCTGATTATTGAGAAAATCTTTCTCCATCCTGGCAACATTTTCATTATCAATAAAATCAAAAAACCCAAAAGTTTCTTTGAGAATCTCAACTTTCCTTTTTTTTTGAAGTAGTATGAGAGATCAATGAGATTTGCACACTTTTTTTGGCAGCTGGTATTTGGATTATACATTGACGCATTTCATACACTTTGAGAAAAAGAGCCTTAATTGTTTCTTTTGTTACTATCTATTTCTGTTGGAAGTACGTTTACCGGCAACATTAATGGCTGACGAAAAGTCAACTAATCTGTTGCCATTTGGGTATATATTTTTGTTAAACCTGTAATTACAACCTCTAAAGAAGAAAGAATATGGATATCAAAATACATACTATGAGAATAATGTACATCAAAAAAAGATTTTAGATGTAAAACTATATCCTGCATTTTTTACTGTTCAAAAAAAACGTTGAAACTCCTGCTCAATATTCTTCAATATTAAAGCAAAATATTTGTAATAAAGCGAAATATTTATAATAAAGCGAAAAAATTTATAATAAAGCGAAATATTTTGTGTTTTTTGAGCCATTTTGCTGTTGCGTAAAGTCAGAAATTTCAAATCAATGGAAAAGGAATAAGAAATGAACCAATTTAAATAAAATTTAGAATATAGCTATGTGTACTCCATTGTAGTAAGTTAATACCTTTGTTACTAGAAAGAATAATAGAACTTAAGAGTAAGTATACGGTTTTCAGAAGACTGGAGAAGTTGTAGTTTGTATGATTCAGAAAAAGATGATTGGAAGAGAGACCACCTTTTTTCCCCGCACTTAAATAGGATTTAAGTGCGGGGAAAAAAACTAAGTTAATAAAAGTTTTATAATGCGTTTTTGGGCTTGTCTAAAAGAGAAAAACATCAGGAAGAACCAGCCCAAATATGACAACAATAATTCATACAAGAATAATTGAGAGATTATAGTAGTAGATAGTGGAATCAAGAGTTTGATGATTGCCTGCACAATTAACATAAGCAACCTTTGCAGATTCTAACTTTGCTATGGATTGTATACATGGTTTCCATAACTAGTCAATAGTGAATGATAATCCAATAAGAGGTAAAGAAGAGGAATCAGTGAGAGGAACTTTCATTAACATAAGAATATCAACAGCATTGCATTAGTTATAAAATATTTTAATTTTGGTGGAGTTAAACATCTTAAGCCGCTGCAAGCCCCAAGCTGTCACAGAAGTGAGATCAGATTTAAAATTGGCTGCATGTTCTAAGCGATTGAAAAGAGAAGACTTTTATTCAAGACAGGAATACAAACTTGTTTAATCAGCAAATAGAGCCGCTTTATATTTCTGATATTTAGGAAGATCATTAATATAATAAAAAAAGTAAAGGACCAAGAATAGAACTTTTAGGTACCCCAGAAGTTACTGGAAATGAAGTGTTGGCCTTCGAGAATGACTTTAATAAATTTGGTTTAAAAAAAATATTTTGATAAATTTAAAAACTTTACCTTATAAATAAACATACATACCAGGGCATAAATAAACATATACATGTCGATAAATGTATATGTTTATTTATAAAATTGCAATTAGATTTTATTTGATATCAATTAAACTTTTTTTTTTAATTGAAAATTGTGAGAAAAAAAAGTAATTAAGGACTAATTAGACAATTAAGCAGCCATTTTAAAAAATTTTCAAACGTGATTACGCAAGTTTTACAAATGCTGTGGACTTCAAATTTTCAGGATATGTTAGTAGTACTATTTACTAGGGTTTCTACCACTTTTGTGTAAAAATTATAAATTCTTTAAAAGATAATCAATTTTTTCAAAAATTATTAAAATGAAGTACACAAAAAAAAAAAAAATTATACTTAAAATGAAAATTGAACTTTCATTGAGGTACAAACCCTAGATAACATAACAAGGAACATTTGCTGAAAATTTCAAATCAAAATCTATAATAGAAGTTGAGAAAACGCGTTTTATGTGTCGAAAAGTATTAAAAAAATTAAACACAAGAAAAATGCTCCTAAAGATTTTGTAATTAAAAAATAATAAATTTTTTATCATTCTAAAAAGCACCAGCAGAATATGATGCTCTTTCTTCATTTTCTTTATCTATGAATCCTTTTTTCATAGCTCTTAGTAACTTTCTTCTGCTAATACCTGCTGTTGAAGTCTTTTTTGTCATATAACCTATTTGAGTCTTATTTTTTTTAATGGTCCCTATGTCCATAAATCGACCGGTCTTTATCTTTAGTTTTTGAAAAACTTCATATATCCCATTAGCTCCATCATTAAACTCTAAAACAGCAGATGCTACAGCTATTTCAAGAATATTTCGACTTACATAAACATCTTTAGGACATTTTTTCCAAATGAAATTGTTAATTGCTTCATTATTATTTTGTGTCTGTCCATGCAAACATTTAGATAATAATTCATCTCTGCTCAAGTCTTGAAAGATGGGTTTTAAAATTTCATTTATTGCTAATGGAAGATTTAATTTAGCTTTGTAAGTTGATTTACCTTTTAGTTTATTTGACTGCCACATGCACCAACTATTTACGTTTCGAGGACAAAATTTATGTCGTTCAGTTTTATCAAAAAATTCGGCAAACAAGATTCTTTTAAGACTGAAGTTTCCTCCAAAAAGCTGATTAGAAAGTTAAAAAACCAACAATCAAACCCGTTGCTATGGTGGTAACTAGGGAAGCCTAAAAAACTATGGTCCACTAAAACAAAAATATTTAAAAAACTAAATTGAATTATAAGAAGCTGTTTTCATATTAATAATCTCCGTTAAATTTTGAATAAAAATCAAGTAAAAAAAAAAATTGAATTTTTTTTGATTTTTAGGGGATCTGCTACCTTAATAAATTACGCAACGCTAAATTTCAGTAATACTGAATTTTAGTTTTGCGTAATTTATGGATGATCTGTATTTATGGACGATCCCTTAGAATTTTTTCGGGTACCTAAAATAAAATTAATTAAAAAAAAAAATTATATCTTACACAACTATTGATTTTATTTTAAAGATGATAAATATTAATTTTGCATTTAAGAAAAAAATTATCCATTCAAAATATTTATAAAATAAATGCATAGCGCGAATATCTTTTCAAAATATAATAATAAATTTGCAAATTCTGTGTTTCTGCAAATTATGCGAGAACAAAATTAAAAAAAAAAAAAAAAAGCTTAAACTGATGAAATGAGTATTAAATAATGGCATAATGAAAAATCGTATTGTTTGTATTAATAAACCCACACTTAATGTTATTATTTAAGTATAATAATTGTAAAGATATACAGAAAAGAATAGACTGCGTTGTTAATGTTTTATTATTCGACAGGTCTGAAAAAAGTATCGTGTTATCGTTTACCATAAACTACTTTTTACTTGAGTAAACTTTTCGACCGGTAAGTTATACTCGTACTTGAGTAAAATTTTACTCAAGTAATAGTACTTTTACTTGAGGACAAAATTTTGTTACTAAGAAAAAAAAAGATTTTAAAATTTGTGTTATTGTCGAGTAGCTTTTAGGTAGTTGTATTAAGGCACTCCCAGAAATCCATACCACAGAGTACCGCGCATTTAACTAGGAAATTACGCCTTCTTTCTTAGCATTGGAGCTATTGTGCTAGAGCCGGTGTCGAGTTACGTAAGACTAGTATTTTATCCAGAACTCCAATCATAACGCCACGGTTGCATAATTATTTGCAAATGCACACAAAATCCATGGAGTAACGCTGCTTTTTTTTTTGTGATGACTTATTTTTAGGATCTAAAATTTCATTACGTACCGTATCGAGGTATTTTGTGTATTTGGTAGTGTATTCAAAAATTATGTTTAATAATTTCTATAAAAAAAGTTTAATAAATGTTGACTCAATTTCATAAAAGTGACACAGATTTAAAAACTCTATTTGACTCCCTGTCTTAAGGTGAATAAATGATAAACTAATCTACACACTAAAAAATAAGAGAAAAGTTTCTAGGATATGTTTTATACTCTTTGTAAAGTATAATTTTCTACGTTTTAAGGTAGAAAATTGTTCCTTCAATGTTGAAAATTGTATAACGTATTGTTGTTTTTAATATGATTTTCTACCTCAAAAAGTATAAAGTTATACCTTACTAATGGTACGTTACACATCCTACCCTAAGGTAGAAATTTTTACCTTTTTGTTTTTAGAGAGGAAGATTTGTTAAGGTTCGATTGCTGCTTCCGCCATACAACTTTTTTAAAAATTTTTATTGAGTTTTCACCAACCTTACGCACTAATAAAAAAGCTATAAATTTCTACCTCAGAGTAACATATGTGATATACTCTAAATAAGGTATAATTTTCTACCTTTTAAGAAAATTATATTAAAAATAATGATTTTTCATACAACTTTCTATTTTAAAGGTATAATTGTCTACCTTAATACATAGAAAGTTATACCTTACTTAGAGTATATTACATATTCTACTCTTTTTAGTGTGTAGATTGATTTGCCCTAAAATTACTTTTTTAGACTTAGCAATAACCTGAAGTGTTTTTTTTTTTTTTCACCAACTTAAAAAAGCTTACATTTCATTTTCAAATATTGTGGATGTTGTGTCACATCCAAACCCAGCATGAATTATAGGGAAATAGTTTTTCATGCTTCCAATATTAGACTGACAATCTTTAATACTCTTATATTTTTGACCGTGTTTTTATAAAAATGCTATATCAAATACCACTATTTTCAAATCAACGAGCAACATGGCAGTATCTGTGTAACCAGCAGCTGTGCTATTTTTGAAGATTAGCTTTAATGAGAATACTACAACTTTAGACGTCAGCATCGCATAGGCAAATATACACTTCTTGAATAAGCTAAAAATGTTGTCAGTGCTTTTTTACTTTGTTTGTTTGGCAAAAAAAAAAAAAAATTAGGTTGTTAGTTCTTAGCCATCAAAAATTATAATAGCAGATCCGTAGTTTTCTTAATATATGTTAAACATGTTTTTACTAAATCGATAAACTGCCTTTTATTTAATTTACGCAGTGTAACAGTGCATAAACAACAAATGTTGCAATTTATTTTTTTTCTATGGTGTATACTTTAGACCAAAAACTTAAACATACTTTCACCTTTTCCAACACTCTTCAAAAGTCTTTATAAAGTATTAAGTTAGCAAGGTTTTTCAATACCGTTGCTTAATGTTGCGCTTCTGATAAACGTTTATTTTAGGTGTTTTTTCAATTTTTGTTCAAAATTTTTACCACATTTCATACACTTATATCAACATTACTTATTTATATTGCTTAAATAATGTTGAAAGCTCTCCAGCAAAATAAGTGACTTCTAATAATCCTTTAATTTTACAAGGAATTTCTAGTTACACCAGCATTGCGCATATACTAGCACTATCACTGTCTATATTACCCTAAATACCTCTTAAGAGTTAACTAAAATGTGAGATAATAGTTTTTAAAAAACATGCGTGCTAGCATTTTTTATTCGCTTTAAGCTAACTCTGACGTAATACATTTCAAACCCCAAATTAATAAATTAATAATATGTTTATACACCATTTTTGTTATACGTTACATAAACAAATAAATTGTTTATGCGCCATTTTTAAATTCTATCACAATTAGACTAGATTAATGAACTATTATTTGGAATAAATTGACCAATAAGCGTAACACATAAATCATGAAATCACATTTAAATGTTTACATCATTTATTGTTGTAATAAAATTATTATGAAGTAGATTCAACTAAATAAACATTTTTGTCTGAACACACTGCAACTATAGGATGAAGACCAACACGGTTGTTATCAATTGAGTAAACAGCACCATAAAGATTCGTCAGTTTAGACACGGTCTAAATGTAAAAATAATGCATAAATATACGTAATAACTATAGGGTTGTTTATTAATTACGTCAACAAAATAGGGGGAGAGGGGTCTGAACTTTTTTAACATTTGTTGACACGAGGGAGGGGGGAGGTCAATTAAAGTCGACGTCAACAGTTTTTTTATTTTTTGAGTTTCATTGCGTATATAACGGAAAATTAGGCTGAGTTTGTAACGTTGTTTCTTTGTATAGGGGAGAGGTGTAATCAAAATTTGACATAATTTTATAGGGGAGGGTCTCTGGAAATTTGACAAATTGTTGACAAGGGGGAGGGAGGGAAGGAAAAACTTTCCTTGACGTAATTAAAGGACAGCCCCTATAACGTATACAAATAAATTAAATTTATTATAAGCCGTTTTACTTTTTTCAAAAAGTAAAACGGCATTTACCATGGCAATGTTAAATAAAAACGCATGAGGCGAAATAAATTTAATAAAATTTAAAAAAATAGTAAACAAAAGTATTTGAATTATTGAATTTGAAATATTAGGAAAAAAAAAAGATTATTAATATTTTTCATAATTAATATCACATAATAACTAATTCAGGAAGTCGTCTACAAAGAACAATTATCAATAAAAGTATTGTATCTATGTACACACGGTATATGTAAATACAATAAAATAATTGTGATTTATAAAATAAAATAATTGTGATTAATAGTTAATTATATATATATATATATATATATATATATATATATATATATATATATATATATATATATATATATATATATATACAACATAAAGTTACATAAAACTAAAATAAATACAAACATAATAATAAATAAAAACATAATAAAAAAATAAAAAAAATAATAATAAGGTCGAAATAAAAAAAGCTGTTTGATCGCAAAATTATTTACGTATTTTTTATTTTGAAAAATAAAGTATACGCTACACCGTAAAATCGCCTAAGTTCGGTCACTTAAGATTTAAGCATTCATTTACCACGTATAAATACAAACTTTTCAATTTTTTTTCCTGAAAAATACAGACAATTATATTGATAATAGATATTGTAAAAATAAACAAATGAAAAATAAAAACTAGTACTCGGAAAATATTTAATTTCAAGTGAAAACATCTACTTTGACCAAACTTTTAATACCATCAATAAGTTCAGCCGTTATATATATCATCGCAAACGCATTACAAACTTAACGTAACCAATAATGAAACTAATTCTTAAAGTTTGTTTTACTGTAAAAATTATGATACAATATCAGGTAATACCAGTAACCAAGAAGGGCGTCGTTCAAAAAAAAAGAGTCTTTTTTTAAGTATAAAGAGTATTGTATTTTATTATAATTAGTCAACTATTTAATAACTTTGGCCTTTATAACTTTTCGGTTACTTAAAAATATATTTATCAATAAAGTTAAAAAAGTTTTTTCAATTGATAATAAAACTATATCAACATTTGTTGCAAAATGCTGAAATAAAAGACCAGAGAGATAGGAGAAAAATAGTGTTTTTTTGTGCTTCAAAAAACATGGCACCCTGTAATTAGGTTTCATGAAAGTCTTTATATATAAAAGGAAGAACTCCATTGCTCACCTGCTGAAGGGATCTAAAGCAAAGAAACAACACCAAAATATTTTTGTATTATTTGTTAAATCTAAAAAAAGAAACATGAGAAAAAAACTATTCACTGTTTTTATACGAGTTATACTTTTCAGTTATACTTTTTCTAGCAAGTTATAATTTTTTAAATTTTTTTTACAAAAAACTGAGCATGTAATGCTAAAGTTTAACTTGCAGTACAGCAATGCACGTACTGTGAACTCTTTCAAAAGATTCATCTAAGCAAATATTTTTCATGATTAAAAAAATACGCTCTACAGGTGCAGATTTTCCTGAAAAACACTAAAGGTATTCAATAACTTTTACCAGATTAGGTACACCAATGTCTTTTTCTTAAAAATGCTTGAATAATTGAACCCATTTGTCAACATAAGCAATTTGGATTTTCAACAAACTCCATTCTTCCTTTTTTGATGCAAAAAATGTTTTTGCACGCTCATCAAAAAGACTATCAATATATGTTTTTTATTGACAATATCAGAGAAAACACTAGGTGTTATAAATCATTCTATAATATTTTTGCTTTTTACTGATCAAAACAGCATGTGGGTTAAGAGACTTGGTAACCCAAACTTTGACGTTACTATGGGAAGTTTCGATGGCGCAGAGCTGTGCAAGCTTGTCGGTCTTTATATGCTGCATACTATAAGCAACATATATAGATTACAGTCAAATGGATTGTATAGAGATGATGGTTTGTTCTATTTTCATAAAGTCAGTGGACCAGAATCAGGAAAAATAAAAAAAAATCTTATCAACCTTTTTAAGGATAAATTCAATCTAGACTATCTAGACAATCTAAACAGTAAAATCAAACTTGAAGATTGTAAATTTTTTAGATGTTATGTTTGATTTATCAGATTGTTTTTTTCGACCATACAGAAAACCAGGTGACCACCCAATGTACAATAATGTTAATTCTAACCATCCTCCTAATATTATCAAATCCATACCAACGATGTTATCTAAACGAATTAGCAATATTTCATCCAACAAAGACATTTTTGACAAACCTGCACCTTTTTATAATAACGCCTTGACGTCTAATGGTTATGAAGAAACAATCTGTTATAAACCAAGTTAATTTCAATTAGTGGTATCAAATTGTGCCAGTTATGAAAGGGATTATTCATAATTACTAAACGGTTTTAAAAAAAAAAATTCTATTTTGACTTTTTTTAATATCAATTTACGGGTATAAAAGTTCAACAAAGTATTTGTTAAATATTCATCATTTTGCCCTAATTTTACTTTTGAATTTTATTTTATAATTCCTATTAACAACAGAAAAGGTTCTTTCTGATATATATATTTTTTCACTACTCTCACACAAGGTTCTCCATAATATATTTTTTTTCACTTACAAAAGGTCTTACAAGAAGTTCTGAAACCATGTAACTTTTATCTCTATGAATTTGTCATTCTTTGAATATTATATTGCCTATTTGTTTAAAACCAAGACTGTAATAACGTACCTCCTACATTCGGAATGATTTTTACTTAAAGAGAAAATTATCATTAAAATCTGCTAACAAGTTTAAGTTATCTAAACATTGCACTATTCATCATGACTACAAACTCATACTATATAGAAGCATAAAAAAAAAATTTCTCTTTTCCTAATAAAAAACTTATCTTGTTAAATATTCTTAAAAAATTATTTTTAATACCTTACACTTATAATATTTGTTTTATTTTACACTTTTCAATAAATTATCATTTATAACCTTAATTTTGAACTTTGTAAGTAGTATTATTGTTACTACTTTTGACATTTTCAAGTTTAATAGACACTTAGGCCAGAGTAGTAATTATTTCTACTTTTAAATGATTACCATGTGTAACAAGCTTTGCTAAACCGTATTTACTTAACTTTTGGTTTGAATTTACTTAAGAAGTAAGTGACCGGGTCCCAGGCGCCGGCGCCGGCCCCGGCTAAAAACAGAGGTTTTTGCAAACCCAGCCCCGGCCCCGGCTAAAAAAACACAATTTGCAGGGGTTACTAACCGGGGCTGGATTTTTGTTTTTTTGTTGTTTTACAAAAATAAATTCAACTATTTTCTAGTATTTATCAATTTCTTTACATTTAAATACTTGAATAGCTCAACTATGTAATTCTTATGATTAAAATTACAATTAAAAAGTTACTTACATTTTAAATGTAAATGCAATTTTACAATAAATTTTATTTTAGGATATTTTAAACACCCTGATTGTTAGCAATTTTTAAATATTTCTTCAAATTATTAACTTTGTTTAAAAATTTCAAATAATCAATTTATTACATGATGGCCACTGACTTTTCTAGAATATCCAGGTTGCTGGCTTGTTTGTTCTTTCATCCGGAAAGAACAAAGTAGATCAGATGGATATATGGTGTCTTTAAAAGATAGGAAAAAAAACAATGATCTTAGAGATTGTATGAGAGTGGTAATTATATTTAGAGTGTGTATCAGAGAAGATGATAATGATGCCAATGATTAAGATGATGATGATGATGATCATTGTCATTATCATCATCAGAATCATCTTAATTATCATCATCAACTGTATGCTTGATGATGATGATGATGATGATGATGATGATGATGATGATGATGACGATGATGATGATGATGATGATAATGATGATGATGATGATGATGATGATGATGATGATGATGATGATGATGATGATGATGATAATGATGATGATGCGATGAGATGGTATATATACATTTATATAAAATATAGCATGAATTTTAAATAACAATAATATATTTATAAGGAATATCAATATTAATGCAGCCCCGGTCACAAACCCGGTCCCGGCCCCGGCTATGTTTTATCAAACCCGGCCCCGGCCCCAGTCAAATATCAACCCTGGTCGCTTACTAACCTTAAGGTTTTTTTTTTTTTTTTTTTTTTTTTTTTTAACATCTTCACTTCCAACAAGGCTGCAAGCAACCACTATAAGAGTTGGGAGTTACTGGAAGAGAAAAGACTAAATCTGTAGAGCAAGATAACGATTGACTGATGACTTAAAAGATTGCAAATTATATGAATCAGGAAAGCAAGATGAAGGAAGCGAATTCCAAAGAACTGATGTTCGAGGAAAAAAACTAGAAGAATAAGAGTTTTTGAAGCACTTAGGAACAGTCACAGAAAAAGGATGAGACTTAATTGAATGGCGAGTAACACGAGAATGAATTTTTGTAGATGGCACAAGGGACGCTAGCTCTTTAGAGCAGTGCCCATTATAGTATTTGTAGAAAAGAGAAAGAGAAGCAACATTACGACGATGTGACAAAGGTTGGAGATTGGCTGCAAGAGCAGGTCCAACTATGTTTACAATTCGTTTTTGCACCTTGTCTAAAAGAGAAAGAGCATCATTAGAAGATCCGCCCCAGATGTGGCAACAGTATTCCATACAGGGACGGATTTGAGATTTATAGAGATAGAGAATAGAATCTGGAGTAAGAAAGTGTCGAGCTCGATAAAGAGATGCAACCTTAGCAGATGCTAATTTTGCAATGGATTTGATATACGGTTTAAAAGAAAGATCAGAAGTAAGAGTTAATCCTAGAAGATGAATGGTAGATGACTCATCTAGTACATTACCATTCATAAATATAGGAAGATCTAAATTATTACGATAACGATTGGCCGAATAAAATTGAGTTTTATCTGAATTAAAGTTCACCAGCCACTGTGAGCCCCATGCTGTAGCAGAAGTGAGATCCTTTTCAAGCTCAGATACCCCCTCCAAGCAATCAGAGAGTGTAGGCTTCTTATCATGACAAGAGTAAATGGTAGTGTCGTCAGCGAATAATGACACCTTAGATGTGAGAATATCTGGAAGATCGTTAATGTAAATTAAAAAGAGTATAGGGCCAAGGATTGAACCTTGAGGAACCCCTGAAGTTACAGGATGTGAAGAAGAGTGTTGTCCATCGAGGACAACTTTTATACTACGATTGGAAAGAAAGGACTCAATAATCTTAAAGACGTTACCAGCTACACCATAAGAAGAAAGCTTATGGAGAAGACCAGCATGCCAAACTTTATCAAAAGCTTTAGAAATGTCAAGTGCGATAGCCTTAACCTCTCCACCTCTATCTAATGCACGGTAAAACCTATCGGTTATTACTGTTAGCACATCAGCTGTAGAACGAGAAGACCGAAATCCATATTGATGATCAGAAAGTAAGTTATTTGATTCAAGATGAGAGATTAAGTGTTTGTTGATTAAAGATTCAAAAACCTTGCTTATGACAGGAAGAAGACTAATGGGACGGTAGTTAGATGAACCAGATCGCTCTCCGGAATTTTTGAAAATAGGGATAACAGATGCTGCTTTCCAGCATGATGGAAAACAAGACTCTGATAAGCACTTGTTAAATAGTTTAGAAAGTATGGATGAAAGCTCCGGAGAACACCTCTGCAAGACTACAACAGGAATGTTGTCAGGACCACAAGCTGTTGAAGAGTCTAAGCAGGAAATTACTTTAGATACAGAAGCTGAAGTGATGCGAATGTCAAGCAAGGGATCAACCTGTTTGACGGCTATGTCAGGTAAAACGCAACTAGTGGAATCAAGAGATGATATTGATGAAAAGTTCTTAGCAAACAATTCAGCTTTGTCTTTAGGTGAGGTGACAAAGTCTGAACCATACAAGAGAGAAGGAATAACAGATTTGCCCTTATTATTGATACTGTTAAAGATTCTCCAGAAGTCTCGAGAGCCTAATTTTTGTGATGAGATACGAGATTTAATGACCTGGGAATAGCGAGCTTTGGCGTCAGACAAAACCTTTTTACAATGGTTTCTGGCGATAGTGAACAGATGTCTGTTTTCTGGAGAATTGTTTTGCTGATAGATATGGAAGTAACGGTTTCGATTAGAAATTGCTGCAGCGCAATGTGAGGAAAACCAAGGAGAAGAGTGAGGCTTGACCTGGAATCGTCGAGAGGGAATAAAAGATTCCATGCCAGCCTGAATCCACGAAGTTATGTAAGAAGCACATTTGTCAGCAGGAAGACGAAAGATTTCTACCCAAGGGCCATCACGAAGAAAATCACGGAAAGAGTCCCAGTCAGCTTTAAGGTAGTTGTATGTGGTACGATGATAGGGGGATTCTGATGAAGTAGAAGAATTTGATAATAGTTTTAGAGAGATCAAACCGTGATCAGAAGTACCTAAGGGTGAATGTGGAGAAATTGAGCACTGACTAGGATCCAAAACAAGACATAAGTCGAGTAGAGAAGGTAAATGATTAGAGTTGTCTGGAAAACGAGTTGGAAAGATGACTATTTGAGTTAGAGATTGAGAAAGGCAAAAGTTGAGGGCCTTAACGCCAGCAGAGTCACTGACACTAGAGCCAAGCCAATCGGTGTGATGGGCATTAAAGTCACCAACAACGACGATATTGGCCGATGGATAGAGAGAGAGGGCTTGGTCAATTTGATCAGAAATAACATCAAGAATAGTGCAGTCTTGGGATGAAGGAGAGCGATATAGAACAAAGAGAAAGGCGATAGAGTGAAGTTGTGCTAAACGAAAGCACATAAATGAATAGTCTGTAGATTCAAACCTAGTTTCACGACAAATGGGTGAGTTCTTACGAATGTAGATGCCCAGGCCAAGCATGTGATTATTGGAGTCTTTACGAATTAAAGGAAGATAACCATCAACACTAAGATCACAAGATGGGACAGCCGAACTCAAACTAGTCTCACAAAGAGCAAGTAGGTCTGGTGAACTTTGCAAGAGATAAGACTCAACAGAAGAAAAGTTACTTCGAAGACCACGAATATTAGTAAATGATAGGTTTAGAGAACTTGGTGATGACAATGGTTTTTTGTGTTTTTTAGTTTTAGGTACTTTAGTCATTTTAAATTTATAAAGAACTTGACTCAAGTATAGATAGTACTCAGTACACTATTTAACAACTAAGCAATAGCCTCATTACTATTAATAAACCCTAAGCCGTAACAAAGGGCTCCAAATGTGGCCTCTGCAATGCACACCAAAAGTACAAACAGGGACACCATCCATGCGCAACATGGCACTGTTAGTACTCTGATATTTTTCGGCTGTTGATGGAATCAGCCTCTCTGAGAGCTACCACAGAGTTCGGGAAACCTGACTACCAGCCGGCCTCAGAACCATAAAACTGAGTTTTAGAGCTGTACCCTCATTAGGAGATAATAGAATGAGTTGCCCAGTCATAAAAATAGAGACACAAGCAATACCCACGCATTGAGTCAAGAAGATCCAGCGTTCAACATCCTAAACTGGAAACAATGTATTAAAAATACATCTGCGCCAGCCTAATAGATGAGGAAGGGGTGCGAGGCTGGTCAACAGATAGAATCTGTTTACCCCTTAAGTCTTTGCCTAGGAGGCCTTCTACAAGACAGCAGCTGGATGCATGTAACATCTGCCCAAGATGAGTATTTTTATCGAGACACCATCTCTAGCCTTTACTCAACCAAGAGCCCCAAGGCAGGGGGTGTTTTAATTCGGAGTTAACTTCTCCTAGCCTTTGCCTAAAAAAGCGTATCCTACAAGGCAGCAGGACATGGAGCAGGTTGTACTGGGTTACATGTTACCAGTAGCAGGAAAACCTGACCTGACCTAAATAAAAGCAGGAAAACCTGACCTGACCTAAATAAAAGTAAAAAACCTAAAGAAACCTGACCTGACCTAAATAAAACCTGACCTAAAAAAAAAAGTAGCAGGAAAACCTGACCTGACCTAAATAAAAGACCTAAAGGTTCCAAAAGAGAAACTAAATATGACATAATTTTAAATATAAAAAAAAATTAATTTAAGTCATTGTTATAAAAGTTATATAGTAAAGTTCGTATTTAAACAAAAGGTTAAAAAAAACAAATTTTACTTCAAAGGATGAAAAATGTGTGCATTGCATCATATTACCATGACTTCCACCACTCAAAATCGTTTCAGAATCTTTCCATTGAGCACAGTAAAGCTAAATATTAATATGGAGTTTCTACAATGCTTTTAACTTTTTTATACAATATATATGAACTATAAATCAGAGAAAATAAGAATACTAAATTATACATTATTAGGATTCAGCAAACATCAACAGCTTTAAAAGCCACTGAAGTGTGATATGAGAGGTGTAAATTTGGTGGTACCAGGGTATATAAAACAATAACTAAAAACATGACTAAAAATTGTAAATATTTTTAACACATTGTGCCATCTTCAGATTTATAAAATAAATTATCACTAAAGTAAAAAGAAAGATTATAGAATTTTCACAAAGAGTGGTTTCACATAGTTTTAAATTATTCAATATATAATAGATGATTTTTTACAATTGAAAGCTTATGTTATGGGTGAATTATAGTTTTAAACCTTGAGTATGTTATGATAAGTAGCAAAAATTTTGCTAAATTAATCCATACATGTCATTGTGAAAATAACTACTTTTTAAAGCTGCTCATGAGGACAATTGAATGATTCCAATTAAAAATTTAACCAATAAATGCAAAGTTTAATCAACAGTTCTATTGGTGTTAAGTAACACTGTTGCATTCAAGAGTTTTAAGATGTAACACAATTTATTGAATATTTATCATCATGATCAATAATGATGTTTCTGTGCATATACTGCTTAATGTGCATTCTGTTAGAGCCACTGATGTTACTGCGCAATTTTTACATGGAAGAATTTAATATTCTCTTGTTGCATTATTAATTAGTAGATATGAATTGTTATTTTTTATTATTGACTTCCTAAAGGCCAAGGAGGCACTGTAGCCAAAGTATCTATTTATTTTTATTTCTTAAATATTGTTACAACTGTCACTTAACCCAATAACTCTAAAATGCAAACCTAGAAAAACAAATCTGTTGCACAGATAGACAAGTTGAATGCTGTACTCCAAAAGATAATCTAACTCTAAACTTTACAAAGAGAACACTCATTGATTGCAATACTACTGCATTAAGGATCATCTCTGTTTAAGACTATGTCTCTTGTCTGATTCTCTATTCAAGTTGATGTTTCTTTGAATATTACAGATCCAACCCTGGGAATTAGGGTTAGCATTCGGCAATCCTGACCAAACTGCTAATCTAAAAGTGTTTGAGGTTGGCAAAAAAATTGCCGACCTTGTTTCTATGTTTTACGGTAACCCCTTTGTTTCAATTTTTTTTTGCCAACCTGATGCCAACTTTATGCCGACATTTGAGGTCTGCAATTTATTGCCGACCTCATTTTTCCTTATTCCAAGGGTTGCAGACCTTAAATAGAAATGTTGAAAAAACCTGTAATTTTGCATACCAAACAAATAAATTTATAATTTTTAATTTAACATTCAACACACTCTAAATACATAGTTGAAGTAAATGTACAGCACATGGTTGCCAAGTATTTTTTCAAAGATTAGCAGTAGCAGACACTACATTTTGTTTGTGGTTACACATAGCACAATGTATATTTCAATACTTAACATTGCAGTTGATAAATAACAACTTCTTTTGCTTTTTGAGAGTTAGGATCTGCAGCTAATTACTTGCAGCTTTTCTAAATAAAGTTGATGTTACTTTCACATCCTTACCTTTCTTTAAGTATCACTGTTTTTAATTTACTTTTTAAATTTTTTTTTCAAGTGATTGCCTTTTGTAAAAATATAGATAGATTTACAACTTTTTTAAGTAAAAGTTAAACATAATTTTGCAAAACCTTTACTAGCCCTAATCTCAAAAGATTGTCCATCTGTAACATTAAACAAGATATCCATGGAAACAGGATTCCAAAACAAACTGCAAAAAATGATTTCAACAATTTTTTAATCTTTTGTTCACTCTGTTTCAGCTTGTGTAAGAGTCTTGTGTTTTCTTGCCAAGTGATTCCAGAAATCTTATACTTTTTTATAAAAAGTGGTTTATAAAAAGTGGTTTTGCACTTTTAAAACAAATTTAGTCTCCTACTTCAAAGTATGGTTTATTAAATTTTATTACATAATTAAAAATCTAGAAATGTAAAAGAAGATGTAATTTATAGTCCCAAGTGACTCCAGAAATTTGATGTTGTGCCAAAACTTTGTACGTAAAAAATGGTTTTGCACTTTTAACATAAACAAAATTTGTCTCTTATTTCAAAATATGATTTAATAAAATTCATTACATTAACAAAAATCTAGAAATGTAAAAGAGGACATGATATCAGAGGTCAATTGAAAAAAAAAATTGTTTTATAAAAAAAAATTCAGTTTTTCTTGAACCATTAAACTTGTTAAACTAGCAATCTTATAAACATATAAGATTGAACAAAATTAACTAGATCAAACTTATCAAAATAAATAATGACAAAAAAGAATTTTTATTTTTAAATATTATATTTTTAACTATTAAAATTCCATTTCCAAATGACAAATAATTAGTATAAATTTAATATTAGTGATATAAAACTTTTTAAAAAATATGTTCACCATTGATTGGTTAAATTTAAGAGGTGTGTCTTTTATTAACTTTCCAGTTCCAAAGTCAAATACTTGCAAGTTTTCAAATTTTCTCCATGAAGCAGCTACCATTTTTAAAGTATTGGGTTCTATATCAATAGCTTCCCCACAAATATGAGGACCAGATATTTTTTTGATGGAATGCTTGTCTGATATTCGTGTGTCCCACCACTATGTTTACAAATAGGAAAAAAAAATTGGTTAAAGAATTGAAAAATTATGAAAAGCATATAAGTAAAGTTTTTTAAAATGTTGTGATAAAATTTAAATAAGTAAAATGAGTTTAATTATAATAAATAAAAAATAAGTAAATAAAAAACAGGTATTGTAATAAAATTTCAATTTTTTAATTTTATCAAAAAATTAAAATTTATTAATATTATTAATTTAGGTAGTCATTTTAAAAATTAAAGTATATTAGTACCGTGTATACCTAAACTTGCAGTAGTATCTTGACATCAAAGTTACATTCCATGAGGAATTTTAATAATATTGTTGGCATATAGAGACTTACTTGGACAGTATCATCCCAACCACCAGATACAAACACATGGTTATCATATGGATGATACTGAACAGAAAATACACGCATAACATGGCCATCCATAATATCAGAATTAGTACTAAAATATAAAAAATTAAATTTTAATTGTCATAGTAACAAAAACACTGCAATCATAAACAACAAAATAATAATCGAAAGAATATTAGGCTTTTTTTAACTATTTTAATTTGCATCCAATTTATTTACCTTGGTTGCATTCTTAATATCTTTTGATTTGTAGTTACATCATAAACATTTATTATGCCATCACTGCCACCTGCTATTGCCTTATTACCTGAGCCATTATATGCACAAACAAGCAGTTGCTGATTGTCTGTATATGTATGTAAGCATTTGCTTGTTGTAACGTGCCATATTTTACATTCTCCTGAAGCATCTGTAATAAAAATACTTTTTGTAAAAAAAGAATAAAAAAAATATGAATTAATTAATGAGTTAAATAAATGATGAAACCTAATAAAAAATTATATAGTATAAAGATTTACATAAACTTTGATAAACCATCTAACCATTAAAGAATTATAGCATGCTCTATCAAAATGATTTAAAAAATAATATTCCAAATAACAGACCTGTACCTAGCTTTTGTTACTGTATGAAATAAGAAACTTTCATGAATGAAATAACCTTGTATATTTATAATAGTAAGAATGCTTCCTAATAATTGTGAGAAAAATGATTGCACAATACTTAAAGG
This sequence comes from Hydra vulgaris, assembly GCF_022113875.1. Classification (NCBI taxonomy): domain Eukaryota; kingdom Metazoa; phylum Cnidaria; class Hydrozoa; order Anthoathecata; family Hydridae; genus Hydra; species Hydra vulgaris. The sequence continues at coordinate 39,050,731 of NC_061165.1, forward strand.
ACGGTTATAAATATATATATATATATATATATATATATATATATATATATATATATATATATATATATATATATATATATATATATATATATATATATATATATGATGATATATATATATATATATATATATATATATATATATATATATATTTTTTTTCTTTTATTATTTGATAGACTGCCTGCCCAAACCAAACCCTCAGTCAATGTAGCAGCACTCCTTTGCGAGTCAGGCTATTTGTCAGTCGATGTAGCAGCACTCCGTTGCGAGTCAGGCTATATGTCAGTCAATGTAGCAGCACTCCGTTGCGAGTCAGGCTATTAGTTAGTCGATGTAGCAGCACTCTGTTGCGAGTCAGGCTATAAGATAGTCGATGTAGCAACACTTGCGCATGATTTACAGTAAAAAAAAAATAAAAACATTTTATTTAAAAAGTAAAAATAAAAACATTGTTTATATTTTTAAAAACATTCAGAATGTTTTTAAAAACATTCTGGTCAATTAAATTTGCATTTTTGGGTTTTTTAAAAAAGTAATTAAATTAATGGTTTTAACTTTATGACAACACGGAAATGTTGGATTAATGTCAAAAGTAATTAAAAGTAACATAATTTGTTGTTAAAACAATCATTTTTTACCTTCCATACTCTCAAAGTCAACAATTTATATACTACATGGATTGATAAGTTTCCGGAATTCCAAGAAAAACAACAAAATATCGGGAAAAATATGTTTTATTCTTCTACATAATCACCTTTTAGAACAATACATTTATTCCATCGATCTTTCAACATTTCAATTCCCTTCTTAAAATGATTTTTCTCAAGTCCCTCAAAATATCCATTTGTTTCTTTTCGGACTTCTTCATTTGTTACGAACCTATTTGCTTGGAGCTATCTTTTCAAATTAGGAAATAAAAAGTAGTCACTGGGTGCTAAATCTGGCGAATAAGCTGGCTGGAAAAGTATTTCCCATCCTAACTCATCAAGTTTTGCCATTGCTTTTAATGACATGTGAGATGGCGCATTGTCATGATGGTACAAAATTTTTTTCTTCCGCAAATGTGGTCAGCTTTTCTGAATCTCATCCCGTATACAATTTAATAAGGTGGCATAATACTCTCCAGTGATCGTCTTTCCTTTTTTTAAGAAATCAATAAATATTATGTCACGTGCGTCCCAAAAGACACTTGCCATAACCTTTCCAGCCGATTGCTGTGTTTTCGGTCGCTTTGGTCATCTTTCCCCAGGTTTTAACCACTGTGCTGATTGATTGTTGCCTCGACTCAGGTGTGTAGTAATGGATCCATGTTTCATCCATCGTAATAAAATGACGCAAAAATTCCAATGGATTGTGATTAATTGCGTATTGCATGCCAGCATCTAAATAAATAGCAAACATATATGTTTATATCCATAATATGTATGCATAAAGCGCATCTCAGAAGCTTTTATTCCATTTTCTATTTTAAGTTAAGCCTCATTCAACTCCACATTTTTCACCATCTTGAGCAGTTGCTTTATTAAACATGAATCATTTTTTTCAATTTTTTTACAAGAACATCTCTCTTAAGAGCAAATGTCCTTTTATTATTGCAAGAAGCCAATGTAAAAAAGTCTTATCTCAGATGTTAGGTTCTAGAGACTTTTGGTTAGTCTTCAACAGTGTCATTAACTAAAGTAAGTTTAAAATTTAATCTCAAATTCATGGGTCTGATCTTTTTACTTCTCCCCAGAATAAAGCAATGATTTATTTTGAGTTATTTGAAATGACTTAATGACTTATAATGAGTTATTTGAAAAGAAATCTTACTCTAATTTGAATTTTGAGTATAGAGGCCATACTCTTCTTGACAGTTACACAGATTAACCCATTGTTAAACATCGAAATCACTCTGGCTTCCGATGCTAAAGTTAATTCTCAATTAAACACTTCTACATTTTGTGCTCCAAACAAGATTTTCATCATAGTTATAAAATAGTGTTTTTCAGAACTCTCTTCAATTTTTGCTAAACTTTTAAAAAGTGCTAAATAAGTGGTTCCAATTTTTTAAAACTCTAGAAAACACTTTGAGCTATTACTATCCAATGATTAGTCTTACTGTCCTATAATTAGTCTTTGAGCTCTTACTATCCTATGATTAGTCTTCACTCTGTTATTATTTTCTTTATATAAAGTTTATTAAACTATTTTTTCTAACTGCAGTAGTTAAGTTATTCTTGAAGGCCTATCCTTTTTATTTCAAGTAAATTTAAGGGTACCACAAGGTTCTATTTTTGCTCTTGTATTGTTTCTTATCTACAATAATGATCTTCATGAAATCTAAAGTGGCTCTATTTGCTGACGACTCAACTTTATACTCTTGTATTGACAAAAAATCTTCACATTTTAATTGCTTAGAACAGCTGATTTTAAATGTGATTTCTCTACTTTAACAGGCTTGCAGTGGCTTATAAATTTAAATTCATTTATTTACTGAAATAATTCTATATTGACAAATAACAACCATCTTACTCTCAGACAAAGTCTAAAAGCACGTTGTAAATGTAACTAGACCTGCTTTATCAGCCAAGCTTGAGCCACTATCCAATTGTTGTAAGGTTGCATTTCTTTCTTTTTTCTATAAATACCATCATGGTCAATTCTTAAATGAGCTACCATCTCTATTACATTAAACCAAAACTCATTCTTTCTTGGTTCTTATTCAACAAGTTGCATCCTTTTATTGTATCTGTCCCGTCATGCTATTAAAACTTTTGTAAATCTAGTTTTTTTCCTTGCACCTCAAAAAAACCTTAAAATTTCAAGCCATCTTCATGTTTTTCTTTTATATAAAACCTACAACTTTTTAAGTCATCAGTTAACCATTTCATAGTATTTTAACCAATTCTCTATTTTAAAGTAACTCATAACTTAATAGGGGTTGCTTACAAGCTTGTTGGAAGTAAATTAAAGTTTGAAAATATATAAATATATGCCAGCATTTAATAAATAGTAAATGTAAGCATAAAATTATATTATATAAAGTATTATAATTTTTTTTCTAGCCCCGGCTATCAACCTTATGCTAAATCTTATAGTTTTGCAGGGGCCGGATTTGAAAAAAAGTCTCAATTTTAGCCAGGGACGGGGCCCCAGTCACTAACCCAGTTGCAAACTATTAAAAATTTTAAGAAAAAAGCAGCAATAAAGATTTCAAAATGTCTCTTGAATCTAAATTTTTTGCTTGCAGAACAAAAACAACAATGAGCAGATGGTTTTAAACACATTTTAGACAATGAAAGTCTGAGTTTTTGTATCAGTACATCACAATGAAAAAAACATTGACCTATTTTTACAATCTAAAGTCTAGTCAACAGTTAGCTAAGTGGTGGGCAGCCAATTAAAGCCGCTCAAAGAGAAAGTCAAAGCTTATTTTAAAGACATAACTAAATATATATGAGCAGCTTCAAAAATAAAAAAATAAAAAAAGTTTATTTTTATTAAATTTCTAAGCTTTGCATTTTAAAATATTTTATATTTTAGAGTAAAAAAAATTTAATTTACACTTAATTAAATAAGTAAATTAAGTAATTAAGTAAAAATCAAATGGTATATACATGTAGCCATTAGAATGTATCCATATGTCATTGCACTGTTATCTGGCTTCCATTTCAAGCAAGTAACAGGGAGAGTAGTAGAATGTTCTTGTAAGCTGTATACATAGCTGTTATTTTCAATTGAATAAACCTAGACATAAAAAAGTTACATATGGATACATACAAGTCAAAATAAAACTAGAAAATTTAATTTAAATTTAACTAAAATAAATTGTAAAAATAATTATTTCATAAAAAAAAGCTTTTAGTTTTAAACTAAAATATTTTGGTCTTTTATTATCAACAAATTTTTATAGGTCAAGATGATGCAGTAGTGGTGTAGTGGTAAAGTTCTTCCCTCATAAGAGAGAAGTTCCGAGTTCGATCCCCATCATGTCCCTGGTAGTACCACGCTCAACTTGTTTATTCGCATAGCAGCCTTGTTCATCAAGGTTTGTATTTCGGAGTTATTGAGTTGAGAGAGGGTTGTAGCTACAACTAAAGCAGACTCCTCAACTGTAGTAACCTCCATGGCTTTGGGAAGATGAATTGAAATAAATTTACAAAAAGATAACTAGTAAAACTGATTTTCCAAATGAAAAAAAAAAAGAAGAAAATCTACTATAACATATGTAGATTAGTAGCGTTCAAAAAATTTGTGGACAGGCAAAATAAAATTGAATTTTATTAATATTTCAGCACTTACAAATATATAAATTAAAAGGTTTTCATGTTAACTATTATGTTTTGAATATTGAATGTTAATTTATATATTTTTCTTGACTTTAAAAATAACAATTTTAATGAGTTCAAAAATTTGTGGACATACTAAAATTTTTTACATTTTCTCGAAAAAACGGTTTATTTATTGATATCGTAAGCAAATAATTTTTTGAAATAATTAGAAAGTATCATTTAAAAGTGATTTAGGTCATGGGGTATGAGAAATGTATACCGTCTCCAGTTAAAAAGTTAATATCGAGATCAGTTTAAACAGAAATTCATTTTGTAAGAACAAACTTATGCAACTTATGCACAGCGTTATGACATTACATATACATATAGAAAGATCTGGCATATACATATGCCAGATCGGGTAAGTCTGCTATTGGACAAATTACGAAGATAATAGATCCATAAATTTTTAAAGAAATCAGAAAGATCACACAAAACAATATGTTGTCAGGATAAAAAAGCTTGTGATACTAAACAACAAAAAACTTTGATTGGCAGCTGTTGATTTTAATGAACAAATAAAACTTTTTATGTAATGAGTTGTAGTATTTCTACTATTGAGAGTATGCATAGAAAAAAAGCATTTTTTTATAAAAACCAACAGTTTATTTTTTAAAGACTATCAGTCTTGACAAAATAAACTGCTGATTTGATTTGTCGATACCAAATGAGTCATTGACTAGAACAAATGGTAATCAGATATCTGGGTGGGGAGATACCTCATATGGAAAAGTCCTGGAGAACCTCATATGGAAAGTCCTACACTTTCCGTATGAGGTTCTCCAGGTAGTTTTTTACAACATTTGCAAAATGGCATCATGTGTTGTCATGTTGAACAATAACCTTGCCATGTCTTTTTGTGTATTGCCGCCTTATATCCTTCAATTCTTGGTTTAATACAGAACATGAGCTTGAAACCATGAATATTTGGATGTTCTTCATCTTCTAGATCAAAATCACCACCCTTGAATTGTTGAAATCATCTTCCGCATGTTTGTTCTAAAAAAGTTTCCAATAATATTCTATTCGTAATATTCTATCCGTATGTTTCCACTAATATTCTATGTGCCTCAGCTGCTATTGCCTTTCGGTGGAAGTAATGTAAAAGAATTCCTTGCAGAAACAATTTATAGGCACGTACTCAGTCATGTTTAAAAACTTGAATAAAAATATCTTTACACTCGGCAATTGAAATTGGATTAATTTATACCTACCAAATTATTGGTCTCAATACAAAACATTCATTTTCAATCCATACTTCCAATATAAAACACTATTTATGTTATGCAAATATTTTTCCAGTAGATACAAGATATGATTATAAATACCAAATGCTTACCATAAAACATGAAGGAGGAGTAATGTAATGGTATTACTACAAAATAGTAATATGATTTTGCATTTCTATTTAATTTTAATCAAAATTTTTTCTGAAAAATCCTTACTTTTTTAACATGAATGCTTTGTCAGCAAATTTTGAACTCATCAAAAATCATTATTTTTGTCATCAATTAAAATATGGTGATTAAATAATCAATATTTGTTCAAAACATAATAGTAAACATAAAATCTTTTAATTGGTATATAATAAGCTGACTTAGATAAAGTATGTGCTGAAACATTGGTAAAATTCAATTATTATAATACTATATATATACTATATACATGTATATATATATATATATATATATATATATATATATATATATATATATATATATATATATATATATATATATATATATATATATATATATATATATATATATATATATATATATATATATATATATATATATACATTATATTACACCATTGAACTGTCCCACCATACTACCAAAAAGGTGGTTTATGGTGTGTCTTTAATTCAATACTTTTTTTTATAGATTATTTATTTGAGACACTTTGCTAAACTATTTACTAAATATATGATATAAAGATGTGTTAAAGACAATAAAGCACAAAGATAACTATATATTGAATGTAACCAAAAAATTATTTTTGTGAGTTTAAGACAACTTCTAGGTATAAAACCAATTTCAAACTTTTGAATGTTAATACAAGTGTCGAAAAGTCATCAACAAAAAAAAAAAGACTATAAATACAAACAATAAAGTTTAATAAAAGACATGACAATAGTTACTTTAATTAAACCATTTGATAGTCCTACAGCAAGCAATTGGCCTTGCTGATTAAATGCACAACACATACACTCAGATGTAAATGACCTAAAAAAATAACACATAAATAATTTACATTAAAAATTAAGCAAAGTTTCTAACAAATAAAATCTACTATCGGTATATATTATAAAAATAAACTATTAACATACTTACAATACGCCAACAACCTTTAACTTTCCCTCAGTAGCATGTTTTATTTTGCTTATTGCAATAGATGGTTTTTCATCTGAGACAATATTCATTTTTTTTTATGAATATAAGCTTTATAGTTACAAGTGATATAAAAGTATTTGTGCGAATAATAATAACAATTATAATAAAAACAATAACAAAAATAATAAGTATAAACTGTACTAAATAATATTTAAATTTAGTATAACATATACCATTATCAAAATATATTTAATTAAAATACAAGAGAGCACTTATATGTAATAGTTATATTTACGGACAGAAATTGGAGCAGTTTTTCTGTTGCTAAGCAAACACGCCTCACTTATGCCACTTTTGAGAATAATAGTAAAAGCATATAATCAAAGCTAATTTTATTATAGGCGAGATTTTTTTGTTATAGGATAGTGTCTGCACGATTAAAAAAAAATGTTCAGGAACGAAAAATGAAAAAATTTACAGGTGCACTTTATATTTAAACCCTCCCGTAATAGGCGACAATTATTGTTACAGGTGGGAGAGAAACATAATAAGTGGAACGACGTCTGCTTTTTTGGGTAAGTATTTATCGTGGAACCTATTTAATTAAGAGCCAATTTAATTGCTTTACACACTTTTTTTTTTTTCTGGTTTTATGTTTTTATGTTTTACGAGCTTTGTAATTTGACTAATTTTGTTGTGTCCGTTTTATACATATTAATTAAAAAGGAGACTAATGGTTAGACAAAAGTAAAGTTGTTGGTTTTATTTACAAAAACAAGAAATTGAATGAGACGTATAAAAAATTAATTTTTATTTTTATTTTCTTTTAAGGGGGCTCACCCCCTTCAAAATTTTTTCGATAACTACCAAGTACATATGCTTTAAAGTTATTCATTGAAAAGAATATTAAAATAGTGATTAAAAAAATATTTCCATTTGAAAATAATGACAGCTATTGCCATGGTTACTAGTTCAAAATGGCGAAAACCATAAATTCTTGAAATTTAAAAAGATTCCCTTAGATTGATGAAATATTTTTCAATGAATCTTTCTAACATTGTTTATTAACATTAGATGCATGCAATAAACCAAAAAAAATCAAAATATTATTTCGGGAAAGATGTCTATAAAAAGGTGTTTTTAAAAAATCAACAAAATTTTTCTATGTTTTTAAGATAAAAACGAAATTTAAACAAGCTAATTATAAACAATACAAAAAATTTAAAGCAAACTTTAGGTTTATGGCATGAAACGATCTGTTTGAGGTGTTATGTAAAAATTTTACCTTTATAAAATGACGCATGCGCCAAAAAGTAAAAAAAAAAGTGTTCAAATATAGACTTATGATATACCATTTTAAAGCATTTTTTATTCGAACAACTTTTTAAATGATTTTAAGGTCTTAAAATGAATGGGTGACTAGTTATTTAACAAACAAGTGCTTTACATTTAAAATAATAATTAATTATTAATAAGTAATAAAAAATGGTCTGAAAACCTAACCGATAAAAATAACAACATGTTTGAAAATATTGAAAGTTGATTTTAAGTAGACATTTCATTTTAATTGATCTTTCGGAAATTTTTAATCTTAAACTTTTAATAGAGTCTTTCGTGTTTTTTTCTGATGTGCCACAGTTGTGTGTATAAAAATATGCAAATTGACTGGTGGCCTTGGAAGGTCAGATCTGTCTGTCACGTGTGGGCATAAAGCCTTGCACAGATAACTTCAATACACGATGCTATGATTCAACTAACAGGTGTATCGGCAAACTCCAGTGAACAACATGAAGAAATTGGAAAGTCGAGAACAAAACAAGATTACAAAGATTATAAAAAGTTTTATGAATGCTTAGTTGATCGAAATTCATTCTGTATTCCTGAAAAAAATCTTCACTCACAGTCGAATGATATCGTATTATTTATAAAGATGGTGTAAACTGAGAGCTTGCTGAAGAATTTGGTAAAAGTATTCAGAATGGGCTGGATAACGTATTTTTTTTAAAACGCAAAAATTAAAAGAAAAAATCAAATCATAACATTGGGCTCGTTGCTGCATGCAAAGTAAAAAGTAGTAAAGAACCAATAGGAGAACCAAGCATATTTAACCGGCTATTAACTGTCGCAGCACGTAAAGATTTGCCTATGTCAATTTTTAAACAAGGCATGATGAGAAAGCCAGATAAAACATTCTTTTGCAAAGTAATAAGGTGCGACGAAGATGCTGTTAAATATGAAGATATCAAGACTTCAAACCACTATGATTTAGATTGTGGTGCATTGCTACATAGAGTTAGATGGTTTAAAGGAATGAAATTCAATGTTGTAGCAGATGTTTATTCAAGTTTTATAAAAATAAATTACCAAGGATTCGTCACGGCTATTTTTGACGGTTACCAAGATGAAGGCACAAAGAGTCACGAGTATCTACGCAGAGATTCTATTCCACAAAGCTGCAATGTAGTAATTAACAAAAATAAACATGTGCCGTTTACTCAGGATCTTTTTCCAAGTAATATTGAAAACAAAGCCAATTTCATAAACTTTCTTTCACATCATTTAAATCAATTGGGGTATTTGACTGTAAACTGCCCTGGTGATGCTGATAGCACCGTTGTTAAAACCGCTCTCGATATTGCAAATACAACCTTGCAGCATGTAACTGTTGTGACTGATGACACAGATATTGCAGTGATGTTTATTTATCATTGGAAAAGCAACATATCTGATATTTACTTTTTGCAAGATAAATGGGATAAAGCTTGGAGTATCAAGGACGCTTGTTTAAAAAACAAAACCATAAAACAACACCTGCTCTTTATCCATGAATATCCATGGTTGGGGTGTTACACTATTTCGTCTGTGTTTGGAAAAAGTAAAACAAAACTAGTTGAAAGAATCTCGGACGAAATATGACAAAAAATATCAGAAGTAATAACAAGTCCATGGAGTAATCAAGAAGAAGTTGGAACGCCTCAATTAAAGGTTATATTTTGTTATATGGAGGAACAAAGGGAAGCACACTTGCAAATTGAGGTAATTATTTTCTATCTAGCATAGAAATCCTAATTGTATAAAAATAATTATCTTACTTACTTTTATCAATAATTTTAGGTATAATAAATACATCGATTTAGCATTGAAGGGTATAATATCGCCAGAGAAACTTCCTACTGATAAAGCTGCTTACTTCCATGGCCTGCGCGCGCATTGTTAAATAATATTATAGTCACTGATTAATGACAGTTAACTATCACCATTTATCTTTATTATCACATATAAATATTTCTACAAAATATCATTCGTATATTTGCTTATCTATTTCCTGTAAAGCAATAAAATTGAAGAAGAAAATTATAAAGATAACGATAGGAACATATTATTTTTACCTGATTTCTAAATCCAGAAATATTATAAAAAAAAAAACGATTTAATTTAGATTTAATTAAATGTGACAAAGGACCATTTTAATGAAAGCTTTTATTCAACTTTCAAAACCTTTATTTTAAGACATTAGTGTCTTTCAAAAAGTTTTTTAGCATAAAAAATGCTTTAAAATGGTAAATAATAAGTCAATTTTCAAAAATATAACTTTTTGACCATTTTGGGCATTCGTCATTTAGAAATTGAGCCCAAAAAAGGAGGGTTCTCCTATTGGGAATCGTGGGGCATGTTTTTTACGTGATCTATATATCTTAGGGAATTACTGGGCAAAGTTTCAGCTTTATAAAAAATTTTTACCAAAAATAATCTTATTCGACTGGACTACTATCAAACTCGGAAAAAATGCAAATTAAGAAAATAAGCAAAACGTAAAACATTTTGTAAAAAGAGCTATAGTGAGATGTTATTTTTTTAAACTTTTTAATTATAAGCTTACTAAAACTAATTTTAAAGGGTGTTTTGATAATGGAAAATTATACAACATCTACATTGTCTATAATTTTATATTTATAAACTTTACCACACACAAAAAAACAAAAATTTAAAAAATCGCTGTGTAACTAAAAATAAAGGAATACGATATCCAGAATAAAAAAACTAAACTTAGTAAAAATACTTTCTTTAAAATTAACTTTAAATTATTTCTGCTTTATAGGTCCTTTTTTCAATTTGCTTTTTCTTGTCATCTTTTTGTTTTTTCTGTCCTCTAATTTGATGTCGACGAAGAACATTTTTTAATACACTATGCTTTATTGAATTTTTTATCCTTTTGTTATTTATTCTGTCACATCCAATATTGATATAAAATCCTGGAACCATATTAGGTTTTTAATACAAATTAATCTTAGCTTTAGCTCCAATATTAAAGTTAGATACGTCATCATAGATTCCCAAAGAAAGTTGGTGTAATCCTTCAAATATAGATTTGGGCAAACGTTCCCAAACCATATTATTAAATGTCTCGTTTTAATTTTGTGTTTTTCCATGTAAGCACTTGTCAAGAAGTGAATCACATGTTAAATCATTTACAACTTTTCTAACTCGTAATACAAGTTTATTATTAACAAGCCTGGACCATGTTTAAACTTGTCAACTTCATTATTTGCCACAGCTCTTTGATATCCCCACTATCTATTTTTTCTAGTCGGACAGTTAACATGAAGATTGTTGATTTTATTAAATGCCACATGGCAAAAACCACTTATAATTCTTTTTTTAATATCTTGTTTATCACCAACATGCAACCTGATAGCCATTTCGTAGTAGTTCTGAAGCTTGTCAATAATTAAATTTTTTAGTTTTCTTTTTCCACCTAATCCTTTTGTTTCCTTTTTTAGTTTTCGTAAATGGGTTCTTACTCTCTTTTCCACATGCCCTATACATTCTCTCTTTACAACTTTTATACCATTGTATATGTTTTCCACTGAAATAAAACTTTTGGAATCGCCATCTCCATATACTTCTGTATACCTCATTTGCGATTTTGTGGATCTCACAAAATTAATTTTTGTGCCTTCTGTTTTTATATTTGGTGCTGATCCAGTAAAATTTGCTGAACAGTTGTGAATAATTTCTATATTAGTTTTTTTCTAATGAGTCTGTCATTTTATGAATTTTCTCACATTTTTTACAATAAAAACCGACTCATCGAAACAACATCCAAAGCTTTGCTTGTACCATTTAACGATGAAAATCCTCGCCTTTGCCAGGTGTCATCGCATGACACAGGTACATCATAAAAACTATTTTGTAGTGGATCTTTGCATAACTCTTTTATTTCTTGAGCCGCCTCATTCATAGTTTGAGTGGCAACAGCCTTAACTAGTATGAGTGGTAACAGCCTTAACTAGTATGAGTGGTAACAGCCTTAACTAGTTTGAGTGGCAACAGTCTTAACTAGTTTGAGTGGCAACAGCCTTAACTAGTTTGAGTGGCAACAGCCTTAACTAGTTTGAGTGGTAACAGCCTTAACTAGTTTGAGTGGTAACAGCCTTAACTAGTTTGAGTGGCAACAGCCTTAACTAGTTTGAGTGGTAACAGCCTTAACTAGTTTGAGTGGTAACAGCCTTAACTAGTTTGAGTGGTAACAGCCTTTTTTAAAGTAAAAACAATCTTGGTATAATTTTTTGATTTAAATCGTGAAGGAAAATTCATAAGGGAACTAAAACGATTTATACCAGAAAAGCCTTGACCGCATCTACGCATTGATTATACTATTCTATAGTTTATATTACCCTTGTAACTTAAGGCAGTTTTTTTGATGTCCAAAATGAATGTTCCCATTTGCAAGAACATTTTACTTTCATTTTACTTGCAAACCCATATTTTAAACATCAGCTTCATACATGAACTTTGTTTGCATTGAGGACAACCAAGAATTGAAATTAAGTTTGATTCATTGAAATTGTCTAAAATTTGTCTAAGATCTTGTTTTTGGTAATGATGCTGAAGTAAATGGAGCAAGATTTAACAGCTCAGGTTGCATTGACACACTGTTTTTGTTTGTGTGTTTTCTTTAAACTTCCTTTTTTTTTTTTTCAAACTTGCAAACTTTACCTTTTTAATTTTATCATTTATTATCGTTCTTTTATCTGCAGCACTATTTTTTCCCATTATTAAATCTATAATTAAGCTCTTCTTTTTTACTATAAAATTTTTACTATAAAATTTCTCTATTAAATTTTTAATTAAAAATTAGAAAATAAAACAATGCAATTTAAAGCACCTTTAAATTTCAATTAAAACTAACTTAGATGATAATTTATCCATAATTTAATCAACATCAAAAAGGAGAAATAGATAAATGATTAAAAGGAAAAATTAGAAAAATTATTTAGAAAAGAAGATTTTAAAAAAACCAATAAAGTGAAAACAAGGAAATTATTAAAGATTATAAAATAAAAAAATTAAACAATTTTTCTGACAATTTTTCTCAAAAAAACTCAAATTTTCAAATTACTAACTACAACATGATTTCTTTTGAAAGAAAAATACTCAAAAGAGGAGGAGGAATTTTAGTTTATATTCGGAATGATCTTGAAAAAAAAATTAGAAACGACCTCTCATTCCCCGATGCCGACAATGAGGCCCTTACAATAGAAATAATCAATAAAAATAAAAAAAACATTTTAGTAACTACTTGTTACAGGCCACTAATGGCAATATTATCAAATTTTCTAACTATTTGAATCAGATCTTTATAAAAAATATCAATGAAAAAAAATACATATTTTGCATAGGAGACTTAAACATAGATTGTTTAAAATACAACGAAAACACCAACATTAAAATCTTCTTTGACAATATATTTCAGCTCGGTATATTCTCATTAATTAACAAACCCACCCGAGTCACCTCACCCTCAATTACAGCATTATAATTATTATAATATATTGATAATAATTAGATAATATATTGACCAACTCATCTTTAGACATATCCTTAAAAACAGGAATATTTAAAATTGATATATCAGACCACTTTCCGATATTCTTCTCACTTACACAAAACTCAGCGTCATTAAATAATTCAAAAATCAAAACATATAAAAGAAAAATTAACAAATCTTCTATTCACGAATTGAAAGAAACCTTATCGAAAACAAATTGGTCAAATGTTTATCTACAATGCGACCGAGACTTACAAATTCTGCTTATAACTTATTTATTGATACTTTTCTTGAGCACTACAACAAACACTTTCCAATTATTGAAAAAGAAATAAAAGTTAAACATTTGAAATGTCCATGGATAACAAGCGGAGAAAAAAAATCGTCTAAGAAAAAACAAAATTTATACAATAAATATTTAAAAAATAGAAACGAAAAAAATCTTACTGTTTATAAAGAATGCAAAAACCTTTTTGAAAAAATTAAAAAGAAATCTAAAAAAATGTATTTTTCTAAACAATTACAAAAGCACAATGGTAGTATTAAAAAAACATGGGAAATTATGAACGAAGTTATTGGAAAAACCAAAATTAAGTCCGAAATATTACCCTTCAGAATTGAGGAAGATGGATTGGAGTATACAGATAAAAAAACAGTCTCCGATAAATTTAATCAATTTTTTGTAAATATCGGTCCTAAGCTGGCATCCAAAATAAACAACTCGAACAATTCATTTAATAACTATTTTACTAACCATAGTAGTTCATTTACTGAGAGTGACCTAAAATCTGAGGAATTTGAAGAAGCCACAAAATCAATTAGAAAAAACAAAGCTCCGGGTTTCGACGACATTTCTAGCAATGTAGTAATTGATACTTTATACATTTTAAAAGATCCTCTTTTAAAGGTTTTCAAGTCATCAATTAGAACTGGAGTTGTTCCAAACAAATTAAAAATAGCGAAGATTTTACCTATATTTAAAACTGGAGACACGGCCTTGCTAACCAATTATAGACCTATCTCAATTCTTCCAGTCTTTTCCAAACTCCTGGAAAAAATAATGTACAACCGACTTTATAAATATTTAACAGCCAATAAAATTTTAAGTGAATGTCAATACAGCTTTCAAACAAACCATTCTACAGAGCATGCAACCTTAGACCTGATGGACAACATTAGATCATCTTTTGATAAAGGAAAATTTGTATTGGGAGTTTTTATTGATCTTACAAAAGCTTTCGATACTGTCAACCATAAAATTCTGCTCGAAAAAATGAGAAAGTACGGTATAAAAAACCAAACTATTAAATGGTTCACTAATTATTTAAATAACAGACAACAATGTGTTATAATAGACGGTATCACTAATACAAAGTTATTAAAAATAAAATGTGGTGTCCCCCAGGGATCTATTCTTGCGCCTTTGTTATTTCTTATCTACATTAACGATCTACCTAAAGCCTCTACAAATCTAGATTGTATAATGTTTGCAGATGATACCAATCTATTTTACTCATCTACCTCTATCAATGACCTTTTTGATAAAGTCAACATTGAGCTTCAAAAACTTAAAACATGTTTTAGAGCTAACATGTTATCATTAAACGCCCAAAAAACTAAGTATATTTTATTTCACTCAAACAAGCAAAAAAATAAACTACCATCAATTCTACCCTCACTAAGTACCGAACACGAAAAATTGAAAGAACCCAAACAATTAAATTTCTTGGTGTGATTATTGATGAAAATGTTTCATGGACAGCCAATATAAATGCCATCAGCCCATATAAATGCCATCAGCACTAAAATATCTAAAAGTATTAATATACTTTTAAAGCTAGACCGTTTTTATCACAAAAAAACCTAAAACTTCTTTACTTTTCCTTTATACATAGTTATCTCACATATGCTAACATTGCTTGGGGAAGCACACACAAGACAAAGTTAATGTCCCTTTATCGACGACAAAAACATGCCTCAAGAATAATATATCATAAGAACAAACTGACCCACGCTACACCCCTATTAAAAGAAATGAAAACGCTAAACATTTACCAAATTAATATCTATGCTAATATATTGTTCATGCTAAAATACAAATTAGGATTAGTTCCAAACCGGTTTACAGAAAATTTCTTTCAATCTAATATCAACAAATTTAACACAAGAGTAACTGGTAACTTTATTGCTCCCTGGAAAAGACAAAAAAATTCTCAATTTTCTATTTCTTATCGCGGCCCTTATTTAAATAAGGGCCTTATTTTATAAGGGCCTTATTTAAATAAGGGCCTTATTTAAATTTAATTAAATTAATTTTCTAAGTAATTATCTGTATTGAGAACATGATTTTTTAGTTTTGACTTTAGAGAAGTTATATTGTCAGCAAGAGAAATTGAGGTATAATTCGAAATTAATTTGTTATATAATTATATAACAAATTAATTTCGAATTATACCTCAATTTCTCTTGCTGACAATTTATGTGGTTTATAATAATAATATTATCTTTTTTTTTTAATTTAAAAAAACACATTTTCATTTTTGGTTGATTGCTGATTGTTTGAATGCGAGCTTAAATGTTAATTTATCATTAGAACTAAAACATTTCTAAGTAATTATCTGTATTGAGAACATGATTTTTTAGTTTTGACTTTAGAGAAGTTATATTGTCAGCAAGAGAAATTGAGGTATAATTCGAAATTAATTTGTTATATAATTATATAATTATATATTATTTATCATTAGAACTCAAACATTTCTAAGTAATTATCTGTATTGAGAACATGATTTTTTAGTTTTGACTTTAGAGAAATTATATTGTCAGCAAGAGAAATTGAGGTATAATTCGAAATTAATTTGTTATATAATTATATAATTATATAATTATATAACAAATTAATTTCGAATTATGCCTTAATTTCACTTGCTGACAATATAACTTCTCTAAAGTCAAAACTAAAAAATCATGTTCTCAATACAGATAATTACTTAGAAATGTTTTAGTTCTAATGATAAATTAACATTTAAGCTCGCATTCAAATAATCAGCAATCAACCAAAAATGAAAATGTGTTTTTTTGAATTAAAAAAAAAAGATGATATTATTATTATAAACCACAACACCAACACCACTCATAGAATAATAAAAAGAAAAAACAAAAGTCTACATCAATAACATTTAAAATATTTGTTTTATGAGAATCATAATGTTTTTGTGTACTTTACGCAATGCCCCAAGGTTCTCGATGATAAGACTAAACTCAGTCTTCTACGAGTTCCCTACAACAGTCAAAACCCTTATCAAGTCATAGCATATTTAATTTTTTGTATTGGAAGTATATTTTGTTTATGCTATTGCAGTGTAAAAAAAAATTTGTAATTAATATAGTTGTGAAAATTTAACGAAAAAAAAAAAAAAAAAAAAAAAAAATTTAAAAAATCATTAAAAAAAATAACAATTAGAAGCATTCTTAAAAGAAAAATATTTGTATTAAGTTTGAGTATATTATATGCAGAAGTATAGAAACCATTAAATAAGTTTTTTTAATTTGAGAGTTGGTCTACTTGTCCCGGATCAGGGACGGATCTATATCATCTAGTAAAATAAGGAGACAATTTTTTGGTTTCAAAGCTGGGTTTTTTTTTTTTTTTTTTTTTTTTTTTTTTTTTTTTTTTTTTTTTTTTTTTTTTTGCACTTTTTTATGAATTCTTGCTACTATAGTATATAGAAGTTCAAATTGATATTTAAAAAAAGCCGAGTAGCCAAATATCATTTTAAAAACCAAAAACTTCTTTAAAAAGTTTTTAAAAAAACGACAAAAAGTCATGGAGCAATTGAGCGTTTTGAACAGGATAATTTTTATTATTAAAATTACTTATTATTGCAGGTAAATAAATACTTACAACGAAATTAAGTTCACGATCAAAAAGCGTTCTCCACTTAACTATTACATCAAAATATATCTGTATGCTAGGTTTTAAAAATACATTCAAAAAAATTTAAAAATACATTCAAAAAAAGTCTAGATATTCAAAAGTTATAGCCATGTTAATTTTACGATTTCCAAAATAAGCGAGAAATAAAATTTATATAAAAATGATTTTTTGTTGATTGTGCTAAAATCTGTTTAGCTGCTTTCAGTTAACTAGATTAACAAGTTTATCTAGTATACTTCAATATATTTGAATTTTAATTATTTTGTTTAATATTAGTTTGAGAGCCATTTGATTTGATTTTTTTCATATTTTCGTTTGGAAATTCCACAATCGTGGTTCCCGACATCTAGTTGAAAAGTCAGAATTATTTAGTGACGTTAGTATAATGTAGTAATTACTGATTGAGTTTCTTTTTTCATTTATGATTAATTAGAGAAATTTTGATTAAAATATTTTGGAATTATTTGATTTTGAAGTTTAAACATAAATAACAAGTTATGGTAGATATTTAATTTAGAGCATTTATTTCCTTGAGTAACGACTCAGCACTTTCGTACCTATATGCGCTTAAAACTAAATAACTTGTGTGTGTGTGTTTTTTTTTTGTATAAACATTTTTAGGAAAGATGAATGATGGTTTGCACGGGCAATATTACAATATTTAATATGACTATGTATAAATGAATATTATAAATTTTTTATTCAAAAGATGTTTTGTCTTGTGCATAACCCCCAGAGTTTTTGAAACTTCATTCTCGACTAACTTTTTTCAATTTAGATGTTCTTCGAAAATTTCTCCGAGTATTTTCATTAAAAAAACATTTTTTATTTTAATATCTTTAATTGCTAGCTCTAGTAGTTAAAGTGGAAGATCACTATTAGAAGGTTAAGAAATGTATATATATTTTATTTCTTCAGTATTGAATGAAAGTTTATTTGCTATAAACCATTCATTTATATTTATTAGTTTTGTCTTTACGTAATGAAAAATATATTTTAAATTAGAGTCTAAAAAGAAAACATTAGTGCAAAATTAATATGAAAAGGTATTTTTGACGACTAATAGATATCAATTATATAAATTAAAAACAGCAAAGGTCCGAGTATTGATCTTTGTGAAACACCGCAACTTATTGATTCAAATCGAGTACATGTTAAATCATAGGGTACTATTTGTTTACAATTTTCTTTATAATATTCCAGCCACTTTAAATTAAAGTGAACTACTCCATAACAGCGTTGTGTATGGATAAGAATCTTGTGGCTGACAGTATTAAATGCTTTAGATAGATCTAGAAAAAATCCGAGTGTGGAACTATTGTTTTCAAAACCATTCAAAATATTGTTTGCAAGATCAATTATTGCATGTTTCGTGAAATGTTTTTTTTCAAAAACCAAACTGTTTATATAAAGAATGTTATTTTTATCAAAATAATTGTATAGTTTGTAGGGCATAATACGCTCTAGTTGTAGAAAAATAGGAAAGTATGAAAATTGCTCTATAGTTAGATTTTATCGAAACATTGCCGCTTTTGTATATCTGAAATATTTTTTCCTGAATTATTTTAGTTGGTCAGGAAAAATGCCATTTTTTAGGGAAAAAATAAAAATTATAAAAAAAGGTCTCTCTATAAAAATTGATATAGTCGTAGTCGAAGTGTAGTTAAATATATTGACTGACCTTAGTAGGTATAGAGGAAGTGGAGTGTGCCTACATTATCTTTTGTACTAATATACCCAGGAAAAATTGTTTTAGTGGATTTACAGTGGATCTATATAAGCATTTTGAAAATTAATTGGCATCCATTTTAAGTGACCAGACGATAACTTTCATCCAAAAGTTTTCATTGCCAAAAGTGGCTAATCATTGGCTAGCCACTTTTGGCGGCGGCCACAAATAATCCACCAATTTACCGATGAGTAAAACTAAAATGGAGCGCTTAAAACTCCCATATAGTTCCACTGAAATTCCGTTATATAATTTTTCTAGTTAGTTCCATATCAGGTTGCAAAAGTTAACACTGACTTAAGGAACATCTATCCTACAATTCAGTTTTAGTTTTTGCAACTTTATATGGAACTATAAACAACTTGTTAGTTTCTAACTTTCTAACCAGAAACTTTATATGGAACCACTAAAATTATCTAAATTTTAATAAATATATAATTTAAATAACTTTATTGTTAATAAATTAGTGTATTGATGTGGACGTCACTATCTATTCTAACATGACTTTATCACGGTTGATAAAGCCGTAAACGCAACAAAGTCGCAGCAAAGATTTGAAACTAAAAAAAAAGTTTTGCGTCATAAAATTAAATACCCTCTCTCTTATAACAAATTGTCACAAAATCGCTAAATCGCTCCCCGTACCCCGTTTTTTTGCTTGACATAACTTAAGGACGGCCCTTAAATACCTAAAATATTAGGAAACAAAGTAAATTTTTTCATCAAATGATTGAATTAAATCATACTTTTTGTGATAACTTTGGAATATAAAAAAGCGGCGATGATTCGATAAAATCTAACTATAGACCAATTTCCATACTTTCCTGTTTTTCTAAAATACTAGAGCGTATTATTCACAACAGGCTGTACAATTATCTTGAAACTAATAACATTCTTTATCACAAACAGTTTGGTTTTCGCAAAAAGCATTCCACGGAGCATGCAGTAATTGATCTTGCGAACCAAATTCTAAATGGTTTCGAAAACAATAGTTACAATCTCGGAATATTTCTAGATCTATCCAAAGCCTTTGATACTGTCAACTACAAGATTCTTATCAACAAACTATGTAATTACGGAGTAGCTCACTCTAACTTAAAGTGGCTGCAATGTTGTTTAGAAAATCGTAAACAAGTAGTACCATTTGATTTAACATGCTCCCCATTTGAGTCAATAAGTTGTGGAGTTCCACAAGGATCAATACTTGGACCTTTACTGTTTTTAATTTATATTAATGATACTTATTTGTCATCAAAAATACTTAATTATATTATTTTTGCTGACGACACTAATGTTTTCTATTCTGATTCAAATTTAAAAAATATTTTTTGTAATGTAAACACTGAACTAACATATCTCAATGAGTGGTTTATAGCGAAATAAACTTTCGTTGAATATTGAAAAAACAAAATATATTTTGTTTGCTAAACCATCTAAATCCGAGAATCTTCCACTTACACTACCAGAACTAACTATTAACAATATCAAAATAAAAAAAGAGTGTTTTCAATGAAAATACTTGGAATAATTTTTGACGAACATTTAAATTGGAAAAGCCAAATATAGCTAGTCGAGAACAAAGTCTCAAAGACTTTAGGGATAATGTATAAGACTAAACCTCTTTTGAATAAATATGTTTAAAAAATTTATATTTTTCTTTTATACATAGTCATATTAACTATTGTAATATTGCCTGGGCAAACAATCACTCATCTTTCCTAAAAACTATTTTTACAAAACAAAAGCAAGCAAGTCAATTAGTTTTGGGCATGGTTAGATACTCGAGGAAATAAATGCCCTAAATGTATGCAAACTAAACATCTACCATAACTTGTTATTTATTTTTAAACTACAAAACAAATTAATTCCGAAATATTTTTAATAAAACTTCTCTCTTATTAATCATAAATATAAAACAAGACACTCAATAAATAATTACTGCATCCCACTAACATCACTCAAAAAATCTGACTTCTCAATTACGTCTCAGGGCCCACGCTTGTGGAACTCAGTTCTTGACGAAAATATAAAAAGAAAATTCTATTGATATATTTAAAAGAGCTATAAAAAACACTTACTAAATTTAAACAATACGTACATTCTTTCATTTTTTTATTAAAAAAAAATATATATATATTTTACATATATATGTATATTGTATGTGTATATATATATATATATATATATATATATATATATATATATATATATATATATATATATATATATATATATATATATATATATATATATATATGTATATGTATGTATATATATACGTGTGTATATGTGTATATGTGGATGTGTATATGCAGTGCAGGATCAAGGGGGGCTAGGGAGAGCTATAGCCCCAAAAAATTTTAGATGACCTTTTTTTTTCTTTTATTAGTCATTTTTAGGCTCTGGCCCATAAAAAGGCCTCCAAAAACAAAAATAGACCCAAAAAGTCTTAATCCGCCACTGTGTATATGTATATATATATATATATATATATATATATATATATATATATATATATATATATATATATATATATATATATATATATATATATATATATATATATATATATATATATATATATATATATATATATATATATATATATATATATATATATATATATATATATATACTATAGTTTAGTATATATATATCCTTCTTGTATACTTATATATATATATTCTTCTTGTTTCTTTTTGTTTGTCTGTTTTAATTTTGTTTTTAAAAAAAATATGAATAGATAAATTTAAATCTATAAAATATTCGGAATCTTTTTAAATTCAAAATATCTTTTGTATATTTAGATATATACTATGAAGTTTATTGGATATGTATACGCATATGTACCGATTTGTAAGTTATTTTTTCAAACTTTTTTATTTTTAATTGTTTTCAAACTTTTTAGTTTTTTCAAACTTATAAATTATTTTTAAAACTTTTTAACTATTGCAAACTTTTTAATTTCTTTTTTAAACTTCTTTTAATTTCACTCTTTTATATATTATTGGAAGTTGTAAAATTTTATCTTATTTCTTCTATTTTCACAAAGGAGCTCGATGATAGGACATTTTGTCTTCTACTTGCCCCAGTCAGCTAGTAATTGTATAAATTTATTTAAATGTAAGGTTAACATTGTAAAATGTGTCAAATGACGAAATAAATAATAATAATATATATATATATATATAATATTAAACAATACTAATTAAGAATATTATCTAAAATTTTTTTTTTACTAAGTAACGCACACGACTTGAAATGTAGCGAATTACAATACTTTAAAAATATATACTTAAGTAAAAGTAAGAGCACACATTAGAAAAATACTAAAAAAGTACGAAATTTAAAAGTACTTAATTTCAGTAACGCGAATATATATGTATATATATATATATATATATATATATATATATATATATATATATATATATATATATATATATATATATATATATATATATATATATATATATATATATATATATATATATATATATATATATATATATATAGTTCGTTACTTTCCACCTCTGGTATTCAAAGTACACAATTTAGTGTACTTTTAATACCAGAATATCTGATATTCAAAGAACAAAGTCTAATGACTTAATTGTGTACTTTGATTGAAACAAACTTGAAAAGATGTTTGTTTTTGTTACAAAGATGTTACTGAAAAAGTTTTAAAAACATGGTTGTAACTAAAAGAGATTAGTTACAAGTTAAAGGGACGACTGAATATGCGTGAATTTCATAAGTGCAAATTGGCATAAGTGTAAAGCAATTACAAAAACTGGCACAAGTGCGAACAGACATAAGTGCAAACTGGCATAAGTGCGCAAAAAAAATTTGTTAACATTGGCGTAAATGCTAATTGGCAAATTTGCATAAATACAAAATGCCAATTCGTCCTTATATAAATGCTTGCAATTTTATTTGGCGCACATTTGCCAGTTCGTAGGGGAGAGCGGGGTTGGTTGTCACGCGGGTTGGTTGTCACAAAGTTTATTACAGGAAATGTAAATAAGATATAGAAATTTCAAATTATGCAATGGAAATGTTATATAAAAAAAACATTTTTACAGTAATTTTTATCTTTTTTTAGCGTGCAGAAGAAAAGTTATTCGTTTTTAAAGGTTTTTGATATGAAAAAGTAAAATTTCGCCTACTCAGAAATTTTCTTTTACCAAACGAACATTATTTTATTGTGTTTTGAATGTAGATTTATAAAGTACTTTATTCATTTGAGTAACTTAATCCGTAAAAAATTATCATGAAATTCTCACGCTTTTAGGTAAATGTACAGTTGTCCAGCAACTTACTCAGAAGGGGTTGCTTGTCACAAAATATATGGGGATGGTTGTCACACTTGCCTCGACTCCATGCGCTGCAAATTAAACGCCGCTTGCAGATTTTTTATTGGCTTTGTTTATTTTCTGCATTATTGAGGAATATTTTAATGTTTAAGATATTATTTTAAAATCTAAAGTCAAAGTGTTATATTTGTTTAACTAAATATCTGTAATCTAAATTATTTTTATTTCAACGTGCATAACTTTAGATTCCGATCCAATGTTTAGTATAATTATAGAAAAAGGATTGCAGAAGTTCAACTGTTTATTGTTTTGTTTACAAACTAAACAACTAGCTGTTTAGTTTGTAAAACTGTCTGTTGTTTTGTTTGTGCAATGTTTATATTTAGTGCATCTATTGTTTTGAATCATTTTCCAACAGCCGATCAAGAGAACAGTGGATTCAATGTCAGGTTTGCCAAAAACGGTCTCATGAAGAATGCACACCAGGCTTACAACAGTTTATTTGTGAATTGTGTTCTTTATCCAATAATTTTTAAAAAACCAAACCTAAAAACATTTATAGTGATAAATTAAATTTGTTAATTGTGTTATATTTAAAATATATATATTTCAGTTTATAGTATTTTATTTTTATTTTTCTTAGTAAAACATAAACGAAATTAATTTGTACTCGTTTTACATTAAATTCTTATCTAAACTTGTCAAAATCCAAATGTGACAATCAACCCCGCACCATGTGACAACCTATCCCGTGAGCGGGGCTAGTTGTCACACAGAAGTGGTCTTTGAAAAATGATTTTACAGCAATAAATATTTCACTCAATGTCATAAAAATATTATAATAGTTACTGGAAATAGTTGAACTAGCTTTGTGCAAAGTTTAGCATTGATTGGATGAAAATTAAAAGCTGAGCAGCCTAAAATGTAAAAAGTGTGACAACCAACCCCGCTCTCCCCTACTTATACCAGTTTTTGTAACTATTTTGCACTTATGAAATTTGCGCTTATCTCCCGAAGTTAAATTGCTTTTTTTCTTTCTTTTTTTTTTTACAAGAAATGAATTTAACGGTGATGCAGAAAAATATTATTTTTTAAATTATCAAAATTATATAGAAGAGACATGCTTTACAAGCAATACCTTGTGAACTATTTTATTTATTGTTATTAGAATTGATAAAAACTTGTTAAAAGATTTCAAAACATAAAACTTTAACATTTTAAAAACAAATGAACTATCGTTTATGAGTAAAATATTTAACTTGAATGAAGATATAAATCCCTCTGAAAAAGACATAAGATGCCTAAATTGGGTGGAGATGGATCGTAAACAAAAAGGGGTAATGTGGGTCTAATCTAATTTTCAGAAATTTTATCAAATTTTCAGAAGAAACGTTTTAGGTAAGTTTTTTTTTCTGTTTGTTATATTTTGTTAAAACAGCTCTCTTCAAACTTCAAATATTAGCTAACTAGTAAGTAAATTCTTATAATTTTTAATTGAGCTTTCGCTTTAAATTCATCCTTAATCATAATTTCATCGTGTTTTGACTTCTATAACTACTTCGACTTTTAAATTTGAATATCATATATTCAATTTGGAGAATTATAGTATGAATTATTCTATATATTAAGAAAATTCGTAAAAAAAATTGAAGCACAAGAATGCTCTGCATTCTTTAAAAATTAACAGAGATATATATTTTGCGTATAATATTCATTTTGCGTTTCTAATTACGCGCTTTCAACGAGTGAAGTTTTTTGCGTTTAATTATTAAAGTATTATGTAAAGTATTAAAGTATTATGTAAAGTATTAAAGTATTATGTAAAGTATTAAAGTTTTATGTTTCCACTATTGATCAAATAATTCAAATACATACTCAATGACTTTAGACATATTTTACTGTAAGTTGGTATATTTTATTGAAAAGAGATAAAAATGTCACTTAGACCCATATTGCCCGCTAAACGGGGTAATGTGGGTGTATAGATTACAACTCAAACTAGTGCTTCTTAGGCAACTTTAAAAAATATGTATAAATTTTTTTTTGATGTAGTTTACAAACAATGATGTCTAATCATGATTTTAAAATGAAAATAACTGAAAAAAAAATTTATTTTAGTTTCTATGCTATAGTTAATCATGTTTCCCTTTTTTTTATGTTATTCACCTACTCAACTTGGGGCAAGTTTTGTTAAAAAAAAAAAAGAGTTTAATTTTTTTAATAAAATAGCATAAAAATTAAAAAACATCCATACTTTGAATTTTACTAAAATGGTTATGAAGATGTAAAGATCTTCCAATAATCTAGTGAAAAATTAATTTCAACGTTTTGAAATAATTTTGAAACAAGCTATGTATTATATTTTTTATTATGCTTTCTAACACTCTTACGGATAACGGTTAAATCTTTGAGTAAATTGAGATTTTATAATGTTATCAATGTAGCTGATGTCTTAAGGTTTAAATTATCTTATTTGCAGAAGAGTTGTATGCAACCTTTAGTTTGCTCCAAAAGGCAATCAGTAGCCAGCGCCGGCTTTTAGGGGGGGCGAGGTCGTGCGTTGCACGAGGGCGGCAAGTAAATAGGGGCGGAGAATTTTATTAGTCACAAATTTTAATTTTCCAGTAGTATATTAAAAATTTAAAGTAAATTAAAAGATTTAACGACCTTTGCAAAAAAAAACACGATTTTAAATTTGAAGACAAAAAATTACTACATTTACTTAATTAACGCACGATTTTCTATTGTAATTTGTAGTATCATTTGTGCGTTATTTCCCCTAGGAGTCATTTCGAAAAGTTGCAAAAAAATTTTTATAAAGAAGTTCAAAAGTTTTTATTTTTTGTTATTAAATGTTAAGTTGACTCGATTTAAACAATTTTCAGTAAGTTTAGTTACTTTTTTTTTTATTTCTTTAATAATTTTATGAATGTGTTTTGAGAACTTTGTTAAACTTTTTTTTTTTTAAATTGTAGAAATAATTTTATCTTAAAAAATATTCTGTCTCATGTCACATAAAATTTCAAATTCGAGAAAAAAGTTGTCTGGTTATGAGTACAGAAAAAGAAAGTCCGTTAAAGATAAAAAATTTGAAAAAATTAAAAAATTCATGAGCATTGAAAAATATGTTGCTTATAAAAAACCTGACGAAGGTCGTGAAGATTTTAACCCTGATGCTTCAACTCTCTACGACTATGTCCAATAAAATTGGACATAGTCGTAATAAAACCTTCAACAATACTCAAAAATAGTTGTATAACTTCATTGCAAATTGAAGTAGATAATGAACCAGTTATTTTAAAAGAATCGAATGATTTATCGGAAGATTTTTTACAAGAAACACCTAATTTATTGGATTGTGGAAATTGGCCAGTTGTTCGATCTAGCAACTTTGTGGACCATTTAATCAAACTTGGTCCTTTTCAAATTACAAAGGAAAAATACCCTGAAGATAGAAATGGTCGACATTTTTCTAGCATTTATTACAATAGAAAGCTTGCGAATGGAGAAACCTTTTGCCGTAGATGGTTGGTTTATTCAGATTCTAAAAACTCCGTATTTTGTTTTTGCTGTCTACTTTTTGATAATAATTCAAAGTCAAACTTAGTATCTGATGGTTTCAAGAAATGGAGACATTTAACTGAAACATTGGGAATTCATGAAAACAGCGTCTCTTATATGAAATGTTATCAACAGTGGGTAGAAACTGAAATAAGATTAAAAACTGGAAAAACTATAGATAATGAAGAAATTAAAATTATAGAAAAATACAGTTTGCGATGGCAAAATGTTCTTCTTCGGCTGATGAATATCACTCTTTACCTAGCTGAAAATAATATGGCTTTTCGAGCGAGTTTAAATAAACTGTTTACGCCTCAAAACGGCAAATTCTTAGGACTAATACAGATGCTTGCAAAATTTGATCCTGTGATGCAAAAGCATTTAGCACTTGCAATAAAAGGTGACACTTCAGACCATTATTGCGGGAAAAATATTCAAAATGAGTTCATAGATTTAATGTCTCAAAAGGTTAATGATGAAATAATAAACCGAGTCTTGAAAGCCGTTTACTATTCAATAATTGCTGATTGTACACCTGATATTTCTAGAAAAGAACAACTTTCTCTTACTATTCGAATTGTTGACTTGTCATTAGACATTAGAGTGGAAATTAAAGGGTACTTTTTAGGATTCTTTTCTGTTTCTGATTCTACAGGCTTAGGGCTTACTGAGGTTTTAATCGAGTTGCTAACTAAGCATGGACTTGAAATCTCTAACTGCAGTGGTCAAGGGTATGATAATGGATCAAATATGAAAGGAAAGATTAATGGTGTACAAAAAAGGATTTTAAATCTTAATCCTTTAGCATTATATGTTCCTTGCGGCAACAATAGCTTAAATTTGGTAATAAGTGACTCTGCACGGTCTTCAATAAAGTCTATAACTTTTTTCGGTATTCTTCAGAGATTGTTTACTTTATTCTCAGCTTAGTGAGCCGATGGAAAATTTTAATTTATCATGTTAAAATTTTGCATTTAAAGAAACTCTGTGACACGCGGTGGGAAGCAAAAATAAGTAGTGTTAAAGCCGTTCATTATCAAGTTGGTGATGTATATGACGCTTTGATAGCATTGTCAGAAATTGAAGGATGTAATCCTGAAACTGCACATGAAGCGATAACTCTAGGAGAGCAATTAAAAGATTTTAGCTTTCTTGTCTCTTTAATTATCTGGTATGACGTTCTTTTTCAAGTCAATATTGTTAGTAAAACTCTTCAAGAAAAAGACATGGACATCACTCAATGTGCAAAGTTATTGAAAAGCTGTTGTTCATTTTTAGAAAACTATAGAAAATGTGGTTTTAAAGATGCAATTATAAAAGCAAAGGATTTGGCTATAGAATTACAAGTGGAGCCTGTTTTTAAACCACTCAAAAGAATAATACGAGTGAAACGTCATTTTGACGAACCAGCCCAAGATGGGATTTATTTATTTTCTCCTGAAAAAAAATTAGAAATCGATTTCTTCAATCCTCTTTTAGACACATCTTTAATTTCAATGAGAGAAAGATTTATACAGTTGGATAATTATTTCGAAGTTTGGGGTTTTTTGTATAATGTCGATAGTTTGCAAAAAAGAGAAGAAATTCTAAAATTATGTTTAGCTCTTTAAAGTAAACTTACCGTAAATCTAAAATCGGACATTAATGGTATTCTTCTTTGCGATGAACTGATGAGCATTAAACCTTTTCTTTCTGAAATGGTCAAGGATAAAATTACTCCTATTATTGTTTTAAACTTTATAAAACATCACAAAATGCAAGATTTGTATCCAAACACATGGATTGCAATGCGAATTTTCCTAACAATACCTGTCACTGTAGCATGTGGAGAAAGAAGCTTTTCCAAAATGAAACTAATAAAAACCTATCTGCGGTCAACAATGTCGCAGGATAGACTTTCAAGTTTAGGAACCCTATCGATTGAAAAGAATATTGCTGAAAATCTTGATTTTTCAACCCTAATCAAAGATTTTGGTGATAAGAAGGCTCGTAAGATTAACCTAAAAAATTAAATGTATTTTGTGTAAAACATAAACAAAAAATGTTTCTTTGTATGTAGCGTTTTATTGCAAAGTATTATTTTTGAATTCGATTTGTTATTATTTTCCATGTAATTTACCAGCACGTTTATAAAATTTTCAGGGGCGGCAGGACAAATTTCGCACGAGGGCGGCAAAAAGGCTAAGGCCGGCACTGTCAGTAGCAAAACCTGAGTAGTTTAAGCATAAGTAATTTATAAGTAAGATTTATGTAACAAATCCTACTTATAAATAGGATAAATTGGATTTATTACATTTATAAGAAATAAATCTAAATATGTGCAGCTCTTATGTAATGTTTCAAAGTTTGCTGTGGTACCACATGAGCTTACCATGTTTGCTGAGGTACCACATGAGCTTATTGTAAATTAATTTGAGCTTACCATGGTAAGCTCCAATTTATTTAGAGCTAAATTATCTATTATTTCAAATAATGTTTAGGTCGGTTCATCATCACCAAGGTTAAAAAAATCTAACTACATTATTTGTGTCCTCGTCCTCCTCAGCGCCGACGACACGGGTTTTAAAGTTAGGGGGGGGCACAATCATCAATTTGTGAAAAAAGTCCTCGATATCAAGATTTTTCTTTAAAAAAAAAAAAAGTCCTTTAGAAAAAAGTGGGGGACCCCTGGTGTCGTCGGCCCAGCGAAATCATTTAAAATTTTTTCTAATAAAAAAAATATACGTACAAGTGGTAAATTGTTATGTATATAAAAGAGATATATATACATAACATTATAGCAATATATGGCTAAAGTATACTAGTACCAATAAAATCGTAGTTATGTAGTAGCAAGCAACAGAGTTATTATGTAGCTACAGATATATCGCAACAACATTGCTAGTTCAAAAGCTAAGGAATGTAGCCATCGACTAGTTAGAGACTTGTCTTTATGTTGTTGCTAGCTACAATGCTACGATATGTAGCTAACGATCTATCGTAGATCAGCAATATGTAGAAAGCGACATATCGTAATAAAACCGCATTGCTAAAAGTTTCTTTAATATCATAAATATATTAGACCTAATACTAAAAATTGAAATCTTTAATACGTAAAAGAAAAAAGAAAACAATAATGCATAAGAGAAAAATAATCTCTCAATAATCGCTATGAAGCTATCCCTATAAAGCTGGCTAATTAATAGCTAATTTCCCAACGGGTTAGAATATGCATTATACATCATTGTAAGGCAATTTCTCAATTTTATTCGTCGTTTTTATCTGCGCAAAGAAATATCATTGAACAAAGTAGGAAAATTTATGCTTTTAAAAAAGATAGTTTGTTCGCAAACTATTTTCAAATCGCTACATGGATAAACGATGACAATTTTAGTTCTATAAATGAAACAGTATGTTAAAGATCTTCTAAATGCAATTTTCGTAAAACTTCAGTAAGCAATACAACCTCTATTTAAAATAGTGTATTTGAAAGACTACTTCTTACTCTCAAAAATACAAGGTCTGAAAAAAACAACAATCTAAAACTCTCTATCGGTAAAAAAAAATTAAATTTGATCTCAGAAATTTATTGACAATTTTTAAGAAAGAGTAAAGTTAAATATAGTAAAATGTCATACTTTATGAAAATATTCCTAACAGAACAGTTACAGTATATAACAAACCATTCATTCCAATCGCATGATACCGACAAATGGAATAAAATCATTTTTATAACAAAATTAGGGGAGGAATGAAAATTCTAGTGTGGCTTGCATTCAAATGCGCATTTTTTAACTAGTGTTTCATCAGAGTTTCAACAAGATTTAATATGCTTACAGAAGTTTTATACTACGTTGAGAAATAAACAAAAACTCATTTATTTATTTTTTATATACCGAAATATTCAAATAATACGAGATTTTTTAAATGTCCACCATTTTTAAACCCTCATTACACTGATAGACTTAATTCTAATTAGTGACAGATTTGCTGATTTTATTTTAATTCAGTTGTAAGTTGTTGTTGTTGTTTTTTGTTGTTGTTGTTGTTTTGTTTTTTGTTGATAACAAACGAAAAACTAATAAAAGCACGAGGAGTGGGAGAGGGGGAGAAGGGTCGTAACAAAGTTTGGGCTGGGAGGAAAAAGTTACAGTAAATCAATAAACTTCCCGTCTCCCTGTGCACCATTAAGCACCTAAGCAAACCGATCGCTAACCGATCAAACTAAAACAAAGCAATCGTATGATTTTTGTTATGCGTATCATAGCATAAAAAAAGTTTAATCATCAGGTGGTAAGTTTTTGATAGAACATCACTCTTCCAAAATATAACGGCTTCGTCTTTTCTTAGGGAGAAATAGTTTCTCTGCAATTTTGTAAATTTAGAAATTTTTGTGCATAAATATTTTGTAAAAAATTAAAAACATTTTGATACAAGTTTTACGCTCCGATATACGGACACTCGATGAAAATAAAGCGTTTATTTCACAATTTATTATTGCTACTATTAAAAACTAAATGAGAATAACTCGATACAGTCAAATTATAACGAGGGAAAACATTTTAGAATACTTTTTAAACCGTATAAAACTATAGAATACGTTGTTAATTTAGTAAAAATGAAAAACAAATTAAATAGGCTTCACAAATTGTTTATATAAATAGCCTCTTGTAAACATCATCAATATGTGCGAGGTGGGCATTCGTCGTATTTGCCGACACATTGTCCTAAGCCTTTGTAGCCAGCTTTGGAACAGAAAATCAATCCGTACGGACAAGGCATACATATGGCATTTTTGTTAACACAAGCTACGTAACCAGACCTTGGCTTGTCATCGATAGCGGAGCGCGATATATGCAGTCGTTACTGACGTCAACACTTGAAATAAACTTTCTTTGGTTTGTAACCATTTTTAGGATGATACTCGTTATTAAATCCGTATTGAGTTTCGTACCCGCTCTCGGGTTCATATTCTTTATCAGGTTCAATATGATCATTTGATTGCCATCGCTCGTTGGCGGTGGCTGCCAAAATGACTGAGGCGATCAAAATGACTTTTGTGAACATTTTTCTATTTGCTATTTTATATTGTAGCAACAAATATTTTAACTCACAACACTGTTTGCGCTAAATATCGTTTTCAAATGAAAACTTGTTATATTTATGGATGGGAAACCAATGTAATTGATTGACTAATTATTCCATTAAAATGTTGGTAACTATTCACTTTGAAAGCGACACGCCAAAAAGCAACATTATTAATACTTACTTAAAAGTATCAAGTAAAAACGGTTTAGGAAAGTATTTTTAGTTTTTATATTTTGTCAACATATTTCATTCCGAAAATGTTTTTTTCTTTTTTTTATAATAAAGATGCTTTGTCTTGTACGCAGTCTATTCTTAAAAATTTCATTCTTGTCTAATATTATAATTATTTTGTTGTTGTTGTTGTTGCTGTTGTTGTTGGTTTTTCAATATAAATGTTTGTTGTATTGTTTTTTAAATATTTTTATTGAAAAAACTCTTTTTATTATAATATTGTTAATTGTTAGTTCTGGTAGTTTAATTGGAAGGTTTTTTCGGTTTAAATAGTTCAGAAAAATAAATATATTTATTAGTATTTAGATTAAAGTTCATTTTCTATAAACCACTCATTAAGATACATTTTTTCTTTTTTTACATAATGAATAATATTTTTTAAATTTGAATCTGAAAAGTAAACATTAGTGTCGCCAATAAAAATAATATAATCAAGTATTTTTCGGACAAATAAATATCATTATCAAATGATAAAAAAATTATCATTTAACACAAATATAATAAAAACAGCAAAATCCAAGTATTGATTATTTTGGAACAGCGCAACTTATAAAATTCCAATTGTGGGCATGTTAAATTAAATGGTAGTTATTTACGACTCTGTGAGTTTACTATATGACGTACTTATATGGTACTCTTCTCAGTTACTTTAAGTTAAAGTGAACTTCTCTGTATTTCCTCTGTTTTTATAGATAAGAAT
The DNA here is from genome assembly GCF_022113875.1 of Hydra vulgaris. Taxonomy (NCBI): domain Eukaryota; kingdom Metazoa; phylum Cnidaria; class Hydrozoa; order Anthoathecata; family Hydridae; genus Hydra; species Hydra vulgaris. The sequence goes on from NC_061165.1 coordinate 39,083,750, forward strand.
CTTGTGGTTGACAGTATAAAAAGTTTTAGATAGATCTATAAACATTCCGAGTGTGGAACCATATTTATCAAAAACAATTGTAATTTGGTTTGCAAGATCGATTTGATTGCATGTTTCCTGTGATGGTTTTTGCCAAAACCAAACTGTTTATGATAAAGGTTGTTATTTTTTTCGCGATAAATGTACAGTCTGTAGCGCTTTATACGCTCTAGTATTTATGAAAAATAGAAAAGTATAGAAATTGCTGCTTTTATATATTGAAATTACTTTTGATTCAGCTAGCTACTTTGGCGGTGGCCACAAAAAAAACTAAAGTGTACCGCTTAAACATTTTATACAAGTCTACTAAAATTCCCTTATATAATGTTTGCTAGTTAATTGCATATAAAGTCGCAAAAATTAACACTTACCTAAGGAACATTTGTCTCTTAATTATCCCTAAGAAACATTTGTCCCTTAATTTAGTGTTAATTTTTGCAACTTTATATGGAACTATAATTAACTTGTTAGTTTCTAAATTTATAAAAAGTGTTTGTTTTTGCAACTTTATATGGAACGACAAACTATATTTAATTTTTGATGAAAATATAATTTAAATAAATTCATTATTAACAAGTTAGTGGACGTCACTATCTATTCTTACATGACTTTGTCACGGCTGATGAAGCCGTAAACGCGGCGGAGTTTACTAAAATTTATGTCAATTTGAAAAGTCAATTCCAATTTAAGTTAAATTGGAATAGCCACAGTTGAGGAGGCATACATCAACCTTATGTTTGGCTAGGCACTCTATTAATTAAAAGAAAGGTTTTTCTAGATTTGAAACTAAAAAAAACAAAGTATTGCGTCACAAAATCAAATACCCTTCCCTTATATAACAAATTGTCACAATAAACTTTCCGTCATATTGCTTGATGTAACTTGCGGACAACCCCTTATTTCACCTAATATATTAGTAAAAACTATTTGGAAATAAATTTTTAAAAAATGCGCTGTTTTTTTACCAAAATGATAGGATTAAATCATTCTTTTTGTGATATTAAACAATACTAAGTAAACAAAATTACATAATATATGTGTTACAAATTGAAAAAACTTATTATGTAATTTTAATAATATGTTATATTATGACTTAAAATGAGGCGAATCACAATACTTTAATAAATATACACCTAAGTAAAAGTACACATTAAAAAAATAGCGAAAACGCACAAAATTTGCCAAAAAACTACTCAAATACAGTAACGCGAGTAAATTTAGCTCGTTGCTTTCCATCTCCAATATTCAATGTACTCAATTTAATGTATTTTTAATACCAGAATGTCTGGTATTCAAAATACACAATTAAGTCTAATGTCTAGAGCAAGAAACAAACTGTTAAAAGGTGATTGTTTTTTTTTACAAAGATGTTATTGAGAATGTTTTAAAAACGTGGTTGCATCTTAAAGAGATTAGTTACAAGTTAAAGGGACAACTCAAAAAGCGTGAATTTCATAAGTACGAACGAGCAACTAGCATAAGTACAAATGGCGTAAGTGCAAACTGGGGTAAAAGCAAACTGGTATAAATGCAAAGCAATTTCAAAAACTGGCTCAAGTGTGAACTGGCATAAGTTTGAAATGGAATAAGTACTCCAAAAGAATTTGCAAACATTGGCATAAACAAGAATTGACAAAAGTGCGAACTAGCATAATTGCGAAGCAGTTGCAAAAACTGGCATAAATGCGAATCGGCATAAGTGCGATCTGGCATAAGTGCGAAATGCCAATTTGCACTTATGTTAATATAGGCAACTTTATTCTGTGCACTTATGCCAATTGGTACTTTTTCCAGTTCGCACTTAAGCCCAATCCAATGTTTGCAAATTTATTCGGCGCGCTTATTCTAGTTCGCACTTATGCCAATTCGCACTTATTCAAGTTTTTGTAACAGCATTGCACTTGTGCCAGTTCACAATCACACAAGTGTTAGCAAATGTTTTTGGCGCACTTATACCAAATTGCATTTACGCCAGTTTGCATTTGTGCCAGTTTTTACAACACATTGACATATAGACCCTCATTACCCCACCAAAAAATGTTGCTTATTTTAGAAATCTATGCATCTTTCCGTCTTCGAACTAATTGAACCTACTTATCTGGTAATTTTTCTTCTAGATAAAACATTTTTTATATGTTAGAACTCGTTTTTAACACACTTTTTCTGAGGTTTAAGGCATTTGATAAAAATCTCTCTTTAAATGTATGCCATTTTAAATTAAAAATATATTAAATAATTTGCCTATTAAAATTGAGAGCTGTTTTAACAACCTATAACACACAGAAAAAAAACTTGCACCTAAAACCTTTCTTGTAAAAAACTGATAAATGTTAATTAGACCCATAGTACCCCTTAGTCCCAAATTACCCCTTCCTACCCTTTACAATCCATCTCCATCCATTTTAAGACATCTTATGCTTTTTTAAGAGGGATCTATATCTTTCAAACTAGATCTTGTATTTAAAAATTATGTTTCTTTTGTTTTTAAAATGTTAAAATTTTAGGTTTTAAATCTTTCAAAAAGTTGTTATCAATTCTAATAACAATAAATAAAATAGTTCGTAAGGTAATTATCATCAGGCATTTGTCTCAACAATATAATTTTGATAATTTAAAAAATAAAATTTTTCTGCATTTAAAATCTTTGGGTTTATACAAAAAAGTCAATAACCTTTTTGATTTTATTCTGATTTAAGAAAATCTAAGTTGAGTATCTAGATGTGCAGTAGAATAACTTAAAGTTTTATTTCAAACAAATAAAGCGATTTGGAGCATTTTGAAATGTGATCAATTTGAAGTATGATCAATTTGAATTTGCAGTACAAACAGTTTTTTCGGATGCAATTCTAAAAAGAATGAATTCAGTGTGAAAAGCTCTCCAAGATCTTAAAAAAAATATTAGATACATATTGTTTACTTACATTCAGAATTTAAAAAACAACTCTAACGATTCTGAAGTTGAAGCTAAAGTTTTACTTTCTGATACAAAACATTCCAATTGAAAATATGAAATAAAGAAAAAATTCTTTGATGATCCAAACCATGAAAAATGTGTTAAAATAATTCTAAAAGAATGGTTTCGGAAAGATGTTTTTATCAAAGTCGTCAATGCAATTCACTCATATTTGAATAAAAGGATGATTGTATAATAAAAATTTAACATAACTTTTGGATTTTTGATTAATGTAAACATCAATAATGCGAAGAAAAATGTTCGATCAACAAAGAAATCGATAAACGAAGAAATTATTGAACAATATCGTGAAAATATCGATATATCATTGTTTGATAAAACTTTGCAATTTCATAACTTTATCAAAGCTTTTCCTTCCACTGGTGTTTCGCATCAAAACTCTCAAACCTAAGACATCGCTACTCGATGTTATTCCAACAAGTCCAAATAGAGCTTAACTCCCCGACCTCTCATTCAAATCTGGAATTTCACAATCTCATTCAAGGTTGCTCAAATTAGACCAACTCTCAAGAAATAAGGAAAACAGTTTTAAAACTCACTGATTTGCGCCCCATATCAAATCTCTACATGTAACTTTAACTGTAACTTCAATCTTTTTCAATCAGATTTTAGGCCTAATCCCTCAACAGAAACAGCACTCCTAAAGATATGCAATGACATCCTATTAAACATTGATGATGCTTTAACCATAATTCTTTGGACATATCTGCATCGTTTGATACAATTGATCACAACCTGCCCACTGCGCGTATAATAAATGAATTTGGTGTCACTTTGACTAAAACTTTGATTGTACTAAAATGAATAAAATCATACTTTCATTTCGAAAATCTTTTGTTTCTAAGGGCAACAACAAAATCTAAATTGTCAACGATTTTAACAGGAGTACCACAAAGAAGTGTATTAGGCCAATTTTTTTTTTTTTTTTTTTGATATTTGTTTCACCCGTATATCGTATTATAGCTAAACATGGTACAAATCATCATCAATATACCGATGATACCCATTTAGATACTTTCATTAACCCAGGAAAAGATAACATTAACAAAAGTGCTAATGCAGTCACAAAATGGTATTTAATAATTGGACTGAAAATGAGATAAACTTCTGTTTTGCTTGGGTTAAGCAGAATGAAAAATTCTGCTTGACCCAAGCAAAACAGTTGCTATCTTATTTGAATCAAAGAAACAAACTGGAAAATTTAAAAATGATTCCAAAATTACGTTCTCTGAAATAACAAAAGCTGTGAAAATTTTAGGTGTCGCCCAAGATTCAACTTTCTCCTTAGACCATCATATAAACAACACTGTTAAACCCTGCAACTACCATATTTGTGCTCTTCGCCACATACGTCAATGTCTCACCAAAAAAGCAGCTAACACAATTGCTAGTGGCATTCTTAACTCTCAACTAGACTGTTGTAACAGTCTTTTAAGAGGTACTTAGAAAATCTTCTAAAAAAATTAAATCATCTACCATAATTTTTTAGTCAGTTTTGATAACATTTTAGGTTGTCCACCAATTAAAACTTACCTAGAAACGCTCTTAGTTATAGCCTAAAAATCTTAAAAAACTCTAACACACTCGAAATAGCTTATCTCGCATTGTCTCTCATTCTCCTTTCCATTTAAAAACAAAACATTGCTAAAAACTCTTCATTGGTTACTAATCCATCAAGGAATAGTTTATAAATTATCAGTTATTACATATAAAACTTTAAATACAAATCTTCTTCATAGCTATTTAAACTTTTAAAAACCCGAATTTCAAATCAAAACACAAGATCATCAGACAGTGGCTAACTTAATCGTCGCCTATCAAAAACTTCACCAAGAATAAAATCTTACTCCATGATTGCATCTCAATTATGGAATGTCTACAAATACACTTAACTCAACGACTTTAAAAACTAAAAAAAAAGACTAAAATACGAACTTTTTGTAGACGCTTTCAAGAACTTATAGTGAACATTCTCAGTGCTTCATAATTTTCCTTGTGAATGATTTCTACAATTTCTCTAAGTAGGATCGTCAAAAGTAAAAAATATTTTAGAGTACACAATGTCAAGACAATCATATCTTTTTTTTTCATGGTTAGATAACGTGAATAAAAATTAAATGAAACGTTTTAAAGCTATTTTTAGAGTTTTTGTCATTTATTTACAACTTATACAAATTTGAGTCTATAAACTTTATAAATATCAAAAAAGTGTCAAAACTCCAGTTAATGCTGAGCCTAAATTCATTCAATGTAATTCCAAAATAACATTCTTTAATGCTATTTGATAACTCTGCAAAGCTGATATTTTTGTTTTATTTGACGTAATTTAAAAAAGTAATTTACATATTCTTTAACATCTCATTCAAATGAGGTTTGAAAAAGATTATTTATAAAAAATATTAATTTTATTATTAGGTAGCTTTTAGTTGAAAGCTTGCTTCCCTAGGCGGACGTCTTGTTTGCTTAGTGATTAAACCGGCCCTGCTTAAAACTATTACTTAAAAAATGATAATAAACAATAAATTTACTATTTATAGTCTCCAATACAAAAATGAAAATTGAAAAACACAATTTTCATTTTTTAGATATGTATATAAACATTTAATTGTAAAAACTGCATTTTTACATTATTTATTTTTGTACTTGTCTGGCGCCCTGTTTGAACGATTAGTGGTTCCAATGACAAAACTTCTGTTCTGTTAATAAAATATAATATAAGGCAGTCTGATCTCTGTTTTATGAGTACCTAATCAACTTGATATTTATGTATTTATTTTTTATTATATTTATCTTATTCAAGCGCCACGAATTTACAGTTATAAAATCGTTTAGTCAATTTAAAAAGCTGTTGTTTGGGTCTCTGGTTTTTTCTTAAAATAATAAAAACATGAAGAGTTAAAGAACTTATTAATACGCAAAAATCCTGCACATTTTATGACTCTCCACTTTTCTTTGTTATTTTAACAAACAAACAAAAACAAGTAAATAAGTGTCCTGTGATTAACCTTGTCCGAACAACATTTTCAAAGGAAAGTATTTCTTACACGTCTTCTAGGAAGAGTATTTTGCAGAATGAACAGATCGTGACCTAATTTTTTTCAATGGAGCTAATTTGAAGTACACATTAAAAAAAATAAAAAAATCAACATGCCTTCTGCAAAGCCAAGAGCAACTGCTAATTCTACTGAAACTGTCAGTGTAAATGTGAATGAAAAAATACTTAGAGAATGTCACGCATTATATACAGAAAAAGAAAAAGGTTAATAGTTTTTATAAATATAAATAAACTTGCTTTTTTTCTATTGTATATTATAATTTTCATTCTGGTCCTAACACATGGGTTGATTGCACCAAAATATAAAATTATTTATTTATCCATAAATAAAAATATCCATTATTTGATAATAAAATATTGTCACAGATATCTTGTTTCTTGTGTTCAAAAGCTATAATATAGTATAAGTATGATACAGAAGAAAAGTTTAATTAAAACCTATATTTGTCAACAAAACTACAATAATAACAATTTAGTCACATTTCTTTAATGAAATCAATTAGTTTAGTTACAAAAGTTGTGCAAAACTATTTTATTCCAAAATACTGTTGATTAGAAAAATTATTTTTTCAGTGCATCGTAAAAGAAAAAAGAAAAAATTGAATTTGTAATAATTATTTTTGTTATTATCATTATCAGTGCATCATTGACAGAACTATCTGCTTTTGCCACATTAATAATGATGTTGCCTTCTTTGTTTAAAAAAATCTGCTTCTTTACCTGGTTGTCTGCCAGATCAGGGAAAAGTCTGGGAATTCAGATATAAACAAAAAAAAATCAAGGAATAATCAGAGAAATTAAGTAAAAATATGGAAAAATTCAGCGATAATGGCTCTTAATTATGTTAATGTAACTGAAGTAAGTTTTATGCTGTATACATGATATAAAATTTTATTTGAAGATTATTAGAAGAGAAATGCATGTATCTAAAATTTAGAAGAGAAATGCATGTATCTGAACTTGTTCATTCTATTATAACTAGAATTGTTCTCCAGTCTTTTACAACCTATTTGGAGATCGTACCAAGGGGGAAACTTATAAAGAGATCTGCTCTCATAATAAAATTGGTCTGAGACAATTTTTGTTAATTTTTGTTTGTTATTATTGTTTTGTTATAACTGGTCTATTTTGTGGGACTTGTTGCAATAAAATGCTATTCTGCACGTATTCCATGGTCTTGAAAATGATGACATAGATTGCTAAGAGTTTTATAGTTTTTGTATTGGCTAGCTGCTCCATTACTAAAGTAATAAGATAAGGTCAAATTTGGTACAACAGTTTTTATATCTTCTAAAACTCTAGCTAAAAATGCATTAACAGCAATAACATCGTGCTGCATACAGTCAGATATTATGCGATAGTTTATTGGCTTGAGTTTATTTTCAAAATCTTTTAATATATAATGAATGGATGTAGTGTTGCTTAGCTATTATTCCAATGAAATCCTTGGACTGCGTCTTGTGCTATAAAACTATAATTTTCTGCAAAATCAAACAAAATAATAAATTGGTTTTGTTGAAAATTTTCTTTCAGAATTTGAAGAGATAAGTTTTGTCAGCTTCGTCTTGACTGTGCCTTTTAAATAAAATGATATAAACTGGTATAAGATATTGAATAGTAGTTGATCAAATTCAGAGTTTGAATTAGTTTGAGAGATTGAACTGATACAAAATAATAAAAATTACAAAAAAAATATATAATATAAAAAAAAAACATTAAAATAACAAAAAATACTCAAGAAGCGGAAGAAGGATCGATTAGTTAAACTATTGTAAATAAAGCTATTAACTTAATGGCACTGTATTCAGCTCTTATCGAGTATACAAAAGAAAATATAGTAGTATAATAGTGGATCAGTAAAAAATCTGGGTCTCTATTAAATCTCTATTAAAAGATTGTCAGACACCCTGTTTAGGTTTTTATTTAATGAAAATGTATTGAAGCTTTTTACTGGTTGTGTCTAGATCATATCCTACTCAAAATTTTATTATATTAGTATTTTGCCGAACAACAACATTGTGGCATAATGCTTTTCCAAACCAAATTCCTCAGTCATTAATTGTTCAATCCACTGCCGTTATCCCTAAATCAGTTGTTATGTATACACTCCACTGTGCTTATTTCTAAATTTGTCAGTATATGATACCTTTACTTAAGTTGTCAAACTTATTGCGATTGGAATATAACTAGAATTCAACCCTATTTTCTCAAGTTTTTGAAGTCTTTATAAAATTTTCTAATTCCTTTTGGTATTCGAGGCAAAATAAATTATGTCATTCAAAATCTTATTAAATAGTATAAATTTCCTGAAATATTAGGTGTCTTAAAAATTGTTATTCTATGCAAAAGTCTAGTATATAATAAATTTTTTTAACAAAGTTGTTAAATAAAATAATTTATTTAGGTTCAGCAAACCAGCTGTAACATAGTTACAGTTAGTTTGCTGAATTTAAATGTGTTTTAGCCTTGAAGATGAACCACATCCAGTTAAAATTTAAACTATGCTATAACATCTAAAATCATTTCAATTTACATTATATAATGTAAGGATAGTTAAAATATTTAAAAAACTGTATTTATCAAGGTTCAATTAAAAGTTGGGTTTTATTTTTCATGAGGAGTTATTTATAAAAAAGACTAGTTAAAGCAAAATAATTTAGATTTTTAAAATTTTTTAATAACTGTTTATAATATTTGATTCATTGCATACTCCCGAAGGAAATATAGTAAATTTTAACTTTTTTACATAATGAATTAGTTTGCAAATAAAAAGAAAACAATTATTTTTTAAGAAATGCTGTGAAACCATTTTACATTTTTTTTAAAATTAAAGTTTTAATTTTCAAAATCATATTTGAAACTGTTTAAAATAAAAAATTGTTTAATTATAAAAAAACCATTGAAAATGCAATTTGTCTGTAAAATATGTACTGTGTAACGCTTCTTACCAAGGCTTCTCTTTTTTCAAAAGCTTCCTCTAAAATCCTCTATTATTATTTTTTATTATTTTATTTTTTAATTGTTGTATAATGTTCAAAATTCATGGTCTGCAGAACTGCTCAATGTCTGAAATGAGGATTCGATTGTAAAAAATCATTTTTAGCAAGTCCGTGTCTCTTGCAGTTTTGCAAAAAAATCCTCTAAATTAAATACAAAATCTCTAAAATCCTCTTTTTTTTTAAAAAAAAAAAACTTTATATGGCCACCCTGGTTTAAGACCTTTAAGTATTTTTAAATGTTTTAAGATCACCGGGTAAAACAAACCACTTTTAAAAATCCATTCAATATTATTATTATTATTTTTATTTTTTTTGAGTATTTGAAGTGGGGGGGGGGGGGGGGGTAGAGGGAAATTTCACAACCAGTACCACCTAAACTGTTACTAAGTACAGCACCGTTATGACCATAGTTTTTTAGAATTACGATCGCTTATAATTTTTTATTATAGAAAGGAAAAATATTTATGTCTGAATACAAGTTTTTTTGATCGGTGAAGTAAAATCATTTACATGGTGCTGATATATAGTTAATAATTCTTTTACTTGAAAAGTAAAAAAGTTATCTTTGAAAAGATTACATGAAAAGTATGGAACTTCTTTTCATATAATCAAAGTTCAAAATGTTGTATGCTGATACTATTCTAAATAAGGATATATTTTTCAAATAATTATTTTATTCAAGGAGGTAAAGAAAAAAACTAAATTACCTATATGTAAAGAAAATATGTAGTTGAAAAAAGAATTTATTTCAAAAATACTATTTTATAGTATGTTAACAATACGTATGCCATATACCATATTGTTTCATCACCTTATGATGAGATTTTGTTGTGTAATGAAAATGCAAGAAAACGTAACATTACCTAAATAACTATATTTACATTGTTAAAATTTAAATAATTTTTGTTTCACAGAACCGTGAAACAGTAATGACTTTAAATCATTTAAAGTCTTTATCTTTATAAAATATTAATGAGGTACCTTTAATTTAAACAATATTGTTGTTAAAAAAAATTATAAATATTTAAATGTTTGAAAAAAAAGAAATTATTTAAAAAAACTTATACTATTTATTTCTTAAAACATATATTATAAAACACACAACATTTTGCTTTTTATTATAAAACACACAACATTTTGCTTTTTATTATAAAACACACAACATTTTGCTTTTGCTTTCTCGCGAATTAGTTTTTTTTTATTTAAGAAAAGTTTTTCAAGAAGATTTTTATAAACTGTTTATAGCTAAACTTCTGAACAGTCAAAAAAAAAAAAAAATTAAGATGCATATATATTATATCAAAGCAATGCATTTATACACTGCATTAAGCATTTTTGTATATTATCACTTTTTTTTTTTTTTTTTTTTTTTTATTTTACTTCACCTCCTCAAGGCCGAGAAGGCCACTACAGACGAGGAGGCTACTTATTTTGTGGCTATAACCCTCTCTTAACTCTATAACTCCGAAACACGAACCTTGACGAACAAGGCCGCTGCGCGGAGAAACGAGTTGAGCGCGGTACTACCAGGGACGTGGTGGGGATCGAACTCGGAACCACTCGTTTATGATGCGAGCGCTCTACCACTACACCACTACCGCATAATTTTGTTACAGCAGTAACAGTTCAAAACTTGTTATTTATTTGATGTTGATGCCATAGCTATATATATAAAAAAAAGATCCTTATACTGACAAAAGGACTTCTAAATATAAAAAAAAAATTAAGTCTGGTGGTAAGGAAGGGAGGGGGGAGGGAAGGGGATAGACCCTTGACAACGGGATTAAAATAAAAATTCAAATGGCATAACGCTTTTTAACAAGGCCTGGTGTTTATATATTTTATAAAAATGCATCCTCCCCTGCTTTTGGAGGTTGTATGAATTTCATCTGAAATTTAAACATGCTGATAAACTTTTAAATATTGAATGGAAAAAAAAAAAATTTCTAATATCTTTTTTTTTAAAGGTAAAATTTTTATTAATTTAAACAGGTTTACTTTTTTTCCTGGATTTAAGTTTGCTAGTTTTGGAAAAATGTCCATATTTGAGATCAGTATAAATCAACAGAAGTTTAAATTTTATGACAAAGGTTTCAATTAAAGTTACTTTTCTCAAAAATTAAATATGGATAAATTTTGATCTACCCTTCTAACAGGCGTTTCTTTAGGGCATACCTTGTCTCTATACATTATTGTTCTGTGTTAATTGTATTTGTATAGTTTTTTTTTAAATTTTAGTTTTTAGGTGAGTTGCTTATGGGAAATTGAGAGCCCCTTCTCCTTTTTGATTAAAATATTATGACTACATTAACCATATTGAAAACTTAATGTTTTAAAAATTGATTGCACATTATATTTATTAGGTCTGATCAAAATTGCAGAATCTGTTGGAGTTGGGTTGTTAGCGCCTCGTAAAAAGATCACTATTATGCTTATGGGAAATCACTCTGCTGGCAAGAGTTCCTTTGTAAATTGGTATGTTAAACTAACTATAATTAAATGACAGTTTATAGTTCCTTTTTAATTTTTGCAATTTTTTTTTAAGGACTTGAAAACCATCTTTTTATAGTGAAAATGCTTGATACAATATTTATGTTTAGAAAAATTTTTTTTTAACTATACGAGTATGAAACTTTATCCAAGTACTTAACTTGTTTTCAAGACTAATTCTCAATAGAACTTACAGGTTCTCGTACTTTTTTCCCCAAAAAGATTGTGAAAAAAAAAATTTTTAAACTTTAATATAAGCTTTACTACACCGTTATATGCATCTTGAATTCATAATCTTTCTCTGTAGTATGCTAGAGCAGGGTTGCCACCTAACCTGGAATACCTGAAAATAGCATGAATCCCAGGAAAAACCTGGGGTTTTTTAAAATTTTCATAAAACTCAGGGAAAATAATTATTTTTTCGAAATTTTGTACAATAATTTTTTTTTTCAAAAATATTTTACTAATTCATAAAATAATAAGTTTTCTAGATGTGGGTGTTGTTTTAAAATTTTTAGTTAGTTAAATATAAAAATTGTGTTTAATTAAGGAAAATAATAATCTTGTTGATAAACAGGAAAGAATATAGAAAAGTCAGGGAAAACTCAGGGAATTTAAAGAGTTCAACTCAGGGGAAAACGTTCTTTACTCAGGAAAAACTCAGGGAAAAATGTTAAAAATTATAGTGGCAACCCTGTAGAAAATAAATAACATAACTACATAGGAAGTGAGCAGTAATTCTTTGAAATTAGAACACATAAGTTTATTAACTTTTAATGCATTAAATGACCATTAGATAGTATGTTAAGTATCTCATTTTCATATATTGAGTGTGTAAACCTAGATTTTTTTTATTTCTGTAAATAAATTTGGCTAATTAATACACTGTGTAAATTTATTAGTAAGACCCAAAAATAATAGTTCAAAGTGGCTGAATCGTATAATCTAACAAGACAAGAAATCATCAGTTATTTTGAGTTAATTCTGAAAATGCAAAAGCTCTAATCAAATATATAAGAAATCAAAGCCCTAATCAAACATACAAGAAGCAATATTAGTTTGAATGAAAACACAGACTCTACTCAATATATAAAATGTTAGGAATGAATTTGGAGATTTTTAAGCTGCAGAAACATGGCAGAACTGTTTGAATTAGATTTATAAAAGCTTATTTTCCAACTTATATGCATACAAAATCTCTATGCCTACTAATTTTTAACACTGTGCCAGTATCTGTCACAGAAGGTGAACCACTTTGAGTAAACTAAAATTTATTAAATAAAAGATACAAGGTCACTATAGAACAAGAAAGTCTATAATACACTTAAGTTGAAAATAAATTGGATACATCTCACCGTAAGTTGACACAATAATAATAATTTTTGCTTTTAAAAAAGCCAGGTAATTTAAAGTAATTTTAAAGAACCTGTCTAATAATCCTAATCAGTGAATGTCAAATGTATTTTAATCAAAATAGATTTTTACTTAATGAAAAAGATTATCTTGTTAAATCAGCACTAAAAATAGTAAAAGTTATTTTTGTGTAAATAATAAAAAATAATGACTTTCTAGAGATTTTTCTGAAACAAGTGATAGATATAAAGAAAGAATTGCTAATGATTTCGTACATCCAACAAAAAATATTAAATTAATAGGGTTTTATTAGCAGCAAAAAGAACAACGTCAGGGTGTATATATTGTCAGGAATATATTTTATACTGCATTTTGCAATATTGTGGTTTTTATTTATGTCTTTAATTTAGTTAGATATTTTCCTATTACTAGCAAAAAGTTAGGTCATTGAACTGTGGTAATTTTAAAGCAATTTGAAATCTTGCATACGCTATAGCAGTGTATAAAAAACATTAGCATACACGCACACACAGTATACATGATGTCATTGGGCTGGCTAACAATCTCATTTAATAATAATAACATTAGTATGTTTAGTAGTTTACTAATGAGTATTAGTAATTGATTGGTAAGATCATTGAAAAACTTCTAATAAATCACAGCCAAATGAAAATCAATGAGGAAGCCATAATATAAATTCATATGCAAGGTCCAGATTATAGATATTTTTATAGAAGAACCAGATAAATACCCAGCACAGGTCTTTTTAAGTAGCTTTATGCTGCTTGTATTTTATGTACAAAATAGGGATTTGTGTAGGCGTTTAGCAATTTTTCATTGGGGATATTTTTACATATGGGGATTTTACATTGGGGACAATTTTACATATGGGGATCCCCAAGTCTCCAGTAAGTTGTGTTCATATTAACAAGAATCTTAAAAAAAAATGTTTTGGCTGAATTTTTTTGATTAAAACAAAATAATAAATGTATACCTCGAAAAACTAACTTTGTAGTTTAGGCAAAGTTTACCTTTTCCATTTTAGTTAAATTTCAGTTTTTTAAACTATACAGTATATGATACATATACTATATAATATATGGTATGTCCTAAAAACTTGTTGCATATTTGAAGACAGTTTGGCAATTTTGTTAGTTAATACAAAAATTAAAAAACTAGTATATAAGAATAGATATTTATTACCAAGAATAAATATATACAGTGCTCAACTAGATATAAAGTTTATACAGGCTTGTGCTTATTTATCAGGTTAATAATCAAGGCAAATTGTGATAGATCAAATGAATTTTTGCTAAACCAATTTTTTTACTAATTAAGCTAAATAATGGAAGTTCATTGTAAAGTGCATTTTTTTTACCTATAAAATTTAGCTTGCAGAATTAGGGTCGGCATTTGGCAATGCCATCAATTGCCAAATTGATAATATTTAAGGTAATCAATTTTTTGCCTACCTAAGAATTTTGAAACTTAATTTTATTTGCTATTTTCAAATAAATTAAAAATGGCAAAATGAATGCTTTATTTAAATTCCTAAATAATTAAATTAAAAAAGAAAAAAATAGCGTTTTTATTTTCATTATTGATTAAAATTATTTTAAAAAAAACCTACCAAAACAAACGTGTTTAAATTCTAAAATAAAATATTTATAATCAAAATAAAAAGGATATTTAGTTTTTAAATAAAACAAAAATTATTTAAATTAAGTTCTTAAGTAATTAAGAATTATTTAATTAGTAATTTAATTTATTTAATTAATATTTAATACAAAAAAATAACCCTGTAAGCAATAGCTTCTTTAAGATGTATAAAGAACGTATTAACACATATTGCTATGTGTTTTAGGTGTCTTAAACATGTCTTGTGCCCATTAGGAAATGTTATTTCCTAATAGGCACAATATTGTTAAAACTAAAATAAAAGCGTTTTATTTAAATAGTAAAAAAAAAAAAAAAAAAAAAAGCAGAATAAAGATTTTTTTTTTAATTCCTAAACAAATTTAAATGTTAAAATTAAAACAATAAATTAAAAAAACAAAACAAGCTGAATGTTTTGTTTAAATTCTGAATATATAACTAGAAGAAAATAGAAAAAACATTTTTAGTTTAATTCTTAAATAAATTACACAAAAAATACCGACCTAAAACAGTTTTAGGTCTGCAATTTTTGCAAACATTTTTTTTTTTTTTTTACCTTATTCCTAGGGCTGAAAATTATTTTTCTGTAAACTTTTTGTTCATATGCCTTCCTTCAGGTATGTTGAAGAACATATTCAAAAAACTGGAGTTGCTATAGAAACCCAAGGATTTACTATTGTCACAAGTGGAAAAAAAAGAGAATCTCTTTTAGTAAGCATTTTATAGTTTATAATATTTTAGGAATTTTTTTTTCATTCGGATTTCTAATAAATATGTTTATTATTCAGGGAAATGCATCCTTTCACTTGTTTCCCCACTTAAAACCATTGCAAGATATTGAAGGTATTTTTTAATATTTAACATAAAAGTTTTGCTTTCAAAAAATTACAATGCAGTGTTTATTGGAAATTTTTGTTATTTACGTGCAAAATTTATGTTTTATCTATGCATGAAGCCATTTTCATTATGCATGAAGCCATTTTCATTATGCCAAAACATAGAATAATTAAATAACCTTTAGATTATTGTTCATGTTACTTATTTAGAAAAAATTTTGTGTTGTAAATAACTAAATTAAAAAACTTAAAATTGCAATTGTGAAATAATTTAGTTTTGATTTAATTCAATGTTTTTTTTTGTGTGAAAAAAACATTGAATTAAATCAAAACTATATTATTTCAAAAATAATTACAAAACTGTTTTTTTTTTCCTTTTTTTTTTTTTTCGAAAATATCTAAACCGTGTGCAAGAAGAAAAAACAATTGTGTTTTTAAGTTTAAATTTTTTGTGAACTTTAAGTTTATTCAATTTAAAGTTAATGCTTCTTTTGCATTCTTAAGCAAACTTTTGTTGTGTATTTTTGAATGTTTAGCTTCCAGTCAATGATTTTTTTTCATCTTGTTAGAAAAGTGCTTATGATTAATCATATAAGAAATGCTGGATCAACTATGAGTTTTGCCTGTAGACAATTTTTCTGAGAATGTAGTAATTAAACTTTCTTTATTATATAATCGAGCAATCATTTTTAGAGTGGAAACAGTAGAAAATCTTAATAAGCCATCCATTCTGAGAAAGTTGTCTTGATCTAGAATATCACAAAAATAATGAAAATAAAAAAAATAAATGTGTGTATATATATATATATTTATATATATATAAACACATTTATTTTTATTTATTTTTATTATTTTTTTCATTAATTTTTATTTTGCTTAGGTGTATCTGAATATGTAAGTACAGAAATTTCTACTTCAAAACAAAAAAAATTTAATATGGTGATGTTTGTCGATACTCCTGGATTAGTTGATGGTGATATGTTGTATCCTTTTGATGTGAACCAAGCTATCAAATTTTTAGGTTAAATTGAAATTAATATATTAGAAATTAAAATTAATTATTTAAATATTTGATTTAGTGTTTCTATTTTTTCTTGAATTTCTATTTTTAAAGGAAGTCTTTGCGATATGATATTTGTATTTTTTGATCCTATTGGACAAGCATTGTGTAAAAGAACTTTAAACATTGTGGGTAAGTAAAATATCTAAATTTTTTTTTATCTGAGCAAAAAAACTTCAAGCACATTTTTATATTATTATTGTATAATATAAACATTAGACTAATATAAATAAAATATGTTTTTTTCAGTTTTTAAGAAAGTTTCAATAACTTTAAAGTTGATGTAAATATGTTTAAGTAAATCAGTACATATCCTTTTTTATATATTTTTAGATCTTTTTAGTGATATATTTTAATATTTATAGTATATTATTTTAAACATTTAACATTTTGATGAAAATTTAGAACATTTGAATGAAAAGAAAAATGATAAAATTAGATTTTATCTGAGCAAAGCAGACACTGCAGGAACAGAGAGTGATCGACAACGTGTTTTGATGCAAATCACTCAAGAATTATGTAAACGGCCAGGTTTAAATAAATGTGGTTTTGATATGCCAACAATTTTTATTCCATCTCTAACTGAGAAGGTGACTTAAAATCAAAGCAATTTGCGTTTTTTAATTCATATATTCAAATAAATAGATAGTAGTAAAAAAAAAGTAAAATGTTATTTAATTAAAATATTTAAAAAAAAAAATTGTTTTGTATTAAAATTTTACATACTTTCTCAGGCTCCTCGCTGTGAAAATCAAATTGATTCTGTATGTAAAGAGATAGACAAAACCATCAATCAGACAATTCAAAATACACTCAACAAACTTGAAACTGATTGCAATACAGTTAGCAACAAAATTCTTAATATACTAGAAGAAGACAGGTTTATATTGTTAATTTATTTTGGAATTTTTTTGTCTCAAAAAAATATTTTTAGTTAAATAAAAAAATTGTTTTTTTTTATTTTTATTTTGTTTTTAATTTGCTTTAGAATTCAAGGTAATGCTAATATACGAGCTTCTGTTATCAGTTTTTTACTTCTACTCATGGCTACGTGTCTTGGTTTTTTCTTGTCACTCAGTTTCTTCTCATTAGACTTTTTACCTTACGAACCTATAAAATTATACTTAGTACGTTATAATAATTTATTATGTAATTTTTATTATTGCATTTGTTTGTTAGATTTATGTACATTAAGTATTGCATGCAAGTTGTTTTATGCAAATTTTATTTGAGTGTTATTATTTTATAACCTATGTATTTAGGTAGTTTTATTATAACCTATGTATTTATATAATTTTATAACCTTTGGATTATAGATTCCTGTGTCTAAGTTTTGGAACGAGTTTCCTAAAGAACATGAATTTCATACTCGCTTAGTGCTTGGTGTGTCATTAGCAGTTTTACTTATTGCATCTAAGCTTTTTTCAAGGTGAGGACAACTTATTTTTTCATTTAATTTTTATATACACTTTTTTTTAAGAGTATTTGTTTATATATATTTATATTTTTTAAGAGAGAGTTATTAAATATTTTCCTAAATTTTTTTTTCTTCTTTTTATTTATTTTCTTGTGGCGTTGGGAGAAAGGATTTAATAGTAATATTTCCTATATATAAAGAGGATGTCGTGAGTGCAAAATTCAAACTTCTTGAAGTCAACCGTCTATGACTAATCAACTTAAACGCTTCCATATATTTTCATTACAAACAACGTAATTAAAATTACAAATGTAGTCTTATACAAAACAGACCTAAAACTCCTATGGCAATTATAAGTAACAAAAAAAATGCACACTTTAAATTTTACAATTTTTTTTTAATATTCTATTGAATTGGGAAAACTTTGCTATTGGGTAAATTTATAAGTTGAGCCTAATGTTTTTCTTTAGGCTTTTTATTAAAAAGTTAAATATGTCAAATAATTAAGTCGAAGGTTGCCTCTTTCATGTTAATAGTACCAAAGTGCTCTCTATGTGGTCTTGACAACATGGCACTGTTAATACTCGGATATTTTGCATCTTTTGATAGAATCAGCCTATCTGAGCTACCACGAAAAAGTTTATCTTCCTCTCAAAAACATAACTCTAACCAACGAGTTTTGATGAAAAAAGGTTGCTGCGCGGGGAAACAAATCCATTCGCGCTCAACTAGAATCAGGGATATGGTGGGGTGTGACCTCTATACCTCTCTCTTTGTCAGCAAAATTATAAGTACTCTACACCATTGCCGCATATATTTTTCTCATTGATTTCTACGTTGTTTTTTTTTTGTTTATTTTTTTAAAATAGATAATAAATAAATAAAAGAAAATATCAACGGCATTTGCATTTTTCTTAAGATATTTCATGTAAAATATTTGAAAAACGTTTTTTTTTTTTTTTTAAATTATAATTTTTAAATAATTTTTTTAGTTCAAAAGCAACACTCTCTCGTAAGGTCCGGCGCATTTTGCAAGAGAAAAAAGAATACATTGAAACTGAAATTAAACCAAATAAGGTAAATAATTTGATTGAATTGCATTTTAAATTCATAATTTAAAGGTTTTTATATTTGTTGTTTATATTTATTTCAATATTAACTTAAAAAACCTAATTTACAGGCTAGATTGTATACGGAATATTTGAAACAAAGTGTGGCGGATCATGATTTGGAGTAATTTATTTTATATATTTATAGTTGTTTTTTTTTGAATTGAATAAATTTTTTGTTTACGATTATACACCAGACTCGTGCAAATTTATATTAGGCTATTTTAAATTTCAATAAATATTTTTCGAATCTTTAAAGTTGCGTTTATTTTAACTCTCCTATAACTCTATAGTAGAAATTCAATTTCTATAATACAGATAAATATAAACAAAACATTCAAAAAAATTTGAAAACTTTAAAGAGTTCTTACTACCTTAAATTATACTTAGGATGTCATATCTATTTAGAATTTTTACTTGAATTTAATTTTAATTACAAATTACTAAATTACTGAGTAATTAGTCAATCGTTAGGAAACATTAAAGAAGGACGAGGCCTTTTTATGTTAGAAAATTATGCATATAAACAAGTTTGCTTAACAAGTTTATAACTATATATTTTTAACAATAAAAATAGTTAGTGAAGGAAATAAAAACATTGTCATAGGATTTATCGTCTTTCGAGTGGTTCAACCAAACCGTTTCAAAATAATATTAGAAACCATAGCGTTCTCTAATACAGGCCTATTCATTGCGCAACATGATTTTTTTTGTGGAGGCCCACTTTTTTACGGCAAAAAAATTATTTCTCCACGTTCAGACCCCAGATACAATGCCATGTTGTTTATGATATATATTTAAATAATGGAATATAATACATTATTAATAAACTTGTATAATTTAAACATAGAGTTTCAATTTTAATTCAAAGCGAATAATATATTTATAAAATATAGATTAATTCATCATGCCAAATAAATGTTGTGTGTATGCTTGTCACACCAACTATTAAAGTGAAAAAAATATATATATATCTAGTGAAGTTAATAAAATATCAGTGTATCGGTTTCCAAGTGATAACGTTGAGCGTGAAAAATGGATAAAAGCTATTCCAAACTCTAATTTGGTTGTTACTAAGTATACTGTTATCTCTGAGTTACACTGGCCTCCAAATTTTAATACAGTTATAGTGCGTGAAGGAAAACGTCGACCAAAAAATCTCCTTCTGTTTGGCTGGCAATACCTTTATCTTAAATTCCAACTGCTAATCCGACTGAAAAAACTGCCAAAAGATCTTTTAGTGGCATTAGATGATGAGCTAGATACATTTCTTAAAAGAGATAAAGCTACTTTTTGTGACATTAAAAACAAGTTTATCAATAGCAGTAATCACCAATATCCAGTTACATTGTTATGGTTGATGGCTATGTTGTTATATAATCTTTACAATTTTTTAATGGAATACCTTTCTTTGTACTTAAAATTTATGAAAATCTTACCTTTGAAACATTTTATTATGGGATTAAGTGTCACATTTCTAGCTTAACAGTAAAACAAATCATAACTGTTGACACCTGGTCTAAGTTTGATGAGACTTTTAAGCTCTTTAAAAATTGACAATAAATTATGCAACATGTTTCAGTAGACAGTATCTTATGTAGTTCAGTAGACTTATGTGACAGTAATTATGCAACATGTTTCAGTTATGGGACCAAAATTAGTTGGAGATTAACTTTATACACCTGAAATACTTATACGCTTTTTTGTATATTTTTTAACATTAAGGGTATTATATAATTGCTTAAGAAATGATTATCAACTTCCATCTATTTCAACACTGACTTGAATTGGTTAAAATTTTCTAATATTAATGAAAACAAATTTATTTATTCAATTTTTAACTCTCTTCCGGATAAGCAGAAATTATATATCATACTACATGATGAAATATATGTTAAAAAAAGTTTGCTTTACCATGGAGGAACTATTTTTGGTAGATTGGAGGATAACCCAGTGGAATTGTCCAAAACATTGTTAGGGATTATGGCTGTTTGTTTAAATGCGGGTCCAAAGGTGTTAATTAAAATGATACCAATATCAAAATTACGATCTGATTTTTTATTTGAACAGATTAATTTAACTACTCAAGTAATTGATTCAGTCAGCAAATGTAAAAGCTATTATATGTGATCGGAATCGTGTCAATTAGGCTTTTTTTTAAATGTACACATTCGTTCAGGGAAAACCATGGTTAACAGTAGATAGAAAGTATTTATTTTATGATTTTGTAAACCTCATAAAAAATATTCGTAATCTTTGGTCGACTGAAAAAACTCAGGAAATAATATTTGACAATAACGGAGTAACCAGGATTGCAAAGTTAACCCATTTAAAGCAGCTTTACAATGCAGAATCCAGAAGCTTTTTTTTTAAAGTTATCTAACCTGAATAAAACTTCTATTTCTTTTAAACCTGTTGAACAACAGTGTGTATTGACGATTTTATAAGTATTTTCTAAAAAAACATACGCTGCTCTTTTGCAACATCCTAACATGATTCATTGATGTTAACGACACTGCTATATTTATCAATAAAATTATTACTTGGTGGAAAATTTTAAATGTCAAAGGCATTAGTGCTGATACAAAGCATAATGATCCTTTGCTGGCTGTTATCAACAATCCTGGTGACAACCGTTTAAATTTAATACTACAATTTGGTGATATGGCACTTAAAATGGTAGGTTCCAAAGGTAAGTGTATTAAACAGCTTTCTAAAGATACTGCAACTTGTATACATCAAACTTGTTATGGGCTAGTATATATATGTAGATATTTACTTAACATTACGCAAAACTATGTACTTCTTGGTCAATTTACTTCAGATCACCTAGAAAAAGAATATAGTATACTTCGTTAAGGTTCTGGCGGTACATATTTTCTTAGTGTTGAACAAGTTATTGAAAAATTACGTATCAAACATGCATCTTTACTTTTGAAGTTAAATGTAGATATTGACAATTTTAATATGAAGTCTGGTCATCAATGTACGTTATGTTTATATTAAGAAAATCTTTGAGTAGTATTTTTATGATTATATCATACTATTATTTATTGGA
This sequence comes from Hydra vulgaris, assembly GCF_022113875.1. Classification (NCBI taxonomy): domain Eukaryota; kingdom Metazoa; phylum Cnidaria; class Hydrozoa; order Anthoathecata; family Hydridae; genus Hydra; species Hydra vulgaris. The sequence continues at coordinate 39,105,796 of NC_061165.1, forward strand.
TATGGAAGAACATCATTGTGTAATATTGAGCAACATTAAAAAAAGTTATGAGCCACTGTCACTCCAAGATCTGGCAAAGAACCTGCACTAAAATTATTAAAAATCTTTTAAAAGTCTACTTAGTTGTCTATTATTTATAATATATATAGTATACTATTTTATAAAAGATTTATAAAAATTTCATATAGTAGTTGTTGTTGTTTTTTTAGATTTTAATGACAATTTTAATTAAAATTTAACTAATATTTTTTGTTTGGTTTAATAATATTTCTACTCAATATAAGAAAATATCAATTTTTTATTTAACTGTTAAAGCCAAAACTTAAGGTGAAATAATATAATTATGTAAATGTGTGAAATTTGAAATTAGAAAAAATTTCTTTGCTTTTTATTTACATTGTTTATTACTTAAGGTTAATTTTCTTTTTTCATCAAAAAAAGGTTATACAGAGAATTAAAATTACTTTTTAGTTTTAAAATTACGAAGTTATTATCTTTTTTGCCGTAAAAAAGTCTCCACAAAAAAAATCCGGTTGTGCGATGAATAGGCCTGTAGAAGAGAATGCTATGTTAGAAACACAATTGTTAAAGTGAATAATAATTAGGGGTGTACCGGATCGAATTTTTGAATTCCGGCTGGAACTGGATTTGCCGGAATCGTTAAGAAAGTTCTTGCCGGATCGAAATTTATTTTTATGTAGTTTTTACCTTTTAAAGGTAAAAACTACATAAAAATAAATTTCATAAAAAAAACCAAGATTAAAATTTCATAAAAAAAACCAAGATTAAAAGTGAAAGCCTGAACATTAGCATCGTGGCTACATAATATATACTTATAACCTATAATATAATAACCTATAATACATTTTTGATGAAAAAAGAGCTTGTTTGTTGCCCAAAACTGCCCAATATTGTGGTGCAAATCTTTTTGCCCAACAATATTCCTAAACTTTTAGAAATCTTTACAAAAGTGTTACTGCAAATAAAATTAGTCAAAGCTTCAGATATGTGATCTAAAAAAATTTTATTTTATCACTTGTTGCGGCTTTTGCGTGGAGACTTGCTCTAAGTCAGGGGTAGCCAGACTTTTAAGGATACAGGCAAAAGTTAAAAAACAATTTTGCGGGCAAAAAATATTTATTTCTACAAAAATATAGATGGCTAATAAATATTATATTCATTTGTATAAAAGCAATATAATTATTAAGAGTGGTGAACTTGACCGTCTGAAACTAGTTTTTTGATGTCTGGATTGATTTTTGAGGTAGATAGAAATATCAAATTACCATGATGGTTGTCTCCAGCGGCGGTTAAGACTTCTTGGGGCCGGGGCTATTTTTGTTTTTGGAGGCCTTTTTATGGGCCAGAGCCTAAATATGACTAAAAAAAAAATCCTCTAAAAATTTTCGGGGCCCCTAAATTTGTGGGGCCCAGGGCTATAGCTCGCCTAGTTCCCTTTGATCCGGCACTGGTTGTCTCCTAAATATCCAAATTATTTTTAGCCCGCGGGCAGTGGTTTGGCCACTAAGTGGTGACTTTCTAATATAAATATAAAGAATATTTATTGGCTTTACTACGTACATCGGCTATCTTATAACCTGCTGCTATAAAGGAATGCTGCTACGTCCAATATCTTATAGCCTGCTGCTACGATGGTGTGTTGCTATACTGACTATCTTATATCCTGCTTCTACTTTGACTGACTGCCTTATAAGTCAATTTGGAAACAGGCTATAGCCTGTTTCCAAATTGACTTAAGATTTGGCATAAGGCAGCAATCTTTTTTCTTTTAATATTTTAATTAAAATTTTCTAATGTTTAAAAACTCTCCACTAACTAGCGAAAAGATAACATTATTTCATGAGTCAGTGGATTCAAATTTACACTCTGAGGTGTAAATTTGAATCCACTGACTCATGATAAATTTTCAAAAACTAAATTATTCTACGATCTGCTTTTTAAATGCCAGTAACAAACTTAATAGAGTAAGTAAAAGTTGAGTAACTGCGATAAATTTTTCTTTAAACATTTATTTTGAAACTTCTTTTTAGGCGGGAATTTTAAAACAAACGTATGTGATATTAACATGATCTTGAAATAACATCAACTACTTATTCAAATTTTATTAATTTGAGAAGACGTAATTTATCTATATCATGAATTGCTATAATGGGGAACGGACAAAAATGGCTTTTCATATAACAACTCAACAAAAAAAAAAAAAAAAAGGGGTGAAAACAAAACTGAACATACAGCTTTTGTTTTAAAATACCAAATATTTTAAAGTATTTTTAAATTAATTTTATGCACAAGTTAAATAACTACTCCATGTTTTAAGCCAACCATCATCTACTGCAAACATTTCTTTTTTTCTTTTTTAATTTTCTTAGTTTGGTTTGTGAAGTTGTAAAAATCAGACATCTTTTTATTTCAAACTTGTTAACTGAAGTTCAAATTGAGCTTTATTTTGTTGGTATTTACAGTTAGTGAGTGTTTCAAAAATAACAATTTAATTTTTTTCTTTTTAAACCCTGGGTTAGCAATAGAATCTTTGTTAACCACTGAAGCATAGGGGAATAATTAATAAAACTTATCATTGGATTAAAAGTTATCTTACCAATAAAAGACAATATCTGCACAATGTCTGATTTGGAGTATCAAATGTTTTATGTAGAATCTCCCAAAAATCAATTCTTAGTTCACTCTTAATTTTAATTTATATAAATTATTTATAAAATGAATTTTAAAAACTGAATTCAATAAAGTTTGCTGATGATACTAATTTATTTCCTACTAACAATAACATTGAGAAACTATACGCAGATAGTTATAAAAAAATAAAATAAAGCAAATATATGGTTTTAGGGCTAACAAACTGTCACTTAACGTTGAAAAAAGGAACTATATATTCTTTCATAAAAAAAAAAGAATCTTTCTTAAAAATTGTCTCACCACATCTTGAATAATAAATTAATTAATAAACAAGCTAGTATAAGGTTCTTATTGATGAAGATATATCCTAAGTTCCTCAAATAAAATATATCTAATCTAAAATTGCAAGAATTGTTGGTATGACGAATGTGCGCATTTTAATAATTTACAATTTTTAAACTCAATGTTGATTCACTTGTGCGTGTCACTTGCTTGCAAGTAGACTTGGTAAGAATATAAAAAGTATAAGAGAGACTCATACTTGTTATATTCTTACCAAGCATACTTTGTCATTGGCGACTAGTGGAGCGTGCTGAGTGGACTGCGGAACTAAACCTGTGTTTGAAGGAAAGGACAGCAGTCTTAAATAATTAATTACGTGCTACATGATAAAATATTTTTCATTCGTTTCAATAAAACAAAAATATTAAATTTGAATTACCTAATAAGCTACCAAGTTCAGATAAAAGAAGCCACGCGAGTCGTGGCTTGCCGACCTCTACCTTATAAATAAAGCTAGTGTAATAAACTTTAAACAAACATAACCTTTAGATGAAAAGAAATTATGATCGATTCAGAAAATATATTCGTTCGCCACTGAGAAAAAACATACATTATTATGAACAAAAAACTTGTTTTTCACCAACACCTCAAGATCTTGTCAACTTATTCCTTATTTTTTAAAACATGCAATTTTTATAAGAATTGTATTAAGATTGATATATACCATTAAAAAAAAAAGAGTTTTAAAATAAATTGTAATAAAAGATCATCTTATGAGCCGTTTTTTCTAAGAATCAGACAAATTCCTGAAACTGTGGAAGTGACCTCGTCCAAATTGCTTGAATTTTTTATATATTGATCAGAATATAGAGAAAACCTGTTGGAGAAAAAAAATTTCAAAAATGTTTCGTTCACTCGGAATCTGGGCTTAAATTTTTGAGATTTTTTTAAAAATTTTTAGAAATTTAGTTTTTGCCACCTTTGAACCCATTTTTTTGGCAAGGCAAAAAGTTGCACATAGCTTTTGTAGTTAATATCAGACGTAACCCAAAAGCTCTCTCCAAAAAATATAAAAAAGTTGCGTGACACTGTGCGGTTGGCTAATTATCATAGTTCAAAAGCACAAAATCAATCAGTTTTGTCAATTTTTAATCGGAGTTAGTTCTAGCGGCGAAGTGTTGCACACAATTTTTCTTTTAGGATTTGAAATTATCAAAGGTATTGAGTCTAAAAATGCAAAGAAAGTTATGTGATACCTTAGGCCTATTAATATATTAAGGCTTGAAATTGGAAAAAAATGTTATAGCATACTTACAAAATGAACCATTACGGCAGAGGCGTTTAGTTTTGTAAAAATGTAAACATATCCAACTGTCAATACAAAAAGGTCCTAACATAATAATAAAAAAAATTCGTGTGATTTTGTCACACGCATGATATAACATGAATTAAAAACTGAACAAAAATCTAACATCAAGATAACTATATTGCTAATTAAATAAAACATAAATCAAACATTTAAGTGTTTTTCCATTTAAAAATTAGTTTTTCATTTATCAATAGAGTCATTTACACACATTATCCACCACATCACACATAATTTCTACTCTGCTGCAGTAAGTTTCTCTAAGAATAATGATATGACTGTATTATAGTCTTCTTCGGATAATGAATAACCGCCACTACCACTGATTAGAAAAGGAGCATTTACTAAACAGATAATTTTATCAGTTTGGTTATTTATCTCCTCGGTAGTAACTGGCCAGCGAAAAGTATTCTTCTCTTGCCCGTTAATCATACAATTAACTCTTATCCCAGTTATAGATACCTAAATTATTAGCGCAACATTTAAAATAATATAATAAAGAGTTTATGATTTGTTTATTTTGCTTACATTCAATAAAAATTGTAAAGTCTTATATAATGTCATTCTGAAATTATTTTTACATTTTATTTATATTCCTTTTATTTTAGAGCACTGTTTTGTAAAACAAAATAAAAACTTGAAACTAATATATACTTTGAATAATATTACCTCCACAATATATCCAATATTCCATTGTTTTTCATATGCAACAGCAACCCAATCATTCACTTTCCATACAAGACAAATTTCTTTTGCAAGATTGGCGATGTCTTCCTCATATTTATTATCATCTTCATTGTCTCCTGTCAGATTAAAGTCATCATTTTTGCCATAAACTTCTTTGAAATCGTTAACCTGACTATTTTCATTATTTTCTGTTGTCGGTTCTACCAGCTTACCTTTTCTTTTCAGGTTACTAAATCTATAACAATATCAATTGTACATATTTTTAAACATAAGTAAAGAAACACACAAAATTATAACTTTCACCTAAATTTTAATTTCATATTTGTAAAAGAACTATTTAACAGTCAGAAATATAATCTAATTTGCAAAAGTTTTGATAGCAACAATGCCTAACCCGAAAATAAAGATCTTATCTGTTGGCTAGTTACATATTGATCAGGCGGAAGTTCTCTCCTCAGCTGCATGTGAACCTGCTCAGGGCTCATTTTATTACCTGATTCTTCTCCATGAATAAAGTATTTATACAACAATTCTTTCTGCTGATTTGAAAATCTAAAAGACTTCGAACTGGTAATGCCCAACCTTGCAATAGAAAAATATTCATGCAATGTGGTTTGTCTTTTACGGAAGCACTGTTAGAGGATGAAGAAATTGGCATATTTAGTCGAGAAGTAATTTTCATCTTATGAACAAACGAGTTGCGAACTTTATCCAATGATGCTAATGATTTCGGAACTGTATGAAGACCGGATAGCATGTGTTCTTCTAACTCAGCATCGCTTTCAAATGATAAAGTACAATTCATTTCAGTGCAAAATCTTAATGAATATAATTGCCTGTTACTTTTTTTCTGTTTTTCCTTAAGTGACTTGTTACGCTTAATTGAATTATCTGTTTTGCTATATGGCAACAACAACTTAATCGAGGGTTGAATTTTAAGATTTCCATACTCTTGTTCAATTCCCTCACCGATATTGAAGTAACGCCACATCTTCATACTTTTCTCACCAAACTCAAATGAGTGATAGTTGCTAATGTTCTTAATCTTTGGTCCAGTAACTACAGTTTTATCATTGCTAATTTGAGCAACTGCTACTTTTGCATCTTTAGCGCCAAAACTATAATGCATAGCCTTGTGTATATCTTCAGCAGTCAAAAGATTATTACCAGAGTCAACGTAACTCCTTAAAATTGTCTTTACAACTGCACTCTTCTTGTCACATTGATCTTTTCCACAACAGGGTTCATTATAATCATATCTCAGCTACTTTATATCTCTCTCTTTGCATACATTGTAGGTTGCTTCAGCTGAAAGATTTCCCTGATAGCAGCCGGCATTATCAGATTTGGTAAACATTTTCTTAATATGCGGTTGATCAATTCTGAATTGGTCTAAAACTGCAGTGGCTAACGAAATAACATCACCTATTCCCTGATCACACCTATACATTGAAGTAAAGTAAACACGTTTGAATAACTTTCCTGCTATTTTTATGAAGAATATATCCGCATGTAAACTCATTCCTTTCTTGCCAAAATACTCTCTTTGGCCCTCTCTGTATCAAACCGGAAGAATTTTTTGACAAAAATCTTTAAGCCAGAAAGCAGTTCATCGTTTAATTGCTTAAAAGCTTCGATTTTTGCCTTTTTCTGTTGAGAATCTCTCATCAGGTGTTTTATGTAGTTGAATACATCCTTTACAGCAATTTCCAAATCATAAATAGAATCAGCATCGTCAGAATTTTGAATTGTTAGTTCTTTGATCATCTCGATAGCTTTGCACAAATCATAGCAATCGGCACATACCACTTCTGATATCTCTGTGTTGGATTGAAGATTTTTTTCAGATGGATCTGATAAGGCATGTTTTGAGCTATGAGAAGAAATGTTTGAGTCATTGACACTACAATTGGTTTGATAACTTGTTTTCAAATACCTTTTTCCTTTTTCAAGGGCAGCTTCGAGAGATTTAGAACTAAATCTTTGTGCCAATTTTTGTAATGTTTGAAAACCATTCATGCCTGAAGCAGTAACATCATCTAATCCAGCTAAGCTTTTTCGACTTGAAGGTTTTATTGCATGCAATACTTTCCACAAACTTGAATCAGATAATGGTATATAATTGTTTTCACTACAACTTTTTCGATAGAACATGATAGCGTGGCTATATTTTGTCGTCAGTATTGCATGCACTATCTTTTGTTCTTCACCGCTGTCGTATTTTAATTTGGTTATTCCATAAGCAACATCATGCAAAATACCGCTTGTAAATATAAAGTCTAAGAAATGTTCACACTTTGTTTGATCAAGACTAGATCGGACGAATACTTTCTTCTCTGGAAATGCCAACCCTTTATGAGATGTATGCCATTTTCTTGCTGTTTCTATACGATGTTTGGTACACTCAAATGTGTTCATTATAAACTTTTTGGTATACTTGGTATGGTCTAATAATGAGAGGATAACTAACTTTCCCATGGAATCACTTTGCTTATATACTTTCTGAGCACGAATAATTTCAATTGGGAGAGGGCTATTTATTTCATCAACATTTTTACTGTTAAGAAAATCTATAAGTATTTCCTCTTGTCCAGGAGCAACAGCTTCCGCAAATTTTTTCTTTAATAAGTTTTCTAGGCGAACATACTTGCGTTTTAACTTATCTTTAGTAGTATCTTCCAGATATTCGAACTTCCTTTTTAATCTAAATTTTATTGGACTTGCATTAAAAACTTCAGTTACACTCTCACGGCTTCTTAGAGATTCGTCCAAAATCTCCTGTGAAACATTAATTTCACCGGGATCAAATTCTTCATCTGAAGTAGCAGGTGTCATATGTTTGTTCTTGTTGTGTTTGTGTTTCTGTACATAAATTGGTGTTTTCGTTGACTCTAGATACAGCAGTTTCTTGCTTTAAATGGGTAAAACACAGCATTACACCAACTGAAAATACTTCATTGTATCGCTTTGACATTGATATGACAACATGTATTGGTGACGCCCTTAAAGCGGGAGATTTTTTTCCTTTTATATTTAGATGGTGAGGATGAAAGCATGTTTTTGGAGGACTCCATGCAATACCAAACGTGTACCGGTGAAAAGCACATATTTGTTCATCCTTTTCAAGATTTCTTTTAAGTCTATTTGCAATAAGTCCATTTTCTTCCCAAATATTATTATCGTTTAATCGCATGACCTAAAAACAATTTTTTAAACAATTATTAAGTGTGTCATTTAAAGCATTGTTTATAATCTGACTCTTCACGAAAAATGTTTACAAGTTTGAAATACATTGTTGTTATTATTAAAATACAATATTGCAAGAGTGTGATTAATTTAGTGATTATTTATTAAAAGAGTGAGGAATTAATTAAAAGAGCTATTTTTTTTTGTTTAAAGAACTTTGTCTCAAAATCTTATTGCAGAGAAGTTGTAAAGTATGTAATTATAAAAATTATATTACAGTCTGCGTAAATTTAAAATACATAACTACCTTTAAGTTGATGAGGTGTTTCTTAACATCAACATCTCCCAGCTGATGAATGTAGAACATTTTGTTTATAATTTTATGTTTTTTAAATGATCCACAATTTCCTTTTGAAAAGCAACAACAGTTTTCATAAAAATATTTGTTTTGTTCCATACTCAACTAAAAACAAGTTCTATTTATGCAGTACCTATTTCTCAATAGCAATGATAAAATATCTACTCTATTTATGCAAATTTTAAAGATTGTTAAAATAAAGTTAAGACATTTTTATGGTAAAGTAAACAACCGCCCACTAACTTGTTTCTCCACAATCGTGATATCAGCGATTCTTCTTCCATTCGATCACCACAAGTTATTTGGTTATGACGTAAATTCAAATAATTCACTTCTGATTATGTATTGTTTTTTATTATTATTTATTTCAATTGTTATGATTTCTATATCATAGTCAGAAACGCTTAAATTTTTTCTTAACATTACGTGCAATGTTTTGTGTAATGCTAATTGCTAATTTTGGATGATAGAAATTTTATTGTGAGCGAAAACCTCATCTGTGTGTCCAAAAAAATATCTCTTCGTACTTAATCATTTTTAACAATTTGTACCTTTATTTTTAACTTAATATCTAAAGATCACATGAGTTTTTTTTTAAACTATGTTAGGGTCATCTTATATTGACCATTTAACATGATTATATTTTTACAAAACTTAGCGCCTCTGCTGTAATAGCTCATTTTGTAAGTATGCTATAACATTTTTTTCCAATTTCAAGCCTTAATATATTAATAGGCCTTAGATATCACATAACTTTCTTTGCATTTTTAGACTCAATACCTTTGATAATTTCAAATCCTAAAAGAAAAATTGTATGCAGCACTTCGCCGCTAGAACTAACTCCGATTAAAAATTGACAAAACTGATTGATTTTGTACTTTTGAACTATGATAATTAGCCAACCGCACAGTGTCACGCAACTTTTTTATATTTTTTGGAGAGAGCTTTTGGGTTACGTCTGATATTAACTACAAAAGCTATGTGCAACTTTTTGCCTTGCCAAAAAAATGGGTTCAAAGGTGGCAAAAACTAAATTTCTAAAAATTTAAAAAAATTTTTTTTTTCCCTAACAGTTTTTCTCTATATTCTGATCAATATATAAAAAATTCAAGCAATTTAGACGAGGTCACTTCCATTGACTGCCTGATTCTTACAAAAAATGACTCTTAACATAAAAGATATTTTTTAATTACATCATTTTTTTATATGTCATTTAGATTAGCATATTACTTTACACTTTTTACGTCTTTTATTGGGATATTGTTACTTTAACATAACAATCAAACAAGAAAAGAACTCCCTTCCTCTTGAAAATCTGTAATAGGGTAGAATGGGGCATATTAAGACAGCGGGGCATAACGGGACAGTTATGCCTGAAGCCTTATATCTCAGCCAAAAATAACTTTTTTTCAAAGTTTTTTTTTGATAAATCAATTTAAATTACTTTGCTTTGTTATTGTAAAAAAAAATTGATTTTAGAAATACCAAAATGCATTAAAAGTACCAAAATGCATCAGTAAGTTTGCGAAAAACAAAATTTGCGTATTTTCTTAAGGGATACAGCGACAAAAGATTTATCTTGAACTCTTTCGAATTGCTTTATTTATTAAAGTTCAATTTTTGGAATTGAACTTTTTGAATAGTATTATTTTCAGTAAATTGACTTTTGTGGGGCATATAGGGACAACACTAGTATTTATATAATTGAGTATAATACTACCATTTCGCAATGCTGTTTACAGTTTGATAATTTAATTTTTAATTTTAAGTATTGTTTTTTTTTTATCAAGAATCAATTTTAGCAATAAATTTTTATAACTTAACTTCGATGATTAATAGTGTTAATGTAAACACAGAAGGAAAAAATTTTATAAGAAAGATCAATCATCCAAAACGTGATGAAATTCCGTTTTAGTGTGAGTAAAAAGAAACTTAGAACTAGAAAAGCTGCTGATACATATGGCGTATTTAAGTTTGCTCTATATTGGCATATTGCTAATAAGCCAGCTCATCAAAAATGTTGCAGAACAGTTTCAGAATATTCTTTGTGTGGTTTATGTGATCCATAAAATTTTTTGTTTAATTTCAAATTTAGTAGCAGTTACCAATTTAATAATATATAGGTTAGAGTAGAGCGGAGGTGTTTTATAATAAAACACACACAAAAGATATTTTATTTTATTTCTTTTTTTGTTATTGTGTATGGGTTATTTCTTTTTTGTGGTGTATGGGTATATGGGCGTGTAGTTTTTATGGATATCTTACTTTTTTGAGAGTTTAATGGCTGAACATGTTTAAGCAATAGATAGCTTTCATTTTTCATCATTTTAAAATTTTTTTAATTGACGAATAACTGATGCTTTTTAACTGTCCCGTTTTGCCCCACCTACTTGCAAAATGTAAAAGTTTTGCTAGTCTAGAGTTTTGTTACTTTGGTTGTCATAACTTATTTTTAGATTTTTTTTTTTTTGTTTTTTCATTTTCTTATATCAACAAATTTTATGAAATTTATAAAAAACAGTGTTAACTATGATTAGTTTATCCGCAACTATTTGTTTCTTAAGTGTCTCTATATGCCCCGCTCTACCCTACTGTTTGCTTAAAAAATCAAAGAAAACTCACTCGATAAAATCTGATATATAAAATAGCATAATACACAAGGTTTGTTTAAAACTAAATACTGTCTACTATAATTAGTTAGGTTTTTATTTTTTGACGATGTATATGTTGATATATTAACATTTAACATTCAATATTTTATACACTTAACATTTTAACAGATATCTTTTAATTACCGGCCAAAAAAATTCTTGTTTAATTAGGCATCAGCTTATTGCGATTAGCTAATGCTTTAAATAAAATGACATTTTTTGAAAGATATCTGGTGAAATGTTATATCCCATTTCATTTTTAACTATAAATAGTAATATATAAATGTTACAAGAAATAAATAAATATATAAAAACTAAATACAGAATTGATAAATTTTATTATTTTTGTGCTACAAGTGCAACATAATACTTTTTAAGGTTTTTTTATACAGTTCAGACATGTTTTGTTTCTTTTTGATATTTAAAAATGTTTGACAAAGCATACTTATGGCATCCGAAAGGTCGATAAATAAAGATAGTAGAATGTATTAAAGTCGTTACAATATTCTAAATAACTATTTAAACATTGACTGCTGAGCAACTTAAAATTCATCGTCAAATATTGTTGTAATATGTTTATTTTTGATTCTGTTTGCAACTTTGTCACTAGATATTGACATTTGCTATTTTAAAATAATAAAAATTCTGTGTTTAATACAGAGTTGTCGTTGATGCAAGTCAATGTAGGTTGATTAAATTCTTGTGTTGAAGTAGCTAAATAAAAATGTCCAAAACTATTTTATATAAGTGATAATATCTTTCTCTCAAAAAAAACAATGAGCCAGGAGATCTAAAAGCAATCTTCATTGTATAAAAATATTAAAGCGTTTTACCTTTATTGCGACTTTCAGCTTTAAAAAATTCATAGCACATGGCTACTTTAAGACGATTTTCGTACAATGATTGACGTCTAAATCGACGTTCTTTTGATCTTTTGTTTTGAAACCAAACTTGTATAACTCGAGTTGTCAAACCTAAATGACGCCAAAATTGAAAGAAATATAGTAAAACTTTATAATAGTAACAGAAATATATATAAAAATGTAGCAGTCTTTTCTACCAATTTAGTTCGATGGTTATTTGTTCAATGATACATTTGTGTTACAACAGACTGTTCAACGATTATAGATTTGTGCTGTAACAGACTTTTGTGACAATAGATATAATAATCATGGCTAATTATTTTTGTAATATAAAAAAACCTTTAGTTGCAAAAAAAAGATTTAAAAAAAACAACCTGTTTTAGTTGCTAATTTTTCTCTTTCAAGACGAGATGGCTTTTGATTTACTTTGAATGTTTCTTTTAACACTTCGAGTTGTTTTAAATTAATTACTGTACGTGGACCTCGACTTTTATTTATTTCATCTTCATTATCACTTGGTTCGACGGAAGCGTTGGAAGATTTTTCTAAAGACTCGTCAGAAATGAAATTTCTAATTTCTGAACCTACAGATATAAATACATTTTTTTGAACAGATGCATAAAGTACACACCATATAAAACACATCAAACACAATCATTTTATGTGACCTTGGTTAGGGCTAACAAACTGTTACTTGACGTTGCAAAAAGTAAAAGTATTTTTTTTTCATAAAAATAAAAATAAAAAACTTCCTTAAAAATTGCCTCATCATATCTAGAATAATAAATTAATTAAAAAACAAGCCAATAATATTTTTAGGAATTTTTAACAAACACCCCTAAAACTAACTAAATTTTAAAAATTGTTCTTAAAACTTTTTCTTTTGCCATTTAAATTTATGCAAGTCGTAAAAACATAATATAATTACAAATAGCAGGGGCAAGAAGAAGACATCTTATCACCAATATCGATTTGATTTTCTATTTACTTTTTTAGTAAATTAATTAAAACTAAATTTTTTAGTAAACTTTTAAATTTTGTAATAACTGTTGTTATTTAATTAAAAATAAAATAGATTAATTATGAATAAATTCTAATAATTGCAAATAATTATAATAAAATAACGGGATACAGATTGTTTGGTGAGACAAACCTGTAAAATGATAATAAATTAAAATTAATATAATCGTTTTAAGTAAACACTGACTTTAGTTACTTAGCAAAGAAAGATATACTTTCAGAATTATTAGAAATAAATATATTTAAAATAGAAAAAATAAACATCGTTTCTTTCACTCAAAAGCAAATATTTTTAATTTCAAACTGAGGACAAATTATGGAACTATTAGATATAAAAAAAAATATTTCTCTTCACTTTTCAAAACTTCAATAATTGAAGTTTTGAAGAAAACTATTATCAAACATGGCTATAATGGCGGCACTTTCGATCAACACCACTGTTTCAATATTTTATTGTATTTTATAATATAAATGATACTTTATTCTCCAAAGTGTATATATGAAATGTATTAAAACACTGAGATAAGTTAATATAAAGATAAATTAAATTGACAATTATTGACAATTTAATTTTTTTTTAACTTAAAACTAGAGAATTCAAAAATAAGTTTTATCAGTAATTAAAATTATAAGCTATAAATTACATGGTATTTATAGCTATGTTATTTAGGTGATAGTATTGATAATTTCATCATTTAAGAAACTGAACAAAGTAATTATCTATTCTAAAATCTGATAAATAAAGTAAAATCAAATTTTTGCAATATCTTAGTTGAAATGGTAAATTTTCCTTTATAAATAAATCTTTCATAGAAGACTTGAACCATTAAGGTTTTTAAAAATTTCAATTTCAAGAAACTGCAATTTTTGAAGATTCTCGGGCTTTTTTCTAATTTTAAAAGTTTATCCAAAGACAAGTCATATCTCTTATTAAATATATGGAGTGCTTTTTTGTATTTTTAAATGAGTTTGTCATTGTTTTTTAGCAAAATCAAAGGACAGTTTAAAAAGTCAGACAAATATGTGTTAGAATTTATATATTAAATAACTTGTTTTTAATATAGAAAAATTTTAATACGAGAAAAGCAAAGCACTCATTATTACCTTTTCTGCGTAGCACTTTAATGTAATCATCAACGTTTTAATCTATTGTAACCTAAGTAGTTTAATTTAATCCGAAACAAATGTCTTATCCACTCCAACCATTAAAAATTGGATGTTTGAGTATTTTAGACCAATTAAAAGTAATTGAAATATTTTGGGATCCACGATTGCATAGTTTAATTTAAACCATTCAATAGAGTTTGATGTTTTGTTTTACAATTAAAAAATAACATGCTCTAAGGTATTATTGACAAAACAAAAAAGTATTGTCATCAACAAAATTGCAAACCCTCAAGTCTTTAAAATACAATTTTTTTTTTATAAATGTGTCAAAATATATGGTCCAAGGATTAATAATAAAGGCACTCCCAATGAAACTCCTAGCCATTCAAAAAATAATGAACATAATTTAAGCTTTTTAAACAATTTTTTAAATATTAGTTAATATTTGTGTGATAAGATCGTAAGAACTTCTCAGGGCACCTAGTCTATTACATGATAAGCATTTTAGATAATAAATGATATTTTTGCTATGAAATGTAATGTGACTTTTAATGTTTCAAATAGTGCCATTAGATAAGTCTCAAACTTTTCTTGTAAATATAACATGCTGATCTTGTAAATATAACAGGCTGATTTTACATTGACTGTTTTTGCATTTAATAGCCTTACTTTTTCAATAGATAATGTAGAGTGAAAATTTGAGCACGGTACTTGTCTTAGTAAGTTTACTGGTTGTTTGTAAACAATCAGTTATTAAATACTTAAAAAGAATTTTCTTTTACTCTTTTATTATCAAATAAGCTAACTAAAAGAATCAGTTTCAGTTAAATTGGTTGGCAGTTTAAAATGGTATAGAAAGAAGTTAGTAAAGGAAAAACTACTTTCGGTTGTTTTATTAGCACTGGCCCTTGTAACTTTGCATTATAAAACGTTTTTGCTATTAAAAAATCAGGGTAATGACGCTCTTTTAACCATATTTTAAGTTATGCTAGACGTAGTTTTTCCGTAGCATAATCAGATAAAAAACGATTATAAAAGATTATTTGAATTTGATGACAAAATCAATTGTAAAACTAAATAAACCATTTCATTTTGTGAAGGATATTTGTAAATTAGCAATATCTAGACATTTTGGCAATTTGTTGAAACCATCATCAAAATATCTAAAATAAAACTGTTCAATAATTTTAACTTCTTCTTTTAAAAATATGTTGGTAAGATTTATGGAAAAAGCATTGGTTTTTCTAAAAAGCCGATTATAAGTCAAGCATAGTCTGGTGCATAATTTGTGCCCATGGCTGTTCCTGTAATTTTGCGAAATAATTGAGCGTCAACGTAGAAATTGTTGTTTTTTATAAATGAAAGATGCTTAGTTTATGATTAAATCAGCGGTAAATCTTTCAGCTCTTATATTACGTATATCTAAAAACGTATGTATACTTTTTTTTATTTTTTTCAACCCAGAATTTTAATGCTTGTAGACCAACATTATGTGGAATGCTTGTGTAGAAATTTGCAATGTCACAAGTTAATATGAAACTATCTGAATCCATTACTCTAGCAATTTTTCTTTAAAAATCCCATCTTTTACAATAGTCTTCTGTTTCTTTACAATAGGAGATATGATTATGTGAAGAAGTTGACTTAGATGCAATTTTGTTTTTTCTATTCCATCAATAATGGGCCAACTTTTTAAATCTCTTGGTGGTTTCATTTTGATAAATAGAGAGCTAGATTTTGGAACCTTTTTAAGAGTTTCATTACATTTATGAATTTTAGGGATTACATTAAAAGTAATA
Source organism: Hydra vulgaris (assembly GCF_022113875.1). Classification (NCBI taxonomy): domain Eukaryota; kingdom Metazoa; phylum Cnidaria; class Hydrozoa; order Anthoathecata; family Hydridae; genus Hydra; species Hydra vulgaris. The sequence continues at coordinate 39,121,767 of NC_061165.1, forward strand.
GATTTCCATTCGAAAATAGCAATGTAATCAATTTCTTTTTGTGTTAAACATTTATGTTACGGAATCAATTTTGAAAGATTTTAGAAAACTTTTTTTCAGTATTTGTTTTTTCAAAATTAGTTAAAGAAAATTGACTAGTTTATCTTCATATCTTTCATTTCTTTGAGTTCTTTTAGAGCATCCAAGTTTTTAAAAATAGTCTCCTGCTCATAACTAAATGTGTTCTATATAATACAAAAACAGTAGGTTTAAAATTTTTTTGAATAAAAAATATTTTTAGGGGTGCCTCAAGACCTTTAAATATTTGACAGGTCCCTAATGTTTTGAAAAAAAAAAGTTTTTTAAAAGTATGTCAACTTGGTACTCAATATAAGCAAAATTATATAAAAACTTCAAAAATAATGATCAATTTACATAAAAAACATGTTTTAATAAATTATTTTAAAAAAACTTAAAAATATTGACTTTTTTTATTATCACCTTAAAAACAAAAGTTTTTAGGCAATTATATCTGAAAAAAATATTTTTATACCACCCCTATTGGACATAGGTCACTTGGCTTTTTAGTCAATTATATACATTTTAATCATTCACATATAACTATAAAAAAAATAATTTTAACTATATACATGAATCTAAATATATCATATATCTAAAAATTAAGTGTTTGGTAAACTTTATATTTATTCAGTAAAAAAAAATTACTTAGGTCGAATTCCAAATTAAGTTAGGATTTTTAAAGCAATTCCAAATTAAGTTAGGATTTTTTTCATTAAAAATTAATAAAATGTCACGCATTTATTTTTAGAAAAAGAGTTTGAAAAATATTTACAAGTCACGGTTTTAAGTTTAAAATGCATAGAATCACAGTTTTTTTTATATACTAATACATCTTAATACTGTTTTTTATCATTTATTTATCAATCATCTTTATAGTTATTTTATTCTACAAAAAATGTATACAAATGACTACTAAGTAAAGTTTTAAATATGTTATTGCTTTAGATACTAAGATAAATTCTTGCTATCTAAAGCCATTTTTTAACGTAGCCATTTTTAAAGTTGTAATGCTTGTAATTGACAATCCGTTTGTGTATAATAACTTAGCACATCTAAACGAACGTAAGCAAAAAGTAGGCATAAATAAGCCTTATCACCGAACCCCATTAGAAACGCTTCCCGTATCTTAAAAGACATAAAACTTAAAAAAAAGACAATTATAAGATGTTAAGTAACAAAAATAGTAATATAAAAATTAAAAAATAAAATCATAAAAATAAAGAAATTTCCTGTTTTGGGTTTTATACAGATCGTAAATTGAAATTAAAATAAATAAAATTTCAGTTGCAACTTCGTAAAATGAAGTGTTATAAACAACCTAAATATAAAAAAACTCTTTACAAGAGTCTGTATATTTTATTCAAATGAATGTAAAACAATAATAATATTGCAGTTAACTTCAAGAATAAATTTTAATAAGTCTGATAAAGACATTGAAATTATATTAATTGATTTTATTCTTTTTCTTAAATGATCTAGGTTTTAAATTTATAGCTTTAAATTTATGATTTAAATTAATAACTTCTTAAAATGTTATTAAATATTAAAATGCGTAATTACTGATAAACAATTTAATTTAAAGTTGATATAATTGTTAATTTGATATAAAGTGATGTAATTCTTCTGATATAATTGACTCATTACTTCCTCATTTATAAAAATGCCGTTCACGTAACCGGATGCTTCCCTCTTCATCAATTTGTCTTGGTCAATAATGGCATTTACAACAGATTTCATAATCATTTGCGCAACATTTAATCCAAAACCAAGTCGTGTCAAATAATACCTTTTGTTTCGAAATACCACTGTTTGAAATGGCCAGAGTGATTCCTTAGTTTTTAACTGAAGGTAAACCTTACGTAAATCAATAATTACTGGTTTGTTTCCCATTCTTCTGCATTATTTTACCTTCTCAACACTCATATTAGTATCTCTTGTATACGTTTCAATAAAACTGTTAGCTTCTCTCCAGTCCGAAACTGTTAGCTTCTCTCCAGTCCGAAACTGTTAACTTATCTCCAGTCTCCGGGTCTGACTTTATTATCTTCATTTTGTTGGATAACGGAATTTATGGGGGTTTAGGGGATTGCATCTTATTTTTGTCATACTCAATTTCAACCTGAATTCCACTCATCTTTACAAAATTTTAAATAAATTTATATAAAATAACTACCCACAAAAATTGAAATTACCAAATCCACTTACTACATTATTACCATTAAAATAATACAAAACTAACGATAAAAAGAAACTACGTAATTGCGATGAATGTTCTTGAACTTTTTACACCAAATTTAAAATAGAGCTAATAAGCTACGTTTAAATATTATTAAAGCCAAATCTAAGACTCTTTTCCATTCTTAAAAAAATAATTTAAGAAACAAACTTGCTACAACTTTATATTGACAAATTGAAATAAAAAGTGGTTCCGTTACAAAATTCTTAGTCGTTTATCTCAACGAAAACATCTTTAGAAATTAACGCATTGATTATGTATCAACTAAAATTTCAAAAAGCGATCGTATTCTGTTAAAAGCTCGAAACTAACTTAATAAACTTTCTTTAAGGCAACTTTATTAATCCCTTATCCACAGTTACATAGATTAGGCAAACACTGCTTGAATGAGTACAGTAAAAAGTTAAACTTTTTTTATCATCGTTAAAAACATGCGCCCGCATAAATAATTATTGTTTTAAATAATCTTTTTTTAATAAAAAGAGATTATTAAATTTATTTGGACTCAATTTTTTATGCTTTGTATTTTTATGGAGAAAAAATTCTCAGCTGTTTAAATAATACTTTCAAGAAAAATCAAAAACGATATGAGAAATATAAATTAACCGAGTCGTTTAGTTTGCATAAAATTTAATCCATTTTGAACTGCTTATCGTAGACCTCTACTCGGAATAAAAACAAAGAATTTTGGTTTTATTCCGTGGTTTTATAAGCTTTGGTTTTATAGCATTAGTTTTATAAGCTCATTCTGAGTAAAGAAATACTTTCACTTTATAATATGCTAAGATGCTTCTAATATTATGAAAATTGCTTTACAACTTGGGTTTTAGTACTTTATTTTTACTTTATTTTTAAATATATTGTCTTTATTTTGTATGTCTTCATAAGGTTCTGACGACATAAGTTGATGATCTTCTTTCAGATCCTTGATTATATTTAATTGCTAAAAATTTATGTATGTGCGCATTTATATGTGTGTACAAGCTTATCTATTTATCTACCTTTTAAATTTTATTTTTTTAAATAATAAAAAATAAGAGAAAGTAGGGTAATGGCGAACGCGGTGTAACTCCAAACATGGTCAAAACGGCATGATAGAAAAAGATACTTCACAATTTCTTTTTTCTTGCTGAGAGGGGATCCAAAACTCAGTTCCAGACGTGTATTAGTGTATTAAAGCTGCGCTCGTTGTTCCCAATAAATTGATCCTAATTTTTTCTAATAATTTCGTGTAATTTTTTGCTTGAGAAACCTTCCTGTTGTAGCTATTATGGATATAAAACCACTCCTTTTGTTGATGTTGTTGCATAGTACCAAATTTAAAGAGTTTTTAACACATATTATATTTTGGGTCAATACAACCTCAATAGATTAATCGTTCTTCATTTGTTTGTTTCTGCGGGGAAATAACGAACGATTTTAGTGGGGCAATTTCTAACATCTAAAGTGTAATTGATAACACACGGACGTCAGGCGGCCAGAACTTTAATATTTCTTACTTTTGTTACATTTAATTTTAACAAATAAATTATTAGATTATATTGTTAAATATGTAAGATTTAATCAGGTAAATTGTAAGAATTTCATTTAATAGAATGAAAACTAGAGAATGTTTAAGAAAGTTACATTCCACTTTTATTAATAGTTCGCCATTGAGAAATATTTTAGAGCAAAATAAAACTAAGAAGGAAGTAAAAAATACTACTGGTAAAAGTGAAAAAAAGAAAAAAAAACTTTAGTCTATTAGAGGCTGATTATGTACCATCATGTAAAGAAAAAAAGAGAGCCAGAGGTGATATAGAAATTTTTTGTTTAATTTGCGAAGCAAGGTATAATTTCAACCCACAGAAGACTTAAGCATGTGTTATAAATGCCAGTCCTGGTTGAACAAAAGTACACAATTAGTGAAAGCGCATCCCGGAGTTTTGCTTGTGATTTTTGTTTGTAATTATTTTTTTAAATTTTAATAACTAAAAAATTAAATATTAATTTTAAAAGAGTGTTTTAAGAGTTGTATTAAGTTGCGATAAAAAGTTTCATGATCTGCCCATGGAAGACTGGATTCTGTGTTACCTCACCAGGCCTTATAATTGTAAGGCCTGGTGAAGGTGAGTATGTTTTAAATTTTTCTTTTATAATAAGATATATACAATTGCTTTTGGGGTTTTTTGACTGGATAGTTAAACTAATTGATAATCAATAAATATGATCAATTTTGTATAACTGGTGTCTTTAATTCGCATTTCCGCTTAGATGTTCGCCACTCTCTCTTATAACCTAAATGTTTTATTTTGCTTTTTTTTTTTAAATGTAAAACCGATTAATCGCCCGTTTCTTTAATGCACTAACATAGCTTTTAATTTAATAGTTGCACCAACATAGTTGGTGCAACTTTGAATTTAACATCTAAATCTGTGTCTCCAAGGTTATTTATAAATAATAGTGTTGTATCAGACAATAGATGCATTAATTTTCTACAATGCTTCCACGGCCAGTTTTGCAGGTGCAAGACATACCACAACAACTGAAATTGGGCTTCCTATCAGATATCTCAATGTTAGACTTAAAGTCAATCACCAACATGGAAATGCAATTTTAGAAATATGTGAATGGCACTCGAGTAAGTTTTATAGTTGATACACTAATGTAAAGGCTTTACTAAATTTGTCTACTGTGTATTTTTTAAGTGTTTGACCATGTTTTGTTGGAGATCGGTGAAATATTTTCATAATACTTGGCATCATTAGCTAATTCAACAGTGTCATCTTTCTCATTTGTCAAAACTTCAAAAATGTCAGAAAATCTTGTTTATTATTATTGACTTGTTATATATTTTTTTGTCTTAATTTTGTTATTGTTGTCGTCACGTTCATTACTATTTTTTTTCATTGCAGATTATTTTAAGCCTTCTTTTAAAAGCGGTTTTTTATATAAAATGTAGTGTACACACATTTGAATGAGCAATGCAAAACTCTAGACCACAGTTGATTAAAAGTCCTACTTTCTTCATTACAGAATCTCTTTCATTAGTAATGCACACAATGTCTTTTAATATCTTTGGAGTAAAAATGATTAAATTTATCTAGAAAAAGGTTACAATTTTATATCCAAAAAGATGTTTAAAATCTGTTTCTAAATTAAAATTATTTATCTACGATAGGAATAACCGCGGTTCTAAAATAGAGCACTGGGCAACCTCATCAAGTATAACAAAATAAAATATAATAATAGAAGTTTATGAATAAGTTATTTCTTTATGAGTTATTAACAAATATCTATTTACAATATTTATTTTCCAATTTTATTCAATACAAAATAATAATATATAAATTTGGAATTTGCGCAACTTTATGTCGCATTATTTAAAAATGTTTCTGGCAAAGAAACCCACACCCAAGATTTGTTAGTAGTTTAAAAAACCTCTTAAAAGTCATGATCATTGTTTCGATTTTAATAAGATATAAAATAAACTCATTATTTAAGTGTAACTAACATCGTAGTTTAATAGTTTAATTTGTTCTGATTGGTCATTATTGTTTAATTAGAAGCTCTTACTTGTTCGGGATCCATACGTTTTGCATGAACTATAGAAACGTTGCATTTTGACAAATGTATTAAGTTAATACGCATCTATTACCATAAACTAGTACCAAATAAGGTTTTTAGAAAAGTAATTATATTCACTTTTCTAAAAACTTCTTTTGGTACTAGTTTATGGTACTTTAGGCTTATAAGTAATTATATTAACGCTAAATAAAAAAACACTTTACATGTTTTAAATAAGGAACAAATAATCCATTCCATCTAATCGAAAGAGATTTGTATTGACAGTTTTAATATTCAGAAACAGACAACATGTCCAAATAAAAAATGGTTGTATTTGTCTACAGTGTATTTTCTTTTTTTTGGAGATCAGTGAAACAGTTTTACAATGGTGCGTATCTTGGCGATTAACTGCTTCAAATTATTTGTCAGTTCGACGGCATCATCCTTCTCACTCACCACAACCTGTCATTGTCAGAAAATCTTATTTTATACCATTGTTTAACACACAATAATTCCAAAAACATATTCGAAAACTTGAGCTAAAGATAACAAATTAAAAAAAAATCCGTGTGGTTTTACTTTCTGTGTGATAAGAAAAATCAACTTTTAAAATTCATGAATTGCAAGATACAAAAATGCATTTTTGCAGTAAATCAATAAGTATCTTAGAACTGACCATGAAATTAACTTATTAAAGTGAAAAATGCCCCCCAGATGCAGCAACATCATTGGCCTTGTTTTTATAGCTCCATTGTCATTGGGAAACCTCTGATCACCAATTTCTTGGTTTCTGGTCACCAATTTCTTGGTTTCTGGTCACCAATTTCTTGGTTTCTGGTCACCAATTTCTTGAGTAAATATAAACAAAGCCAATGATATGCTGCATATTGAGGCATTTATCCTCATTAGCAAGATTATTTCATGGTTTTTAGTTTGTTATTGATATTGACAACGAAAATTCAAAATATGTCAGTCAAATCTGCACACAAAACCAAAATAACGGTTATATCCAAGTTTACTTTTTTCCAGTCCAAAGGGGTGCAATTTAGTTTTTTTTTCAAATTTAATTTGATGAGTAGATATCAATGAAAAAATACAGAAACTTAAATATAAATGTTCATATCGAAAATAAATTTTGGAACCATGGATTAGCTAGAGTTAAAGGTTCGCTGTCTGCAGAAAAAAGCATCGAGTAAGTTCAAATGGTTGAAGCCGTTTATGCTGAATTACAAAAGCATTTAATACCGTAAACTATACTACGAAGTAAAAAATACTACGGAGTAAAAAAACTTGAATATTACGGAGTAAAAGAAAAATTAAATATTATGGAGTAAAAAATAGTAATTTATTTTGATTCAAAAGTTGTCAACCAATTTGATAGCAATTTATACAGTATGAGCAAAAATAGACATTTCCGTATTCCGGTGGAATTACCCAGGGCTCTATTTTAGAACCGTGGTTGTTCTTAGAGTACATAAATGATCCAAAATTAGCAGCAGTCTTTAAACAGTAATCTTTTCGCATATTAAATTGCAGTCTTTTTACAGATGTCTCTAATCATTTTTACTCCAGTGATATTAAAATACACTTTAAAACAGCTAATGAACAGTTAGGCAAACTTAGAGAGTGGTTTATAAGTAACAAATTATTCTAACTCATAACATAAGTAACATAAGTAACAAATTATTCTATTTCATAATGTGAATAAATCAGAAAATGTTTCCAATAAATTTCTAGCATTAAAACGAAAAAAGGTCAGTAAACTTTTTGGGCGTAATCGTAGATCTATATTTAAGTTTGAGTGTACATATAATCCGTTTATATATATATATATATATATATATATATATATATATATATATATATATATATATATATATATATATATATATATATATATATATATATATATATATATATATATATATATATATATATATATATATATATATATATATATATATATATATATATATATATATATATATATATGTATATATATATATATATATTTATATATATATATATATATATAAACCATTTTTAAAATCTTTAAAAAGATACTTCATTTCTCCTTTATTCTTTGTTATTTTATTGTAATATAGCATGGGCAAGTACAATCATACAAAATTAAAGAAATTGTACAGTTAACTCGTGCAGAATATTATTATTTGGTGCTTACAAAGCTGCATTTTGCGAACTTTTTCTGCGTGACAACTTGGTACATTAAATTTTTGTAAAATTAACTTACACTAAGTTTTAATGTTTATGTATAAAACAAAAATGAGTTCTCTTAAATTGATTAATCTTATATTGACAAAATAGTTATTAATAACCTAACAATATTTTCAGGTAATAACTTCGTTGCCCACATATATAATTTAAAATGAATTTTATTTTCAATTCAACATCGGGGACCTAACTAGTGGAAAAAGATTCGAAGATTATTAATACACAATCACAAAATATATCACAAAATATATCACAAAATCAACATTTTTTTCATTGACTTAATTATGATGTCTCTTGTCTTAAATGTTGTTCTTGAATTTTTTTTTTTAACTTTCAGTTAATTGTTATTTATTTTACTTTTATATTTTTTATTAATATTTTGTAAAATATACATATATATTACGATTATTGTAAATACAGATGATAGCAACTCGGTGATTAGGCAAATAATGACTTTTTTTTGCCACGCTAATATTTCTTATATATATACTTTTAAAATGCAAATATTGTTAAATTGCGAAATAAACTAACTATAGAAATCAGCTTAACTAAGCCGAGTTTGATTGGCTAGATCCATAAGCCAAGTTTGATTGACTGGGTCCATGAGCTAATTTTAGATTTTATAAACTTAATAGACAAATTAAAATATATTGAAATTTTCATAACACAATAGAAAACAAAACAAAAATGCATTAAAAGCTGAAAGTTAAAGTTTCGCTTTCTTAAACTTTTTTAATAAAGTTTAAAAACGTAGTTAATAAAAATAAATTTGATTGATAAGAAATTAAACAATTACAGTCTGCAATTATTCTAAAATTACTACTTGAAGTGTCTTTAATTTTTAGTAGACGTCTAGACTTGTAGACAATGTTTACGAGTCTAGGCGTCTATGAATTTAAGACTTATTTAAAACATTTAAAATAAATTTTAAAAAAGTGATTGAAATGTTCAAGGTATTTTTTAAAAAATTCGTAATTCTAAAAACTTAAAAATCATATTTGTTTTAAATCAGTTACAAAAAAGATATTGCAAATGAACCATTCAAAATTATTCGAGTATAATATATGCCAGATACGATTAAAATTGTTTTTGGTAGATTGTATCCTAAAAAAAAATTAAGTAAAACTGTTGTTTCGAAAAGTTTAATTCTCAAAAACTTAAATTGTTTATTGCAGGAAAGTCATATCTTAAACCCATTTTATGTTTTTTCCTTAAATAAAAAGATATTTTTTTTAAAACAAATGTTATAAAATTTGAATTAACAAATAGCTTATTTCTGACCATGTCTGTGACGTAACTAGCAATGATAGATGCAACAACGTTCAGGAGATAATGCTTTAAAAATGTTTGTGGTTTAAACCATTTAATATTGACAACAATAAAGAAATTTTAAACAATGGAAACTACCTATAAAACTAAATTATTCACGCTATCAGCAACAGTTTATTGGCTACAAAGTATTGGTTTGCAAAACTATGGCTGTGTTCGAAAAATTTATATATTTTATTTTAATAATTTCTTTTTATACAATTTTGATTTATTTTATTAATTTGAAATAATTACATATATTAATTTTATTTACAAAAAAGTAAAAGTCAAAATTAGGGATGCATTTTTAAAATACAACAAATGTTTTCTGGGCCCCAGTTAATAATCTATTGTTCTCCGTTAAAGTACCAACTACCGTGTACGTACCGTGTACGTACGTACGTAGACGGTACGTATACCGTGTACGTACGTATACCGTGTACGTACGTATACCGTGTACGTACCGTGTACGTACCGTGTACGTACCGTGTACGTACCGTGTACGTACCGTGTACGTACCGTGTACGTACCGTGTACGTACCGTGTATGTACCGTGTACGTACCGTGTACGTACCGTGTACGTACCGTACTTTAACTCCGTTAAAGTACCAACTACCTAAACTACCGTGAATGAAACTTTGTACCTTTTATGTAAAATACATTACCAAAATTTTTGAGAATCAATTAACTATTGAATATTGTTATATATAATTTAAACAAACTTGTTGTGAATAAAATTGTCTGCTAAATTTTTTTTCCAGAACCTTTTCACTGTTTGTTTTGTCTACTTTTCAATAAACAATTTAATATCTTATTTTTTTTTTATAGTTTAATACTTGAGTAATGACAATTATAAAGTGATTTTGTCTGTCTTTTAAGTCTACCTTGACTTTTATTGTAATTTTCATTGTCTTCATTAAAGGTATGTCTGTTAATCACCATTACAAACTTGTAACTGGCTGATCGCAATCATAAAAAACTTTCTGACATTCAGTAATTGCTAAATAATATCAAATAAGTAAGTATATTAGACTGAGCAAAAATATTGTTTATGAGTCTTAACAAAGAAAGTTACAATTTTCATATTTTTAAACAAGTGTCACATATTGAACTCATTGATGTAATATATATAACAATATAACAATCTTAACATAATATAAATTTTTTAAATAAATTAAATTTAATATCTCATGAACAATAAAACCTAATAAGAATATTGTTATAATTAGTTAGCCTTCCACTGTCAAATCTTTAATATTTTAATTAAGTTTTTGTAAAACTCAATTTCTCCGTTTTCCCTGATCATTGGCCACAAATTCTTAGCAGCTACCCCTGATCATTGGTAGCAAACATAAGACACAATCAAAACAGTTTTGAATTAAATAAGGAGATTTTTGTCTCGTATTGCGCCTCACTAAAAATATTTTTTAAGTTTCCGCGCGATTTTAATGGTAGTGTTTATGAAACATAGTTTTTAATAAATTTTCTTATAATAAAAATATACCTTCCATATATTATTGACTTTTTTATTTTACCTTAACAGTTTTGATATTTTACCTTGACAGTTTTGATATTTTTCAAAATCCTCTTTGCACACAAAAGTAAAATTTTCTGTAATATGTATTTCTTCGCCGGTTGTCGCTTCTCTGTTACAAAAACAACACCGAAGACATGCCACGTGGATTAAATTTTCTTTATACTTGTGCACCATATTTAAAGGATCGATTCTTTTTTTACAAGCCACACATTTAACGCCATAGAACCTTATATAAAAAGTTATTTTTTAAACCGAAGCATGAGACAAAAATAAAAGTATACACAGACTATTCTGGGATATATTTACAAATATGTATAAATATAGACTTTAGAGGAAGAGATGGAGGTGGGTTGTGGGTTGAAACACCCTCCCCCCTTCCAAATAAGGTGATTTCTAAGTTATAGGTATTTTGACAAATTTAGTTGGCTAGTCGGGTATTTGACAAATTCAGTCGGGTGAAATTTAGTCTTAAAGACCTTTTTTTTTCTATTTAAGAAACTAGTCGGTAATTTTTAAGAACTTACCCTTCCTCCTTTATTTTATTTGTAGAACTGCATATATATATATATATATATATATATATATATATATATATATATATATATATATATATATATATATATATATATATATATATATATATATATATATATATATATATATATATATATATATATATATATATATATATATATATATTGAGTGATGTTCAGATTAGAAATAAAATTAGGTTAACATACCTAACAGAAAAAAACAAAAATCAAGCAATCAAATAAGAAAACATTTTGCAAAATGATAAAACAAATAAAAAAATTAAAATCTACATGCTAAGGAATAAAACAAACAAAAAAATTAAGAAGTGCATAGGAATGCAAGAATGCTAAGGAACAAAACACAATTCAAAGCAAAAGCATTTTCATGTGTTAATTTTGACGAAACTGATGATGGTATAAAAAAATTTGAGGACTTGCATTTTTTTTTTAGACCAATTATTAAATGCATAGTTATAAACACATAATTTATAACTATATTTACTATAACTCAGCCTTTTAAGATAATAAAATGATAATATTCAAGCGTAAAACTTTATCGTTGACGATTATTATTAATTGTTTTTAAAAAATATTTACTAATGTTTTAGGTTTTACTAACACATTATTTACTCATTAAATATTATTTAAACAGAGTGAATGCTATACATTTAATTATAGTCTATTAGCACATTAAATATAAAAAAGGAAAAAAAATTTTAATTTAAGTATAAGATTTTTTGTATTTGATTATTAAATATAAAGATAATCTAGCGAGGTCAAGTGTACATTTATCGACTAACTATATAGAAATTTGTGCAGTCTAGTGTACAAATAGGTGCAGTGTAATGTACATAACGTAATATATATGCAATAGTGTACTGCAGGAGCTCTCATCCTTTTCATACTCTAGAACATATTCTAAAATGTTGATAGGGTGGCGGGCACCACCTATTTTTAATCAGGATGGTACTTCAAGTTTTGTGCGTGCACAAGAATAATGTGCGAATATCACTTCCCCTTCAAGGCTAGCGTCTACTATTTGTGGTTTTGTGTGTGTGTATATATATATATATATATATATATATATATATATATATATATATATATATATATATATATATATATATATATATATATATATATATATATATATATATATATATATATATATGTATATATATATATAATTTCTTTTTTTTTACAATTTACAAAAATCAATCTTTGCTTTATAAGTAAGCATGCAAAACAAAAAAAGTCTTTGTTAGTAAGCGTGTCTTTTTTTTTTTTATTCAATCACACTTGTCATTCTACTTTATTGAAGATTTGTTGTTGAATTTTTTGTAAAAGTATATGTAAACGACGTAGTTATAAACTTTCGTTGGTAACTTAGGCAGAACCTGCCCAAAGGCAAGTTAGCTATTGAAACTTAAATCGAAAGTATACAAAATTACATTCTTTTTTATAAAAGTTCTTTGTGATAACAATAACAAGTTTGCTTTAGTTTTATCGCAAACAAATTAAAAAAAGGAGATTTATTTCTTCGATCACTTTATCCACAATTTGAACGTAAATTTGAATATTTATCAAGCTTCATTTTAAAAAACTTTAATTTTTTTTTTTTTATATAAAACTACAGAAATCATAGTAAAAAGTAAGAACTACTCTAAATGAACTCTTAACTATTTAATTTAATTTTAAAAATTACCTAAAAAAATGATCTTTGCAAAAGAATTTTGACTCACGAAAATAACAAGTGTCCTTCAGCATACAGTTGCAACTGAAACATCTAATACAATCTTCGTGCATTATCATGTCCAATATTTTTGCTACAAACTTGTCGTTCATAGGCAATGAGCATTTTGAGCATACATTATTTAAATTGAAATCTCCTTTACTTGAACTGTGTTCTTTTTCCATATCAATCTCATAATCTGTTGTCGAATAAATAAATTTTAATTTTAAAAATAAAAAATTTTATAAATTATTTGACTTGCTATGATTTGCAGGGAAACTGACAATCGCAGTTATGATTTGCACGGAAACCGACAAATTTAATAATTATATTGTCACCATGATTGAAAATTCCGTTAATTCACTTAGGTTATAGTTAATGTAATTTCATACGTCTATGCGACAAATCTATGACGTAAACTAACAAATTAAAATTGTCTAAGGAGTTGAATATAATTCAGAACTTAACAATCTTTTGAATACTTGATTATAAACAAATTTTTATAAACCTTTATGTATATATATTTATGAATATATATGTATATGTATATATATATATATATATATATATATATATATATATATATATATATATATATATATATATATATATATATATATATATATATATATATATATTTATATATATATATATATATATATATATATATATATATATATATATATATATATATATATATATATATATATACATATATATAAATATATTTATGAATATATATGTATATGTATATATATATATATATATATATATATATATATATATATATATATATATATATATATATATATATATATATATATATATTTATATATATATATATATATTTATATATATATATATATATATATATATATATATATATATATATATATATATATATATATATATATATATATATATATAGGCCTGTAGCAATGAGAGGGAAAGGGGCAACAGGTGCATTCCTCCCCCTTCCCCACTAATTTTTTAAATAAATCATTTTGAAGTAATTTACTGAAAGAATGCTAAAAAAATATATATATATATATATACATATATATATACAAGGCCGGCGCGACTAGATGTCACGTGGGGGTGCCATTACAACTTTTGCCGACTTAAAAAAAAAAAAAAGGTCCCCGTTTTTTAAAATTTGCTAACCGACCTCCGACTGCCAAAACGACATTTGCCGACTGACTGTCTAAATTTACTAACTAACTTGTTGAAAGGGCCTATATTTGCCGACAGACTAGTCAAAAGGGGTCAAATTTGCCGACTAAATGAACGAAAAAATCATTGATGGGAAGGAGGGTGTTACACCCCCTCCCCCATCAATGAATTTAATAATAAACTTTTTAATAGTAAAATTTATTAGTGCATTGTTTTATATTCTTATATAAATATATAGTTTAAATCGTTTTTATAGTTATATAATAGTTATATCGTTTTAATTAGTTGTTTATTTTACATCAATTATTTATATTGTTTTAACGTGATTTGAAATTGTATTTTAATTACCACTATCACGATATTAATTGTAACAAATATTGATAATATATTCTATATTAGTTAAACAATATGTTTCTTTTATAATTTTATTTTTACAAAAATTGAAAGAAAACTTGTCGTTATAATCTTAATATTTATTTTTTCAAGAAAACAATGTTGTAAACAACTTGTGCAAAAATTCTTTCATTTGTGGACAACGATTTTTGTAAATTTTTTCATAACTAACAACAACAACAACAAGATATTTATTCTCCTTTTCAAGTCATACAATAAAACTATAATAATAATAAATAAAATAAAATTAAAAAAAATGTATATATATATATATATATATGTTTGTATATATATATATGAATATATATATACATATATATATACACAGATATATATATATACACACACGCATATATATACATATATATATATATATATATATATATATATATATATATATATATATATATATATATATATATATATATATATATATATATATATATATATATATATATATATATATATATATATATATATATATGTATATATATATATATATGTATATATATATATATATATACATACATATATATATATATATATATATATATATATATATATATATATATATATATATATATATATATATATATATATATATATATATATATATATATATATGTAATAAGTAAATTAATTATAAGTATTTAATAATAATAACTAAATGATTGATAAGGATGGGGTCAGTCAAACAGAATTCTGATCATAGGAGTGACACCAGTTTTTAAATATAATATGATTAATAATAAATATACACACCAGGGCTGTGGAATCGGAATCGAAATCGGAGTTGGGGAGTTGCAACATTTTCAGCGGAGTTGGAGTCGGAGTCGCTAAAAAAAATCGCGACTCCAACTCCAATAGTAAAACTTTTTGTTATTACATATGCATGTACAAAACATTCAATTGTTTTTATGTTCATAATAAAACTCAAAGAACGTTTCATAAATTTGTCAAAAAAGAAATTTTTAACTTATCGCGTAATATTTTTTAAAGAATTTAAAGAATTTTTTAAAAATTTTGCTTTGGAGTTGGAGTCGGAGTCGGAGTTGTAGTCGGAGTCAGAGAAGGATTGTACTCAAAAAATTTCATCAATTGGAGTCGGAGTCGGAGTCGTTACTTTTTTTTTACGAATCCACACCCCTGATACACACATAGAACATACATAAACAAGGAAAGTTTTAAAAAACCTTACTTTGATGATAATAATAAAAAACAAATAAAAAAGAATTTAATGATAATAGTTGTAGTAATCATAATTAAAAAAAATAAGAGTATATTTTAAAAATTAAGTGAAAGCGATATCAATAAATTAGGACAAAATTGTTTTCAGAATTTTTTTAAATTGGTTTTGTGTAAGATTAAGAAAAGATAAAGGTGTTTGAAGTTGTAGTTTTTTGAACTCAATCACTATGCATACAAGATTCTTATTCCATTTACAAATGCACTAATACACAACAGAATATTAACCATACTTTTGACTTTTAAATGATGATACATTAAGTTTCCCAATATATATGTTTCTAGTAGAGTATGTATGTATTATTCTACTTTCTGTAAAAAAGTCTCTTATAGAAGAGGGTAAATTGTTATTAAAAAGTCAAAACAAAAAGAAGATCAGCAAATTTTACAAGCGCTGGAAAGGTTGGAATTTTCAGTTTTTTGAAAGTTTCTGATGTTTCTGACTTAAAAGGTTGGAAGTTTATAATTCTTATGGATTAATGTTGTGAGAACATCAGTTTTTTGGTGTGATAGTTGCCATTTTGAACCTAAATTTGGCAACAGTAACTAAGATGCAATAAAAAAAATGCACAGTAAATATTCTTTATATTGTGTTTTTTTTCTAGAAGATGAAAAAAAGATGAGTTCATTTTTTTTTTCGTTAAGACATATTAAGTTAGCATTTAACCAGTGAAGAATACCTTACATCCGAACTTATGTTTTTACATAAAAAATTATACAATTTGTTAATATGCAATGGATTTGTGTCATCAGCAAAAAAATGAATTGACGAGAAGCGAATAGAATTGCTTATGCCATTAATATAAATTAACAACAAAAGAGGACCAACAACAGAGCCTTGAGGAACACTGCACACAATAGATTTATTAGTAGTATTATAACCATTAATATTTACAAATTGTTTCCGATCTGTAAGATGAGATCGAAACCGCTCATTCACAGCAACAACAATACCATAGTGTTTTAATTTAGAAATCAAAATGTTATGATTAGCGGTATCAAAAGCTTTTTGTAAATCTATAAAAATATCACAAACAAAATGACCTGTGTCGAAAGCTTTCCTGATTTTTTTAGTTATACTTAGTAATGCATGGCAGGTAGAATGTTTTGAACGAAAACCAAATTGAAGTTCATTTAAACAGTTAAAAGAGTTGAGAAAAAATTACACTCTAGAATACATAAGTTTATAAAGAAGTTTACTAATATTAGATAAAAGAGAAATAGGTCTGTAGTTAGTACATAAAAGTTTAGAGCCGTTTTTAAATATTGAAATAACAAAAGATAATTTTAAAATATTCTGAAAAGTTCCATTTATGATTGATAAATAAAATAAATAGTTTAGAAAGAATATTTGAAAAATAATTATTAAAATCGATAAGAATGTTTGTGGTAATGCTATTTGGGCCTATTGATTTTCTCGGCTTCAAATTAGATATAAGAGATGAAACTTCATAACTATTTGATGGAGATAGCAGTAGACTATAAATTTGGATACTTAAGATATTTTGTATAGTTTATGTAAGACGAAAGAATATTAGATTTAAGTTTTTGTGCGACGTTTGTAAAAAAAGTGTTAAACTTTTCAGAGATAAGATTTGGTTTAGCTATATATGATTCATTATTTTGTAAACAGTTGGGAGGTGAGTGATTAGAGTTTTAGACATT
Organism: Hydra vulgaris; assembly: GCF_022113875.1. Taxonomy (NCBI): domain Eukaryota; kingdom Metazoa; phylum Cnidaria; class Hydrozoa; order Anthoathecata; family Hydridae; genus Hydra; species Hydra vulgaris. The sequence goes on from NC_061165.1 coordinate 39,139,427, forward strand.
TATTAAATTAATAATTCCATTTCAAATTTTAGCTATGATAAAGTATTAGCTATGATAAAGTATTAGCTATGATAAAGTATTAGCTATGATAAAGTATTTGCTATGATAAAGAAAACCAAATACCAAATACCAAAAAAAAAAAAAAAAAGTATTAGCTATGATAAAGAAAAAACAACAACTGGGCCAACTTCAGAAAGCATGTACACATCGTGTTCGAGTATTTGAGGCATCAGATAAAAATAATCCAAAAAGAATGTATGCTTATGCAAAAGCGCAGCAGAACGTTCATGTATCTATTGGCGCTATATCTCATGCAAAAGGTGAAACGTTAACAGAGGCAATACATATCGCAAACAGACTTAACAAACACTTTAAATCAGTTTTTGTTGATGATAGCAAAATTGATCAATTACCGTTTTTTGATAGAAAACATAATCAAGAAGACTTAGGCGATGTATAATAAGTTTTGAAGCGACGCTATCCTAATTGAATGGTTTGAACCTGAATAAATCTATTGGTGTTGATAACATTAGTCCAAAGGTACTTAAAGAATGTGCGGCTCAAATTTACTCTCTACTCTCTAACATTAATTTACAATAAAGCACTGTCTGAAGGTTCAACACCTTCAGCCTGGAATCAGTCACATGTTACACCGTTGTTTAAAAAAAGGAGTTGTTTTGATGCCGCTAATTACAGACCAGTGTCTATCACTTCATTTTAATGCAAAGTAATGGAAAAGATTATCAAGGAACAGATAACTAAATATCTTGAAAAAACGAGCTGCATCTCAAACAATCAACATGGATTTATATCCAAAAAAGGATGCACGTCTAACTTATTGGAAAGTGTTGACTACATTACGAAAGCGTTAAGCAAAGGAAATTTTGTCGATATTGCATTTTTGGACTTTGCAAAAGGATTCGATGAAGTTTTTCATTCTAGACTACTACATAAATTGAAAGCATATGGGATCAATGGTAATGTTGGCAAATGGATTGAGTCATTTTTGACTAGCAGAAAACAACGAACTATTTTAGGTAATTACTCTAGCGACTGGACCGATGTTTTAGACGGAGTTTCACAGGGGTCTTTACTTGGTCCAACATTATTCATCATCTACATAAATGACTTAACGGATAATTTAAAATCAGTTCATAAAATTTATGCTGATGACACTATACTATTGCAAGAAATAAGACCTGAGTTTCAAGATGCTGATTGTCTGGTTCTTCAAAATGATTTAAACATTATCTCAGAGTGGTCAAAAGAATGGCTTATGGAATTAAATATTGCAAAGTGTAAATTTATGCACCTTGGTCATGGAAATATAAATCATGAATATGTAATGAATGATGGTAATACATCTCTTATTATAGCGGCAACGGATATAGAAAGAGACCTGGGTATCTTTTTATCAAACGATCTAAAATAGAATCAACACATACAGGTTGTGACACGTAGAGCAAAGATAATACTTGGCCTACTAAAAAAACATTCAGATCAAGAGATATTAAAATTTGGGGTAAACTATATAGTACATATGTTAGGCCGCACCTGGAATTTGCTGTTCCGATATGGTGTCCTTACTTAACGGGCGACATCAAAGAAATTGAAAAAATTCAGCACAAAGCAACAAAAATTCCTCATGATTTAACAAGTTTACTTTATGCTGAAAGGTGTCGGCGTCTCAATTTTACTTCTTTGGAAACTTGCAGGCGACGCGGCGACTTGATCCAACAGTTTAAACTTGAAATTATTAATTGGCATAATCCACCTCTTCGCAGACGTAGTAACTCGTGATTTCACTTACAATAATGCTCGACATAATTTCTTCACCAATCGTATTGTGAATAATTGGAATTATTTACCGTTGTCATGCAAAAAGGCTCCGTCAATTAACGCATTTTAAAGAAAAATTGACAAGTATTTTTTTCCTACAGCTGCAAACAGTGCATCTTTTACTGAAGATGAGCTGCACGTTTAATTTAATTAATTCGTGCTTTAGCGGCTACAAATATTGACTTTTTAGGTACATTTGTCATAAACGTAAATTGTAATTAAATGAAAGCAAAAAAAAAAAAAATAATAAATAAATAGAAAAAAATAATAATATTAATAAAAAAAAAATGCTTTTGTTTTTTAATCTGTTTATTTGATTGTTTTATTTTTTTTTTATTTGTCATGTAATCTATAAAGACTTATTTAAATATATTACTATTACTAAATTTCGCGAAGATTTTTTACATTTTTAGTAAAGTACTTTTTAAAATGCATTTTTTTACTGAGCTTAATTAAGGTAATTATCATTTATTTATATTGTTTGAAAGTAGTTTTAAATGTGTTTATGTTCTTAATATCTTTTGATCTTAACATTTTTTTTAAAAGATTGCGTATTTGAATAGATTTTAAGATTCCCTTAGTAATCCAAGGTTTAAATCGACGCTTGAAGTACTTAATACTAACCTTTTTAAGTGGGGCGTAGCGATTCAAAATCAAGGTTGTTTCAGAAATAAATGTTTGGAAACAAGAGTTAACATCACTGTTCTCTATAAGATTATCCCAATTAATTTTTAAAAAATCTAATTTGAAGTTTATTTTTATTAAAGTTTTTAAAATTTCTGTGATATAAATTGTGATTGCGTGGTATAAATAACTTATTAAAATTATGACAAATACAAAATTGAGGTAAATGATCAGAAACTGAAATTATCAGATTTCCTGAAATAATTTCATTAGTTATTAAATTAGAAAAAATATTGTCAATGATTGTAGCAGAGTGGTTTGTAATTTTGGTTGGCAAAGTGATATGCTTCTATACTTATAACAAAAAATAATAATGTGGCAAAAAAGATTTCTAAAATTTAAAATAAAATTTTAAAGTTTTCTCATTTTATAGATACATTATACGCAATTGTCTTTATATAATGCATACAAACTCAACATATGCTAAAGACGTTTACACTTACAAACGTTTGTACGTAACGCTATACAAATGGAACTAAGAAGATCTTATACCCTTAAAATATAGTGATAAAAAAGTGCATTCTAATGATTATTATTAAAAACTAAAGAATAATATAGCCTTAGCTATTAAACGCTAATCAAAAAGTTAAGCCAAAAATATTTTGCGCATTAAAGTCGGTTTGTGGCAAAATAAACCTTTTTGCGTCAAGTTTTTTTTTGCATCTTACATTTTTTGATTAATTTTAATTGTTGCATACAATTGCATAAAAGTATATAAAACCGGTACAGATATATCATTTCACGGATAAGAGATTGTATTTATAACAATAGTAATAAATAAATAGTTTTGGTCTTTATTAGAATAAATCCCATAAAAATATATTCCATCAATCTTTAATAGAAGTAGTTTTTTTTTTTAATTTTGTTTTTCGAGTTTTTTGCCACAAAGTGACGTCACATACGCCAATAAATTTTAGGTTCTACGGTTTACGAAAAAGCCTCGTCTATTATATTTAAAGGTCTAAGAAACAGATAGCGGAATTTTAGCATTCAGAAATTATCAAGAGAGGGGCAAATCTAAAATTGAAGTTTTGAATTTTCCACTTGGATGAGACAATATGTTTCGTGTTTTTTCAATCTTGTTAATTTTTTTAAACAAAATAACATACATACAAAAAATCAAAAGAAGACAGCTTGACCAAAAAAGACTTGTAATTATTAGTAAAGAAAAATATTACATTGGATTTTTTACATTTTATAAACAATATTTTATATATTAAAATATTTTCTTATATTAAAAATAAGAAAATATTTTATACATAAACAAATAACATATTTGTTTATATATAACGTTTATATAAGGATGGCTAAGGGTCAAACCTGCCTATACAATAAAGTTTAAAAAAAAATTAGTTTATATTAAAAAACGGTTTATAAAATGTTTCTTTGCACACACCGATATAGTATACTTAAAATTTTTAAATGTACTGAACTGCAATTACTTTCAATTTTTTTTGGTTTAGTGGCATTTGTTAAGAGCTTTTTGCGTCAATTATCTCATTTCAACGTATTGGTTCTATTATTCATTCTGCAGCCGTTTTTCAAAACGTTTTAAGGTAAAAAAAATCAGTTTTAACTTTTTTACAAAATAAGCTAGTTTTGATGTCTACAAACATTAAATACATATTTTCAAAGAGTTCTGAAAATAATCTAAAAAAGTATTAGTTTCCAAAAACATTTAACAAAGACTTTCTCTTAATAATTTTTTTTATTGCGTTTTTCTCTAAATACGTAATAAGGGGCTGTCCATAAACGGCGTCAAGCATCTAGGGGAGAGGGTCCAGACTTTGGTGACGATCTGTGACAAGAGGGAGGGAAGGGGTTGAAGAAATGCAACGTCACAAAAAATATTTTATATATTAAAATATTTTTTATATTAAAAATTATAAAATATTTTATATGATAAAATATTTTCTTATATTAAAAAAAAACTTAACGCATGGTAGCCATCTGAACAAGAGAGGTGTTACGATTCATGACAGTGCAGGGACCACTTTTGAATTTGATCAGGTTTGATTGTAAATAATTTTCCATTAGAGGCAGATTACATTGAACACACAGAGTCTGAGTTACAAGAAAAACTCCTCTTGTCTAGGGATCAAGAAATGTCATATACGAACGAGCCAATCTCTAATGCAGATTGTAAAATGAAATGGCAATAAATGCTGTTTGAAACCAAGAAGTTCCTATTTAAGTGTGATAGTTGACAGATTTCTTCAAGTTGTTCAAACAAGCAAAAGTCTTAAAGCTCTAGAGAGAACAACGGACCCAGCCAACGGACCCAGCATGCCTTCAATTTCCATCTTTAGTTGCAGCACAAAATGTAAAAGTTGACAACATTCTTCCCGGCTTTTCAAATCCGTATCGGTCAATTCCATGTGACTTGTCGTACCAATGTTTTTCCCCAGGATACTGGTGTCAACGCTCTACCAGTTTATTCCATAAAAGAGCACTTTTGTTTACCATGGGAAAATAGTTTTTGCTGATTTTTTAAATTTCGGTAATGTTTCATGTTTTATTTGTTATAATTGGTTCAAATAAAATTTAATTACAATAAATTATTTAGTTTGTTATAAATACTTAAACTTGTATTTAGTTGTTAAAATCGTTTTAAGGTTCATTTTTTTTTCAAATATTTCATTTAGAATGCGGAATAGTTGCGAAGTAATAGTTACTTGATAGTAGTAATATAAAAAAGTTTCAATTACTATTATATTTAAATAAAATAAACTATAATTGAACATTTTGAAAATGCTATCTTTTTGGCAATTTTATGAATCACTAGTGAATAACTAATGTTAATTTAATAATAACAAATATAATTATAATTTCATTTATTTTCGCTACCCATTTTCTTTTTCCCATTAAAAATACATACATAACAATAATTTTGAAAAATATTTTGACAACAACAAAAAAATGTGTACAAAGTTAATAAGTAACATTTAAAATAACAATTACAATTAAACACACATTTAAAGTTATAATTACAATTAAACACAAAGTTAAAATATTAACAAGTTTAATTACAAAACATTTAGATATTTTGTTTTTTGAATGATAATAATAATAATAATTTATTATTATGAAAACCTTGATAATGAATTATAAATACGTTTTAGTTACATAAAAAAGTATATATTACAAATACATAAAAAAAACCCGGTGGGAAAAAGATAGCCAAATAATAAAAGACGTGTTTAAAACGTGTAAATCACGTATTAGTACATATATAATACGTTTTAAACGCGTCTTTTACCCCTATGTAGCGACTAACAAGCTATACGCTAGCTAGTTGCTAGCTCATTTCCCATAATTTTGAGTTATAATATATATTTAATATAATTATATATATATATATATATATATATATATATATATATATATATATATATATATATATATATATATATACATATATATATATATATATATATATATATATATATATATATATATATATATATATATATATATATATATATATAATTTATTTATATAATATATATCACACTAAATATGATTTAGTTTTGATATTATTATTGTATATTGTTATTATATAATGTTTACATTGATATTAATTGTATAAAATAATGTTATTTTGTTTTTTTATGACAAGATGTTTTTTGTAATTGTTTTCCTAAATCAAATAGGTTGTTGGGTAAATAGTTTAAACAGACATACTCATATATATATATATATATATATATATATATATATATATATATATATATATATATATATATATATATATATATATATATATATATATATATATATATATATATATATATATATTTATGCGGCCGTCGCGCAGTGGTAAGAGCACTTGCTTAATATGCAGGAGATCCAGGTTTGAAACGAGCTTTGGATATATTATCGCGTAAAGATACCGTCAAACGGGGTAACTTTGAAAGATTTTTGAGCATTTTTTCAAATAAATTCTTTCGTATAAATTTTTTTTTTAATTTTATTTTTTCGATATAACATTATACCTTTCTTTTATAGAATTCCATTAAATAAATTTTTTTTTAGTTTTAGAATATATTTTTTTAAGTCAAAAAAATGTTATCAATCTCAATCCTTCGTTGGGGGTGACTTTGATAGTTTATTATTTCTTAAAAGCTTATTAATTAAGCCATCTTTAGAGTTTTACTAAATTACAACTCAACATGCATATATTTTTAAGATTTTATTGGTAAAATTATAAGTTTAGACAACAAGATTGGTTATCGAATATATTCAGAATGGACAAAAAAAAAACAAAAAAAACAATTTAGTTTTAATATGCTAAACTTAACAATATAATATATCAATAGCATCATTAGAGTAATTGCAATAAGCAGTTATAAAATATTACTAACAAAAAAAAAAGTACTAATTGTATATAAATATGAAATACTAATGTACTTTACTTGTTTAACTCCATTTAATATAAAAAAAAACAAAAAAACCTAAAAAATCACATTTTCTGAAGATTTTACAACAAATGTTATTAAAACTGGACTAGATATTAGTTGTTCTGTGTAGTACCTCTAAACTGCTTTAGGGTACTAATTAGTAAAATAAATCTTTGAAAGACAGTGTTAATTTTATTACAGATATTATTACTGTTGGCTAAATATGCACTAGATATTAAGATGCACCTCTGGATATATCAAGTCAGTAATAAAAAAAGCAAACAACAACCAAACTCGTGGAAGAAGTGAATATATAACTCTCCTCTCAAAAATAACAGCTAATTATGTCATTAAGTCAATTTCTATACTTATTAAAAACAAATCAAGAAGATATTATAAAATCTGGTTTGTATTCAATTCAAATTGATACTACCCAAGATGTTTCAGTCACTGACATTTGTTCAGTGATAGTAAGATATGTTTCTTCAGAATATAAAATTGTGGTAGAGTCTACTATACATGAAAGAGTATTATCGTTTTTAAATCCAAAAAAAACTTCTGGTCAAGCATTATGTGATTTGGTGTCAAATAATTTATCTGAAAATATGATAGATGTAAAAAAATGTGTTGGTTCTTCAACAGATGGGTCATCAAATATGATTGGACAATATAATGGTTTTTCTAAATGGTTTGAAAAAGAGTGTCAAAGTCAACTTCATGTGTGTTGTTATGCACATTGTCTTAATTTGGTTATCATGGAAACTACGGCGGTTTCAACTCCAGCTGTATTTTTGTTTGGTCTGTTAAATAGTTGTGCTGTATTTTTTAGAGATTCACACAAACGAATGGACTTATGGCGTGATATAACAACAGATTATCGAGTGTTAAACCTAATTGAACAAACAAGATGGCGGGTTAAAGATCATGCATTAAAAAAGATGTTTGGTTCGTTTAAAGAACCGTCTAACTCGTTTTATGTAACTATCATAAATATATTGTCAATTATTTCTTCTAACAGTGAAAATTTCAATAAAAATTGTAGATATACTGCAACAATGTTATTAAAGTCTCTTATAAAGTTTGAAACAATTTTTACTGCACAGTTATATCTGAAAATATTTCAGCAAACAACACCATTATCTAAGAACTTGCAGACAAACGGCTTGTATATTTTTCAAGCTCAACAGATGGTAAATTCAACGTTAGAGTGTCTAAGAAGTGAAGCTAGAAATTTTGATGATGTTTTAATAGCTGCTAAATGTTTTGTTTCTTGGGCTAGTGATTTGATTGAAATTGAAAATGATATTGATGTTGTTATTCAAGATTCTCTTCCAAATGAACGTGCACTTGTAAGGAAAACAATTGATGGTGAAAATAGTAACAATGATCCAAATTATGCAGCTATTGATTTATAGAAACTTAATGTTCATAACACACCTATGGATACAGTTATTTATAAACTTGAGCAACGTTTCGCTAAACATTCAAAAATATGCTCAGATTTTTCTTGTTTAGATCCTCGTCAATTTTCAAAAAAATTACGAAAAAATGCTCTTTTTAAAATTAGTAAAGTACTTGGGTTTGAAAATTCTACGGTTTTAAGAGATGAATTTGAAGATTTTATTAAAAAATGGAATAAACTTAAATTAAATTTACCTGAAGTTTATGCAAGTTATAACCCAAATGAAGACACTGAGCTACCAAAGTTACATTTGGAAGAAAATAAAATTGAACAAAAAAACTGCAAAACAAATACTCGCTGTTTTAATTGTTTTCTTTGTTGTTTCAATGCTTTGCTTCAGTACAGATTATTTGTTGAGTCGTACAGCCATTTATTTTTGACTTATAAATATACCTTGACTTTGTCTTGCACCCAAGTAGACTGTGAAAAAGGTTTTTCTACCTTAAATTATATAAAAAATTGTCTACGGAATCGTTTATTATTTGGCAATTTGGATGCTTGGATCTTAATGAATTTAAATAAAGACATTTTAGAAAAATTAACACACGACAACATAATTGATAAAGTTGTAAAATATAGTTCTTTACTTAAAAAAGTTTTAATAATTTAGACGATTATACCACATTAGTTATTAAACATAATGGTTTCTTTATTTGTATTATTTTATTAATGTTTTACAGAGTTTCCTCTCTTCATTAAAAACCTTAAATAGTTAAAAACTTTGAACTCATTAAATAACCTCAGAAGATTGAGAATGATTCTCTTCTTGAGTAATGAGTTTCTCCTAAATTTTTTTTTTAATGTTTTGCTTTTTTAATTTAATCTCCTTGAAATTAAGGCAAGTTTAACAAAGCCTAAAAACTTGTGAAAAGTCGTTTATTAGAACTAGATATCTTTTTAGAAGAAACCTTGGGCTGTTTTATTTGGGTGCGAGATCGCCTGTCAATACACCCCCGCCCCCTCGTTAATTGGATTATAGAAAAAACTGTCATCCATCCTTTTTATTATAATTAATAAAAGACATTTAAAAAAAACAAGAAGAGCAAATAAGATGTTACTATTTGATGAGGCCGGTCACTAATAGTTTTCCCGGTCCATGTTTTAGAGCTAGTGCAACCCTGGTGACAAGACAGTAAGGTCTTCTTGGGGCATCTAAATAACAATAAAAAAAAGTTATACTTACCGCTAACTAGCTACTATCCTATTTACACTAATATTTGATGATAATCTGTGTTTCCTATCGACTATTTAAAGCATGAGCAAGTCTATTTAACTTAGTTTTCATATATTATATATTTATTTAGTTATATATTCTTGCTTAAATGTAAATATAACTAAAATTCTAGTGTTTATACAATGTCATAAGATTCAAAAAAATATAAATGATAAAAAATTTCTTATGTTTTATTTACTTATTTAAACCCTCCATTTAAAATTCCAAACTTAAATTATACGTTCTTAATTTAATGATTTTGCATCGCTGCGCTTTAATGTCTTCAGGCAGTTTTAGCAAACTTTTTAAACTATTTAAAACTATTTAAAATACGGCGATACGCATAACTTAAGAAGTGAGAGTAAAACTTTCGACTCTCTGAAACACTTATTTAATTGAATGAGTAAATATGTAGAAAAGTAAGTGTCATGACAAGAAATAATTGTGTTTGACTCCCCTCCCCCCTCCCCCCTAACTAGCTACTATCCTATTTACACTAATATTTGATGATAATCTGTGTTTCCTATCGACTATTTAAAGCATGAGCAAGTCTATTTAACTTAGTTTTCATATATTATATATTTATTTAGTTATATATTCTTGCTTAAATGTAAATATAACTAAAATTCTAGTGTTTATACAATGTCATAAGATTCAAAAAAATATAAATGATAAAAAATTTCTTATGTTTTATTTACTTATTTAAACCCTCCATTTAAAATTCCAAACTTAAATTATACGTTCTTAATTTAATGATTTTGCATCGCTGCGCTTTAATGTCTTCAGGCAGTTTTAGCAAACTTTTTAAACTATTTAAAACTATTTAAAATACGGCGATACGCATAACTTAAGAAGTGAGAGTAAAACTTTCGACTCTCTGAAACACTTATTTAATTGAATGAGTAAATATGTAGAAAAGTAAGTGTCATGACAAGAAATAATTGTGTTTGACTCCCCTCCCCCCTCCCCCCTAAAAGCGTGACGAACTTTAAAGATGACCCATTAATTTTTGTTCAAAAATCATTCTATTTTTAAAACTAAGATTGCTTGTGGGTTTATATTTTTTATTAATTTTTGAAAATACTTTTTTTTAAAAAAAGGTTTGAGTTTAATATTAATACAGCGTAACTTATTTGTAATGACTTAAAAGTAGAAAATAAAATACAGTAAAAACATTTGCTCAAAAATGTAATCTTTTTTGTACTAAAAATTAAAAAATAAACTTTTTAATTTAAATTTAATAGTTTAGTAAACTAAAGATTGACAGGAATGTTTTTAAATAAACCTTGCAGACCTGTCAATCTTTAGTTTACTGAACTATTAAATTTAAATTAAAAAGTTTATTTTCTACTTTTTAGTACAAAAAAAGTTATATTTTTGAGCAAATTTTTTAGCTATACTTTATTAAATAACAAGAAAATAAAATTAAAAAGTTACACTGTTATTTTACTATGTTGAATTTACGTAATTTTTTTAAAAATAGATTTATTTATTTATTTTAAAACAAAGTATAGCAAAAAAAAATAAAAAATGTGTCTTATTTATGATAATTTTATTATGTTTAAAACTATTTAAGAAAATGATCCGAAATTTTATATTGTATTAAACACAGTTTTGAACAGAGCTGGAAAAAACCTTTTTTTTATTATTTCAGAAAGTGGGTTTTTGGGTTGTTTGGGTATTTTTTTTTTTTTTTTTTTTTAAATGCTAGATACCATTATCAAAATAAAAAAACCAAAGATTAATGACTGCATGACAAGCATAATTAGGAGATTTACAGAAAATTCAATGAATATCAAAACGAAATTGTTTAAGATATTAAAATTTTAGCAAAAATGTCATAATAATAGTTTTCAAAACTTACACGGTAAAAACAAAAAACCCAATAAACCCTGAAATTCTATTTCATTGGGTTTTTTCAAAAAACCCAAAAAACTCAAAACCCAAAAAGCCCACTTTGTCCAGCCCTGATTTTGAAAGAGATTTTAGTAACAAAGTGATTCAAAGAAAATCTTGCAGCATAATTATGCTGCAAGATTTTCTTTGAATCACTTTGTTACTAAAATCTATTTTTTCAAATGCACTGCAGTTTCATGTGATGATACCAATATCTGTAAATTACAAATTAAAAGTAAGAGTATTACAGTGTAATACACTTACTTTTAATTTGTACGGAATATATAACAGAAAAGCTTAACATAAAGAATTTTTCTTATTTAAAAAATATGAAGTTAAGAGCGAGAAAGGTGCTTCTGTGTTATTGTTACTTTTTAAATCTTTTTTCTGAGAAATATTAATAAAACTTCAGCAATTTTTATATACGTATACCTTAGTTATTCATTTTTAAGTGATTTATTGTCCTTCATTCACCTATTTAAATTTGTAATTATTAAAGTTTTTAAATAACTGAAAATGATTGTACATTAAACACATTAATAAATAATTACGTAATACGTATTACGTATTACGGTGTGTTTGATCAATGGTTTAACTATCATCAAAATTTTCAAGAAACTGTCATATAACAAATTTTAGTTTTTTATATCAAACTTAGTGATATCTTATATAAATTAGTTGATTTTTGCTTATTATTATATATTTTGCATATTCTTTAAAAGATCGTCTTATAAACCATATCTTAAAAATCATATCCTAAAATCTGCTTCTACTCTTGAACATTCTCTAATTTCATTGTTAAAACTACAAAAAGTAATACTTCAAACTTTTCAGAACACTTCATAACAACTTTAAAACTACGTAATTGAAAAAGGGGTAGCAGTGTTGTTTAAATACATCTTTTTAGAAATTTAAATTTGGCACAAAGTTAACCCTATTTTAAAACAATTTTAGTCACTGAATTTTTTTATTTCGTAGAACACAGTTTTTAGTTTTTGTTGGTCTGTTAAAGTATTTATGTCTGAAGGTTTATAGAACTTTATTTTGTAGTTTAAGAAATATTTGCTGATCTCAAAAAATAAAAGGAAACATCATTAAAAAAACGTACGTAGGAGGTCATTTTCTCAATTCCTTCTCCTCCCGTGTGTTTATTTAAATAACCAAACAAATAATTTTTATTAAAAAAATCACAAAGCCATAGGTTTTGTATTTTTTAGATAAAATTATTCGCCTTATTATCATCTTTTTAAAAGTCAAATTATTGTTAGAGTTTTCATTTAATTGATCAACATCGCTGCTCTCGACTGGTGTGATATTGATATCTTAATACTTTTATTTACGTCAGTTTTTTTCATATTAAAGGATCTGTTTCTGTTAACGGAACAATATGTCTTATTTAGTAATCTGTTGTAGGAATTTTAAATACGGGTTAATTTATTTTCATATATATATATATATATATATATATATATATATATATATATATATATATATATATATATATATATATATATATATATATATATATATATATATATATATATATATATATATAGATTTATTTTTTGTTATTAAAAGTAATGTAAGTAGAGTAACATACAACAGCTTGAGAGTTATATTGCTTTAAAAAAAATAGTGTGATTCTTAATGGATCCATGGTAAAAAAAATGAAAAAAAAAAGTTTTTTTTAATTGTTTTTATTAGATAAACTACCACCTATCCTTCATAAGAAAGTGATTTTTATTCATTCTTTACATTAAAAACCAGTTTAAAACAGCAAATGCGTCATCTTATTTATGCGTCAATTATTGTTCATAGCAACGCGCATAGCAACAAAAACAGTTAGTCAATTCCTTTATATATACTCACATTACATTGGTGATGAAGATACTAATTCCTTTTAAAAAGTTTTGGAGGCTATACCTTATGGAGAAGAATTAATTCCAATTAAGCTTGAGTGCGTGGGCTATGTCTGAAAAAGAATGGGGACAAGACTAGGAAAACTTCGTCATGATTACAGAGGTAAAAAATTAGATGACAATGAACCAATTTCTGGAAAAGGAAGATTAACTGATAAAATAATAAACAAGGTGCAAAATTACTATGGAATTGCTATACTGCTAATATTGGCTCATTATATGCTATGAAAGAATCAGCGTTAGATGTTTGTGGCATTGTAGCGATATTCCTAATATTGTTTAGAGGTACCTGTTTTGTTCCCGCAATTTAGATAGTTGGTGCAAATGGCAGAGGAACCTAATAACTGGTCAAAAAACATTTAAAGCCTGCACCAGTTAGCCTCTCATTATAAAACATATAGTTGAAACAAACATTAGAAATATGTGTTGCATCAGCTGTTTTAACATATAATGATGGTTTATTAGGATATGAAAAGTTATTTAAACATCTTAATATTTTGTTTGGAAAATATAGCATTGCAGGAGCTCATAATATGGAACTTTCAAGGGTAAAAAATATGAACAAAATAAGTAAGGCACCTCAAGTTATTTATAGAAAAAAACTAAGAGCTTGTAGAAAAGGTTTCATAGACATGGGAAAAGAAACTGATGATTCTTAATCATGTTTTGTAGGAAATTATTAAATACTAAATTTTTTTTGCATTTTTTTTCGTTCTTAATTTTTAAGAATGCATCAATCTTACAACTATAGAACTATATCTCAAGATACGCATATAGATAAAGGTTCAAATTTTCAATTTATACTTTAAGGTAGTGCCAGAAGCAGGATTTTTAGAATAAGTTTTTTTTTATTATTGAAAAATATCTATTTCTCTATCATTTTTTAATCAAATTTTTGGATTATTCACTAATTTAGGAGCCATTTTTAAAAGGGCATAAAAATATAAAATAATCCTGCTTCAGGCACTTTATCAATGCGTTTTCTCCAATTTGTAATTTTTTTAGCTTGAGTACTTTTTAAGCATCAGTTGTTTTAAATAACTCACTTTTTTCGCATTTTTATGCTGATTCAGCATTTCAAGATTATAGCTTTTTTTATTTTGTAAAATTTTTTTATTGTTACTGTAACATTAATTGTTCAGATTTTAATTTAAAAAAATTAAATCACAGTATTGTAGTTTATTTCTCTCCTCCGGCCTATGCAATGTAGAGATATTAATAATGAAGTTGTTTTTTTATATTATTTTTTACAATTTTTTGCCTACTGTTAAATAATACTGTTAAATATCGAAGTAAAAAAAAAGAGAAAAACAAAAACGAAAAAATCAAAAATCAAACAACAAAGAGATTATTTCAAAAATGTTAAATAAAGAAGAGTTTAAAAACAAAACTTTTCAAAATTGAATCTGGGCATATTAGTTTAAAAAGCGATTTATATCTAATTTTAATTTGAGGGTTTTATTTCTTTTGCACCAGATTTGTTTGATTTCTTTTAGAAATGCATCTAAACTATCGTTTTCTCTTGCAAATTGGTATTCCTCATTCAGTATTTTTTTAATTCTGCTTTGAAATTCTACCAAGAGTGCAATCCTTGAAAACTTTTTATTTTCATGAAACGATCTTTGTCTGTTACAATAAATTTTATATAAACACTCGTTTAATATAATTCTTCCAATATTACATAATAATAAAATTTGTGATGGTGCAAAAAGAAATGTTTTGAATGTATTTTTTAGATGTGGGATTTGAGTGTATATTTTGTTAATGAGTAAAATTGAGTATTTTATTAAAGGCTGAACTTTTTTACAGTTATAAATCATGTGTGGTAGGTTTTCTTTTGTTTTCATACATTGGGGACTCTTTTGGAAGATTTCATTATTTGGTTGTTTAAAATGTATTAACTTGTATTGTTTTACATCTGCTTTGTTATTTGTGTTGTTTTTGTGTGTTGTTAGAAATAGTTTGACCCATTCTTTATCTGTAATGTTACGCATACTTTTTTTGAAATAATGTTTCCATTTCGAAAGGTTTACAGTAGTTTTATATTAAAAATTAAATCATGAATATTAAAGATTTTAGTTTTTTTACCATAGATTCACCTTACACTAACAATAAAGATGTGGCTAAAAGATGTGAATTTTTTGCTTGTACATTCAAAGTTATCATAAAAAGTTATGAAAAAGACATAATCCTAAACCCTGATATTTGGGATGCTAATATTATTGTTAAACCATTTAGGCTTCATCGTGTTACCTCAAGAAACGAAACACCACAGCAGAGTGCAGTTAATACGCTACACTCTGCACAACCAACTCAACAAATATTTTCTACATCTAAAGAACAACCATCCTTTGCACAGCAACATTCTTACTCAACTCGAATACTAAATTCTAATTCAAAATGGATAGAAACATAGAAAGTAAAACCTTTGAAAATATTTCTTTTTGTGCATATAACTGCCAAAGTTTTAAATCGAACTCAATTTATATTTCCGAACTGGTCAAATCATTTGATATTATTTTTCTATCGGAACATTGGCTTTTGAATATTGAAGTTTTTGTGCTAAAAAACATAGCATTGCCGACACATAAAGTATTTTTTCATGCGGCAGAAAAAAAAGCATTTGGAAGACCATTTGGAGGAAAAGCATTCATTATTAAAAAAGATGTTTTACTGTCTCCTCACATAATCTATGAAGATGACAATATTCTCGCTATTAAAGGTAAAAATAAGTGTCACAATCTAGTCTTTATTGGTATTTATCTCACATCATGTCGAAATAACGAGGAATCCTTTTCAAAGTACGAACAAGAATTAAACCTAATTACTTCAATTGTAAAAAACTACAAAGATGTTAGTGAATGTATTATTGCTGGAGATTTTCAGTCTTTTTCCGAAACACTCTACGATTCTGAGATCCGTAATAATAAAAAACGTAATAAATTCTCTAATCATCTAACTAATTTCATTAAATCAAATAAGCTCTCATTTATCGATATAATCAGTGGCGCTGGTCCAACATACACCTATCAGCATAAAACTCTATCTAACTCATCGTATATCAATCACATCGCAGCTCTAAAAGAGTCATCCTTATTATTTATAAATACAGGCGTTATTTCTCCTTCTCCTTTTAATTTTAGTGATCACTTACCAATCGCTACAAATATCGTCGTTACACATACTAATCTATTAACCGTAATAAATAGCATAATGCATAAATATAATTATATTCCAAAATATGCATGGAATAACGAAAAATTCATTAACATATATAATCATAACCTCTCCGTAGCTTTCAACTACTACACCTTCAATGAAGAAGAAATTGAACAAGAATTAAAACAAACATGCGAAAAAATCCAAAATGCTGCTTTGTTAGCAGTTAAGCAGTGCTTTAAACAACAAATCTGTAAGTATTCCAAATCATGGTGGACAACGGACCTTAAAAAATGCAAAGAAAATCTTTCATTTAACTATAAACAATGGCAAAAATCTAATTATAATAAAACACAAGAATACATTGAATACAAAAGATACATCTTTTCACGCAAAAACTTCCGTAAAGCAGTTAAAGCAGCTCATAACAAAAAGATCCACGAAAAAACTATAAATATTGAAAATCTCCGAACCACTAATCCTCAGAGGTTCTGGGATAACATCCGTAAAATCAAAACTAAAGCAACAGCTCGATTATTTACAATTAACAAATTACAAAATATAAAAGATATCGTTCAAGAATTTAGACAACATTTTCAAACTTTTCTCAATACGCCTCTTATTTTAAATAATGACCATAATACTTCTCAAATTCCACCTCTAAGTAAAGAGCCTAATTCACTAATCATAACATCAGCTGATATTATAAGTTGCATCTCACAATTAAATAGTAATAAGTCCCCAGATAGCTATGGGTTAAATGCTGAACACCTTAAAAACTCTCATAATAATAATCTTCTTTTGTGGCTCGCTAAATTTTATAACAGTATTCTATCGAATGGAAAAGTACCAAATGATCTATCAACTTCAACAATTATTCCACTTGTTAAGTCATAAAAAAAATCTCTTAATAATCCAGATAATTATCGAGGAATTAGTATTTTACCTATCTTTACTAAACTTCTACAGTATCTAATACTACGAATATGTCCTAGTATAACAGATAGCCATTCCCATCAATTTGGTTTAAAAAAAAACAGTTCTGCACTCCACGCAGAATTTTTACTGAGCGAAACTGTTATGCACTATAAAAACAATAACACGCCTTTATATATGTGCAGTTTAGATGCTAATAAAGCTTTTGATACTTGCAACTGGGATTTGCTATTTGAGATGCTGTATTTCCAAAAAAAACTTCCGTTGTCTGTAGTACGCACAATATCATCCCTTTATCATTCTGGTTCTGCAAACATATTCTATCAAGGTGTTACCTCAAATCAATTCAGTCTATCACAAGGGGTGCGACAAGGGTCTATTCTATCGCCACATTTATATAACATTTATACTGAAAGCATCCTAAATGAAATTGTCTCAGAATGTAAAGTAGGATCGACAATAAATGGAATTTATACTGGTGTAATTGCATACGCAGATGATGTAGTTTTGCTAAGCCCCACAATATCTGGTCTGCAGGAACTGATTAGCAGATTTCAAACATATGGAGTAGCAAACTTTATCAAGCTAAACAGTGAGAAAACAGAATTTCTGATTTCTGGAAAAAGTTATATTCCTAACAACGTTGTTAAAATTAATGGAGTATCTATATATCTTCAAAATAAATTAAAACATCTGGGTTTTCAATGGGAAAACGATACCAGCAAAAATAAAATTGCAACACTCCGAAAGAAAAATTTAAATGAGTGTATAACTCATTTTCAATCAGTTGCAAAAGCTCTAATCGACAGTGGGATTCGTTACTGCCAGCCATCAACAATTGTTCATCTGTACAATACATTAACAGTGCCGAAGCTTATATATGGTCTTGAACTATGTAAATATGATACTAATTTTCTCAGCAATATAGACGCTGTTGGAAGAGCAGTCTTAAAATCATTTTTTTGTATTTCGAAGTACAGTAAAAATTACCTTCATTCTTTTTTTAAAACAGAAGATATCTCAACTATTCTCCTTAGAAACAAAGTTAATCTTTTTATCAGGGTGCTGAAAAATCAAACTTGTTACTCACTGATAGTTAATCAAATACAGGAAACACAGAATAAAAAATCCTTTACAAACGAAGTATTTGATGCATGCAACACACTTGATTTAAATTTCATACAGTGCATGTTAAATGGCAAAAAAATTAAATTGACGCAACCCATCGCTACAAACTAATATTATGCTAATATTAAAAGAAACATTCCAGTTTTGGAATTTTAAAGAAAAGAGAGAGGCGTTTAAAATCTTGATGGAGGAGAATGTTCCTAGAACTCTGTCCCAATAATATGTGGAAAACAAACCAGCTGTTTATAAGCATTTATTGCTAACAACTACAAGAGCCGTGTTGTTTTAGCTGATTTTTAATTTATTGTTTGACTATTTAAATATTATTTTACCTGTAATTTACTACCGGGTGATAAAGAGAAAATATAATATAATAAATTATTATTTTATATTTTTTGTTGAAATATTTAAAGAATACCCAAATATTACGATGATAAAACGCACATTTTTGAAACAAAAAAATGAATTATAAATTTATATAATAATTATAATTTTACTGCAATAAAAAATGTTTGAAAATTTTAAGTAAAATTTTAAAAAAATGTTTTAACCCTATCTGATACTGTGGCATTATATTTTAAAATATACTTTATTTTCGGATTATTTTACCTGTAAAATAATCTATAAATATATATATATATATATATATTTATATATATATATATATATATATATATATATATATATATATATATATATATATATATATATATATATATATATATATATATATATATATATATATATATTTATATATATATATATATATATATATATATATATATATATATGTATATATATATATATATATATATGTATATATATATATATATATAAATATATATATATATATATATATATATATATATATATATACATATATATATATATATATATATATATATATATATATATATATATATATATATATATATATATATATATATATATATATATATATAAAACATAACTTACATGAGCTTCCTGAATCAAAAGAACAATAACAGCAATACCAGTGAAAACATAAATCCTTACATAAGCTGCCCTGTATAGTTAAATATTATATATATATATATATATATATATATATATATATATATATATATATATATATATATATATATATACATATATATATATATATATATATATATATATATATATATATATATATATATATATATATATATATATATATATATATATATATATATATATATATATATATATATATATATATATATATATATATATAAACTAAATTCAAGCAAGAGCTAAATATCATTCAAAACATTAAAAAGTGATGTGCTTCTTTTGCCTCAATGAATACAGAAAATGTGCTCTACTAGATTGTAAGCCAGAATCAGTAAAATTAGTAATAGAATTTGTGGATCATAGGTTTAATGTAGAAACTAATTTTCGACTATCTAACATATTTAGAACTTGTTTTAAAAGATTGCATTTAGTTAATAGTTTTAAAAGATTGCATTTAGTAAATAAGGTTTTATCATTTTTAAGTTTATCAGTTACTTTAAAGTTTGTACTTTTAAAAACTTTTTATAAAAATATGAGCATAAGTAAATCAGTGGAAGAGTCCACAAAAAAAAATTTGTTTTAAAAAAAATAGAAAAGAGTATTTGTAGATAAATCATTGTGTGAGTGTCCAATTTTAAGGATTGAAAAAAATACAAGAAGCCATAAAAGTTAAAGTCTATAAGAATTTATAAATAAAACTATTTCTAAACAAAGAAACATTGTTGACCTTGATAAGTTATTTTTCTTGCAATGTAATCAGAAGTTATGGAAGGGTATTGGCCAGAGAGATTAAATTCAAAATCTGCAGTATTTCATACAATCCGAAGGTTCAAAGATTTCCCATGGAGTTGTATCTTTAGTAGTGAAGAAATAGGCTACGAAAGTGGGAAGTAAAACACTAAATCTTGCAACAAGTAAATTTCATTTTAAACGTGATTAAGTAAATTTTCAAATAAAATATTTTAATGAAAAATTAATGTCTGAAAAGATGGTAAGTCAATGCAAATCAACAGTTTTCAAATTAGGCACCTCTTAAAAGGAAAGCAGTTTTTCCAATGATACCTATAAATTGTATGATGACTGAGATTAGGAAGGACTTCGGAAGTCAAGGTATTAATCCGATCGTATCAAAGATCATCAAATACATTTTTTCTTAAGAAGTATTATTATAATCAGACTCTTTTGAATTTCAACTCACTTATAAGGTATTACGTAAGCTACTACGTATATTAACATTGAAATAAGCATAATATATCTTTCCAAAATAGCTACACATGTTATGCTATATATTCTTTAGGTCGCTAAAAAGAAGGTTTTGGAACTAATTTCAAAAGATGTGGTATATGTTCCTGAACCGTGGAAACTAATAGAAGCAATCAAAGAGACCTGAACCCATTCTGTTGCTTCATTAGTGTGAATTTGATAGCAATCAAGTTTCTTTAAATGTTGTCATTAACATTTTTGATTCAGAGTATTCAACTAGCTATAACAATTTTAAGTACACTAGCGTCAATAAAGTATTAACTTTATCCACTGCGCGTGGAGTTGACCAATTACAACAGACCGTTTACAACTTAAAAAAATTGATCAAGACAAAAAAAATTAAATGAACTGAAGTTTTAAGTGGCAGCAAATACTAATTTAAGCAACACTATGTTGGGTCTTTCAGTGAAGCTATTTTATTAGAAATCAAATTACTTATATATATTAAATACTTATATATAATATTGATATATAAGCGTTTTAAGTTTAAATAAAATTTGTTAAAAAATTTTATTAAACTTTTATTGTTGAGGGCATGGAGGGAAGTTTGCCCGCTGGTATTGTGAAGGACCGAAAGAGGAATCCATCGGCTAGCTAAAAATATTTCAAAGTCTTAATGCTTGGTACCTAAAGTATGTTGAAGACGACGAGCAGTACAGGAAAATGCAGATTTACAAAAATGTTGCTGGTTGATGTTTGCTACAAGAAAATTCAGAAACTCTGGTGGTTGACATAGTGCCACCTCCTAAACTACATTTGAGCATATTACTATTATTTGAGCATATAGTGACTCAAGTTACAGTTGTGCTAATGGCTGATGAGTTTACTCAAAAGTCCTGACTAAAGTAAGGAGGAAGCTTAGTAAAAGTAGCAATTAATAAGGGAAAAAAGTAGTTAAAAAAAACATCCTACATACAATATTTAAATATTTTCTTTTAGTTGCTAAAAGTTGTTTTGGAATAGAGCAATCACCAGATTTTAGAAAACACATCAAAGATTTTGTCGTGGAAATCTGCAACTTTGAAAACTGTCTTAAAAATCATACTAATTATGCTTTCAGCCTGGGTTAGAAATTTTACCTCATACAAGCACATCTTGCATCTTTTATTGAAAGGAAACAAAACCTTTGGATGTTTTTAGTGAAGAAACCTTTGAATCTGTACACAAAAACATTAATAAAATAATGAAGATATTTGTAACTTCAGAACTTAATAAATCATACGGAGAAATATTGATGAAAATGACAGTCACATATTTAAGTATGAGAGTCTATAGAGTCAGTAGAAAAATTATACAATATAAAAAGAACATTTACATTATGTTTATGACAATTTTAATCATTTAACATTTGTAATTTAGCCGATATGTTATGATGTAAAAGAATATGTCAATTTCCTCTAGCTTTTTTTTGTTAGTTTTTTAGATTTAAAACTTTTTGAAACTTATTTATTTGTTTATTAAACATGAATGTATCAAAGTTACACTTACCAATGCATACACCAATAATCTGCAATGTATCTGCATTAAATATTCATATCACACATTCAATTCCATACACTCTGTGCAGGGTGTTTCATTAAAAAATTGTCAAAATCTCCAATTAAGATGCAGTTTTTATTTTATTTTTAGCTGTTACTCTGTCAAGTTGACATTTATTTTTGCATTACCATGAAATTCAACTTAAAACATCTAAATTGATGCAGTGAAAAGGATTTGGGTTTGTATTCTAATCTTTTTCTTCATTGTTCTGTCTATTCGTTCTCCTTATATTACTCATTTTATCCATTTTATATATTTTATTTAAATATATATATTTTTTTTTATTTAGCTAAAAAATTTTTTTTATGATCTTTATAAGATAATTTATAGCATATATGTTTTCGCTACCGACCTTTTCAAGTTTTTTAAATTTAAAATTTAATAACTTAATAATAATATCCATTAATGTAGGATACTTTTAGTATAAAAAATATTGAAAGTCAACGTTTGTTAAAAAAGAATAAATTATGAGGATGCTCTTTAATACAATGTTGATATGGATATCACAAATGCATCAGAACATTGTTTGAAACCTCATATGTTCAAAATTAAAATGTATTCTAGCTAAATGATCAGTCTATAAATTGAAATCTTGGCTATGAAAATACATGTTTAATATTGCATGACAGACGTGTACAAACAAACGGATATCAACCTACAACCCAATCACAAAATTTTATCGAATTTTAAACTAAACTTTTAAACTTTACCGGAATTCTGAACTTCTTTCTAATTTTTTCTCGTATCATTGCCCGAATAAACACTCCAATACATGATGTTCCTAAGCAACCGTAAATTAAGCAGTTATCTCCAACTTGTTCTGCATTTTTACCAATAATTATTGCTGGTGCACAGTAAGCGATAACAGTTATACCAAAGTCATTGCAGCAGATGCAAAAACCATTTTTAAACCCTGGCATTTCAAATAACAGCGTCTAAAGTATCCACACTACTATATACTCAATGTAAGTTTTGTTCGATGGGAATTTCTTTTACATATAGAACAAAGACAAAAATAAAATATTTGTTTATTTCGTTGATTAAGTTAGTATTAATGAACAATAAGCTTTAGTTTATTCAAATATATCTGTTGTAATATGCCTCGAAACTGGGTTTTTAAAAAATAGTTTATAAATTACAAAAGAATGCTTAAAATAAATTCCTTTTGTTAAAAAACAAATGATATCAAACATACAAAGATTACAATCTATTTTTCATTAATAGAAAACTATAAAACCGCATCACACATTAAAAATAAACATTAAATCAGTAATTATAAAGAATCGAATGTTGTTTATAGTAACAAAAATAGTTTAGAAAAACTCTTGCTATTTTATTTACAATTAAACAATTTGAAAATATTTTAAACTTGTTGCTGCATGTCACTACTACTAATTTTTAATTTTAAATAAATTTCTAATCAACGATAGATTTGATGTAAAAACAAATTAGAGGCTACAGAATAATTAAAAACATTATCAGTTTTGTAAATTTGGATATCATTCTAAAACTAACTGTTTTAAATGTAAAATTACTCTTAATGTAAAATTATTCTTTATAATAAAACTTTTTTTTCATTTCAAAAATTAAAAAAATCAAAAGTATGGAAAAGTAAAAAATCAAAAGTAATGGAAAAGTATTGCATTAAAAATCAAACCATAAAATGGTTCTCAAACTTTCTACATAATAGACAACAATGTGTTATTATGGATCACCTTTACAATTCAAAGCAGTTACAAATAAAATGTGGTGTCCCTCAGGGATCTATTTTAGCTCCTCGTCTATTCCTAATCTACATTAACGACCTTCCTAAAGTCTCATCCAAATTAGATTGCATTATTTTTGCAGATGATACCAATATGTTTTATTCTTCAAATTCTATCAACGACCTCTTTTCAAGCGTAAATTTAAAACTACAAAAATTTAACTCATGTTCAGAGCTAATAAGTTGTCATTAAATTCAAACAAAACCAAGTACATTTTATTTCACCCCACCGATAAAAAAAAAATCATTACCACCAATCTTACCTGTTCTCAGCATAGACAACTCAATTATTGAAAGAACTCATTCGTCTAAATTTCTTGGTGTACTTCTCGATGAAAATTTATCTTGGAATTTTCATATAAACGCTATTAATACAAAAATATCTAAAAATATTGGTCTACTTTTTAAAGCAAGACCTTTTCTGTCTTACGATAATTTAAAATTACTTTATTTTTCAGTTATAAACTGCTATCTATCATACGCCGATATTGCATGGGCTAGTACCCATAAAAGTAAGCTAATTTTACTACATCGACAACATAAACATGCTTTTAGAATGATATTTTATAAAGATAAGCTTACTCATGCAAGTCCATTACTTAAAAATGAATGCTTTAAACCTTTACCAAATCAACATATATTAAAATATTTTGTTTATGTTCAAACATAGAATGGGAATCGTCCCAAGTTGATTCAAAAACAACTTTTTTAATACTAATATAAATAAATTTATTGAGCACAGGGCCGCCGAGAGCTTTTGTGGCGCCCGGGACATAACGTTGAGTAGGCGCCCCTTTAAGCATACATGATTTAAAAAAGAATTTATAGAATTTATTCATGCATGTATATGACTGTAGACGGTTTTAAAATGAATTTTCATAATTGTGGTTTATTTCTATTAAAATCATTTTACAACAAAATTTTCAAAAAATGCGTCTATAAAAAATACAACTAAGCAACGCCAATATAACATAAAGTGTATAATTAGACATTCTTTAGAAATTAAAATAACAAAAAACGGTCTACATAAAACACTCTTTATTTGTTTTTTTACCGGCAAAATTTATTATTGTATCATTATATGAAAGAGTTTAGCCAACACATTTTTGACTGAAAACATCATGAGATCCGAAAGACGTTCTTGTCCCGTTGTGGCCCTACAATAATTCTTTATCAATTTTAGTTTACTAAAGGATCGTTCACCCTCTGCAACAGATACTTGCATTGTATTAAAAATTCGAATTAAAATGCATACATATGGAAAAATAGGCTGCAGACTCTTTGAATGCATTTGGTTAAGAAGGCTCAATGAGTTTCTAGGAATAAAAAACGAAGGTTCCTTCAAACAATTAAGATCCAAAATTTCTTGTATGAAGTTGTCTTATTTGACATCATTAGCGTAGAACTGTGCTAATTCACGAGCTTTGATCTTTTGAGAATCTGGTTCCTGGTTTTTCAGCCAGATAAATGAGAACCTTGAAGAAACACTCTTTACTATGTCAAATCTTGACTGAATTTGATAAATAAAATGATCAAGAGCGACATTAAAGATGTTTCCCTCAAATTGATGTTCGGGGCTCTGATAGCAGAAAGCTGCATTTTCAAGTTCATCGTGATACAGTTTCATTCTCTTCTTTCGTTTTGCCAAAAATTCCGTTTTGAAGCCTAGAGGACCAGCAACAACGTCAAAATATTATTCCATGGTGAGCCGATGCGCTCAAGATTGTTTATTAGCTGTTGAATTAGAATAACTTCGTCATCTATTCTTAGTGAAGTTGACTGGAACAAACGGCTTACTTAATCTACTACTTGAAGAACTTTATATCAAAAGGTCTGAAGCACAACAGACTCAAAGGATTTATAAAAATTTATCAAAGACTTTGCTTGATTTACTTATTTATATATTTTAACCTTGTTTTACTTTTACTTTTTTTAATTTTTTTATCTTTAAAATAACTTTTTAATTTACCCATTTTTTTTTTTCTTTCCGCTTTTCACCTTTGAATAAGCAGATTTGCCATTTGAGATGCAATTGCATAGAGTGACATTGAAATATGCATTTTAATACTTTCGTGAGATAATATGCCAAAATGTAATACTTTCATATTATGCATATATACAAAAATAGTTCTCTCTAAAAAACTCACTGCACTAAACAAAATAATCCGCAAACATGAAAGCCGCCATTGTAACTTAATTAAACTTCTAATTTATTTAATGAAATTATGGGGGCGACTGAATAAGTGCGAATTTCATAACTGCGAATCGGCATAAGTGCGACTGGCATAAGTGCGAACTGGCATAAGTGCGAACTGGCACAAGTGCGAACTGGCATAAGTGCGAATCAATTGCAAAAACTGGAATAAGTGCGAACTGGCACAAGCGCGAACTGGCACAGAAATAATTTTCTAATATTCGTGTTCAAAAATTATGACCATGTAAAGTTTGATCCCCCCTCCTCTTGATTTGAAGAGACATGATACACGTGTACGTGTATCATGTATGTAAAATAGTTAAATGAGTGTAGCGTTGAGCAACCGAACTAGCTTCATCAATTAATTGTTTGTGCTAGGAGGATCAATCTTCATCGCACAAACGGCTAATTGATGTAACTAGTTCGGTGGCTCTATGCTGCACTCATTTATATTAGATTTCTTTTCCGCTAGACATCCTAAATTGGTCTCATATAAAAGTCTTGAGAACGTCGTATCCGGACAAACTAAAGACGTCTTTCTAGACGTCACACAGTAGTGTGTGTGTGTGTGGGGTGGGGGGGATGGGGGGTGGGGGTGGTACTTTATATTTTAATCTAAAGTTTTAAAAGAAGAAAAAACAATAATATAGATTTAGAAGTTACATCATATTATTACTTTATTCTACGCTATCAGGTTCGTATGAAATATTTCAATTTAAAGCTGTTTTCTTTATAAATATTGCATGTATCTAAGTATACTTTCTTAAAATGTTTAACTATATCTATATTACACTTCTAATATACGCTACAATAACTGTTAAAGTGACGTCATTGCAAAATTCAAATTTGATATGTTATTCTGAAACATCTCTTGAAACTATAGAATTTGAGTTGACATTTATACAAATATTTTTATGGCAATACCAACTAGAAAATAAAATTATACTAAAAGAACATGCTTTCCTAAGAGTTATTTTATTATTATCTGGTGACTTAGAACTATGACCTGGACCAATGTATTTGAACCATATTATTTCAGTGATGGAGAAACTTGAAGATATTCTGTATATGAAAGACTTACAATGTTTTCATTTAAATATCTGTGGCCTATGGAACATTTAGCATCATTTATTTGTTTAACTGCAACAAAAGCATTGACAAACCCATAAACCCATATAAGCAAGGACGACCCTAGTAAACTATATCGTATCGAGGGTTCATGCATATCTAAGCAACATACGTAAAAACAGACTGGGTGGATGTGTTGCCGTTTACATATCTAATAAGTTAAACTGGGTAAGACGTAACGATCTCAAATCCAACGAAATAAGCGCGTTTGTTTCGAAAAAATACTTCCAAAGACGAAGAGTATATTGTTTTTTGTCCTATATTGCCCACCGGATGGATCGAAATACCTTAGCCACAATTTCTCTAACCTATTTTCAGTAATGATATCTAAACCTAATTAACTATGGTTTCAAACAACTAATAAAAAGCGCAACCAGAACAACGTTAACATCTTCTACTTTAATTGTCGTAATTTATACAAATAATCTAACTCCGAAATGTAAAGAGAACCTTTTTTTTAGTCATTTTTACGCTGTGGCACATATACAATCGATCTCAATGTACACTACAGCCACGTTTTTATTTTTTGCAGTCTTTAACAGTATGTACTAAATTTTCACGTATTTTACTACATTTAGTTTTTCATAACAATTTTTCCGTTTCAGTTTTTCAGTTTTCATTTTTTGTCTTTTGAAATTAAATTTTAAAATTATATTCATTTCTTAGTTCGGGCAGACAAAAAACTGCTTTTGCATAAATAAAATTACATTTTTTTTTGTTGTTGTTAACTTTATGGCTAATAAAAGGTATTTTTCTAAAATTATGGAAAAGGTTGGGGAGAGGAGGAGAAGAAGGACATTAAATAATACTTTTACGGTTATGTCTTTTTTATTTGATGTTCGAAACCAAACCAAACAAAACCAAACAGTTGTAAGAAAAGTACCTTTAATTTTCAACTTCAATCGAGTATATAATTTTTTTTTTTACAGAAACCTTGCAATTGGGATAAAGCGGGTATGTGTGAGTAGAAGTGGGACAAGCGAGCGGGTGAAGTGAGAACTATATAAAATCATTTATCTAAAATAAGTTGAAAATTAGTTTAAGCAAGCTATTTTAAACTGGTTTTAAATTTCAGTTTATTTTAAATGAAACACAAATAATCAATATTTAAAAGTTTTTGATTACATTTGACTATTGACATGCGGAGTTTCATTCTTTCTTTGAAATATTAATTGATATATCACAATATATGATTTTTTTAAGATTTTTTATTAAAAAAAAAGATTTTTTTAAGATTTTTTATTAAAAAAAAAGTAAAACATTAGTTTTAAATACTAGGGGGTTCTAGATCACCTAAACCCCCTGGTTACAGTTCTATTCGGGCAAAGCGATTATGCGGAACTTGAACTTTACTACATAGAATAAAGACCTTAATGATAATGTTTTAATTGGTTTTAGATTTAATTTAAATATTAGTTTGTTTTTAAGCTAACCCCCTCCCCCATGTGACATTTGGTAACATTTTCTGATACCCCCTCCCCCCTTAAAACTGTCACGTATTAACAGCCCCATATAGGTCTGTAAAAATGATACTTTCATATTGATAATAGTATTAAGTGGCTACAATTTTTTTAAATAATAAACATAATTTTTAATTATTCGACTAACAAAATTGCATTTCGAAATCTCAAATTTAATGTTTTATTATTTATTTATTTTATTTGTAAATATTATGATTCTTTGTAAGTTCAAATAAAAATATTTTTTTGTAAGTTCAAATAAATTTAGTTTTAAATACAACTATACTGTTAAATTTCAACTAAAAAGTTTGTATATGAACATTTATCAAGCAGATCACGCAAATGTTTGTATAAACATAACAACTGTTGCTCGGCAACGAGGACATTTTAACTGTAAATGTGGTATACACATTGTGCAAACCATGTGTCCACAGGGAACAGCAGCGAAGTTTGGAGTATTTTCTAAACAAACAGAACATGTTGTTCCATTAATTTCATCCACTACTCTTGAAGTCTCCGTGACTCCAACAATTTCTGTAGAACTATGTAAGTTTTCTCCGAGTTGGAAGGTATTTTGCACCATAGCTATATCATCTGTATTTTGCACTATAGCTACATCACGTGGTATTGATACATTAAGTTGCTGGGCTTTATCTTGTGGCGGAATTGAATTAGGCTGTGAGGGCTCTATTTGAACTTGCATAAATGATGAAACTGTTTCCAATTCCGGTGGTTGATTTATACGACTAACGCCAAGTTGATTGTTAAATAACGCATCTGCACAATGTGAAACACTTTGTAGAAATTCCAATGAAGTTAGACGTCCGTTGGCCAAATTTTCAGTAGCAACTCTGATTTTACGATTATTTAAAACATATTTCTGCTTTCGTCTTCGACGAATCTGAAGTCCACATTTTTAACGTACTTTATCAAGTTGCTAGACTTCTGCAAACTTTCTTAGTTCTGCTAAAATATTAAAAGAATTAAATGCAAATAAAAAAATAAAAGATAAGTTCAAAAAATTATATTTTTATTTTATATATATATATATATATATATATATATATATATATATATATATATATATATATATATATATATATATATATATATATATACTTATAAAAACCCAAATGTTTGGATGAGCGTTTTAAAAGCGAGGCGAAGCTTTCTTGATCAGAGTTCGTTTTTCTGGGACAACCAAAAACAGAAATTTTGTTACTGCCAATACGCCCAATCCAAAATGTTTCCATATAGGTCATTAAACTTTGACATTTTGCGAAGTCATTTATGCTTAATGACACCACAAACAAATTTGGATTCAAATTGCCTAATGTTGGCTGAATATGGTGAGGCGGTAGCAAAGAAAGACACAATAATAGCTTTATCCATTTCTTCAAATCACTGTGAACTTGCAATTTTAAAAGTCCAAACAATCCAAGATGTTTAAACTTGTTAACCACAGCCTAAATATAAATAATTGTAAACATAAACTTTCAGTACAAATAAATATATATATTTTTTAAATTGTATTTTAATTTAGTTTTAAAATTGCCATTTTATAACAAAGGTTATTGTATGTTTAGTTAAATATTTTTTTGCTTACATTTACGTAATGAAACCAACAGCCTGAAATTTCAGCTAAAGGATATTGAATTTCCAAGGTATTCATCAATGCTTGTTCATAGTCCGTCATTATCCGTAACGGTGACAAATGTGGAACGAGTTCAGCAACTTTGGAAAATGCAAGAGAATACAGCTCTTGCGTTTTTCTAGTCATAAGTATGAAAATAATTGGAATAAACTAAAACAAAAAAATCTTTACTTCTTGATTCTTTACTTGCAGAACAACATTAATAAAAACAACTATAAATTATAAAAAACAGTAGTAATAACAATAATAACAATAATAACAAAAATAATAGTATATGGAGGGTGAACAAGAAAAAACAGGGAATAAATTTGTTTTTTTTTCAATTCATTAAGGTGCTTTAAAAAAATCTAACGGTATTAAAAAACACCGCGGAAAAAATAGAATTCCTTGTTTACACCCTTCTTATATTATCTTTTATTGATTATCTTACATGATCAAGCAAAATGTATCCAAATGTTATCATTTGATAAAACATTCTCGGAACTACCTTAAATGTTCCGTCAACGTGCAAATCAGTCGGTGAAGCAACGACTATTTTCCCGATAAATATGTAAGCATAATCGTTATTTATACGAACGTACCCTTTGTAAAAATCGGTCCCGTCTAAAACTTACTTATGTTGTGTACTCTCAAAGAGTTGTCTAATTGCCCGCAATTGGCTGGTAATTGCGGCTGCACTGATCTACGTCTGCGATACATAGTGTTTTCCATCATTCCAAAAGAAACGTGATGTGCTGATTGGTTACTAGCAGTTTCTTGGTCAAAAATATCTCGCAAACTTCCACTTGTAGTTTCAGCAGCTCGTTTTATTGATTGTTTTAATTTTAAAATTTCTTTTTTTTTCAAAATCTGGCTAATGGTTATGCGGCGTTATTTGTACTAACCCTAGGCTTGGTTCACTTGTTGCACGACTTCTGAAAAATTCATCCTTACATTTGAAACCGCCGCCATACGATTCTATTGCTTTTTTGTCTTTACGATAATAGTAACCATTTTGGTAATAAATTTTTGAGTTTTTTCTTTCGCCTTCGAGTATTTCCATTTTAATGTTTAATTAAAAAAAGAAAAGTTTTCTTTTACTATGAATTTTTTCTAGGACTAGAATTAATTATAAATATGTTAAAATTTAAATGTTTTAACAATCTTTAATCGATTTTTGTACTTTGATATAATAAATTGAAGCGTTAACGTTAAATTTAATAAGAACGTACTAATCGTTCTAACATTTATAAACTAAACTTAAAAAAATTCGATTTTTTTTGACACCAACCAGTTCTTCTTCTTTGTACCGAAATGTTTTATCTGAAAACAAATTAACGAAATTCCATTTTTAACCTAAAGCACTTATTTAAATTACTTTCTCCATTTGAATTTAACTATTTTCTTCACTTCTGTAAATATTATGAAGAAATATGTTTTTTCAAAGTTGAGTTGCAAACTAAAAACTAAATTTTTTTACTACGGAATAATAATTCTTAGTATAAATGTTTTAAATATTTGTTGAATATTGTAGCGAATATAGAGAACAATATTCAGGGCCGGCGCTAGAGTGGTGCAATTAAGATTAAGCTGGTATATCCCTCAGAAAAATAAAATTTTTCAATTTTTTTTTGTTTAATGTTATTTAAAATTTATTAGAGAATCTTTTTTTCTTAAATCTAGCTTTAAAATTAACTTTAGGAAAGCAAACTTTACTAAACCTTACTTGTTTACGCGTCCCTGACAACCTCCATAGCAAATAACGGTTAAATTTTTATTTGGCTATAAAACTCTCCCCAAATAGAGTAAAATGGGGTCAAATGAAATAGTTAAGAATTTTAATTATTTTTTTTTTACGGAAAAATGATTTTAAAAAATTTTTTATAATTTTAAGAGAATATTGAGCTGTATTTAAATATATAAGAATCGGTATATAAAAATATAAAGAAAAATATTTTGTTATACCCTGCCATTCGGTTGTTCCGTATTTCATTTGCGTATTTCGGAAATTGCGTATTTCATTCTCATAATTATATTTTTTGATCCAAGTAATTTTTTCTTATTCGGTTGTTTTTTAAACTATTTTTTTTAAAAAAAACAGTTTAAAAAACAACCGAATAAGAAAAAATTTCATTCATATCATTTCATATTAGAATAGATTTAATAACGATCGATTTAATTCGTTGGGGATGGCCCTGCCCACTGAGTGGGGTAATGTGGGCCTATGTTACTTTTTCGCATTTTTATCATGAAATATAAAACTCATAGTAAAATATGACTTGAGTCATTGAGTATGTATCCAATTTAAACTTTTTGTTCAAAAGTTTAAAGATAATAGTGTTACAATAAATGCGCTAAATGCAAAATAACTTTATGTGTTCAAAACAGCAAATTAGAAAAATAAATAAATTAAACATTTTCAAGTCACTCATAGCAGTTTTCCAAAAAATTTTGGAAATTCAATTAACGCAGTAAACCATAACTTAAAACCATAACATATTAAAAAAATCCAAATATAACTCTCCATATTGAATATATGATATTCCAATTCAAAAAAGTACTTATATAAAGCCTAACCATGATAAAAAAAAATTTAAGGAATAAATTAGACGGATGCTCAAGTAAAAATTGACCAAATGTTCTAGTATTATATATTATAGATTCATTATTCTTTAAAAATGTTTATTTAAAAATAAATTTGATGTGCTAAGATTCAAAACTTCTACTCTCCGGTACTCGTTTCAATGGAAAGATTTTTAATGATCGTCTATATGAATCCGTTGAAAAATAAAATCAGAAAAGCATTGCCAGAGATCTTATTTACATTAGTTTTCATTTTAAAAGTATTTATTGCTGTAAAAGTATTAGATTTTTAACAATGCAATAAATACTGACATATAGGCAAGATTACCCACCCCAACTATGTTATCAATTTAAAAAAAAAAAGGCATATTTTGGTCTTAAAGGAAATTGAACCTAGTTATATAGTTTATTTTCTTTGTGATGAACCATTTTCCATATTTTAGAACCCGTTTTTAATTCATTTTTATTGAAGTTTAAGATTTTTAATTAAAATCTCCTAGTTTAAATGTATACGCCATTTTGAATAAAAAATGTGCTTTAAAAACTCCCTATTAAGCTGATAATTTTAAGGTAATTTTGAGTTTTTTTAAATCTTCAAAAGTGGCCTAAAACCCTCATTACAACGAAAAAAGTTATTTTTCAACTGTTTTCTTACCTGCATAAGGAGCCTACCCAGTGGGCACGGGACATAAAAAAGACGTCTTTTGAACGTTCAAAAGACGTCCAAAACGTTCATAAGACGTTTAAAAAGCGTCTTTTTTACGTCCGTGCCCACTGGGTAGCCTAATTTTTTTATGAAAAAACTCATGAAAAATTTGACGACCCTGCGCGACCTATTTTTTTTAACGTTTGTTAATGTTTGAATCACATTTGATTCAAACATTAGTTTTTCATAAATATTTTGTGGCTTATCATTTGGTTTTAAAACTTTTTTCATACATGACACTACAGACGATGCAGTGCGAATGTATGAATGGTCAATTTTACTGTTTCCGTGTTTCAAATCTGTTACACCACATTTTTCATTGCCTAAATAATAGATAATAGCAATAAGACCTTTGGTAGTTTTTTTATGAACACTTGTTTACTAAAATTCGCGGATGTACAATGTTTTTGGCCTGTAGTAGTTTGGGTAAGATAATAATATTTTTTAAAACCTTTTTTGCTATTCTTAAAACTTATTATTTTTCCATCTATAATGATTGCATTTATAATCGTCTTCATTTACAGACTTCATTTTAAAAACAAACATTCTACCAGCAATAGATAGAATGGGTGCAAACGGAATAAGTTTTACATCGTTGTTTTCGACGTAAACATTTCGACAGCATCATCTGCCGACAGCATCATCTGCCAACATAAAGTCATTTTTATTTTTGATAACATATTCCTCAGTTTTTTGCCTTAACTAATCAATTCTTTTGATGTCGTTGCCTTCATTCTTAAATAAAAAAATACTGATACTACAGACTTTGAAAACCGACTGGCTACCACCAATAACGTGTTATTAAGGACAATAATAAAATAGTTGTTCGATTATTATAGGTTAAAATAACCTATAGGTTATTATTAACCGATAAAACTATAAATATTGACAAACAACTTCTTGCCTATTTTTGTAATAAACTTTAGTTTATTATAATGACACTAATGAATATTTATATTTAATGATTATAGTGTTATTTACACCAGTTGTGGTTGTGCTCTCTTTTGCTTTATTAAATTTTTGAATGAACTTTCAAAAACCAGAAAAGTTTATAAAAAATAACTTCAAACGTACTTTATGGAAACCCATAACTTCGTAAGTACTTTATGGCAACCCAAAAGAAAAAGTTTTTTATAAGTCTTTTCAAATATTAAAATAGTGCTTTTTTTGAATATGTTTATTATAGCATAAATAAATTATTCTAATATTTTTATGAGCTTTCAAAAGCTTTTATAAAACCTTTTATAAAATGAAACTTAAAAATTAAAAAAACCTTTAATAAGGGTATGATACTTACTGTTCTGCTCGACATATCTTCCTGCTGTTTTTAACTAAGCGTACCGAAATAAAATAAAAAGTATAAAAGAGAATTATCATTACAAATAATGGTAATCGTCGGGTTATCAATAATGTAATTAAAAATAATATTTGTGGTCAGTGTAAAAATTATTAATCGTTATTTGGTTTTTTGCACGAGTTGAATATCATCTTCAAACTAATTTTTGAATTTTTAGCATTTGGTTGGTTGTCATTGGATACCGTTTGCTTTAACAATAGCAAAATCAAAATGTGAAGATTAATGTTGATGTAGTTGACATAAAAGTTGTAAAAACTTAATTAAGTATCCACTCAGAGGTTATTTCAGTGGTTATCGGCATGGCCGTAGAGAGGGAGGATTAGGCGGGTATGTTGTCCTGGGGCCCGGCTTTCTTTAAGAGTCCGGAGCAGGACTCTTAAAGAAAGCCGGGCCCCAGGGCAACATACCCGCCTAATCCTCCCTCTCTACGGGAGGAGGAGGAGGAGGGAGGAGGAGAGGGAGGAGGAGGAGGAGGGAGGAGGAGAGGGAGGAGGAAGAGGATAAGACTTTTTTTTTTCTCCCATAAAATGGGAGAAAAAAAAAGTAGCTAATTTGGCATTACATTTCAGCCAAGATAGGGCCCATAAAGAAATTTGCCCCGAGACCCATCTTGGCTCTCTATCAGTTATCAGTGACTTTTATTTTCACAATAATAATTCTGACTTTTTAGCAGTTATGCCAGTTTTTGCAATTGATTTGCACTTATGCTAGTTCGCACTTATGCGAATTCGTAGTTATGCCAATGTTTATAAAATCTTTCAGCGCACTTATGCCAGTTCGCGCTTGTGCCAGTTCGCACTTATGTCAGTTCGCACTTATGTCAATTCGCACTTATGCCAGTTCGCACTTATGCCAATTCGCACTTATGCCGATGTTTGCAAATTCTTTCGGCACACTTATGCCAGTTCGCGTTTGTGCCAGTTTGCACTTATGCCAGTTTTTACAATTGATTCGCACTTATGCCAGTTCGCACTTATGCCAATTCGCACTTATGCCAATGTTTGCAAATTCTTTCGAGGCACTTATGCCAGTTCGTGCTTGTGCCAGTTCGCATTTATGCCAATGTTTTCAAATTCTTTCGGCGCACTTATGTCAGTTCGCGCTTGTGCCAGTTCGCACTTATGCCAATGTTTTCAAATTCTTTCGGCGCACTTATGTCAGTTTGCGCTTGTGCCAGTTCGCACTTATGCCAGTCTTTGCAACTGCTTCGCACTTATGCAGATTCGCAGTTATGAAATTCGCACTTATTCAGCCTCCCCAAATTATGCTATAAAAACATCATATGCAAAAGGGGCATCGAAATGAAAAAATAAAAACTCTTCCAATTTTCTGCAGCTTATCGTGGTCCTTACTTATATAACAAACTAATTCCGAAAAATTTATCAGTATTTCTTGTAGGAAATATTAATTTCTTAAAAACCAAATTAAAAAAACTCATTCTAGAAATAAATATTTACATGGAAATATTCAAATTTATTATGAATAATTAGAAAAATAATAATGTTAAAAAAAAAAAAAAAGCAAAAGGAAAAACTTTAAAAAAAAGTAAACTGAACTTGTTAATAGTATTTATAACAATAATATAGTATTTCATGAAATTAATTATAAGGCCTCTCGATGACAAGACTTACACAGTTTTCTGCGAGTTTCCCTCTGACTACAAAATTCAAGCTAATTTATTTTTATCCCGTTTCTTTTTCACAATACAGTTTGTAATATTACTTTAATTTCCTTACCTCAAATATATCCTTACCTCAAATATATCTCATGTATTTCCTTACCTCAAATATATCTCATGTATTTCCTTACCTCAAATATATCTCATTTATTTCCTTACCTCAAATATATCTCATGTATTTCCTTACCTCAAATAAATCTCATGTATTTCCTTACCTCAAATTTCATGTATTTTGATGTCTCTAGTAATATAAGAAGTATTTTTTTGAATGTATTTGTTGTAATATATTATGTATTGTAAAAACTTGTAAATACTATGTAGTCTTAAAAATATATGAATAAAAAAAAAAGTGTCAATTAATCAATTCAAATAAAATTCAAATCAAATTAAACAAATCAAAATATAACATTTGTATCCTTGTTGTTATAAAATAAAGTTTTTACAATTATTGTTATATTACTTTTGCTATCGAATAAATCATCGATATATCGAATAATATCGAATAAATCATCGATATATCGAATAATATCGAATAAATCATCGATATATCGAATAATATCGAATAAATCATCGATAAATTAAAAACTAATAATGTCATTTAAAATTTTTTTCATAATTTGGGAAAACTAAAAAAACTGAATAACTCTGTGCTCATTTTTCCTTTCACATGATTATTATTGCTATTATTATTATTGCTATTATTGCTATTATTATATTATTAGTTTTTGTCAAGCAACCATTTACAGTTAAAGGTAATTTCCAATAAAATATTTAAAAATATTAAATACAAGTACATTTCATTATTTATAGTAGTTACGAGACCGGAAAACCTAAAGAAGATAAAATTTTATCATCAGTAACCTTTGGTAATAAAAATTGGAAATAAAAGTGTATTTTTAAAAAAATCATGTAACGAATCTTGATTGACAATAAGTTCGATTATGTTCTTTTTAAAATTTTGAGAGGTATTGGCTTCTTTAAGTTTACAACTCAGGCTTGTAAAGTGGTTTCATAGCATTGGGCCACGATAGAAATTGGCAAAGCTCGTAAGTTTTGATGTACGGAAAGGTTTTTAAAAATCTTCCGGTAGACCGAGTGTTTTATCGGTTTTATGTTTTAGGTAAAATATTTTTGAAAACTTTCGGCGTTTTTTTTGACTGATGTTAAAACATAAATTGTATAATTTTGAAAATATTTAGTTCATAAATATCAAGTGCCCTCATGCTTTTTAGAAGAGGTTTAGGATTTGTGAAGCAATTTTGAAAATGAAGAATGCGTGCTGCATGGTTCTGTTGTTTAAGGAGATAGTCGAATTTAGATTAATTTGTACTACCTCAAACAATATTGCCATAAAATAAATAACTATTTATGAATGCAAAATATAGTTGAGTTAGTGTAGATTTGTCTAAGATTTGTCTGGTTTTTTTTTAAATACCAATATTTCTTGAGATTTTGTTGCTAATACGTTTAATATGATCTCTCCAGGATAAGTTTTCATTTATTAAAATACCAAGTAATTTATTTGTTAATAAGCGCTCAATTTAGATGTTATTTATATATAGTATTGGTAAGGGTTTCGGAATATATTGAAACTTTCGTTTAGAATGGAAAAAGGAAAACTTAGTTTTATCAGTGTTTAAAGATAGGCTGTTAGCGATAAGCCAGTTTGATATTTGTTCTAGTTCATTATTTACTACTTGAAATAGAGAGATAATATTACTGTAAGTATAGAATAAAGTGGTGTCGTCTGCAATCATAATAGTAGATATAGTATTTGATGCTTTACATAGATCGTTGACATAGATTAAGAACAGCAGCGGACCTAAGATGGAGCTTTGTGGTACCCCACATGATATTTTAAGTTTGTTTGTCTGAAAGCTGTGGTTTAGAGAAATAAACTGTTTTCGATCAGTTAAGTAACTGGTAAACCATTTATGGTATTCCTTAGTTTATTCCATAATATTTTAGTTTTTCTAATAAAATCTTATGCTTAACGGTGTCAAATGCTTTTAACAAGTCTAGGAATATACCTAGGGTGAATTTGTTATGAGAAGATGCTCCACTGATAACTTCAGCAAGTTGCACAAGTGCATGTTCCGTAAAGTAATTTGATCAAAAACCATATTGGTCATAATAAAGAACTTTATCATTTAAAAATGCAAATATCCTATAATACATGATAAAAAAAAACAGATTACACCGATATAGGTTGATAACTTATAACCAGACTTTCATCTCCTGATTTAAAAATGGGTGTAATAATTGCAACTTTCAGTTTATCAGGAAAAACACTTGTTTTAAGCAATTTGTTAAAAATATATAATAAAACATCTTTAATAATTTTATAGCAGTATTGATTATGCTTGCTGAAATAGAATCATAGCCTGTTGCTTTATTTATATTTAATTTTTTTATTGAATCATCAAGTTTTTTACTAGTGAGTTTTTTAAATGCTAAGCTTTTATCCGACTTCTATAGATAGCTCAAGAAATGTGTAGGAGTGTGTTTAATTTTGCTGGTAAAGTTTGGACCAATAATTACGAAAAAACACATTAAACTTTGTTGCCACCGATTTTACATCAGAGATCTGTGTGCCGTCTAAGGTAATCACGCTTGGTAAGACTTTGTTATGTATTTTTTGTTTTCCAAGAATCTCTATAATGGCATCCCACGTTTTTTTCCAGTTACCTTTTAGTTCTAACAGCTTGTTTTTGAAGTATGTGGTTCTGGCTATTTTTTTAGTTCTTTCATATAGAAGTTTGTGCTCTAAGTAACTATGCTTATCAAGATCTTTCTTCGATTTAATAAAGCGTATATATAGCATTTTGTTTTCGCTTCGAATACTTTAAAAGGTTTTTAATGAACCAAGGATTAAGAAGTCCTTTAGTTTTAATACGGCTTGTTTTATTAGAAAAATGCTTATCGAACAAATTGAAAAATTTATCTAGGAAAAGGTAGTAGCTGTTATTAGCACATGTCTCGAGAAAAACAAAGTTCTAATTTTCAGTCGAAAGCTCTTTAAACATATTTTTTGCTCGGGTTGTAAAGATTCTTTTTTTTGAAGTACCAGTCCTTTTTTAGTATATCTTTTGGCTTTTTAAAATTGCAAAGACTGAGAAATTGTCGGTTATGTCACTTCTAATAATGCCTGATTTAAATGTGGAATGGAAGAGTGTGTTTGTGAAAATATTTTCAATTGTAGAACAAGAACAAGTTTTGAGTTATTTTTGTTGATTTCTTTATTATAGGCATCATTCCAAACTCATTAAAGCGATTGCTTTAATGAGTTTGGAATAATTCCTATAATAAAGAAATTGTTGTACTTTATTATTTTCACCATACTTTAAATAGTCGACGTTATAATCTCCAACAAATAAAAATGAGCGGTCTTTATTATTTATTTTTTTTTGCATGCTTTTTCAAGATAATCACTTAAGTGATTTTTAAAATTATTTAAACATTCGTTTGGTGGTCGGTATGTAGTTGTAATATTTTTATTTATTACAATAATATTTTTAGATGACTTATTGTAAATTTCTAAAGTGAACAATTCAAAATCTGGCGCAGAGAACGACAGGTCATATCTAATTTTATAAGTAAATTCATCAAGCACACAGACACATATACCACCGCCTGTTTTTGAAGACTTACATGCAAAACTAATGGCTTTGTAGTTGGGCAAAATAAAATTAGAATTTTGATTAAATGTTGCATCTAAAATCCAGCTTTCCGTTAAACAAATTAAGCTAAAGTTAAAGTTAAGATTATCTAGTAGGAACAAGTTCGTCGAAGTTTTTAGTAATACTACGAATATTTAAATGGAACACTGAGATTTGATTAGAAAAACATAATTTATATATTTTAAGGAAAAATAGTGGCTTTATCCAATTCAAAGTAAGAAGTGTTCAGTTTGTTTTTGTCGAGAAGTTGATCTTGAACAAGTTGAGATTTTATTCGGGTATAGTCAATATTTGTCTTTTTTTGGGGAGATACTTTTAATGACGTTACTAAATTAGTAGTTGCTAGTGGTAATTTGTGAAAAATTCGAATAAGATTGTCATTTCTAATACGGTAATGAAATTTAATTTTTTCTTGTTCACATCTTAATATATTTTTTTCGTTTCGTTCTATTAATTTATTTTTTAGAATGAATCTTTGACTTGCTGTTGGATCGCAACCAATATACACATTTTCATTTTTTTTAATTTTTCTTAATTTAATTGATGCTTTAAGAAACATACTTTTGTTATTAACGCCTTCAAGCTCAATAACCAAAGGATTGATGCTTCCTTTAGATTTAAGACGGCAAATAGATCTCACTTTTGCTCCATCGGATTCCATAGCAGTAAGTAAATTATTTACTTGCGATTTGTCAATATCTAATTTTTTTGTCTGTGAAGAACATTGCGTAGCTTCTAATCCATAGATGATGATGTTTGTTTCTCTACGTTCTTGGTTTTTACGTTCCTTTGTAGTTTCAAAAAGAAGAGGTAGTTGGTCATTTGTTTTTTTGGCAGCCCCTGATACAACTTTCGACCACGTAGTTCCATTTGTATGAGAATTGAATTCT
Source organism: Hydra vulgaris (assembly GCF_022113875.1). Lineage (NCBI taxonomy): Eukaryota > Metazoa > Cnidaria > Hydrozoa > Anthoathecata > Hydridae > Hydra > Hydra vulgaris. The sequence continues at coordinate 39,180,974 of NC_061165.1, forward strand.
TTTGATTTTTCCATATCTGCAATTATACTTTTTAGCTGCTTGTTTTCTTCATATCACAATTAAATAAATGATAAAATATATTTTCCGACTGGTTTCATAAATCGTTAATTTGTCAAGACCCTTTAAACTATAAACTTACCTCAATATTTACTATATGATATTTGGGTGAGTCCATTCGCACGCACGTGTGAATATATCCTATTATAGTCTATTCGTGCGTTTAAATAAAAAATTTAAGTTAGATTTTTAATATAAAATCTCTCACAATCAAAAAATGTTTATAACTTAGTTCATATATTTTAAAAGTAATTTTTTTTTTTTAATCAGTTATAATAAAAATTAATAAATTACTTAAACATAATTAGATTTTTATTCCAAAAACAAACAAAAACGTGTAAATAGATAAAATAAACATTAACAAATACTTCTTTTTTTTAATTAAATGGTTGCCTGCCTAAGCCAAAATCCTCGTCACTGTATTTATACTACACTGTCCCTATCCCTAGATAAGCAATATACATATATATATATATATATATATATATATATATATATATATATATATATATATATATATATATATATATATATATATATATATATATATATATATATATATATATATATATATATAATGAAAAACTTATATATTAAAATATCTAGGGATAGTGAAGGCATAACCGCCCCCGTAACGTTTGGATTAATGTTATACAAAAAATAAAAACGAAACTTGTTTTTTTAACAGTTTATCATTAAGATTTATATTGATGTTTTCACTTGATGAAATAATTGTGATAACACATATCTTTAGCACTAAAATCGAATTTTGCTTAATCCTCAAAAAAAAGATCTGGAAAAATATGATGAAATATAATATATTTGTCAAAATAAATATTATTATGCTTAACTTCTCATAAATGTAACAGGCACTCTTTTTGACATAAGAAAAATAAAGAAAACTATTTTAATAACGCGTGGTATATTTTTTTGCCGTATTAGATAACATTTTGCAAAGGAAAATGTTGAAAAACGGCTGTGCCTCCATATGTGGTTATGCCACTTCCCTATATAATACAAAAATAGAAAAATATATCAGAAAGATATATTTTTTTATTTTTGTATTATATAGATATATTAAAAAACCTCTTTCAATTCTTCAATTAAAACAGGAGTTTCAAAATCATAAGTGAAAATCTATACGTTTGTAGGACATCCCAGTGGGCACAGACGTCCGTAAGGTAATAACACAACGTCTTATAGATGTTAAAAATCCGTTGCACGTCCTTAAGATGTACTAAAAACGTTGTGTGCTTACTGGAAACATTCAACTGAGCTTGCTATTTTGAACTTTATTAATAAAATAAGTTTAACATCTTTCAAAAATGAAGCGATTGTTTTAGGATTTCTTACTCACCTGACGGCAATTGATATAGTTGACGATGGCGATTGATACAATTGACAATACTACCAAAAGAAGTTAGAAAAGTACCATATCAAAATTTAAATCATAAAATAACTTAAAAAATATCTAGAAAGTATACGACAATGTTTCACTATAGATCATAATAACAGTTACAAACTTCACACACACACACACACACACACACACACACACACACACACACACACACACACACACACACACGCACCACTCTCTCTCAAAGAAAAAAAAAAAAAAGCAGAATTACTTCTGATTCTATTAATTTCAAAATCTGCTACTGAAGATAGATAATACAACTATATATAGAATCATCTAAACTTCTTGGTTTACTTATCGATAAAAATTTACTTTTGAATTTTTACGTAAATGCTATTAAAAGAAAAATAACTCAAAAATATGTCTACTTTTTATTCAAAAATACAACATCTTTTTTATTTTCCGTTTCTATCTTTAATTTCTTTCGCATATTTTAATTAGAAAACCTTTTTTTTTTTGATTATTTGGTTCCGATTATTAAATAAATAGTTAGCTTTAATGTCATTTTTTGTTTCTCGATTTAGTTTTTTTATATGTTTTTATATTATTTGATACAAAATGAAATTATTATGAAATAATAGTTCAACTGAATTAGTAAATGCAATTTTAGAGGAGACACTTTACATATTAGCAGCTAAAATTGTATTAATGTGAATGCCTACCGGATCTAAAACAATTTCATCACAGTTTTTGTTTCTGTTTATCGCCTAATATTGTTTTAGCAACCAGATGCGTACTTAGAATTGCCGTACTGTATATTATTTTAGCAACCGGATGAGTGCATTAAGCTGCCATATTGAATATTGTAGTTGAAAAATATAAACCTGCTTTGTTATTTAAATTTTAAATTTATACAATAAAAAATTAAGAAGCCATTCCGCGTTTTAATGGCAAGTCATCTCCGTAACGCAAAATAAAACATACAATCTAATGCAAATGTTATTAAATTGTGAATTGATGTATTATTCATGCAAGTTTGTATAAAAAAAGTGCATGTTGCGCGCTGACTAGTACATATTTAAGCATTTATGTGGCATTTTATGACCAAGCGTTATTTTATGATCAAGCGCCATTTCTGTAATTCCTGTAACACTTTTTACTTACTAATTTGTTGCCGAAATGACGTCATATAATACTTTACTTTTCATAGAGAATTAAACAGAGCTGTGTTTAGTCTCTTTATACCAAAAAGAAACAGAGCTGTGTTTAATTGGAATAGCAACCAGTTTTTTCAAGTACAAAAGATTTTAAAAAATCTTTGATTATGTTGAATATATAAGAAAAAAGTCTTTGACCATCTTGTTATCTTAAATATTTTAAAAAGTCTTTGACCATCTTGAATATATAAGAAAAAGCAAATTGCACGAAGCTCGAATATTGTAACCAATACGGATTCAATCATTTTTACAGCAAGATGAAAATAGCAGAATATGAGCGGGAAAAAAAGAAACCAAAAACAAATTCCACAGGAGATTTTTGATGGGCTCTGTAGAAGATTTACACGTAAAATATTAAACACAAATTTCATCCAGCATTTTGCTATTTTTTTTTTTTTTTTTTTTTTTTTTTTTAATTATTTTGCATCAAATAACTAAGCAAGAAAAGTTTATAAATTAATAAAAACTTTTTTTTTGTTAACAACTTATTTTTATTTATTCAGTATTTTTTTTTTTTTTTCTTTTAAAAAAGATTAGTTGAACATAAGCACAATGATGGATTAACTGTGTCTTTCATGGAGCCTAACTGTGTCCACCATGTCCTAGTAAAAATTTCATATGTGCACAGCTAAAATCCAAATATATAGCGGAAATTCTTGAAACTAATATTTTGTGTACAATTTTACAAAAACCACTTCAAACAAAATCTAAATCTCAAGCAACTTTTCAATCCCTTGATTATGATGACATTCAGGAACTATTTATTTAGAATAAATAAGCTTTTTTGTTAATCTGTTTTGTTCTTATTAGTTTTTTAGTCAATTTTCGGTTATGTTAAATGGTTTTATTTCAGTTAGTCTTGTAAGCTAGCGGCGCATAAGCTAAATAATCATTGCACAACAACAATGCAGTTGTTGAAGTTTGTTTTTGTTTAATGCAAAATTTTGTCATTTCTGTAACAAGTCATTAACAGTAAAAAATTATAAATGAAATGGCAATTGCAATTTCATTTATAATTTATTTTATATAATTAAATATTATTTTTATTTTTATTTTTTATTGTTTTTCTTATTAAGTATTATTATTATTAAATATTAGTTTAAATATTAAATAAAAATTAATATAATAAAATTAACGCTTGCGCAAGCGTTTAGCTTTTATATAATTCTGGTGTTTTTTTATTCGTTAAAAAAAAATATTTTCTTACTAGTATGCACCAAAAATATTTAAAATTTCAAAAAATATAAGGTCTATTGTAGACATTATAATCAAAATGTCTATTGTAGACATTATAAGCATATGGGACTCTCCTATATACAAAATGGTTATGTTTTTATATTATAAAACTCATAGCTATAAAACAATAAATGTTTTTAATCTTTTTATTAAAGTGATTATAACCCTTATACAAAGCTACTTATTAGAAGCCAATATACTATAGGCAATAATAAGCAAAGTATAGGCAATTATCTATAAAACTTAGTTAAGTTTACTTCATCATCGACAAAAACTTGTTTCTAAAACTATATTTCAAAAAGACAACCCAAGCGAACTCATTACTTAAACAAAAACTTACTTTGAACAATTTCCAAATTAAAATCTTTTCAATAAATTTTTAATTGAGTTTTTAATACAAATTACTTAATAAAGCATTAGACATATGCTGCCTAATAAATAAAACTATAGATAAAATATATTCTATAATATTTAACATTTTTTTAATGGTTATTTTTATAGTCAAAACTATATTTAAGTTTGTAACTTTTGACATCATAAATTATGTTTTGTTGTTTTAAATTAAATAGGGAATAACGGGGCATACAGGGACAATTAAGAAACAAATGCTAGTTGCGGATAAACTAATCATAGCTAACATTGTTTTTTATAAATTTCCTAAAATTCATTGATATAAGAAAATAAAAAAACAAAAATAAAGTTTCTAAAAATAAACTACGACAAATGCTAGTTGCGGATAAACTAATCATAGCTAACATTGTTTTTTATAAATTTCCTAAAATTCATTGATATAAGAAAATAAAAAAAATAAAAAAAAGTTTCTAAAAATAAACTACGACAAAAATAAACTATATAATAGTTCCATAAAGTAATGAAACTCTAGATTAGCAAAACTTTTACATTTTGAAAGTAGGTGGGGCAAATATGGGACAGTTATAAAGCAGCTGTTATTCGTCAATTATTAAGCTTTAATTATAAAAAATGAAGGCTATCTATAGTCTGAATATGTTGAGACATATCCATAGAAACTACACGCCTTTTACACCCATACACCACAAAAAAGAAATAATAACTTAAACAAACAAAAAAAAATTGTGTTCTATTATAAAATACCTCAGCTCTACTTTAACCTATTTATTATTAAATTGATAACTACTACTAAATTTGAGATTAAAAAAAAAAATTAATAGCACAAAAAATATCCGGAAATTATTTGGAAACATTTTTGATGAGCTGGCTTTATTAGCAATATGCTAATGTAGAGCAAACTTAAATATGCCATATAACTCGGCAGCTTTTCTAGTTCTAAGTTCGCTTTTACTCACAGCTAAATTGCATTATATCATTTCTTACCTTTTTCGTTTACATTAAACATTATTAACAATCGAAGTTAAGTTATAAAAATAAGATGAATTTATTACTAAAATTGCTTTTCTAAATAAGAAAAATATATTTTATATTAAATATAAAATCATCAAACTGTAAACAGCATCACGAAATAATAGTAATATATTCAATTATATAAATAAAGTGTTGGCCCGATATGCCCCACAAAAGTCATTTTACTGAAAGTAATTCTATTCAAAAAGTTCAGTTTCAAATATTTTTTTAATACCAGATTCTAAAAGAGGATAAAAAAATACTGTCTGAAAAATATAATTTTTTATAAATAAAGCAAATTCGCAATAGTTCATGATAAATCTTTTGTCGTTGTATCGCATAAGAAAACACGCAAGTTTTGTTTTTTGCAAACTTACTGATGCATTATGGTACTTTTAATGCATTTTTCTATTTCTAAAATTTTTTTTTTTTACAATAATAAAGCACAATATTTAAAAATGATTTATCAAAAAAAAATTAAAAAATAATAATAAATTTAAGCTAAGATATAAGGCTTTAGGCATAACTGTCCCGTTATGCCCCACTGTCCCGATATGCTCTGCTCTACATTAAATATGTCGATGAATGATTTAAGGCTAATAAACTTTCACTCAATGAAGATAAAACAAAATATACTTTTTTTTTTTTTTTTTTTTAGTATTGTATTTGCCGATTGAAAATAATTTACACTCGTAATTTATAAAAACAAATATTTACATGACTGGGGCTTGAAGAAGACAAAATTCATCTTATCATTAAGCCCCCCCCCCAAAAAAAAAAAAAATGCATATTCATCAAATAAAATATTTTAACAAAATGTAAAAAATAAAATATATAACGTTTAAAATATTTAGTAATTCAAAGAGTATTTATATTTAAGAACTGATTAGTAAAATAAGATGATATATAAGTATTAATATTACAAAAAGAATTTACAATAACTTTTTTTAATAAAAATTGAAATTATAAAATTTTACAATATTTTTAGTAATTAGTATTTCAAATAATAAAACTTAAAAAATCGTTTGTAAATTCAAAACTTATAAGATAAGAAATACATTTACAATAGCAGACTATTGTTTAGAATATTAAATATAATATTAAAGAGTAATTAGTAGGTTAGTTTTTGTTTTTGTTTGCTAGTTTAAAAAGCTTTTTAGAAGAACTTTAATTCATTTTCATGTATCATCAGTAATTGCTTAAGTTTTGTTTTAAACTGGTTTAAAGAATAATTAGATTTTAGCTCATTATTTAATATTGTATTCCACAGCTTAGGACCTCGATTTGCAATTGAGAATTTGGTTGCTGAATAATGTGTTTTGGATTGAATGTAATTGTTTTTTGAAAATCTGGTAGGGTATATGTGGTTTATTTTTTCAAAAAGTGAATTAAATAACATTGGTGATACTTTTTTATCAAGTTTAAACATGAAGATAAGAATATGGTAAAGTTTTAGTTTATATACATTTAGAATATTAAGTTTTAGAATATTAAGAAAATTAAATAATGTTTTAGTGTGAGAGAAACGGTCTACGTTTGTAATTATCCTTATAGCCTGTTTTTGTTTACTAAACAGTTTTTTTACTTTTGTTGCGTTTGTGCTGCACCAAGCAACGTTTGCATAATTTAAGTAGCAATGAATTAAAGAAAAATATAAGTTTTTTAAACAAGATAGATTTAAAAACTGCTTGGCTTTATACAAAACACCTATATTTTTTGATATTTTATTTTCAATTAGACCTATGTGGTCCCTCCAGGTTAAATTTTCATCCAGAACCACACCTAAAAACTTTATTGATTGCTCTCTTTTTAATAATGCGTTATCAATAAAAAGATCAGGAAGTTTTAATAGAATATCTTGTTTTTTATGAAGACGATGGAACAAAGTGTATTTGGATTTATTGATGTTCAAAGATAGTTTGTTTGATTTGAACCATTGGGTTAATTTTTCAAGTTCTTTGTTTACTGTTTGAAATAATTTACTGATATCTTTACTAGAATAAAACAAGTTTGTATCATCTGCAAACAAAATTAAGTTTAAAATGTTAGAAAATTTATATAAGTTATTAATATAAACGAGAAATAAAAGTGGTCCTAAAATTGATCCTTGAGGAACACCACAGGTAATTGACTTATATTCCGTTTTTCCGCTATCATATGAAATAAACTGCTTTCTATTAGTCAAGTAACTATCAAACCAGGACAAATTAGTATTTATTATACCATAACTTTTCAGTTTGGATAGAAGGATTTGATGATTGACAGTGTCAAAAGCTTTACTTAAATCGATAAATACACCTAGGGTATACTTGTCTTCATCAAACCCTTTAAATATATCATGAACAAGGTGAGTGATTGCATGATCAGTTGAATGACCAGATTTAAATCCAAACTGTTTATGATAAAGAATATTATTAACATTTAAAAAGGAATATAGTCTATTATACATAACCCGCTCTAATATTTTAGAAAAACAAGAAAGAATTGAGATTGGTCTATAATTCGTAACATCGGAAGGATCACCTGATTTTAACACTGGAATTACTTTTGCAATTTTTAGGTTATCTGGAAAAACGCCTTGTTTTAGAGATAAATTAAAAATATGTAGTAATGGAATTGTAATTTGTTTTATTGATTTGATAATGACATTACTACTTATATCATCAAATCCTAAACTTTTATTGGGTTTTAATAAAGAGACTGCGTCTAGTAATTCTTTTTCTGTAAGTTTATAATTAGACATAACATTAAGGTTGGTTGAGGTTAAGTACGAACTAAAGTGTGATTGAGTAGTTGCTATATTAGATGATAAAGTAGGACCTATATTTACAAAAAACTGGTTAAGTGTTTCAGCGACTAAGGATTTATTTACAATTTGTTTGTTATTAAATTTAAGATTTAGAGGAAGTAAATTTCTGTATAAGCTTTTTTTTCCAATTACCTCCTTAATAATATGCCAAGTTTTTTTAGAATCATTTTTGTGCTTTATTAATTGTTCAGAATAGTAACGTTTCTTTGAGCGTTTTAAGATTGACTCAAATAGCCGTTTATAGTTTTTATAGGTAGTTTCATTTTTAAGAGTTCTTTTTTTAAGAAACTTGTTATATAAGCGTTGTTTTTTTTTTGAAGATTTAAGAATGCCCTTCGTGATCCAAGGGTTTAAAAGTGTTTTTGTTTTGATTACTTTAGTAACTTCTGGGAATGCCTTGTTATAAAGATTAAGAAACTCTGTTAGGAAAACATCATACGCTTTATTGGCGTTTAGATTTAGTTTTAGGGTGTCCCAGTTAACACAGGATAGAAGCTTATAAAAATGACTAATAGAATTGTCGGTTATTAAACGTGTTTTAATTATTTTTTCTTGTTCATTTTGGGCATTATATATGCATTTTTGCGATAGGATAAAAATCGGAAAGTGATCAGACACGTCAGTTTTAAATATTCCTGTTCTTATATTTTTATTTATAAATTCATTTGTTATAATTTGATCTAGGGATGTTGAACTTTCCTTAGTTATTCGCGTTGGTTTATTAATTAGTGGAATATAGCTATTTTGAAAAATGGTGTTAAAAAAGTTTTTAATATATATATTTTTTTCATAATCTAATATATTGAGATTGATATCACCAATAAAATATACAGCTTTATTCATAGACGATTTATTTTTAATTATTTTTTTAATGTGGTTTTCAAATACCTTAATGCTTCCTGAAGGCGGTCTGTATAAACCATGAATGACGATATTTTTTGAGGTTTTGTTAATAATTTCAATACATAACGATTCATAATCGTTAGTAGTTGAACTTAAATTTGGTTTAACTTTGGATAATATTGAGTTTTTTATGTATATACACAAACCCCCACCTTCCTTATTAGATGCTCTAACTTGATGAATTACTTTATAGTTAGGTAATTGAAAATTAGAATTGTTTTCAATGTTTTTATCTTTACACCATGTCTCACTTAGACAAATTATTTGAAATTTAATGCCAATTTTATATAAAAGTTGTTTTAATGACTCAAAATTTTTTTGAATACTTCTAATATTAATATGAAGCATTGAAAAATAGTTATCCTCCATTCCATTAGCAATTTTTTTAGAATTTGGGTCATAATATAAAGGGTTAATATTTTTAATTATTTCATCATTATTATAAAAGTTAATATCAGGATCCGAATAGTTGTTTAATAGTATTGACTTTTTTGATACAAATGAATTAAAGTTTATGTTTGTTAAAACAGTTTCATCAGCCATTTTAAATCAGAAATAACTTAAAGCAATATTAAAATTCAAAAAAGTAATATAAAAACGTAAGAAAATCATTTATCATTATTTTTTTTTTATAAATTCTCTAACAATAAGCTTATCGTATATAACAACGGAATACTTACCATTTATCCTGTGCAATTTGCTTTCTTCAAGAAGTTTCTTTCTTATTGTGGAAGTTTCCAGCGAAAAATCCTCGTTGATATAAATTCCGGATCCTTTCAGTTTATTGGCATTTTTTAGGATTTTTACTTTGTCTTTATGGTTAAGTAACTTAATTACAATTGTTCTTGGATTTTTTTTTTCAATAATGCCAGTTCTATGCGCTCTTTCTATGATTACCCCATTTACATTGAGATTATTTTCAAAAATGTTTATTATTATTTTTTCCGTATCATCCCAACTTTCGTTGTCATTTTCTTTAACTCCTTCAATTCGAAGATTATTTCGCCTTTGTCGATCTTCCAGCTGTCTAAATTTATTTTTTTCATTCTCACCTATATTTGCATTCGATGACCTTTTTTTTTTCCAACTCGCTCATTTTTTTGTCATTGCAATCTTGATAAAACGTTAGACTTTCCTCAATGTCTTTTTGTGTTTTTTCAAACTTTATCAACTGCTTGTTAGTTTTATTTTGATCGGCATTTCGGTTTACGTTATCTTTTTTTAACATTTCACAAGTTTCTTTTAATGTACTAATTTCTTTCAGCAATCCATCGATTCGATCATTAGTCAGATCATTAGTCACTTTGTTTCATAAAAAATCACAAGATGAAAAATTTCCTTTAAAACTACTTGGCTTGATTTTAAATTGATTTTAAAGTCTGAAAATAGTATATATTGGCCTAATACATTGTCTTATATACTTTTTACATGGCCAATATTATATGGGCTAGTACATAATCAACAAAACTTAAAAAAATATTTTCTCTGCAAAAACATGCATCCAGACTTATATATATATAAAAAATATATATGAACATGCAAAATCATTAACGGAAGACATGCAAATGATGAATATATATGAAAACAATATTTACTAACTTCCAAGGCTGGCGATAGGGGGTGCATGGGGGTATCACCCCCCCTCCCCCAACAAATACTAAATTGTAGTGGGCACAAACAAGGTCACAACCGTCAGTCGGTAAAAGTCGATATGCAGTCGGCAAATTTTAAAAATCGAGGACCTTATTTTTTTTTTTATAAGTCGGCAAAAGTTGTAATAGCACCCGCCCCCCCGCCCCCTACGTGATACCTACTCGCGCCGGCCCGGCCAACACCTAATTTTTATGTATAAATGTAACAACAGCTTGATTCCAAAAAACTTTAATGATAAATTTACAAAAAGTGTAAACAAAAAGTATTCTCTTAGAATAAACCAATGGAATACTTATAAATTGCTAAGAATTAGTATTAAGTATTCTGAATATGGAATATCATATCGCGGACCAATTCTATGAAACACTTTTCAAAAAATAAAAAATTTTAATACGGTAAAATTATTAAATTCCTTTAAGTTTGTAATAAAAAATGAAATTTTTAAATTAGATAAATAGTTTTCTGGATTTTTCGTAATGAAAATCGAATTCCATTATTCTTAGTTTTTTTACTCGTTTAATTGGCTCTTATTTTGATATTTAACAGAGTTGCCAGTATATTTAAATGAATATTTCCAAAACTATATAATATTATTTACTTTCTTGATTTAATGTAAATATTTATGCAAGCTTTAAAATTTTTATTATATTGGATATCTTATTTTATTTTAATTTGTAAAGCCCACATAGGGGCTCTATGAAAAGATTGTGGCGACTTTTGTCATCCGTATCTTTTTTGAGCCCTGCCTGTTTTTTATAAATCCCCTTTTTCTTGTATGTAAACGTTTTTTTGTAATTATATTTCTTATTATATAAATAGCAAATATATATTAAAAAAAATTTTAAAAATGATAATAATAAAAACAACTATATTTAGTCACTTCTTATCCAGCAGTTTTTTTCTGTAAACAGCATTTAATTTTAATTCCGTTAATTTAAAAACTTTAACACAGTCTCGTACACAGTCTCTAGCATGTTTTTTTTAGTGGAGCTAGAAAACTATTGTACAATCTCTTGTGTGATTTTATTTAAAAAAGGAGATAATTTGATAAAAATTTTTATTCTTTAAAATTTATTGTTCGCATCTTTAATAAGAGCAACAGCTCTCGCTGCTCTAAATGTTTCGCTATTGGATACTGATGACGATATTATCTAATGGATACTGATGACGATATTATCTAATGGATACTGATGACGGCATTAAATATAAAAAATGTCCATTATGTTATTATGGGTGAGTTCATGTTAAAGTTTGAGTTAGAGTTAAAGTTAAAGTTTTACTTTTATGATAGTCGTCTTTGAATTAAGGTCAAAACAAACTTTGTTTTCTTTACTTTAATTTTTTATTTATGCGATGTACAGTTGTTATCAGAACCTTTTCTTTTTGGTTATATTTTATTTTTATTATCTTGTTGTGATATTTTGGCTAATATAATATAAACCATTAACAAACTGAAAAAACTGATAATACAAATTTATTTTACTAAAACAAAAATAATGTCATTGTTACGTAAAAGATTCAGATCAGTTGTCAGCAATGAGCCAAAAAGAAATTAAAAATAAACTAGAATCAAAAAGAATAATAGTAATAATAAGTAAAGTAGAGAATTTTATCCGAAAAATTTATTTGTATAAGTATCATCTCTTTAAATAAAAGAGATAAAAAAGTACTTTTTAGAAACATTTAACAAATTCCGCCTAACAAGTGAAGGTCGTCGTCATTCTTATTAAAAAGAAAAATTGCCATTCTCGCATGCATCTGTTGAGCATATTTCGTTTCAAACCTTTCAGATCAATGACTTGGAGATATAAAAAACATAAGAAATCTTTCGACTCATTAAATATAATTTGATAGTATTTTAATGATTTGTTGTACACTTAAGTTTGAGTTTATGTATTTCAGAAATCAATTATATATGTATATATTACATTTATATATTTTGATGAGAAAGGGCTACACCAGGCACTTCCATGCTTAACAAAAAGATACTCGTGTGTCCAATTATTCGTCAATATTAAATTTCAATTTGTAAACACTATCTTTGAAGGAGTTGACTAATTTAGCACTTATGGCGTTATTTCATACATTTGCGATGCAATTAGTGAAAAAAATTAAAACTTTCTTTGCAGTTTTTTAACCTTTGACGTTCGAAGATAATGTCCACGCAAATTGTATTTAGAAATTTATAGTGCGTAGACTTGAGGTTTTTCAAAAATTATTAGATATAGGGGAGAACATGCACTCTTGATCCGTAAGCACCTTTGATCCTATAGCGTTATCTCCATACTTACATAACTTATTAAAGAGGGCTGATAACCAGTGTGTTATAAATATTGTATCTTCAAAATTAATTGTGTTTTGGCTAAAGAATAGACCACTATTAAATTTATTTCTAAATAGTTTGATTTTGACGAAAAAAAGTATTTTATTTTACTTTAACAAGGAACCTCACATCTTTAATATTTTTTTAAGTTGATTAATTTTGCTTATGTCATTTTGTAACTTAACTATTCACCTCTTGTATGGTTGCTTTTGGTAAGCTATAGAAGCATCTAATATGACCAAAAAATAATTTTTATAAAAATGGTTTATGCACCTTTGATCCTATGATCAAAGGTGGATACACACACACACACACAAAATGTTTAACTTTTAAAGTAATATGTACAATACGTCATATTGTTTTTAAATATATTTTTTTCTTCTAGAATAAAGCCTTAAAATAAAGATTTTATACTATTTTGTATTTTTTTGTTCTCTTAAAACTTTTATATAATATAATTGTAAAGTATTCAATATATATATATATATATATATATATATATATATATATATATATATATATATATATATATATATATATATATATATATATATATATATATATATATATATATCTGTGTTTGTTTGTTAACAAAGAAGATTTTAGTAAGTAAAAATCTTTATAAATGTTTATCCAAAAATTAGGAATATAGCAAAACTATATAAATATGTTTCATTTTTTTACAGTTAAATATGGTGTATCATAAAAAACAAAAAACCAATAGACCACCTAGAGGTAAAGTTAATGAGAATGAAATGCGAGCAGCTGTTAATGCAGTTCTTAATGGTAGTACAGTTTATCGTGTATCTAAAGAGAGGGGAATCAATTTAATGACACTTAAGAGATATGTAAGGAAATTAAATCCATATACAGTCTGCAAACCTAACTTCATTACCATGCAAATCTTTACCAACGAAGAAGAAACATCTTTATCAGATTATCTTTTAAGGGCCTCAAAACTTCACTATGGATTATCAACCAAAACAACACGAAAACTTGCCTATGAATTTGCAATGACTCTTTCTAAGCGCATTCCTAAATCGTGGAAAAGTTTACAAATTGCTGGGAAACAGTGGCTTCGTGGTTTTATGTTACGTAGGAATGAGTTATCTTTAAGAAATCCAGAAGCTACTAGTATGGCACGAGCAACTGCTTTTAATTGTTATACAGTCGGAGAATTTTTCACCAATCTAAAAGATGTTTGTCTACAACACAAGTTTCAGCCACAAAACATATATAATGTTGATGAGACAGGTCTCACAACTGTTTAAAAACCAGTTAAAGTAATTGCTAAAAAAGGAGATAAACAAGTTGGAAGGGTAACTTCAGCAGAAAGAGGGACATTGGTAACAGTTTGTTGTGTAGTCAATGCAATAGGAAACTCAATCCCTCCATTTTTTATTTTTCCAAGAGTTCATTTCAAAGAAAGTATGATAAATGGTGGTCCACCTGGATGTGTTGGGGTTGCAAACCCATCTGGTTGGATGAATGTTGCAACGTTTTTAGAGTGGATGAAACATTTTATTCAAAATGTTAAAATGTTCACCAGCTAATCCAGTGCTTTTACTTCTTGACAACCACGAGAGCCATGTTTCAATTGTGTATTTAGATTTAGCTAAAAAAAATGGCATAACTATGCTTTCCTTTCCACCACATTGTAGTCACAAGTTGCAGCCATTAGATCGGTCAGTTTATGGACCACTGAAACGTTATTACAATGCAGCCTGTGATGATTGGATTGTATCTAATCCAAAACCGATGACCATATATGATATAGCTTCAGTTGTAAGGAAAGCCTATGCACAAGCTTTTACTTTGTCTAACATTTCTGCAGGATTTGCTGTGGCAGGAATTGAACCCTTTAATCCTAACATATTTTCTGATAATGAGTTTTTGTCTTCATATGTAACAGACCGTCCAGAACCTATTACTGCTAACCCTTTTCCAGGTGTTGTTGATCCAGTTCATGCCCCAGCTTTTAATCAATCATTGATGTCAAGTCTGTCATCTGGTTCAGCTTGTAGTGTATTGCCTATTCAGCCTATATCTGACCCTGGAAGTCAACTATCCAGTGTTTCTAATAATATCTCTCATCAAGCAAGTCTAGAAAAAATTAGGCAATTTCCAAAAGCTGGATCAAGGAAATCCATTAATCAAGGAAATCCATTAAAGGACGTAAACGTCAGCGTACTCGAATACTCACAGACACTCCTGTTTGAAATGAGTTAAATAAGCTTCAGGAAATAAAAAAAAATCTCAGTCAAAAAAGAAAAAACATGAAATGCAAAATAAGATCTTCATGACAAGAAAAAGAAAACTTGATCTTGAAAGTAATGAAAATAAAAACGTTGAGTCTCAGTAAAAAATAACATTTTTTTCATTAATTTTTACTTTTTTAAGAAAGATAAATTTGTAGTAAAATTAATAATAACTTTATTGGTTTTTATTATAGACATTGCTTTGATGACTTAAAAATTATTCTTATACAATCATGGTATACATTTGATCTCGAATCAAGAATACATACATAGGATCAAGGGTGCATATAGGTAGGATCAAGGGAGCATACTGGTATGCACCCATGATCCTAATTGAGCATTTTTAGTTTTTATAACTTTAAATCTACTTAAAATATTCTGGTAAAAAAATGATAATTGAATTATAATAAGGTATAAAATTTGCTATTAAGTACTGTTATTTTAGAGATTGAAATAAAAACATATATTCAGTAAGTTGGCCTGATAGATTTTTAGGATCATGGGTGCATACTCTCCCCTACCTTTTAAAAGTTTAAACTGTTGAAGCAGATTACCTTGTACTCAATTTTCTTAAAGTGTAGTTAAGCCAAGATGACGGAGGCTTCCTTGATATGGCAAGTGCTTTATTTCCGTGATTGTTTTAGTGGCTTTATTTTCCGTGATTGTTTTATACTGAACTTGCTTTAGAATAGCAATGTTCTTTTCTTTGTGTGGTGACCAAGCTTGGGTAGCAAATTTTAACTGGTCTTATATAGGTTTTGTAGAGTACTTTCAATAAATTGAGTCCACGACTTCTAAATTTCTTTTGTCTACCAAGTTTACTGTTGGCTCTTGCTGCTGATGATTCGACTTGATAGCTTACTTTAAGATTGTCTGATAAAAGTACTTCGTGATCATGTTTGATTTTAGTGACATCCAGTTGAATTCTGTTTCCACTTAAGTCAAGCATCAAATAATTTTGAATTGATTTGGAGTTACCACGCCCGACGGACATAACTTTATACTTGTAGAAGTTGAGAAGCATATTCTATTTATGCGACTTAGTTATGTCAATTACTAAGTTATCTATGTCATTTTCCAAGGTTCTTTGTCCTCCTCAGATTTTAGAACTGCGAGTATTTTGCAATCGTTGGCATTGATCTTTATGTGATGACTTCAAATATTTAAATTTTTCTATTACTGAAAAATAATAAAAGGATGGTGTCACTACTATTTGTCGATCGTTGGTACCATTTTGATTTTTGTTCGGGTTTGGTACTTATAATAATAATAATGTTTATTTGCATTAAAATTAAATACAAAAAGGTGAGACAGGTAATCACTTGATTACGCTTACGTAATACCACTAATATAAAAATAGACAGAGATAATTACAATACAAATTAATAGAGTACGCAATTGCGTTGTAAATCACAATTATTTAACATTCTTTTGAACATTGATAAATAAGGAGAATCAACAATGTGAGCTGGTAAGGAATTCCATAATTTTACAGTTCTTTCGCTAATGAAGAATTTACGACAATCGTTTGTAAGTTTTTTTGCGTGACATCTAGTATTGTAGTGAGAGTTGGAAAAGGTAAAGAGATTGGAAAAAGGTAAGTCGACGAGATTGTGTACAATTTTGTATACCATAACAAAATCAAATTTAACTCTACGGTATTAAAGAGAATTAAGATTTAGAAGGATTAGTCTCAATACGTAATCAGAATAAGAAATATGCATCTTTTACAGATAATTCTGCTGAAATATCTTTAAACATTTTCGATACAACAAATATCTTTTAGAAGATAAAGGCTCCACACTTACAAGACTTACAAATAGGTCAACATAGACTAAGAGATGAGGATCATTACTGATAAAAGTTTTGAAAAGTAGGTAAAGGTGAGAGTAGGCTTTTTTGGCAATACGAGAACAATGCTTGGAGAATTTTGTATCAGATGATACAATAATACCAATATCATCAATACAGTTAACAGTATTTATCGCGGTGTCGGAACAAAATGAATACGAGGGAACAGGTAAAGAAAACTTTTCAAAGCGTATGTGGAAAAATTTATTGAGCCCTATTTTTAATTGCCAATAAGTTGTCCAATCGTAAAATACCTTAAAATTGTTTTTAAGGTAATTTACGATTGTAAAATACCTTAAAAACGATTTTAAGTCGTTTAAAAACAATTTTAAACGACCTTGTAAATATCTTAAAATCGTTTTTAAAGTATTTACAAGGTCTGCATTAATGTTTATTCTTTTATCTCTCTTTCTCTTGGTATTATTTGATATCATCTGCTTACAGCTTAATTCCACAGTCACCCTCAATAACTAAGATTATATATGATAAATATTAAAAATAAAGTGGGAGCCAATACAGTTCCTTGAGGTATTCCACTCTTGACAGATACGTAATTTGAGTAAGAGTTATTAATGCAGATCAGTTAAAATGTTTGTAATCCAGTATAGCAGTTCGTGCTTAATTCCGTAAGATTTTAATTTGTGCAATAAGTTGGGATGTGAGACAGAATCGAAAGCCTTTTTAAAATCTGTATAGATAGTACCAACTACCTTATGCTTCTTAACAGCCGTGGTCCATTTATTTAGAGAAGCTAACACTTGTGTACATGTGGATCTGCGTTTTAGGAAGCCAAACTGATGGATTTAGATAAAGTTATTCAGCAGAAGAACGGCAATAGTAGTAGCAAGTGATTTCAGCAATATAGCCGGAAACTCGTTGGGTGAATTTGATGACTTAGGTAGAAGCTTTGGAAGCGCAGATACAACAGAGCCATAAGAAAAAAAAACATTATTCAAAGAATTATCATGAGATGGAATATTTAACACTGGTGTGGACCGTTGTCGGAGACAAACACTGAAACAAAATAGTTATTTAAAAGGGTGGATTTTTCAGAATCATCGGTATAAAGAAAACCGTCCGATTTTACAAGAGGCGGAACAGAATTGGGACAGGTAGATTTGGACTTGACGTACGAGTAAAATTGCATTAAATTAGTTTTTTCTACAATGCTTTTTTCTCTAGCAATACAGTTTCTAATAATCGCAGTATCGTATAAACGAGAACAACTTTTGTAATTGGCAAGAACGGAAATGTCATATTATCTTTTATAATGTCTGTACAAAATACGTTTTTTAGACGCTAATTTGTGAATGGCATCGTGTTGGACATGATTTGTTTTAGAACAAAGTACGGGAACCAGAGACTATATAGAAGAATTCAAGATATCACAAATAGATTGCTATAAGGATTCAACATCTTTGTATTGTTTGGCTAGCATAAATCAATTTACATTTAATAAGTTGATTTTAATTACTTGATTTTTTAAGAACTTTGGAATTCATCAAGATAGAATTAAATTGGTTAGAGCAGTGGTCACAAGTGCTATTAAATGGGGCAGTAGTATCCACATTGTACACCATTTTAATATTGTTTGTTAAAACGAGGTCTAGCAGATTGTCGAGTCTAGTAGATTCGGCTACGAGCTGAGTGGGAGCAAGTTTCAACAAAAGAATCATGACAAACATCACCAAAACTAAAAGAAATCGACAAAGTTGATATGTGGTAAGTTGAAATCGCCTGTTATTACACAAGCAGAATCACATGCTGACAGTAATATGCAAAGCAACCTACACATGGATTTGGTTTTAAAAATATTTGATGCTGCACAAAATAGATGGTAAACACACACAAATCTAGTCTTGGCAAGATTTGGTGAAACACTAACGTCGATGCAGGTAATTTCAGTGTTATAAAAATCATCAAGAATTTCGTAACGAATTTGAACCACATGGATATTACTGCGTACTAAGATTAGTGAGCCACCACCTTTGCCGTCACGGTCATGCCGGAATAAATTATAACAGTTGCCGTTTAACAGTAACAAAACAGGAGTGGTATTGTTGAGCCAAGTCTCTGTGATAAGGATGATGTCCAGGTTTCCGTATTGGAGTAGATTGTTTAGGTTTACTAATTTGTTGTTTAATGACCTTGCATTAAAATAAACACATTTTAGAATTCTGGAAATAGATTTTAAGGTGGGAGGTAAGAGTATGAGTGGGTGTCAATTTTGATAAGGGTTTTTATTTTGCTTTTTGAAATTGCCAAGTGCTTTTTTAACAAATTCGAAAACATTTCTTTGTTGGATGGTTGACTCGGTGACGTTGATGCAGCAGATTTAGCTAGTTCTGCGGTGTATAACATTACAAAATGGTTGGTCAAGGATTTCTTCATTAAACGCTTTTATCTTATTGCGTAGCTCTGCGAATTCAGTTTGCTAAACTGGTGTTTTGTCTTTACAAACAAAAATACCTTCAAATGATATAGCTTTATGACGACTGCATAACTTGAACACTTCATTTTTTGCATTTTCGTTTTGTAGCGATACTTTTATTAAGTCTAGTGCGTTTTTGTTGTCTAATTTTTTGTTTGTATGTAAGCATTGGACGGATTTAATCCAATTTACTACCCCACATGCATTAAAAAAATCTGCGACAACAGCTTCGTCGTCTTTTGTAACAGATTTTATTAGGCCTACAACGATTATATTAGATGCGCGATTTATTCTTTCTTTAGAATCTGCAACAACCATATTTATCATTCTGTGAGATTCTATAGAAGATTCTTTTAAAACTGAGGCGTAAAATTTCAAAGAAGCATTTCAGTTTTTTATCTCAGTCTTCGAATCAAGATTTTTTATCATTTGCGATGATAGCAAAATTTGCTGTGAGGTTGGTTTTAGGATATGGACTCGAATTAGGAGATTGGAAACATCTTCGATTAATTTAGTTTTTTCTTTTTTTTTTAAATATATTTCGCTGTTTATATAAAAGTAAAATAATAAAATTACAATGAAACTTCTACATTACACAAAGAATATATATAAAACAAACAGGGGCTCAAAGAAGATAATGATGACTGGTGTCACCACAATCTTTTTATAGAGCCCCTCTACAATATCATTTAAAGCCCACATTGCTTTAGAAAATTTACAACAAATATTTTATCTGTTAAATACTACGGGAAGAATAAAGAAAAACTCATATGTACATATATACTCATATATACATATACCCATAAAAAAACACACATATACAAACATACTTATATATATGTCAGAAATTAAAGAGATGCAGTTTCATTTGTCATTTAAAAGAGAAAGTGCTTTACAAATAAATACTAATAATTGAGAATTTCGACACTTGCGATTTTACTATGCTTAAGTGATAGTTATGGTTGTTATTTGACCGAAGATTGTATTTTTGTGAAAATGCTGATGTAAAAATATCAGAAAACATTTTTGGCAACAAGTTATTCTTATATTTATACATAACTATTAATATTTGAAGCGAATTAAGTTTTGATATATTGAAAACATTCATGTATTTCATTACAGGGAAAGGTTTTCTAATCTTTTTAAATAGTTAACGGCTTTACATGCGTGGTTTTGTAGGCTCTGTAATCTTAATAACTTAGTTTTGTGCGTGTTAGCCCAAATAATATTAGCGTAGGAGAGATGACAATGAACAAGACTGAAGTAAAGCATTTTGCGTGATTTATAATCAAGAAAGGCCCTAGATTTATATAATACACTTATAGCAGAAGATATTTTTGCTTCAATGAGACTAATATGTTTTTTCCATGATAGGTTCTCATCAAATATTACTCCCAAAAACTTTGAATGGTTTCCTCGATTTATTTTATTTTTATTGATTTACAGTTTTGGCAACTTTAATGAAAGATTAGTTGATTGTCTTATTTTATGGAAGAAAGTATAACTTGTTTTTTCATAATTTAGTTTCGATTGCAAGAAGCCTGTTTTCTAAGGCTTTGTTTCCTTGTGCGGTAACCATATATATTTTTTTAATGAAACAAATTTTGAAATGTATTTCAATAGCAGCAATAAGTAATTACTTTTACTATTACAATTAAAATGACGTAAAGGTCGAATGTAATGGTTCGTTGAATACACAAACTTAATTACTAAGTGTAGATAAAATTAAATTTTTTATTTATTTTTACTAAGTTTTGTAGATAGATAATTTTAAATAGAAAAACAATAATTAACTAAAATCAAATATGAAACTATATAATACCAGCTTTCGTGAATTTTTATCAAGCGATTAAAAGATACATGTATCTTTTAATCGCTTTATAAAAATTCACCAAAGCTGGTATTATACAGTTTCATATTTGTTTTTGACTGGATAACAAACTGGCTAAAAAATTGTTATCATATTGTATATGTATGCATACATATTGTATACAATATGTAAGCATAAATAACAATAAATAATAACGTCTTCTTTTCTTTATAGGATGTTTTAATTCCTTGAAAGATGAGTAATATAGTTCGAAAGATTGTTTATATATAAGATAAAAATTGGTAGAAGAAGTGGACCCAGTACAGAGCTTGTTACATGTTTCCAATAAGATTTATGCTTGCCAATTTTAACTTATTGATAACAATTTTTTAGCCAGTTTGTTATCCAAGCCATTTATATCATAGGCTTCAAGTTTGTGCAAAAGTCTGATGTGTGGAATTTTATCAAAGGCTTTTCCAAAGCCAGTGAAGATAATATCAGTGGCGTAGCCTTGATGCATTGCTTCTGTTGGTATATCCTGAGTTTCAAGAAAGATGAATGTGCATCCTTTACTATAAAGAAACTTTTGTTGTTCTTTGAATATTAAGTCAGTGCTAAGACAGTGATTTATGATTTTTTCGAGTATAATACCTTCTATAATTTTCGAGTATAATACCTTCTATAATTAGCTCGGTTCTACTTCCTGCCTTGTTTAAAAATTGGGTTGACATTAATTTCTTTTCATTCATATCATTCATATCATATCAGGGCTCTGGAACATGTGAATCGCAAATTGATTTTCGGCAGATCATACCTGATAGAATTGCGAATGAGGCGCAGTTGTGAAATAATCGTGGGTATATGTTGTCATATCCATTCGACTTAATAAGTTTATATGGGTATATGTTGTCATATCCATTCGACTCAATAGTTTCAATACGCTTTTTAAGTCTTTCTGGAAATGAATTCGCCGATAGGAGATTTACGTCTATAGTGCAAGTTACATTTGTACGTGATTCAAAATCAAACTTATCTATATTAAATATTTCATTTTTTAATGAAATTCTGACAATTTCCATGGTTAAAGAAAAAAATTATTGAAAAAAAACTTATTCAATAAAAAGCCAGTTAAATGTATATTGAATGTAACAAACTAAAGGTGAATTTATTCTCCAAACTAAAGGTGATATACTCCAACTAAAGGTGAATTTATTCTATTCATTTCTTGATTTTTTGATTTCATTGATTTTTTTAAAATGTTAAATACGTTGTAGTCATCAAAAAAAAATTTAAACTCATTTTTGTTCTTTTTTCCTTTTCATTCTTATTTTCATTCTTTTTTAAAATAATTTTACTCTATTTCACTTTTTATCTAAAATAAAGGAGCAGGATTAATTTGAAAATTATTTAATATAAAAAAAACAATAAATTATAACACTCATATAAGTAAAGTTTATATGAGTGTCCATTTCGGGTAAAAGTATTAATAAGAAACTCCATTTCATTTTAAATATTCTTTTTTAAACATATTTTATAAACTCTTGATGAAAAAACTTTAAAAGTAATTAATACTATATTTGGTAAAATTTAAAAATGTTGTCTTATTAATACATTAATAATTGCTTGATTAAGATGTATTGAAAATTAGCATTTTTGAAGACAACGATTGGTGGAAATTTAGTAAACGTTTAGAAAATTTTGTTTTATTTTAATTGCATCTAATATGCTGCATCTTGTGAGTTTAAAATAGCTAAAAAAAAATGGGTTGTCTATATTAGAAAATCGAGCGTGACGATAACGTAGCTTTTTAAGTAATTTATGGTATATTAAAACTTAAAGCTTGCTGGATAGCATTAAATTTGATAAACTGTTGATAGACCTCTGTCATTACAACCAAAATCGACAAACCAATCCGACTAAAATTTTTTTTGAATATGTCTTTTGTCATCAGACTCAGTGTCTTTTGATATTGTGCTTTACATTTGATTTTTTAATCAATTGTCACGACTTGCTATATATTATTTTTATTATCCTTAGAATTTGAACGTTATATTTTTTTAAAAATGTGTGATTTAGTGATACGGAACGCAATAGATTTAAGTTTAATTAACCGTAAAAGTCGGAAACGTTAAACCCAATCCGTCAAAGTGCTGTTTGAACAGTTTTTAAAAATTCAAGACCCGATTACGGCATTTACAATGTGATATAAATGTTTCAAAATTGATATTAGACGAAAATATTATTAATAACAACATGATTAATAATAAATATTAAATACAAATGTTATTAAAAATCTCAGAGTTTCTTTTGTTTTAAAGTTAAAACTATATTTCCGTTGGAGATCGCATCGGTCAGTAAAATTTAGATTGCACTTGAAAGGATTGGATTTAGTGTTTTCCGTAAAATCTTACTTAACGACGTAAGATTTCTTACGGTTTTGGACGACGCGTCTTCAAAAGCTGTCTCAAGAGGAAAGGGTCGTAGGTGTTTTTATAATCCAACAACAAAAACTATAATCTAAAATTATTTGGCAAATTCAGAATGCAGTTAATGAATCACGGCAATTGTCAATTAACGATGTCTTTTTTTTTTTATTTGTTTTTTGCTGACTATGATTTTAATTATTTTATGTCGGCAAAAAACAGCTTCTCTACTCAAAATCATGACGGCATACGGAACGCTTATGCCGTCGTCCGGACATGTACCTACTTTATTCGGGACGCGTTGCCGTAGTCCGGACGAAAGTATCATAGACAAATTCATTGATAATTAACTAATTTAAAGTGATATAAAAATAATGGAAAGCGAAATAAAATCTGGTGAACTTCCTCTTTCAACAGCCAAAGATGCTGTTTTTATTAAAAGTGTAGATTATTCTGATGGTCTTTCTGTTGAAGGTTTTGATTTTAATGAGGGTATTTGTTATGAAAAAATACTTTTAAGCTACAAAAGAACTGGTTTTCAAGCATTAAACTTTGGAAGAGCAGTAGAAGAAATCTTAAAAATGCTACATGTTCGCGATGAGTTACCAGTTAGTGTTAGTGAATTTATAGATGAAATGTACAGGCCAAAAACAAATTGCACAATTTTTTTAGGGTACACTTCAAACATGGCCTCCTCAGGCATCAGAGATATCATCCGTTATCTTGTAGAACATAAATTAGTTGATGTTCTTGTAACAACAGCTGGAGGTATAGAAGAAGATTTTATTAAATGTATGGCACCTACATATTTAGGAGATTTTAACCTTAAGGGAGAGTCATTAAGAAGACAGGGACTTAATCGAACTGGAAACCTGATTGTGCCAAATACAAATTATTGTCTCTTTGAAGAATGGTTTCAGCCGATATTAGATGAAATGTTAGAAGAGCAAAATAAAAATAACTTTAACTGGACTCCCTCAAAAATGATTGCTAAAATGGGAAAAATAATTAATAACCCAAAATCAATATATTATTGGGCATATAAAAACGATATACCTGTTTTTAGCCCAGCCATTACTGATGGATCTATTGGCGATAATATTTACTTCCATAGTTATCGCCATCCTGGACTTCGAATTGATATTGCTGAAGATATAAGAAAAATTAACAATTTAGCTGTTTATGCTAAAAACACTGGTCAAATCATTATTGGAGGTGGTCTAATAAAACACCATATATGTAATGCAAACTTAATGAGAAATGGTGCAGATTTTAGTTTATATATTAATACTTCTTGTGAATATGATGGTTCAGACTCAGGAGCTGGTCCTGATGAAGCTGTTTCATGGGGTAAAATTAAAGTTAATGCAACACCTGTGAAGATTTTTGGTGATGCAACGTTGATCTTTCCTATTTTGGTTGCAGAAACCTTTGCAAAGTATGTAGAAAAAAAGAAAAATAACAAGTTGTAGTGAATATATCAACATATTTTAATTAAAATATTTAGAATACCTTTAAAGAAATAGTAGTGGTTCTAAGTAAAACTTTAGTTTGAAATTTATTGTGCCGTATGCTTGTGTCAAAGTACTAGTGTTAAAAAGATAATTTAAATAAAAGAATTTTTATTTAATGTTAGATTGGCTTTCCAATCTAATATTAAACAAATCAAAAACAATCAAAACCTCTTAGTTATTATATGTGTACTCCCTGCATGTTCTTCCTATTTAAATCAGCCGATGTATGTACACACCTCTGTATGTTCTACTTGTGTAAGTCATTTGGTATATTTACACTGTACTTCATTTTTTTTCTATATTAAAGTTGTTCGATGTACACTGCAGTATATCTGCACATTCTCCTTACCAAAGTTAATTGATGTATGTACACTCTCTCCATGTTCTTTTTATTTAAGTCAGTCAATGTATGCTCAACTCAATTCTACTTATAAGTAGAATTGAGTTGAGCATACATAAAAGTATATATAAATATATACTTTTAATAATCACTGTATATATATATATATATATATATATATATATATATATATATATATATATATATATATATATATATATATATATATATATATATATATATATATATATATATATATATATATACATACATATATATATATATATATATATATATATATATATATATATATATATATATATATATATATATATATATATATACATATATATATATATGTATATATATATATATATATATACATATATATATATATATATATATATATATATATATATATATATATATATATATATATTATATATGTATATATATATATATAATATATATATATATAATATATATATATATATATACATATATATATATATATATATATATATATATATATATATATATATATATATATATATATATATATATATATATATATATATATATGTATATATATATATATATAATATATATATATATATGTATATATATATATATATATATATATATATATATATATATATATATATATATACATATATATATATATATAATATTATATATATATATATAATATATATATATATATTTATATATATATATATATATAATATATATATATTTATATATATATATATATATATATATATATATATATATATATATGTATATATAATATATATATATATATATATATATATATATGTATATATATATATATATATATATGTATATATAATATAAATATATATTTATATATATATATATAATATATAATATATATATATATATATATATTTATATATATATATATATATATATATATATTTATATATATATATATATATATATATATATATAAATATATATAATATATATATATATATATATATATATATATATACTATATATATATATTTGTTTATTTATATAAAGCTTGTTTGGTTTACACTTTATATCCTGGTTTAAAAAGTATAAAAAAGTAGACCAAAAAAAATATAACAAGCAAAGGCTTTTAAAGAAGGCTTTTCTTTAAATTAATAGAACCAAAAACCTCTCTGTTCTATGTACAATGTAGAGTGTAGTATATGCTTATTAAGCCAGAGCTATATAACATATACAGTAGAACTAACATTAATTGATTTAACCATATGCACAGCAGTGTACATCAGTGTACAGTGTACAGTGTAAACTGCTGTGTCTATGGCTAAATTAGTTGATCTAATTTCTGTTGCATATATCTTATGTACCTATGGCTAAGTTAGCATATATCTATGACATCAGTTGATGGATGCCCTGCTGCATCTCTAAATAAATCAGCTGATATATTTAATCTCTCAACAAGTATACCTAAATAACTCAGTTTATATTAAAAAAATAATGAGAAAAGAAAATAAAGTATTATAATAAAGCAGTAAATAAGTATTAAAAAAAATACTTGATTATAAAGCAATAATTTTTTAGTCAATAAAGTTCGTATTTTGCGTTTTTTTAAAAAAGGTGTTAATTAATTAACCTACTTTATTTTTATATTTTGGGTGTAAATTTTTTAAAAAAAAGCCTTAAATTAGAATCAGTTATTGCTTAAAATTTTTTTATTGTTATTAAAAATTTTGCCCTCTTTGACTAAAGGCCCAGTTTTAAGATTAACTTTTCCCTGCTTATGCCTTTGAAACTTTAAATTTCTACTAATTTAAAAAATAAGTTTTCCGAAAAATTGCAATCTGAATTTTGAAGGTATAAAAAAATGAAGTTTTAAAACATTTTCTTTTTTCGATAATTTTTTTATTTTTTTTTTATGTAAGTTTTTAGTTTGTTTTAAATGAAGACATGAAGCAAACTTCAGACATTTATATTTTTATACTGATGTCAAATATGGAAAAGCCTTAAACTGAATCGCCCCCCTCCCCTCCTAACTTAAATGCGCGAAGAATATAGTTATTCTAATATACCTTTTTGATAACAGCAACAAGTTAATTTAAAAAATTTTTGCTTTTGTTAGCTAAAATTATATTCATCGATAAATTTTGAATTTCATAGTAATTTCATAATATTAGTGAATTTCATAATATTAGTGAATTTCATAGTATGTTTTAGCGTTGAAAAATTATGACCATAAAAAATTTGCAACCCCCTCTAATTGAGAGGGTTCAAACTTTATATATAATATTTTGAACGTAAATGAATTTTACTATAAAATTTAAAACTTTTCGATGAATATAATTTTAGTTAAAAATAGTGAAAAAGTTATTTTATCAACTATTTGGTCTCACATTTATTACAAGGGGACAAATGTTTTTGGAGCTCCATTCATTGCAGTTTTTTACAAAGCATCCTAATTTGACATAAGTATAAACATATAAATGTCTTGAGTTTTCTCCGTGTCTGAAAGTTAGCTCAAACACTAGTTAAATGCTGAATGTTGGAGCTTATGGTTCCTAAAAGTTGTGAAAGTTGTTCTAAAATTAAGGCAGTTGTTTCACTTTTTTGACTTTTGTAGTTACCTTTTTTTTAAGGTTAATTCACCTCCTTAGGCCACTACAGCCTAGGAAGCTACTTTTAGTTAGAGTTGCAAACCTCTTTCAACTTTATAACTCCGAAACACAAACCTTGAAGAACAGCGCCGTTGCCGAAAGAAACAAATTGAGAGCAATTTTACCAGGGATGTGGTGGGATTCAATGTGGGACAATATTTTATATTCTGGAATCTCAAAATAAATATTTCACTACAATATTTTATTGAAAGAATTATAATTTTTTTAGATGTGGTTTACATCATATATCAGAAAAAGTATGCTTGAATTTATTTTCGGAAAGAGTTTAGTGCATAAGTTTGTCTTTAAACCTAATTTTGTTTCACAAAAAACAAACACCTATCAAAATCAAAAACATCGGGTTCAAATTGAGCAGTCGTAACACTATAGTTAGCGCGCTTGTCTAGAGAACCGTGGTTCAACGCCACCTCTGGACATGTTTTATAATATCGGTAAAGAAAAAGGGGTGAACTTCCTTTCAAATGCTCTTCCGCGGTGCTCTGCTATAAGACCGTAAGGACCTCTTTGGGCACCTAATTTTAAAAAAAAAATCGGCGAATCATTTTATTGCAGCTCTTAACTAATCAAAAATAAACAGCACTCGTATAACTTATTCTGCGGGAAAACTACATTTCCTTTTTTCCATTTTTGAAGAATAAATTTATTTCAACCGTAGTCCAATATAAAAACAAATAGCATGGACAAGAAGAAGGCTTTTTTTTTTTAAATCGCCAAACCCCATAATCTTTATTTATTTTTTTTTATTTTTATTTTTTTTTATTATTATTATTTTTTTTTTGCCGTGTTAATATATACATTCAGTAAGTTACAAATAAGATATATAGGTAGCAGGAGCAAGAAGAAAACTAATTTGTCTTATTGCTAAGCCCCTTCATAAATTCCATAAAAATAAATTTTAATTTAAAAATAAGAAATAATAAAAAAATGAGAAAAAAATAAGAAAAAAAAAAGAAAAAAAAGATAAGAAAAAATAAATAATGAAATAAATAAAATAAAAAATAAATAAAAAAAGTAAACTATAAAAAATAAACGTGGTTTGTAACCATGTAAACAAAAATAAATATAAAAGTGGTAAAATAAATAAAACATCTATTACTAAAAATAGCTAGAAGCTCTAATGGCTTAATTTTTCTAAAATCATGTTAATATTATTTAATTTTTATTTATTGAAAAATCATAAATTTTAATTTTTTTTTTTAAATATCAAACTTCAGAACACTAAGCTAAAGTCTAAGGATCAAAAATAAAAAGAATGACAACACATGTCAAACAAAGACACAAATCAATTTAAAAAGTTACTAAGAGCATTTTTCTCAATCATTTTTAAAATTAATATATTTTTCATTTATGATAGATCAATCATAAGGGTATATTTTAATCCCAGAAATAGTTTTGTGATCATTCTTTAGTAATAATTGTCAAGGTTTACCCTTAAACTCATTAAACAACGTAAGAGTTTTAAGCTCGTTTATAAGTATTTTATTCAATGCCTTTGGTCATCTAATACAAATTGAAAACTCAGTTGTTGCAAAATAACTTTTGAGTTGTATAAAGGTGTTATTTGAATATCTAGTTAAGTATTTATTCTGATTTGTTTTGAATAACGGACTAAAAGCTTTTAGAATAATTTTGAACAAGCAGCGTTAGCGCCCAGTACAAAACATAGAACATACTTACGTAAAGAACGTTTAAAAGACGTTTAAAAAACGTTTAAAAGACACTTCGAACATAACTTTGAAAAATAAATGCCCGTAGGGCGTAATTAAGATAAGTGTTGTAATTAAGATATGTATTGTACAAAGCAAGAAATGTTTTAAATAAATGAACTATAGTACAATTATACCACTCATTTATTCATTGTCACATTAACTGTGCAAACATTGTTTGGGGTAGTACAAATAAAAATAAACTTAAACCTCTTTATTTTCAGCAGAAGCATGTAGCAAATCTTATATATTTTAAAGACCGTTATACTCATGCCAAGTTATGATGCCAACATAAGTTTTTAATATATATAAGCTTAAGATTTTTAATATTCTTTGTCTTATGTTTAAATGTAAAACCAATTCATCCCCGATTTCTTTCCATAATTTGTATTCATCATAAGATGAATACAAATTTTGCGTAAAAATTAGTTTTACGCAATGATAATTTTAATAAGCAGTCAATTTTTCCAGCAATCTTTCTAAATTTTGTATTGATTATTGTGGACCATTCTTAAAGAATAAAATAGTTTTAAAAAATTTTACTGAGGCTTTTATTCATCAAAGTTATCTTTTAAACGAAGGCTTAAAGAAATCATTTTTACAATTGAAGATTTAACAATATACTTCTAATATTTTAAGAATATACTTCAATATACTTTCTAATATATACTTTTAACCCTCTATTTTTACATGGATTTATAAAAGTTGATTTGTATTTGTATTCACAATTTTAATCTACATATATAATAGATATAACGCATCTTGTATTTATAACGGAATATTTTAAGTTTCTCACTTCGTTAACTTATTTTTCATCTTGTATAATAATAATAATAATAATTGTAAATATCTTGTTAATTTTAACACGAACATTACTTAGCGGTACTCGACGACAACACCGTACGTTCTTCCACGAGTCCCCGCGTTTTTTAAACAACAACAATAACAACAAAAATATATATATATATGAATAAATAAAGGAGAAATATAAGAGTTTTAATCAACTTGAATTTAAAAAAGGTTTTGACCTAAAAAGTAGGTTTATGCTACTTGATATTTTACCAATATATTTTATACGACCTCTCCATGTCATATTTTCGTCAAGGAGTACGACTAGAAATTTTAACGATACTTCCTTACTATAAACACAAACAAAAATATTTTGTCTGTGTTTACAGTTTTAAACGACATTTTTCATAGTGAGCATAAAATAGATTAGTCTGCATTCTGAAAACAAGATTGTGTCTAATACATTACAAGATTTGCTTAAATCATTGATATATACTAAAAATAAGAGAGGTTCTAATATAGATCCTTGTGATACTCCACAAGATATATTCGTTTTGTTAGTTTTTCAGCAATTATAAGAAATATATTGCTGTCTTTTTGACAAGTAGCTTTTAAACCATTTTAGGTTCGAGTGTTCAATACCGTAGTTTTTTAATTTGGTTTATAAAATATAATAACTTACAGTGCCAAAAGCCTTAGTAAGATTAATAAAAACGCCTTAAGTATATTTGTTTTCATTAAAAGATTTAAGAATATCATAAGCAAGATGAACAACTGCCTGATTAGTAGAGTGATCTTTTTTGAATCCAAATTGTTTATTATAAAGGATATTAATAATATCGAAGAAGTAGCACAGTCTTTTATACCATAATATGTTCTAATATTTTAAAAAAAGCATGGTTGTATTGAAATAGGTCTGTAACTTGCGATACACGTTGTATCTCCATATTTTTGAACTGGTATCACTCTTGCAATTTTAGTTTATCAGGAAAGATTCCTTGTTCTAAAGAAAGACAGAAAATGAGTTTTTGAATAAAATATTGATTTAATTTTTATATTGCTACATTTAACCGTAAATCTTTTTTTAGCATCACTTGCTAAAACTTATTTAGCATTACTAAAACTATACCGTACATAAAAAGTAACAAAAATTTAAAAATTTTAATACAATATAATATAAAACGTTTTTTATTTCAAAGGTCATAATGTCCTATTTTAAATTTGCTTAACAACTTTTAAAAATTTTTGTTTTTAAGTATTGCTTAAAAAAAATTTTGTATACTAAGATTAAACATTCATTATAATAAAAACTATATTATAAATATATAATATTATATTTTAATTATATAAATATATAAAATAGTAATTTAATTTCTATTATTTAATATATATAATAACATAAATATATATAAAACATAAAATATATAGCTATAATAGTAACATAAATATATAAATATATAATATTATATTGATAATATATAAAACTATATTATAAAGCATGCAGACATAATCATGAAGCATAATGATTAAGCTTTCCTTTAAAACGAGCATTTATCTTTAAATATTTGGAGTACATGGCAGAATTTTTATAAATCATAAGTTTTTATAAAATAAAAATTGCAGCAATAACAAGTGAGATGTTCTCCAAGACGATAATGACAAACCTCCGAACGTTGTGTAGTTTATCAGTTGCAACCTGTAATACACACACACAAAAAAAGAAAAAAAAAACTAAGCGCTACGTCGCTGATTAATAGTTTTTGCCTTAATTTAATCTCAAACTCATAAATCGTTGCAGCTGTTTTTAAGTTCATAAGTTAATATTTAATACTTTGATCCTCTTGTAGAAAATAAAAATTCATTTGCCAGGAAACAACTTTTAAACGTAATGTAAGGCTTATGTTGTTGGAACATCAAGTAGTGACAAAGAAAGTGAAGCTTCTTGATTTCAAAGTGAAAATTGGCCAAGCAAAATAAGAATTATTATTTTGAAGAAACGATCAAAACAGACCAATAATAAATATCGTGAAGCCAAGTGGTTCACTTTTAATGTGAAATAAAGTGGCTTCACCAACCTTTTAATCAAAGTTACTCTGAATGATTGTCGTAATAAAATGCGTAGTGCGCTAATATTAGCGTACTTCGCATTTTATTACGATATTTTATTGAAACTTTATTACTTAATACGATATTCTTTTGAAATTTTGTTAAAGGTGACTTATTAAAAGATTGCAATGTCATATACCCATTCTCATCTTCCCTGTCTGTTTTAATTATTTTTATATTTTATATTAGGAAATTGAAAAAAGTTTATTTTATGTTAACAGAGAATATTTTTTTGTGAAAACGTGAGAGCAAAAATTGATAAAAAAATCTGTTTACAATTTTTAACTATATTCATTTTAAATTTGTTACTTAGGTACCCCAAGAAGTCCTAACGGTCTTGTCACAGAGCACCGCGGATGTGCATTTAACTAGGAAGTTCACGCCTCCTTCCGTACCGCAACGCGAAATATATCCAAAGCTCGTTTCAAACCTGGATCTCCTGCTTATAAAGCAAGCGCTCTAACCACTGCGCTACGGCCACACAAATTCATCGGTAAGTTTTAAACTTGATACAGATATCGATACATCGAAATGATATTTTATTGATACATCAAAACGATATACTATCTGTATTTTCTGAAATATGTTGGACATTTGTAAAATATGTTGAGGCAATAACAAAAGAATTTTTTGCATTTGTTCACTTCTGTTTTTTTTCAATGTTTCTTTTTAAAGAAAATTTTATTTTTAACATCTTTTATTAGTTCACTTATTTATATAGCTTTTAGAGAAACTTATTTTCACGCCTGTATTTAGAAATCAGTTTCGATTTTTTATTCAATAAACATTTTTGGTTTGCATGTTTAATTATTTCAAACTTTTCTTGTAGGCATAAAAAACATTTTTTGAAAATATTATTATACGCAGGTGCTGTTTTAAGGATGGACCAATTCAAAATAAAATCACTAATTTTTTTTTATCAATTTCCATATATTTTTCGACAGCTTGGCATCTTTTTTTATACTTTTTATTTTAAAAGGATTGCTTGTGATTCGCTTGTTTTATTTTAAAAGGATTGTGATTCGCTTCTTTTAAAAAGCTTGTGATTTGCAAAACATTGTTTCCATTTACCCTCCGTTAAACCAATATATTGTTAATCAGGTACATTCTTAAAAGATTTATATACCATGTTTTTCGATAAACATTTTTCACTCATTGGGCAATTATTTTCATGTTTAGAGCTACAATTATCTGTAATTTTTTATTTTAGAATTTCTTTTTTTTTTAGCAAAAACATTTCTTTTTGTTAAAAAAAAAATTTGAGCTTTGTGAAACAATTTAAGGACCCTGGTACAATCAAAAGTAAAATAGGAAGTGAAAGAAAAAAAGCTTTTATTTAATCAGGACCTTCAAGAGCTCCAATGACGCCGGGTCAAAAATGGAGAACAGCGCCCCAAATTTAAAGCAAGAAGTTACAAAACTCATAGTTTTGTGAATACAGCATTTATCTATTTTTGATACAACACATCGCATTCCTGCGTTTATATTAATTCCATAGTTTGAGAAAAACGGTTCATTAATCAAAACTGACATATAAATCAAAATATTAGTTTTAAAATAAACCAATAAACTAAAAATAAGCTGAAAATTATTTATGTACTACTGCATTTAAAACCGAATTTTTTTTTTTTTTAATAAAAAAGCAAAAGAAAAATTAAAAGATAAAACAATTTTTGGGTGCTTTTTTTGAGCACCCATACCGCTCCAGCCGCACAAAAACTTTTTCTTCAAGATAATCAAAAGATCAACAACGCGATCCTAGCTCATAGAACGGAGAGAGTTTTTTACAATTATCCGTTTACTAAGCATGTACATATTTATTCTTTCATCGTTCAGCAACTGACACAGAATGGGTGTTGAAAATACGGAGCATTATTCAAATGTATGTAAAAAGGCGATCAAGCTTCTGCTTAAAGATTTGATTAAGTCGCTGCAGTGGATTTCCTTGCTTAAAAACTGTTTTGGGGGCATTGTTAAAACGACGAACTTTATCAATGCGATCGCCTTTGTTCACATCTCTTGGATACAACTGTGCAAGTTCGCATGCTTCATTTTGAACAGAAAGATCATCAATATGTTTTTCATCTGATTGGATGAATGAAAATATATAGAATGCATTTTTATTTATTCAACCAGATAAATTAAAACATATTGCCAACCATCCTGCTTGTCTCAAATTTTAAATCAATCTGCTATATTGGACTATCTAAACCAACATTCACTTCAAATTCTTTTGTTTGGCTGTTGTGAAAATAGCTGTGTTTGATGCCTCATTGTGAAGGCGCTTTAGTTTACGCTTTCTTATAGTAGCGAGTTTAGTTTTAAATCCTAGAGGTCCAGCTACAGCTGTTATCTCTTAGAAAATTTGCAATCAACCGGTTTAAGATTTTCTTGCAGTTGTCCAATCAAACGTAGCTCGTCATCGATAGTAATGTCCTCAGATTGTGCAAAGCGACTAACGTTGTTAACAGTAGTAAGGATTTTGTACCAAATTGTAATTAGCAATACAAGTTCAAAAGATGATAACTATTTGTTAAGGCTCTTGCTTGGCTATGCTGCTCACTGATCAGATCTATGTTTTTCATGACATTTAATAGCTGCCAACATTTTCCTTAGACTCTTGGCAAGTGGTTTAATTGCGTTGGTACAAGAGCTCTATCTTGTCATCGAATGTTTATGCAGTAACATTTCTGTCGCTTCAGTGAAGATCTTTCGTCGGGCAGGACTTGCATTAAAAAATACAGATAAAAATCCAACATTTCCAAAGAATACTTTGATCTCATTGACTGATTCAACTGCGTGCACACCAGTCCAATTTAGACAGTGAGCGCTACAGGAACGTACAGAGCTTTCAAATAATTTTGCCTTATTAAGGCTGGAGTTCCTTTGTATGCACTTGACATATTGGAGCCATCATCGCATCCCTGATTGCAATAATTTTAAATATATAAACTTATCCTTGCAATCACATCAGTGGTAAGTTTGGCTATAGGGACTCCTTTCTTCTTCTCGAAAGCTTTAATACGCAAAAATCATTCTTTGATTTCCCAGCGATTAGTTTTTCTTTTATAGAGGAGAAAACAAATAATAAAGGTTATCTTTTTAGTGTGAGATTTGTCAGTGTGAGTTGTCAGTGTTATCAGTGTCACCTGCTTCAAAGTGAAATTTGATGAGGTACCATTATAATTACCATAGCATATCATCTTCCGTTCAATCGATAACGAGCTAGTGTGGATAGATAACATAACTGTTCATGGGATTAAAGAATTCGCCCGATTTTTCTTAATGCAACTACAACTAAATCTTTTTTTTTTTTTGTAAATAATAGTTTATAATTAATTATAATAATAGAATTTAATTTTTTTTTTTCATGTACATTTTTATTCCAATTACTTAAGCTTTAACTTCAATACAAAAACCAAACAGAATTTACATTGTCAGTCATTAAAATGTTTACTATTTAATGTAATATGTATGATATATATAACATTCAATTTCGAAATACAATAGTATTCAAAGTTCGTAGACAACTTTTTTTTGATGTTTGAGCTAAGCAACTTGAAAACATAAAAAAAACTCAATATTTAAGTATGTTCATATATATGAGGAATGAGGTTGCTATGAAAAAATTGATGTAATTGGAAACAACAAAAATCACAAAACGTTAGTACTCCCCCCTCCCCCTCCCCCATCCCCCCTTCCCCCGCCTAAAATAGATAAGCAATAATTCAAGTTTATTTTTTAAGGGGGAAGGGGCTAACGTTTTGGATTTTTGTTGCTTCTAGTCTCCAATCACATCATTTTTTTCATAGCATCCTTATATATATGAACATACTTAAATATTGACTTTTCTTCATGTTTTCAAGTAGCTTAGCTCAAACATAAAAAAAAAGTTGTTTACGGGCTTTATATATATATATATATATATATATATATATATATATATATATATATATATATATATATATATATATATATATATATATATATATATATATATATATATATATATATATATATATATATATATATATATATATATATATATATATATATATATATATATATATATATATATATATATATATAGATATATATATATATATATATAAATAGATATATACATATATATATATATATATATATATATATATATATATATATATAATATATATATATATATATATATACATATATATATATATATATATATATATATATATATATATATATATATATATATATATATATATATATATATATATATATATATATATATATATATATATACACATATAACATATACATATATATATTCATTGAATAAGCATTTATATATTCATTGAAGAAGCGTCGTTTCACAAAATCTCTCTAATTCTATTAAACTGCACTCAACAAACTGTCGAAATAAACAGCAAAGTTTTTTGTTTTAACTAATTTGTCCATTAAAAAAAATTAGAAAATTTTATTAAACAAAAAAGTTTGTTTTATGTTTCTACTGCTGTTCAATACAATTAAAAAAGATTTTGACACGACGCTTATTCAGTGAATAATGTATATACTCAAAGCTTAAATGTTAGCAATACTGCAATATGTACTCAACTAATAAATTATTTAACAAGGTAAGCTGAACTTCTTAACATATTATATGTATATATTTACATATATATATATATATATATATATATATATATATATATATATATATATATATATATATATATATATATATATATATATATATATATATATATATATATATATATATATATATATATATATATATATATATATATACATACATATATATATATATATACATACATATATACATATATATATATATATATATATATATATATATATATATATATATATATATATATATATATATATATATATATATACATATATATATATATATATATATATATATATATATATACATATATATGTATATATATATATATATATATATATATATATATATATATATATATATATATATATGTATGTATATATATATATATATATATATATATATATATATATATATATATGTATATATATAAATATATATATATATATATATATATATATATATATATATATATATATATATATATATGTATATATATATATATATATATATATATATATATGTATATATATATATATATTTATATATATATATATATATATATATATATATATATATATATATATATATATATACATATATACATATATATATATATATATATATATATATATATATATATATATATATATATATATATATATATATATATATATATATATATATATATATGTATATATATATATATATATATATATATATATATATATATATATATATATATATATATATATATATATATATATATATATATATATGTATATATATATATATATATATATATATATATATACATATATATATATATATATTTTATAAAATTTTTTTAAAATTGACTTCAATTATTATTTGTTAGTATTTGTGTAACTATTGAAAGGTGATATCAAGAGTAAGCTAAAAGGTAGGCTAAAGGGTTAGCTAAAAATTTACAACTCAATGTTGAATGCAGCATTTTAATATATAAAAATCGAAACAAAAAAATCTTTAAACTTGTAAAAAAAAAGAAAACGTCTTTAAATTTTCTTATAATAAATCACTTTTCAAGTTTTTTATTTTACTCTGTGTTTCTTCAATTTACTCCGAGTGCACAAGATCTTTTATTAACATTAAATATTTTGTGCAACATATATAGTGCAACCAAAATGGCGCATTAAGATTTTGTAGCTTAAAGCTTATTTAAAGTATATTAAATTAGAAACTAAAGATAACATTAATTTTTTTTATTTAATTGCAAACAATTTTGTTAAATAAAACATCAATATACTAATTTAATATACAAAACATACAATTGTATAAAAAAACATGGTAGAACATAATAGCATAATTTATCAAAAAAACAACAACAAAAAACTCCAATTAGCGCAAAAACACTCAAAATAGTATTTAAAATATACTCCATTCCCTTTCATGCGAGCTACACATATTTTTTGCATCGGTTTAACAAGATTGATCTTGGTCGCATTTCTCAATATGGCATCTACCTCTTGCTATAGACTATTTATGGATTTTACTCAGACCTTGACTAATTCTTTGTCCATCAAAATCCTTATAAATTCAATTGGATTCAAATCTAGGAAAAAGACAAAAAATTTACTTGGTTTATGTAATCAATGCTTTAGTTTTATGAGCTGTGTGGGCACGCGTTTCATGAGCTGTGTGGGCACGTCTAACTACCATACACATTAATTCAATAATTATGAATAACAGTTGGGTTGAAAAGAATGTAGAACACAAATCAATTAAAAGGTTTTTGCGCTTAACCATTTTTTACAATATTTTCAAACTTGAAAAAAAAATCTACAAAAAATGTTTTTTTTTAAAGGTAAATTAATAATAAAAAAAAAAAAAAAGTAACGTAAAGTGAAATGGTTATTGACGTGTTAAGTTTGTTTAAGTTGAGAGAATCATTAAAAAAAAAAAAGTTTCTTAACAAGCCTTCGCAGTAAGAATATGGCCAATGTTTTATTTATTTAAAAACTTATTATACACATTATCGTTTAGACCAAATTTAAAAATGGCTTATAATAGAACCACAAAATACATAAAACGTTTAAAGAAAAACATGACTATGTTTAGTTGTTTTAATAATCAAAAATTAAGACGTGTTTTATTTAAACGAATGGGGTTATGTAAATAAGAAATTGGACAACTCGTGATTTTGATTTTATTGTTATTTTTATAATAAATTGTGCGGTAGTTTGTTTGTTTAGCGGAACCAATTATTTCTTAGTGTTAAATATTTGCTCATTTAACAAAACCAATTTGTTAAAGTGTGAAAGAAATTTAAACGAAACCAAGTCGATACATAAATATTGCTCTTTGAGTTAAAGTTGTTTTAAAAACTTGGAACTTTATCAAAACTAAGTAAGTTTGTTTTATTTTTTATATATATTAGTCTATTTAAATTTTTACATATAATATATAATTATATATATATATATATATATATATATATATATATATATATATATATATATATATTATATATATATATATATATATATATATATATATATATATATATATATATATAAATTATTTTATATAAGTCTATTTAAATATTAGTTGTATAGAATTTTATAATAATTATTTTTATCTCTATCTAATTTATTAAAATTAATGTTGTTGCTGTTGTTATTTAAATAGAAACAAATTCTTAAACACAGGCGATTGTTGCTAAATAATCTCTCAACTGAAATTACTTGTAAAAACTTTGAGTTGATTTATATTTTAGCTTTCGGCGAAATTTTGCGAATATATTATCTAGAAATAGAGAGTTTAAAAACATCTTTTTATAGTATTAGTGAATTACAGTTGTCTTGAATTATCTTTACTTATTTCGATTTTGAATGATTAAAAACAACTTCTTTCAATTTCTATAAGGGCATCCTCAAAACTTTTTCACGTTTGTGATACAGCATTTTCAGGCATTAACCCAACAAATTTATCGAAGAGTGGTTATAGAAAGTGAAAATAACTTTTTTTTTTAAATTGTGGTGATTAGAGGCTGGGAACAATTAAACCCAAAAAGCTCGCCCCCACCCTTACACATGATGTGAGGACAAAAAAATGTATGGCTGTCTGTCACTTAACTTTTATTAGACTTCAGGACTTGAGTAACGTTAAAAAACTAAAATAAAACAATAATAAAGAACAAGATTTTTTAAAAGACATAAAAGTATTTTATAATCCAACTGTTTTAACTAGTAAAAAAAACAACACACAAAAAAACTTAATAAAATATTTTACTACAGAAAAAATCTATTTAAAACAAGAAAAACTGACGCATTTTTAATCTTTCAACAATTTCTTTAAAAATTATACAATAAAAATTAACACGCTTTAGAATTTTTTATCATGGGTATTAAAAAATTTGATAAACGCAAGCATACAACAAGGACTTTAAAAAAAGAAGGAATGTTTGTTTTGGATAAATAAAATAAATGTTATTTTGCTTTAAAATAATTTAAGTTTTTCATTGTTTTGGTTAATAACAAATTCCACAAACGTGCTCTGTGGCACGTGTCATAAAAATATGACTTTTCAAAGGTAATTGCATTATTTTAATATTGAATTAATGGAATATAAAATTTTCTATTATTATTCCCTTGTTTCAACATCAAAAGTTTTATGCCATATTTTTTTACAAATTAAGCTACACAAAAAATTGTAATTTTTAGTGACTACACAATTAAAATCTTCATATTTAACCAATATGCATAATAATAGCAATGGAGCGGGGCTATAGCAATGGAAGGTATTAAGTTCTCTAAATACGCCATATTTTGTCTGTTGCACAGTAAACAATTAAATTAATAAATATCATTGCATATAAAAAAGAAAAAAAAAATTTTACAATAAAATAATATAAAAAGATAAAAATTACACCATGTAGTTTGTAACAAAACTTAATAACAAAAAATAAAAGTTATTAAAAAACTTTCACTTGCGACCTCGGTTCTGTAGCTTGCGATCTCGGGCCTGTAGGTTGATTTTGTCATGATTCAACAGTTAAATAAACAGTTAAATAAAATTATTTAAACAGTATTTTAAAAAAATTATTAAAACAGTTAAATAAAATTATTAAAAATTATTTTTTATATTTGAAAATTGTTTTTTTAAGATTTATTTAGCCAAAAAAACGGGCGGGACCATTTTAATAATTTTTAAAAAATATCAAAGTGCTGCTTTGTTGTTTTTTAAAATGAAACAGAAACCGTCAACAAAATCGTTACTGAACAGGGCCAACGACACGGGTTTCGAAGTTTAAATCGTCAATTCTTAAAAAAGGTCTACTATATCTAGAATTAGTTTATAAAAAAAAAAAGGTCTTTTAGAAAAAAATTGGAGGAGGGGTTGCCCCCCGGCCCCGCGGATATCGTCGGCCCTGCTGAAAGATAAGAAATTATATCACCAAGTCAAATTATTCTTCTCTGATTTAAAAAAAAAAATTTTTATGACTTTTGTTTCGTGCGCTTCTAATAATTTTCCAGTTTTCTCATTTTTATTGTGTTATTTTATATGAATAAAATTGGCTAAATGAAGAATAATATTTTCTATTGGCTGATCTATTTTGTTATTATAGCTTTATTAGCTTTTAATTTTGACATCAAAATCTGACACCTATAAAATTTATAATATTAAAAAGCTTATAGCAACATTGCTTAAAGGAAATTTAGATAAGTGAAACTAAAGAAATTTAAAAGCAATCTGCAATATAAGTTTCTTAATAAAATATTGCTTTTTGATTGGTGCTTGTTAAAGTTTGTTTTTGATTTCAGTTTTTTTCCGTCAATTAAAATGGATTCAAACGCTTTTGTTTTCGATGAAACAAATTACAGAGTAACGTTGCAGACTTATTTAAAATACATGCAGCAACTACCGCCACAAAGAGAGTGGATGAAAAACGTCCTTGGAGCTCGACTAACGTAAGAATTTTATTACTTCTCAATTTTAAATGTCTCGAATTCAAAAGTTATAAAATTTACAACATTTTTAAAATAAAGAGGATGTATCAACGATAGGGTGACCATGTTTTTTAAATTGTTACAAATAATAGAATCCGGTAGTGGTGTAGTGGTAGAACGTTCGCTTCATAAACGAGTGGTTTCGAGTTCGATCCCCAACACGTCCCTGGTAGTACCGCGCTCAACTCGTTTCTCCGCGCAGCGGCCTTGTTCGTCAAGGTTCGTGTTTCGGAGTTATAGAGTTGAGAGAGGGTTATAGCCACAAATAAGTAGCCTCCTCGTCTATAGTGGCCTTCTCGGCCTTGAGGAGGTGAATTAAAATTAAAAAAAAATAAATAGAAACGAGGGAAAATCTGACTAAGACTGTCTTAATTAGTTGGTCGGTGATCAATAGCGGCTCTAAATCGGTACTAAAGTGGAACGACAACAATTTTTTTAAAAACTTATCCGGATAAAAATGAGGACATTATTTTTCAAAAACCGACATACATACATACATACATTCATACATACATTTGTACATTCGTACATAGGGGAGAGTGGAGCATCGGCAAACAGCTACGCGGGAATTCCAATTAAAGACACCAGTTATACAAAACTGATGCTTACCAATTAGTCTAACTATTCAGTCACAAACCATCAAAAGTAATATTTATAAATTTTATTATAATATAAAAGTTTTAG
This sequence comes from Hydra vulgaris, assembly GCF_022113875.1. Lineage (NCBI taxonomy): Eukaryota > Metazoa > Cnidaria > Hydrozoa > Anthoathecata > Hydridae > Hydra > Hydra vulgaris. The sequence continues at coordinate 39,224,141 of NC_061165.1, forward strand.
GCAAAAATAAAACTAAAAAAAAGTTATTTTTTGTTTAATTTTATTTTTTTTTTTTCAGTTTTTCCCAAAACTTAGAATTGATCAAAAATAGTTTTTTTTTAACTTTTTTTTATTCAAAATTTTTAAAATTTGCTTTTTTTATTTTATTCAGAAACCTTTATTTAAATAAAAAAGAGCTGCAGGTATTGGCTATTGGAACTGGTCCTGGAGATGTTGATATTGATATCCTAAATGAACTTGTTTGTCGCGGTCAGCAACAACATGGTAACGAATATCATTTAGTCTATCACGTTGTGGAACCCAACAATTCAAGTATAACATTTTTCAAAAATAGAGTTGCTGGAGATAATCGTTATAACAGAATTAAATTTGAATGGCACGAAGATAATTTTGAAAGCTTTCTAAATAAATTTGAAACTGAGAAAAAGGGAAAGTTTGATTTTATTCATTTTGTTCGGTGTTTCTACTACATGGACAGCGTAGTTTGTTTGAACCAAACCTACGACAATTTGATTTCAGAAAACGGAATTATAGCAGTTGTAGGGGAAAACGAAAATGCATTTTGGCCTAAAATGATGGTTTTTCTTGACAACCACAATATGATTCATGGCAGTTTCGGATGTTCAGGAAGAGTTTCATCTAATTATTTTTTACCTGGATGGAAATCTCTAGCGGATGAGAAAGGATGGGTATACGAAACTTATACTAAAAAATATAACTTCGATATTACTCCAATGTATGACGAAGAGTCCATTGACGGTAACTATTTAATCGATTTTTCGCTCCATGTCAAATGTGCACGAAAAACTACAAATAAAGATATTTTAGAAGATTTTTTCAAATTTCTAAATGAAAATAGTATCGAAAATGAAGAAATTCAGGATGGAAAAAAAATAATAAAACGCTACTTTCCATGCCAGCTTGGAGCAATTATTATTACTAAATTATGAAACTATATATATATTCAATATAAATTAAATATTTTATTAAATTTTGTACTTTTGTATTAAGAAAATATGCATGCACACTTAATTTAATAGTTTTTAATCAATTAGTCTAAAGATCATCATCCGGTTATTTTAATATCAGTTTAAACATAATTTTAAATATATCACTTTACTAAGTAAATAATTATTTATTTAGTTACAAATATATAAAAATTTATATATTTTTATGATTTCGAATTAATATATTAATCAAAGGCGGATCCATTTTTTGGCGGATTCAGCATTTTTTCGAGCCTAAGAACAAAAAAGTTTAAAATGTTTCTGGAAATAGTTCTCACTTTTCTTTAAACATAAATAGAATCATTTAGTAAATATTGAGCTTAAAAATATTTAAAGCTTTAGATTCAGGTAAAAGAGGTTTGCATAAAAAAAGTTCACATAAAAGTTTATCTTGTAAAAGAGGTTCGCAAGGAAGAGGTTACTCTGTTAGAATGTTTTTTCTATAACAGATTTTTATTTAGTTTAGAATGATTAGTATTTCCCCAGCCAATTTTACAGTAAGAAAGATAATTGTGTAAAAAACTTTTTTTAATTATACAAAAAACATTTTTTAATTATACATTATTAAGAAAAGGTTTCGTTTTGAAACATGAAACATTTCTTGAGACCTGGCTTTTAATATACTTAATATGAGAATTTTAAGACATCTTTTCATTTAAAATTGCTTCTATGAGGTTAGTTTCTTTTTTATTATCATTTTCTTAGATTGGACAATTTAAGATTAATAATATCTGCTTTATTGGTTTTATTGAATAGGATAGACTTCTAATTTTCTTTACATTCAATGATAGTCAATGATATCATCTTTGAGAGAATAAAATAAATTAGATCTAATTTAGCTCAAAAAATAAAACTCTAATAGTTTGCGGGTACTTAAAGGTTCTATTTTAGAACCATTATTATTTTTACTTCATATAGATAATTAAAAATGTTTAACTTCAAAAATAATAAATACTATCTTGTTTACAGATGACTCGAGTCATCTGTAAACAAGATAGTATTTATTATTTTTGAAGTTAAACATTTTTAGTTATCTATATAAATGTAAAAACAATAATGGTTCTAAAATAGAACCTTTAAGTACCCGCAAACTAGAGTTTTATTTTTTTGAGCCTTTCAAATCATTAAATATAAGTTGCTTCGTATTAGTCAAGTTGTTAATCCCGGAATTATTAAGTTATGCAATTTTATACTAAATACCTGGTATATACCTCGAGTTATTGATTATGTTATATACCTCGAGTTGATTATGTTATATACCTCGAGTTATTGATTATGTTATATACTTCGAGTTATTGATTATGTTATATACTTCGAGTTATTGATTATGTTATATACCTCGAGTTATTGATTATGTTATATACCTCGAGTTATTGATTATGTTATATACCTCGAGTTATTGATTATGTTATATACCTCGAGTTATTGATTATGTTATGTACCTCGAGTTATTGATTATGTTATATACCTCGAGTTGATTATGTTATATACCTCGAGTTATTGATTATGTTATATACTTTGAGTTATTGATTATGTTATATACTTTGAGTTATTGATTATGTTATATACCTCGAGTTGATTATGTTGTATACCTCAAATAATGTTTTCTACTTTATTGAAACCTAAGTTAAAAAAAAGTTGCGAAAAAAAAAAACTAATAAAAATCTTTTTTTATGTCGTCTCCTAGTTTTTATTTTTTAAATCGTTTTATCCGAAAATGTGTAGAGTAAAATAAATCAAACTTCGCTATTTGTAAACAGGGCTGTCGAGAGCTGTTACGCCGCCTGGGACAGCAATCCTGATTGGCGCCCTTATTTATCAAATTTTCCCTATATTATATGTGAAAGACCTTTTTTTTTTTAGGTACCTCTATTTCATTTGGCGCCCTTGGATATCTGCCACCCGGGACAAACTGTTTCGGTGGCCCCACCTCTCGGCGGCCCTGTTTGTAAACAAAAACACACTTAATAAAAACTACTTTAATGGAAAATATATTTGCTGGAAGATATTTTCACTGAAGTATATGATATAATGTAAATAATAATAAAAAAATAATGTTAATAGATTTTTGTTTAACTATTAGTTGTAGTCTATAAATAAAATTAACTATAATAGTTTTACATTAATGTCGCTGACGAAGGGGGGCGCAAGCCGCGCCGGGCGACACTACCACGACGCAAATACAAAAGCAAGTACAATAGTTTTAGTCGATTTGTTAACTATTTCAATATATAACAATATACTTTCCGTGTTATATATATATAAAAAAATTAATATACAGTGGTGACCACTTGATTAAAATCATACACAAAATATTAAAAAATTTTATTCATAACTAAAGCATTTCGTCATATGTGACACAATTAAAATAACACTACCAAATAAGAATAACCCTTTAGTATCGCGTTGGTCCACCTTTTTGGTTCGGCATAGACTCTATCAATATGCGACAATAGGGTAATTTTCGAGAAAAACTTTTGTAAAAATACCTTGTTTACAACTTTTGAGAAAAAGACCTCGTTTAGAAATATTCAGATTTTATCTTCAATAGATTTAATAAAAGATCTTCATATATTTTCTTTCAAATAAATATTGTTACTATGTTTAAAATATGTTCCGAATTTCAGGTTAAAACGACTTGTATGTTTTGAGTAATTATTTCTTAAAAGCTTGTTTTTTTTTAATTTTGAAATCGGGTAATCGATGTAGAGATTTTTAAGTGAAAAAATATTAAAAAATAACTTTAAGTGATATATTTATGTTTCAAAAATGAAATTTTACTAAAGCTCCAATGAAATATTTTTTATATTTCTTGAAGTACAATTTTCAATATTTTAAAAGGTTTTTTTATATTGCTTGAATAAAAAAAATTCATCAATAATTGAATAAAAAAAGATTCGTTAACAATTGAATGAAAAAGAGGAGAACGATCTCAAATAAATTAGAACTTCAGCCAGTGTCATATGAGCATGGGGGAGGGAGAGATTAATGGACCTGTAGCCTCACGTCCTTCAAAAAATTGGCCCACTGGCATGCGACCTTATTATTTTTTAGAGGAAAAGAAAATTTTTCTATTCGTATGTTTCACCGTTTTTTTATAACCGATTTCTTGGGAGCTTGGGAGGCGTTGCGAATAGGGTTATAAAAATATAATAAATATAAACGGAAGTAAATATTAAGTTTCTTTTTTAACTTTATACTTTATTCCGTTACTGTAGAAAATTTGATCACTAGTTATTCGATTATTTTGAGTAGCATCAGGATTTACACAAGGTTCTCAAAAAAATAAATTAGTAATGCATTTAGCATGGAAAATTGTAAAAATATAAAAAAACTCTTAAATGAAACGAAAACAATTAATACAATGTCATTTGTGAAAAACTTGATCAATTTTTCAAACCAAAAAAATTATCTTGCATAAACGATACATTTTTACGAGCACAAAACAAAATAAAGGAAAAAGTACATATATATATAAAGAAACTTTTATGGTAAAAAAAGTCTCTTTCGACTACAATTTTTATTACCTCGTCTCTTAAGCTGTATTTGTTTGTAATCGAAATGTCAAAGCAATTAAATTAATGCGGAAGTACATTAAATTTTATTGTTTTTTAAAAAAACCGCAATAATGATGACTAGAGAGTTTTTTTTAATTAGTGGTGTTTTTGTTTTTGTTTGTGTTGTAAAACAGTGTTGCTACATCGACTATTTTATAGCCTGCTGCTACAAGGGAGTGCTGTTACATCGACTGAGGGTTTGGTTTGGGCAGGCAGTCTATCATTTAAAAAAAATTTTTTTTTGAAGTTTTTTAACATTTTTTGGTCATGCTTATTAACGGGCTCTTTTAAACAACAGTTTATGGGAAAAACTTTGTGTCTACGATGCAATATATATATATATATATATATATATATATATATATATATATATATATATATATATATATATATATATATATATATATATATATTTATCGTAATAAGGATCAACAAACAGTTGATCCTTATTACGAACATCTTCACGATTAATTCTGCGGTTGACAATCTCCCACAGGTTCTTGATAGAGTTGAGATCTGGAGATTGAGGCGGCCAATCCATCACTGATAGGTGGTTCTCTTGAAACCACTGCTTGACAACTTTTGCTGTGTGTTTCGGATCGTTGTCTTGCTGAAAAATCTTTTTGTTGGCATATTCCATTCAGCATGAGGTAATATAACATCTTTCAGGATATTTTTGTACATGAAACGGTGCATTATTCCATTGATTCGATGTATTGGACCTAGACCGTTATTGGAAAAACACCCCTAGATCATTACATTGCCTCCACCATATTTCACGGTCTTATGGCAGTAACGTAAATCGAGGCGTTTCCCGGTCGGTCGCCGCACACGGCAAATGCAATCGCTCCCAATGATGTTGAACTTCGATTCATTACTGAACGGGACAGTTCGCCATTTTTGCACATTTTAGTCAATATGAGATGTAGCAAACAGGAGTCTTTTCTTCGGTTCTTTAGTGAAATCAGCGGTTTCTTTGCAGGGCGTCGAGAAAACAATCTGGCTTTAACAACACGTAGTCTGACTGTTCGGTCCGATACAGGCATCTCTAATTGCTTTTGCATCTCGACTTAAGATATCCAGGGATCCTTCTTGACGGATCTGACAATCATAGAATCCTCTTTATAAGTGGTGGAACGCGGTCTTCAACCTTTGTTATCTGCTGCCAACTTCCCCGTAGAACAATATTTGGAACATAGTCTTGACACTGTCAATATTTTCACGCGATATTCATCACAAACACTTTTTTGTGACACTCCACTTACGTTATCGCCAATAATTTTCTTTCTTAGTTCCAATACACGACTGTCGGGAGCCATTTTTGCACTTGAAGTCATAAAAATAATAAAAATAAATAATCACGCGTCTCAAGGCTTACCGTGTTACATTTACGTTATGATGATACAATGCTCTGTGAAACACAAAGTCTTGGTTGGATGTGGACTGTATTGATGTAATGAAACACTTGTTGTTTTTCACTTCTTGTATTGATGTTCTTTGATAAAACACTTTGATAAAACTCACTTCGATAAACTGTTTTGATAATACCGACTGATTGACTTCCATATACTGACTAAATTACATGTCGGTTTAAATGTCTCTTATATAGTAAAATGAACCTGTGTGAACCTGTTCTGGAAGATTCTAGATGCTTCTTTTCGATGCTTCTAAAAGCATTTGAATGCATCTGGATACTTCTGAATGTTTCTGGAGACTTCTGGATGCTTCTGAATGCTTCCAGATGCTTCTTCTGGAAACTTCTGGAAGCTTCTGCATGCTTCTGGATACTTCCTTTAATTATTAAAAAACTTCAGTGACGTTGACACGGACCCAAATTTAAAAAATGAAACAAAGCAAAAAAGTTGCACTTGTGTTGTCCGCTGCAAAATGGCAAATGTCAACAAAATTCTGCCTGTGTGCTGTCAGCTGATTGCTCATGTCATGGCATACTATGACTCCAGACTTTTGAACTGTTTGCTGTAGTAGTATAGTTCGTTTCGCTTTTTAGACATGTAAAATTAGGAACACTTTTTAGCATTGTTCGATGTTGGTTGCAAATGTTTTGTCCAATACTGTATATATATATATATATATATATATATATATATATATATATATATATATATGTATATATATATATATATATATATATATATATATATATATATATATATATATATATATATATATATATATATATATATATATATATATATATACAGTTGATTCCTAAAAAGTTAGTAGTTAGTTCTCTTTTTATTTGAATTATGTCAAAAAAAAAAAATAACGACATGACAGGAGGCATTAGCTTTTTTTTTTTGAAGTTTGATGAAAAAGTATTCATTTAGTTTTCTGAACATTTGGTGACAGCTTATTAATTTTAAACCAGTCAATAAAGCAATTGTATAATCTCTTTATTAATGCTTCTTGCCCTGGTTAACCTTTTTAATGACTGATTAAAAATGTATTTAAGGATAAGTAACGTTATTTTGACAGCGCCAAAGCGCAGAATTTCTAAAATACCCACAACAAAAACTAAATAAGTAAGGATTCGATTTTAAAAATTTTTTGAATTGTTTCTCGAATGATATTTTTGATTCGATTCAAAATTTCAAAGTTTTGCGGGGATCTAATATATATATATATATACAGTTTTTCATTTGCTGTGAAAAAATTGTTATTATACGATATTTTTAAAAAGGTATTGTAGTGTTGTCAGAAATAAACATCGCAACAACTTAAAAATCCGCAAACTTTAAACTGTTTTTAGCTTTATTCATTTTTGTCAATAAAGGATTAGATTATTATTTTAAGGCCTCAAAACAAATTTTAATATTTTTTATTTGTTGCAGAGTTTAAGGACGTTCCGATACTGTACAAACTTTTTAAAAAAAATCAATCGAGGAAATAATTTTTTTTGTTACAGTGCATTTTAAGTATTAAGGGTGCGTGCGTGTGTTTTCAAAATACGTCCTAGTATTGACATGGTGTTTTCTACACAGACTTAAAAAGTTACGCTGATACTTACTACACATAATGTAGTTATTCCTTCTCGTCGGTTCAAAGTCAAGCCTGTATGTATGTATGTATGTATTGCCACAAACAATTTGGTTGAAAAAAGATTTTTTTTTAGACTAATTTATTTTATATTTACTATTTTAATACAACTTATATAGAATTATGTTTGTTAACAGATGTAAATATTTACATGAACATCATTTTTTTCTCCGTACTTTTCGTTATCTTCGCGTTATCCTCTTTTTCAAAATTTAGCATAGTTTTCAAAATTTAGCATAGTTCTTGAACTTAAAACGTAGATAAACTTATTTTAAAGTACAACGTTTTTTAAAAGTATTTTTAGAACGCAAAGTTTAATCAATCGAAGTCTATATAACTGACGCCATCATATGCTCATAATCATTTTACGATGTTTTTTGCGGTTTTAGCTTTCGGTTACCGTAGTTTTTGACGCTTCAAGTTCGTCAAGTAGTTTGCTTCTCAATAAATCGTTCATAACATTCGACATGCTACTCGATATTTTTTCTTTTTTAAGTCTCTTACCTAAATAAATAAAATCAAAAAAACACTAAGAAAAACAAAACCAATATAGGCAACAATGAATCCAAAATAAACAAAAAAAGAAATATATTTGTTTTAAATTGAAATATTTTTATTTGATAAAATATGTCGACAAAAAAAAAAAAAAAAAAAAAAAAAAAAAAAAAAAAAAAAAACCTGCAATTTACAAATAGGAACTAAACTGATATTGTACAGATTATTTTCTATAGCCAAATATTAACTTTTTAATGGAAATTATTAAATACATAACTTAATAGTTAAGTTTGCCAACTGTCAACTGTCTATCCAGAAAGTACATGGTTCAGAAAATTGTCTATCCAGAAAGTACATTGTCCAGAAAACTGTCTATCCAGAAAGTACATTGTCCAGAAAACTGTCTATCCAGAAAGTACATTGTCCAGAAAACTGACAAGAATAGAATAGAGCATAAAATTTATTATTTGAAAACTTTAAATTGATCGTTATCATATAAACGCGGACATCATTCATTCATTCTGAATAAACTATACATTTAAAAATACAAATAAAAACTTCCATAAAATAATTCAGATTCTACTTAAAACATAACTATAGACTATACATCACAATATACCTTGGTCACACTATATCTTCAAAATATCTTCAATATATAATATATTATCACAATATATCTTCAAAAACTATTTCAAAGCATTTTTAAAATATAAGGATGGCTCTACTGTCTGCTGAAAATTTTATTAAAAAAACAATCAACTGGATTATCTAAAGCGCTTAAAACAGAATTGATAAATAATTGTTTGAAGGTCAATTTATTTGTTATAACCTTTTTTACTACAATTTTTTTTACAATATTGTGTATAAAATATTTTCTTTTAATATCTTTCTCAACCGTTTAGTGTAAGCTTTATTAAATTGATTTGTTTTAAAACCAAGCCATATCATGGATTCGTTCGTGATAAAATATGCTACAAGCCAGTGTTATTAAGTAAGATTTTAAATAATTTGCAAATAAAATCTGTGAAGTCCAAGTCAAGCACAAGCAGTTACATTTATAGCACAGAGATAAAAAATTTAGTAACTTATTTCTTTGCTGCAGAATCTAATAAAAACACCCTTCCTAAAAACAGTGTCTAGAATGTCGCTTTAGCAAAGAATGACTGATTGGTGCTGAAATTAAGTATTGGATTTGTACAATTGGCAAAGTATAATAGTTGCTATAGTAACAATAGTTGCAGTTCTTTTTCAATAAAAACTGATGGTATTTATATTGATTTGACAAATGCATCTTTTGATTCAGGTAACTGTTTGCAACTCTTGGCTCTCCAATTGTTTTGTATACTGACAGACTCAAATAATCAAAGAAATCTTCAACTGGGCGACACTGAGGCATGATTTTTAGATTGCGGTTATTTGGTACATATGGAATGTTTTGTAGATTTGTGTTTTTTTGGCATAATACGACGATGCTATCCAGCCAGAACACGTAATTACCATCTAAATGATGTTTTTAAAAGAAATAGAATCAATATTTTCTTCAAACCTTGATTCTGGAACACTTCTTGAATAATAGCCAAACCACTTGGCTTGAACCATGGCTTGGAAATTCCATTCTCAGATATGGCAATATACAGCATCACTATCTGCTCAAACTTGTGTTTATATTTGTATTTGACAGCATATTATATTGTTTTGACAGCATTTTAAACATAACTGAATTAGCTGATGCAAAACAAAACATCTGATAAATTTGTAAACAGAGAGAGTATAGTTTCACATAAGCATACTTTTCTTTTTTTGACTTTGGTGGTTGAATATCAGAGGGTTAAATTATTCTCATTTTTCAGTTATCACCCTTTTTTAGTGCAATGTGGATGTGAATAGTGGCTTTTCAATTAACAATTGCTTGCGTAATTACTATTACATTTTTATAATTGGTAAAAAAAAAAAGCCTTATGATACTTGTATGTACCTAACTTAATATCCATATAGTCCATAGTTAAAAGTCCATCCATATAGTTTAAAGATTCAATTTATTTTGTAAACAGTGAACCAAGTTAACAGTGAACTGGGTAAATAGTGTAAATTTAATTTTAATTTAATGATAAAGATTATTTGAATAAAAAAAAAGGTAAAAGAATAAGCAATAAATAAATTTTTTGATTAATTACCAATCAGGATAAATTAAGTATATTTTTAAAAATTTAAACACAGTTAATGGTTCCAATCAAAAGAAAAGAAACAAAAATCATATAGAAACAAAAATTATAACAATTATTTATTAACAAAAATTATATAGAACAATTAGAAGAGAATGCTTTAATAGATTGCTCAAGCAAGTGTAAAAATTGAGAACCTGATTTGCTTTCAGATTTTTAACATTCATGCTAACTGCAAAATCAAAAAAACTCCATAACACTTCAGAGATGTCAGTAGCAATATAGTAAAGCACTTCTAAATCACCCTCGTTTGATTATTTTCTAAAGCACACTTGCTTGAATAGTTTTTAAAGCACACTTGCTTGAATATTTTTTAAAGCACACTTGCTTGATTATTTTTTAAAGAACACTCGCTTGATTTCTTAACATTTACAGTAAAAGATCAAAACCTGTAATAAAAAACCTATAGTTAGAAAGAAAATGAATAGACTAAAAGAAATAAAAACTATAAGATAACAAAAAATAAATATAAAAATTAAAAAAAAAGATTAAAAAATAATAAAATTCAAAATAAAAAAATAAAAACTAAAGAAATAAAAAAATAAAAAAAATTCAAGAGAATTATTGCATTTCTCGCAACAATAAAGATAAAACAATTCTACTTTGAAAAATTAAACTTTTTAATTATAATCAGAAAACCATCTTTTTAATGTTTTAATTACCAACACATTAAAAAGCACTAATTACTAACAAATTAAAAATCTAAATTCATGATAGCATAAGGAGTACATTTACAGTAGAAAAAATGAAGATGTAATACACAGATTTTTTTGTTCTTCAGTCTTCGCATAAATTGTGAAAAGATTAAAAACAAAATTAAGAACACATCACAAAGAAAAGTTAGTATGAGTTTAGTTTCTGAACTTTAAAAAATCATGATTTATATGATTTGCAAATCTTACAACAGATAATGATCCAAATGCTCTTGAATAACTTTTACAGAGCCCAGATCTCAATCCTATTGAGTATCTTTGTGAGTGCATCTACAAGCAATTAAATGGTCAAAAAGCAATTAACAAAACCCATTTATTTGTATTAAAGAATGTTTGTATAACATTTCTCAAGATGTTGTCATTAATTTAGTTTATTTGATGTCTCATCACTGTGGTGCTGTTTTGAAGGCAAATGAATATGCAACCAATTACAAACTGCTTCATTGAAACTGTTTCATTAAAAATTTTAAATTTTAATGATTTTAATGAAACAAAGTTTTATCAAAAGTTTTTTCTTTTGTGCAAAAGTTTGTAAATTTTTGCATAAAAGAAAGTTAAAAAAAAAATTAACTCTATTTAAATGTTATAATTTTTGTGGTTTGAATTATGAATTGAACTCACATAAAGAACATTTTTTTAAAATATTGGATGATTTGGGGAAATTTATAAAAAAATATGCTTTGAAAAATGAAATCAAAAAAAAATTTTTTTTTTTTTAATTATTTGCTAAGGTTGTTCAAAAACTATGGCTTTAATAAACAGTAACATTAAAATAAAAATGAATGTTTAAAAATCGAGTGGTTAATTTTTTTTATTATTATATATTTTACCATAAAGAAAAATTTGCAAAATTAGTTATTATAAAACGTAAATACACGACTGGGGCAAGAAGACAAATTCTGTCTTATTACCAAACCCCTACCTTATTGCTTCTGTTTACCAGTTTTTTTACTTTCTTTTATTTACTACCAGTTTTTTTAGTTTCTTTTATTTACTACCAGTTTTTTTTAGTTTCTTATATTTACTACCAGTTTTTTTAGTTTCTTAAATACTTTCTTAGATACTATTGGAACTTAACATTTAAATAAATCTAATTTAAACTTTAATAGTGATTTTTATAGTATTTAGGTGAAATAAAAATATTACAATTCAAGTTCAAACAACTGAATACACTTACCACTTGGTGTTTTTCTTTTAGCAGATTGCCTTTCACTTTCTTCATTGTTAAAATCAAATGCTTCAAATGTTGGGCTTTAAAAAAAAAAATTAATAACTTATTAAATAGCTACCGTAAAAAAATAGATTAAAAAAAGGTTATTTAGTCAGGAGCTTTTTCCTCCACAAAATATCATTTTAATACGTTTATAAGAACAACACATTTTAAAGAAGAACCCAAGAACTATATGAAAGTAACTATTTGAAAAGGTGAATGACAATTTTCTGACTCTGTGAGCAAAAGTCATTATTTCTATTAAATGTAAAATAGCGCTGCAACAATATCTTTTTAAAAATTACTTTCATTATGCAAAACAAATGTTATAAACTGTTTAGCGATACATAAGGAATTTTTTAAATTACTTAAAAACAAAGTTGAGAAGCAAAAATAGAATGACATAAAGTTTTTATCCACAAAAATATTTTATTATTGACTTAATAATTGAATAAATAAAGTGCTATAAGTAATTTTACTGTTTTTTTTTATATACCAAATTTTGTTTTACCCTTTTCATTTACCAACACCAAAACCAGTGCTTTGTCATTTTTAATCTGCAGATTAAAAATGACTGAGCCATTGCTTTGTCATTTTAATCTGTAGATAAATTATTTTCTTGAAAAAGAATAAATAATGTGTTTTTTAGACTTCTATCCTTACAATGGATGGACACACACAAAAAGTAAATGTCTTGACAAAAGGATATATTTATATATTTTATCTCAAAATTTTTTAGAGACTTATTTGAAAATAATTGTCAAACAAGTTGATTTCATTAGATTTCAATAAAGACATTCATTTTCTGATATTTCAGTAAATTTCAATAAAACCATTCATTTTCTAATATGAATAACATATTAAAAAACAAAACATGTTAAAATCAGTTTTTTCATGATGATGATTTATGATGTTGAACAACTTTCACTAAAGAGTTGTCTGCAAGTTTGTTTTCAACCAGGTTTGATTGTGTTTTGCTTTGTGAGCTGCAAAATGACGAAATCAATTTTGTGTGAGAACTTTGTATCTATAGATGAATTTTACATTTATAGATAAATTTGTAATCTACAGAACTGTAATTAATGTTTTTTTCAAAAACCAGAAAATGTAGAACAATGCAATAAAAAAGATTACACATTCAAACCAAAATTCAATCATTATTGAAGATACTTAAATTGAAACATAACATAAATTGAAACTAAAATTCTGCTATGACAGGGTAGCTGAAAAAAAAAAAAAATGCAAGGATGTACTATTTTATAATAAGGATAAAACTACACTAACAAATAAAGCTAAAAAATTATTGAAAAAATTTCAAGAGCATTTTTGACATTTATATGTGCCTATTTACTCTCAAAAAAAAAAGAAAACTTTTTCAGACAATTGGCAAACACTCTTTCGCATAGAACTATTACAACCTTTATGAAAACTATACAAACAGAAATGTCCTCATTAACTATTTATCTCCTTTCATGTTCAACTATATTGCCAACATTCAATCATTTGATGGCATTATAGAAATTCTGGAAAACTTATTTGTAAAACCTAAAAATGAATTATTTTCTAGACATCACGTAAACAATCATCTGGAAAAACTATTGATGAGTTTTTGCAGGCCTACATGTGTAGGTACACTCAGTAAGGAGTTTAAAAAAGTAAGCAGAGGCAACAGTAAACAGATTCTGCTTCAGACCATTGTGAAAAATACGTGATTCATTTATAAGTAGTCTAAGTGGTCATCATATTTGTCTATGACTACTAGGAAACTTTACTCTTAAACTTATTGGGACAATCAATTTTTCAAATTAACTTAATGGGGCCTACAATCAAACTTGTTCATTTGAAAATGCTCAAAGAAATAACAAAAGTTATTCACACAATGAGTTGAGTAATGTTCCTACAAGTAATAAACATTCTGAATGTACTATGGGCCTTGTTTTAAAGCGTTACGCGTAGAACGATTTACATATGCCTTAAGCGAATTTATGTAAGCAGTAAGTGATTTTTTAACTTTTAAATTATTTTATAAGCGGAAAGATAAAAGAAGCGATTAATTAAAAAAAAAAAAAACATTAACTTTTAAATGCAACTATGTCAAAATATTTGTTACGAAAGTTTGAATGACAATGTTAGATATAAGGGGAATTTACTGATGAAAAAAATTCAAATAAAATTAAAAATTTATTTTTTTTTGTTTTTATTTTATTGAAATGATTGATTTTTTCGCTCGAAAAATGCTAATACTTTAAAAATACTAAAAATTTAATTCTAATAAAAATATATGATTTGATTTAAAACTAATTTAATAAAAATATTTAGTTTAATCTGATAAAAAAAAAATTTAATTTTGATTTAAAAAATATATTAAAGTTTATTAAAATTAAAGTTAATTCTTGGTTTTAACTAAACTGACAAATTTATTTAAAAATATTACTAAATATTGTTCAATATTTATATTTTATTTGTTCTTAAAAAAAATTAGCTCATTTTTATTGTTTGTTTTTTTTTACTCAAAATTAAATAAACAGCTGCATCAAAAATTTGCACAAAACGTAAATTAAACTTTTTTTTTTTAATAACGCAAGTCAGTGAATATTTTTAATAAACAATAAACAGCGATATAACTTTAACAAATGTTTGAAAAAATAATCACAACATAATCGTTAATAAAATAATAAACTTTTAATAAATAAAGTAAATAAATTTTTTTTATGTTACTAATTTTTTTTAAATAAAAAATTATTTGTAGTTGCAAAGCCGCAATTAGAAATTTAAGAAATAATCATTTAAAAATTCAAAAATTTAACATATTTTCATTCAATGTTGAGAAAAGAAATAAATTTGTTAACATCAAACATTTTTTAAAATATAATACAAAATTTAATTATTTAAATTAAGAAAAAAAAAGAAAATAAACATTTCCTTATAGTAATAATAAAAAAGAAGTAAATATAACATCTTGTTTTGCGGTAATTAATATTATTTTGGTAATTTAAAAAAGTTAATGTTTTTAAAAAAATAAAAAATAAAGAGAATTTTATAACATCAAGTTCACATTAGGCTATTGCTTTAAGCATTTTTTATCTAAAACAAGGTCTATACTACTGAGCTTGCTTAAATTTCTGCAAAAAAAAAAAAAAAAAAAAATCAGTGAAAATTGGCCTTAAAAATTAGAAAATACTTTTTTTACCCACTGAAAACTTTCAGTGTAAACAGGCTTTAAAAATTGCCGACCTACTAAACCTTGATTTGTTGAAATTGAGCTTTTGGTTTATTTCTCACTAAAGTATAAAACTTATGCCAACATATTAATTCCTATTGAAATTATGATAAAACAGCTGTTTGAAAAAGGCGTGCAAGAATTAAATAGTTGTAAGTGTGTTTTCTAAAATATACTGGTTCCAATTTATAAACTGAACTTTTTTATAAAAAATACTTTTATTGTAAAATAAAATAATCCACCTCTCTTTGTTAACCCTCACCCCCATTTTATTAACCTCACCCCCACCCCCATTAACCCCACTCCAACCCCATCGTTTATTAGATCTGAACTAAATTTCCAACTATTCCCTCTCCCTCCTTATATTAAGGACTCAAGAAAAAACGTCACTTTTTGGTTATACCCAATTCTTAGGAACAAATCATACTTGGTAGAGATTTTGTACAGATGCACCAAAGTCTTTATATCAATTATGGTGGCGAAAAAGACTCATTAAAAATCTGTTCTCTAACAAGTGTTACAATGAAAGCTAGCACTCTTTTCCTTTTTCTATTTCCAGAATGTAGACCAATTGCTTCACCTTCTAGACAATACAACTCAGTATAGACAAAGTATTCATTGAACAAGAAACAAAAAAAATTTTGAAACTAAATATAATTAAATAAAAACTAAATAAACCCAGTAACTTTCCTGGGTGATCACCAATAGTTGTTACTAAGAATGAGAGACATAAGAAACGCATGGTCAGTAATTACTCACAAACAATAAATTGCTTTACACTACTTGATGCTTATCCTTTACCTAACATTAATCAATGTATTAACTATTGCAAAATATTCATTATTTAGCACATTTAATTTAAAAAGTGCTAAATTTAGCACATTTAATTTAAAAAGTGATAAGTATTATACTGTCTGTATTATACTGTGGAGTGATTGTTCCCGCTTCATCACAAGGTCTGATATGTAATTCACTCTATCCAAGTTTTCTTCTACATCTACCAACTTTTCCTAATAGTGCTATCTCTCTACATGCTTATACTCAAACCAATCTTCTCTGACAAAGGTTATTTAATACAACGTATTTTCTAATCTCTGTCTAATATTATGGCTCTTTTTGCTGTATTATTAGAGTCATTTTTGTACTTATTGTACAGTTGCTATATCAAACTGGAATCTATTTTTTTTTTTTATCTTTTATACAAGAACATCTCTTATGAGACTGTTTTTTTTCTCATGTTTTTTTAATTATTGCAAGAATTCAAAGTAAAAAGGTCCTGCCTGCTTAGCCCAGTTATTATAATTTTACTAAATCTTTTATATAATCTCAGATGTTAGGCTCTTGAGACTTTTTGGCAATTATTAACAGTATCATTAACTCAAGAAAGTCTAACATTCCATCTCTAATTCATAGGTCTGATTATTAATTCTTCCCAGAATAAGACAGAGTTATTTACAAACAACTTTTTTCTAATTTAACTCTTAAATCTAATGAACATACTCTGCCTGCCGTTCCAGTTGAACAGATTAACCCATTATTAGACATCCAAATTGTTCTGGCTTTCAATGCTCAAGTCAACTCTCAAATAAATTCTTCTACGGCTTATGGTTCAGGCAACATTTCCTTCATAGTCTTACAAAAGACTATGTTTTATCTAGAATTCTCTTTAATTCTTGCTAAACTGTTAATAAGTTATGTGGTAGTGGTGTAGTGGTAAGAGCGCTCGCTTTGTAAGCAAGAGGTTCGGAGTTCGACTCCCACCCACATCCCTGGAAGTATTGCGCTCAACTTAATTTCACCGCGCAGCGGCCTTGATTGTCAAGGTTCGTGTTTCAGAGTTAAAGAGTTGAGAGAGGGTTAAACCACAATTTACAACAAAAAAAAAAAAAACGAGAAAAAAAAGTCCTTGACTGTAGTGGGGAGGTGAAAAATAAAAAAAAAAAAAAAAAAGTGCTAAATAAGTGGTTTCAATTTTTAACTCTGCCCTCCCGACCTATTCTACAATTAGTCACTCAATTTTATTTTATTAGTTTCTTTTTATAAAGGTTTTGAGATTATTAAATCACTTCTTTCTAACTGCAGTATAAAAGACATTCTCAATAGGCCTACACTCTTTTTTATTTCCAGAAACTTTACTGTACTGCAAGGTTCTGTCTATACTCCTGTAATGTTTTCTATCTACAATAACAATCTTCTGGACAATCTTGACAAAAAGCCTTCACTTTTTGATCATTTACAACAAGCAGCCATCTTGGAATAAGCAGATGAAATTTCTTCTTATTTCTCTTTTGCTTGTGGCGTTTGACTCAAACAAAACTCAGTTATTTACTGCAAACAACTGTCGCAATATTGTTGACAAAGTAAACTAAAATAATTAGGCAGTGAAATAGAAGGATGGGAGTGATAAAAAAAGGACAATCCAGGTCAAATGGACTGAAGCAAATGGTATAAAAAATAGGACAATCCTGGTCAAAACGAGACGTATGTTAAGCCTAATTATACTTTATTATTTAAAATGTATTCTAATATATTGCATTTATTTTTAATTTATACTTTTAGTTTGTTTTTGAATAGATAAAATATCATCTATGAATATTTCTTTGGAAAATGTCAGCATAAGCAGCAACATTAGAATATAAATTTAATTAAGAAAAATTTTTTATATCTTCAATAACTTGAAAGTTTCTTTATCTGTTCTAATAAAAATGTGCGCATATACAAGTATAAGTGTATAAGTATGGTTAAAAAATCATACAATTTTAAAAATGATTAAAATCGAATAATAAAAACACTCTTACTATATTCTTTCAGGTATTTTTCCATCTTTTAATGTAGGATTATCAATCAATGGCTGATATTGTAGTGTATTTGAAATACTTTCTTGAACTGGTTTCTCAGATACTTTTAATGCACCTTTTCGAGCACAATTACAAGACAAGGATAAATTTTTTTTGTTAGCTATGTCACTAAATAAATATGCAAACCTTATAGGAATTGGATCATTGCAATTATATTGTTCCCACTCATCGTCACTGGCAGCTATATCCCAGTTGTTCATTTTTAAGTAATGCTAAATTTAAACTGTATATTAATTTATAGCTCTCAAATTTGTTGTTAGTTTTAATTTAAAAATGTGAAAAGTACTATTATTATATTTAAGATTAGGCAAATCATTTGCCTATCATCATTATAAATGATAAACAAAGTGTCAAAAGACAATCGAAGAATCACAAGTAAAAGAGACGATTGTCAAACGATTTGAATGGGGTTTTTTAGAATATCCAAAAAATGCCAGGCTTCTCGGTAAAATATTTTTATCATACAATACAATTACCTACAATATAAGACTAGTTTTAGCGGTATGTTACCATGAAAAATTGGTCTTAAATTTTTTAAAGTTTTGAAACAAAATGAATAAATATAACTTAACTTAATATTTAATTTTAACAAAAAAACGAACAATTATTTTGATAAAAACATTGCAAGCGTTAACATTTAAACCAAAGAATATTTATAAAGCAAGTACTTTAGCATAAAGTGCTTTAACTTTAACTTAAGTAAATTTAAATTCCGTAATTCAGACTCAAAAAATTTTATTTTACTTTTAAAATAAGCCCTCAATTATTTCAAAATAAGCCCTGATATTTCGCGAAAAGCGAGCTATAATCGTAACGATAAACACAACGATATGGCCACGAGTATCGCTAGCTTTTTTAAGTTAGCGAAAAGCTATCGATATTTGTAATGATAAAGACAGAAATTTGGCTACGAGGACAGCTAGCTTAATAAGCTAAAAACCCACTGGCTATTGCAGCTTAAGTCATATTGTAATAAAATCGTTGTCAAAAAAATTTTGATATGTAGCTACCAGCCTATAGATTTGTAGATATTTTGTTTAAAGGTTCAATATTAATACACTAATTTACAGGGTTATGCAAAATTATAAAGTGCTTTATGCAAAATTATAAAGTGCTTTACGCAAAATTATAAATTGCTATATGCAAAATTATAAAGTGCTTTATTTAACATAATAAATAAATGCCATTATAATAGCACAGGCCATTTTCAGAATCATCTAAGAATGCATAGGAATTAAAATACAATATTAAATTGTAATTAAAAATTAAATGACTAACTGGCTGAAAAACATAAACCAAATCAGTAACGTTTTTATCTAATTAATGCAAGTTTTTTAAATTAATGTTGAAAAATAAAAATATAAAACCTTACATGGCAAATAACAATATCTAAGGAAATTCATGAAACAATTATAAACATGTCTAATTCGATAAATAATCATTCAACCAAATACATTGCCAAAACTTTAAACATTAGCCAAAGTGCTGTAAGATACTGCATAAGAAATCATCGATAAGGCATCAAATTTGCTACCAAGGGAGAACACCACAAGCAAACAATCAAAAACAAAAATTTGTTGTTCAGTTAAATCGAAAATACTTTATTTAATACGATAGCAATAAATAATGAACTGACACAAAATGAAATGGTAAACGAAGTTAGTGCAGCAACCGGTATGGTAATATCTCAATCAACAGTATTAAGGAAATTGCGGAAAATAAATATAACGCGAAATAGGCTTTCATTGGTTCCCGAAGAACGAAATTCCCTAGCAAATATTGAAAAAAGGGCCATATATGCCCGCCGTATCTCGCGTATTTCTATTGATAAATTGGTCTTTTTAGACTGGGTATTCCCAAAAAAATGAAAAGGCATATTCCATTGTTTCCGGAAACAGTAATACAAATCGAAGTTTGATGTGTGCAATAAATATTTCTGGTGTGGTTGCTTATGAATTAAGAACTAGAGCTTATAATGCTGAAAGCTTTGAAAGATTTATAAGAAATAACCTGTGTAATTATTTCCGACAAAACCCAGACCATATACTGATAATGGAAAATGTTCCATTTCACAGATCAAGAAGTATTATAAAAGTTTTAAATGAATTAAGAATAAAAAGAGAATATTTAACGGCATGGCCTTCTCAATTAAATCCCATTGAGGAATTTTTTAGAATGATAAACGCAAGATATCGCGGAATAAAAGCTTTAAATAATGAAATTAATATTAGAGATGCATTGGAAATAATTTTTAATCAAATGCGTGAAATTAACGAAGAATTAAGTGGATTTTGGAGATCAATGAAACGATGGTTGGAAAAAGCTAAACAAAACATGATTTTTGAATAAAGCAGTTGCTTAAATTAATATAAATTTTTTGAAGTCTAAATGTTAAATGACATGAGCTTATATATAAATAAATCATATATTCGAACTTTTTTATGCTTTAAATGGATTTATTAACCGATTCGAAATTTTGCATAAAGCACTTTATAATTTTGCATATAGCACTTTATAATTTTGCATAAAACAATTTATAATTTTGCATAAAGCCCTTTATAATTTTGCATAACCCTGTAATATTATTAGTCGAATTACGTCATTTTCTAGGCTTTTCTATTTTAAAGTAGTTTCTAGGCTTTTTACGCGTATTACGGGTTGCTTACTGCTAATTCTCATAATTATAATAGACCCAACACTACGAATCGAATTTTCAAAGGTGTTAAAGACATTAGGAAAAAATAAAGCAAGAAAAAAAAATTGCTTGAAAATCGCTATAAAGCTGGCTAGCCGCTCGCTAGTCGCTAGCTCATTTTTCACCGGTCGCTAGAGGGTGAAAAATGAGCTAGCTCATTTTTCACCGGTCGTTTCATAGGGTGATTAATGAACTCGCTAGTCGCTAGCTCATTAATCACCCTCTGTAATTACGTTATTACATTACCTCTGTAATAATCTGCCACATGAGCAGATTATTATCTGTAACAATCTACTCACATGAATAATTTTTTTTTTTTTTCAAAATTGAGCAAGGATAAAAGTAAAACAAACATTTAGCAATTTTATTTTTTTTTTCCGTTTCATATATTTACAATTAAGACATATAACATTTACAAAAACTGGCAGAAGAAGAAGACATTGACTGCCTTATCACAGAGCCCCGTTTACATATTGTCAGTGTTTATAAAAAAAAATATATATACAAAAAAGTTAAAAAGTACAAAACTTTAAGTCAAATAATAAAATAACTTTTATATTGATTTAAAAATAAACAAAGTTTTGTATACTAATACAAATATATTTGATACATATTTAACAATATATATATATATATATATATATATATATATATATATATATATATATATATATATATATATATATATATATATATATATATATATATATATATATATATATAATATATTAGGGTGGTCCATAAAACAACTTTTTTGAGAAAAACCTGCTGACACCCCCTAAATGTGTTTTATCTAATGCAAAAACACTAGGTTTAAAATTTTTTTGAACAAAAATTATTTTTAGGGGTAGCTCAAGGCCCTCAAAAATTTGACGGGTCCCTAATATTTTGAAAAAAAAACTTTTTCTAAAGTATGTCAACCTGGTACTCAAAATAAGCAAAATTATATAAAAAATTTAAAAATGATAATAATTTTTTATAAAAATAATTTTTTTAGGTATAAATGCATAAAAACTATTGTTTTTAAGCTGAAAATAAAAAAAGTCAATATTTTCAGGTTTTTTGAGAATAATTTTTTTGAGGCATGTTTTTTATGTAAAATGATTATTATTTTTGAAGTTTTTATACAATATCGCTTCTTTTGAGTACCAGGTTGACATACTTTAGAAAAAGTTTTTTTTTCAAAATATTAGGGACCCGTCAAATTTTTGAGGGCCTTGAGCAACCCCTAAAAATAATTTTTGTTCAAAAAAATTTTAAACCTAGTGTTTTTGCATTAGATAAAACACATTTAGGGGGTGTCAGCAGGTTTTTCTCAAAAAAGTTGTTTTATGGACCACCCTAATATATATATATTTCTATTTAGTGCTAATGGAAACATTTTTTCTATTTTAAAATCACCTTTAAAAAAAAAAAAAAATTTAATGTCTATTGTATTACTATATAATCCAACAAGCATGCTTTTGTTTACTAGAAAGTTTTTTGAGTTTTCCGTAGTTCGTACTTCCCCATGCAATGTTGCAGTAAGAAAGATAGCTGTAAATAAATGAAAAATAAATTGTGATTTGAGCTTTAGTATTTAAAAATGGTTTTGTTTTACAAAGTACGGAAATATTATAAGCGAGTTTACTTTCAATGGAAATGAAACTTCAACTTTCTTGGATGTGAAACTTCCATGACAAGTTTTCATCAAGAATTACTCCTAAAAAGTTAACAGTAGATTCCCTTTTTACATCTGTTTTATTAAATAAAAGATTTGGCAGTTTAAGTGGAATATCATCCACTTTATTTGGTTTGTGAAACAGGATGAATTTAGTTTTATCTACATTTAGTGAAAAGTGGTTACTATAAACCATACGTTTGCTTTAGATAGTTCTTCATTAAAAATTTTAAAAAGAGTTTTTATATCTTTGTGTAAAAAGAACAGATTGGAATCGTCAGCAAACAATATAAGATATAAGCTTTTAGATGCTAAAAATAAGTCATTTATATACATTAGAAACAATAATGGTCCTAAGATAGATCCTTGGAAAACCCCGCAACTTATAAGTTTTTTTTGGTTTCATTTTTTTCATAGGTTATGCATTGTTTCCTGTTAGTCAAGTAGCCTTTAAACCAAAGTAAGTTTAAGTTGTTTAGTCAGTAAACTTCTAATTTTTTTATAAGGATTTCATGAATGACAGTGTCAAATGCTTTGGATAAATCAATAAAAACTCTTAAAGTAAAATAATTTTTATCTAAAGCATCCGCTATATGGTTTACAAGTTCAATTACCGCGTGATCCGTAGAATGATTTTTTTTAAACCCAAATTGCTTTTTGTACAGAATATTATTTGATATTAAATAATCATAAAGTCTATAGTACATAATGCGTTCTAGTAATTTAGAGAAACACGGTTATACAGAAACAGGTCTGTAGTTTGAAACATTTGTTTTTTCACCAGACTTAAAAATCGGTGTGATTTTAGCTATTTTAAGTTTATCTGGTACAATACCAGACGTTAACGAGAGATGAAAAATGTGAAACAATAAGGGTTCAATAATATCTAAAACTGATTTAACTAAATTGACGCTAATTTATCTATGCCTGCACTTTTGTTATTTTTCAGAGAGGAAAAAGCATTACGCAACTCACTTATACTTAAATTTAGTTCTGTCATAACATTATTTGCTATTATGAGGTAAGTTTCAAATTTTATGGTACTTGATGGAATTTTAGCCGCCAGATTTGGACCAATCTCAAGAAAAAAGATGTTTAGTTTTTCAGCTATGGTTTCTTTATCATAAACAAGTTTTTCATCAATTAACAGTTTTGGTGACAAATTGTTTTTAATTGAAATATTTTTACTAACTATTTCAATTTTTTTTTGTATTTCCATTAGTTTTTTACAATAGCTTTTCATAATAAAATTTTTTTTTTAAACTTTTTGGTTTTTTCAAACAAATTTTTGTAGTTTTTGTATATTATTTCACTATAATATGTTTTATGTCTTAGGTATTTTTCATATAGTTTTTGTTTTTTCTTTGATGATTTGATTAAACCTTTTGTCATCCACGGTTTTAAAATAGACTTAAAATTAATATTTTGTTCGATTACAGGGAATGCTTTATTAAATTATTTACCGAAGAATGCGAGAAAAAACATTATAAAATCGTAAACATTATTTGCATTTTGTGTTTTGTACACTAAGTTCCAGGAAGTTCACACCTATTTCCCAGGTTCCCAGGAAGTTCACACCTATCAGTACAGGAAGTTCACACCTCTTTCCCTACCGTAACGTCCGGAGCTCGTTTCAAATGTTATGTTTTTAGTGGTTAGAAAGATAGGGAAATTTTTTTTTTTTTTTTACAACTTTAATAAATTTACACATCGTTACGTTATAACTACATGACATAATATAATCAAACGTAAAAATATAAGATAATAATACCACGCACACCTGCCTGCAACCACTTTTTAGTTTTGCGATTTGACCCCGGCCATTGTCATACATTATTGGATTTGTTACAATGAGCAGAATTAGGTTTAATATGTCACCGAAATCATAAAATTCCTTTTAGCAAAATATTTACGTTTTAGGGGCTAAAAGGGTCCAATTTTGGAATTTTCCCCCAAAGTTCAGGGGGGAATACATTAACATGAAAATTTGATACTTTCATGAAAATTTATCATCATCATCATCATCATCATCATCATCATCATCATCATCATCATCATCATCATCATCATCATCGTTTTAGCATCCTTGTTTCCGTGCTTGCACGGGTTGGACGTTTCTCATAATGCCATTTCTCCAAGATACACGGTCTTGAACATCTTCTTTATATATATATATATATATATATATATATATATATATATATATATATATATATATATATATATATATATATATATACTAGAGATAGAGTGTTTAGATAAGCAAAACAATAGAAAACTGCTCACTTTAATCCTGCTCACTTTAAATGAGAGAAGAGGGAAAAGAAAGAATAATGAAAATAAAATAATCCCTGCCCCTACCCTGACTCTTCGATGTGTTATCAACTCCCTTGCATGTTCTCCATAAATCAGTCGATGTGTTGTACTGAAGCCCTCGCCTACCCCTAAATCAGTATAGCGTCATAGTGCTCAACAAAGTATGCAATATCATTTATATACACATTTAAACATATATATTTGTTTTTCTTTGTAGATAAATAAAAATACTTATTATGTCCCATCCACAAAAAAAGTGTGATCATGACACAAACCGAAAAAAGATTTGTTACTTTTGCACCCACAAAACATCAAGATTACTAAATAAGCAATCGATAAAGGAGAAAGTGTTTACTTTTCATTTAGATTGCACTGATACAAAAAATCCACTTGGCATTTGTGATAAATGTAGAAATAATATACGTAGAAAAAACTACTTGCCGGATTTAAAGATAGACTGGACTAAAAACATTGTTACACCTTTAACCAGAAATTCTAATAGTTGTCACTGTAAAATATGCAAACTAACCAGTCTACGTGCAAGAACCCGAGCAAGAAGAAGTAGTAAGTTTTCCAAGTTGCGTGCACCCCATGAAAAAATATGTAAAGCTTTTCTTTCAAACATTGGGAAGGGAAAAAAGCACAAATGTGGAAATAAAATCAGCTGTAAAAGTATTAGAAAAACTTTAAACCTCAGCTAAAGTTAAAGATCAGATTGCTTCTCAAGTTATCTCGCAAAAATCATATGAACAAGGATTAAAAGGATTAAACTTGCTACAGGTGCCAAACCTTTACAAATATCAGTAGGAACCTTAACAAATAAACCTAAACAGATCACCTTGATTGATTTATTAAGGATTCAATCAACACTTTCACAATCATTATTGAATTTGTAACCATTTTGAAATATTAAAAGTGGCGAAATCGCCTCGGTTTACCCTATTCCAAACAATATGTTTAAAATACAATGATAATAAATCATTTTTAAATTTTGTAACAGCACAAGCAAAGGTATAAGTTATTTTTTTGATATTAAACCTAATTGTAAACCTGTTCCTATTAACAATATTTGTAAATAAATCCAATTTGTTGCATTTAGCATCTTTTTGTTTTGCTCATCTTTTTTGAAAAAGTGGTGTCAGTATGTGTCACTACTTCCTCATTTAAATGAAAATCTTCACAAAAAGTAAAACTTTCATATCTGACTTTATTCTTCTTTATAAAAAACTAATTGTTTAATAATTTCTTTAGCATATCTTTGTTTTTTATTACGCTAACTTTGATTTGTTTTTTTTTTTGAATAGTTTCTTTATGCTATTATTCTGTTTTATTATTTTCTTTTTCTTATTTTTTATTCTTTGTATTTTTTTGGATATTTAAAACCGTTTTAAAAAATAATTTTTTTTTCGAATAAAAAAAATCCATTTTTTGAAGTCAAAGAAATCATTTTTCCAAGTGTCTTGTGTTTTCAGTGAAACTCATGGTTTAAAGGAAGAGCCAAACTAACACAAAACTTATAACAATTCTTTTAAAAGTGTAAAATATTTTTGCAATGCAGCTGTTTTAAATGGCGCGTACATTAAGGTGAAAATAACTTTTTAAAGAAGTACATCTATTCTCCCTGTTTTTTATATTAGTTTTAAGAAAACTAAAAAAATGGAAAGATGATCAAAATTGGACAAGAATTATTCTCTGCAGCAATTTATGACAAGTATCACTTATAAATAATAGCCCAAATTTTACATTAAAAAAAAATTTTTTTCAGAAGGAGTTTCAAAGTGAAAACATAACGTCTCTATTATCCATTAGTATTAAGATTAAAATAATCTTTTTTTCTTAAAAAAGTAATTGAAATTTTTTTAAACACATTTAAAAAATATATTTTTCAATGCAAAAATTGAATATTATAATAAAATCTATTCTCAACTCAAAGTTTTAACAGAAACCAATTTTTTAAATATGTTTTTATTAATTTTTAGTTAGTAAGTAGTGATATCGTTTATAATTTAATATCTTTTGATAATATTAATAATATAGCTACATAGTAATGTAAGTAATAATCAGTGCCGTTAATGAACGTATTCTCTAACGTCCCATTAGAGAACCCATTTCCCCCTCCATAGAATCTGTCATTAGACCCCCAAAAACCTAAAAAACCTTCTATTAAGTATTACGAAATAGTTAAAATTTAATAAAATTCCCTTCCCCCCTTCCTTTTTATTGGAGTGGATGGTGGGGATGCCTTGCCACGGCACTAGTAATAATATTTACCAATTAAGGTTTGTGTTGAAATTCTGAATAGAGCATGGACTATAAGCTAAATAAAATTTTTTCCATTTAAAAAGATGGTTTATTTTAAATTGTTGCTTGTTTTACTGTAAGTTAATTTATTTATAGTTGAATTTGGCTTAAATTTTGTCTATAATATACAACTATATATATATAACAAAAATGTTTTTTCAAATGTGTAAGTATAAAATCATATTTATATATTTATCAAAATATTTTTTGTAATGTTTTTATATAAAGTGTCTTAATATACAATAAAAATGAATTAAAATTTGAGCTTTATTCAGCAAGTAAATTCAAATTAAAAATAAGATGTTTAATATACTAACTATGAATAAGTTTAGGGATGGCATAGTGTTACTGTTTACCTGAAATGAAAACTTTGATAACACGTTAAGCTCTAAAATAAATTCTTTTAAAAATGTGTTATCTCTTAATTACCTATTGATTAAAAGACGTTTTTGATTAGTAAACAAAAATATAAAGATCACGTGATGAATATTTCAAATTTTTCGTGTAATTATTAACTTAAAGTTCATATATATATATATATATATATATATATATATATATATATATATATATATATATATATATATATATAGAGAGAGAGAGAGAGAGAGAGAGAGAGAGAGAGAAAGAGAGAGAGGGAGAGAGAGAGACAAACACTCACACACGCATGCACGCACGCTTACACACATCTTAAAAATTGTGATATATAAAACTTTATGTAAATTTATTTTTTTTACTTTCACATTCTCATATACAACAATACATATCAATAAGACAGCTGCTTCCCTATCTTGATTCCTAATGTAATCACCGGATTGTTTACTTTTCACAACTTGTTATTTTTATAGCAACTAAAATAATGCTTTCTTTTTAATGGTGTCTTTCGTTTTGATTAATGAATTATTTTTAAAAATGTGTTTATAAAAAGATTGTTTAGTTTTTATTGTAACAATATTTTTCTATAAACTTTATCTTTTAAGACATATTTCTTGAATACTAACGCAAGAACCTTTTATTAAAAAAATATACATATCATATAATAGTAATAAATAAACTGTATTTAAACTTCTTTTTAGATCCAACATTAATAACTTTAAAAATTATGAACATTTCTTATTTGGACACCTATAATATCATATGCAGCAGTACCGTTCACATAATTCCATTGTGTTATAGATGTAAAGTTTTTACTTACACTGCAGCAGTTATTCTTATTTTATTAATACCACCGACATTTTTTTTAAATTCTATTGCATTCGCTGTTATTTTTAAAACAAGAAAGTTACATACTCCATCAAATATTTTATTAGCAAGTACGGCGTTATGTGATTGTTTTAGTAGTACTATTAGTATGCCTTTATGGATAATAACTTGGTTGTTAGGTCTTCATCAAAAACACAGCTGCACAGTTTATTTACTAGCCGTATATACATCTCATGTTTTTTCTTACTTGTCATTTTTACTTGTAGGTTTTATTTCATTTGATCGGTATTTGGCTATATTTAAACCATTTTTTTATTCAAACAGAATCAGTAGCAACGTTTACTGCTATGTCCGTTTAGTGCTTGTTATATCTACTATAGTTTTTACTTTAAATGGAGCTAGTTTTTTAACTCCTAACAAACAATTAATTGAAATTACAATTTTACTATCCTTACCAACTTTCATGCTTCACAGCATTTATGTTCATTTTAAAATATTATTTAAAGTGAAGGATGTCCGGAAAAATATTGAAAAGCAGAAAACAAAGAAGAATAGCTTCACGTCGTTAACTGTTAATTGTTCCGCAAATTCAATTGCAGTAATATGTTCTGTAGTTTATATGAAAACGAATTCTTCTTATGAATCATTAAACGAAAGAAAGTTCGACAAAATGTTAGTTAGTCGAAAGCAGAAGCAAGTAAATATTAGTTATTTGACCTGTCTTCTTTTATTATCACTATATTTTTGTTACACCCCTTATGTAATGGTTACTGCCACATGGAGGTTTAAAACTAGTACTAAAGAAATTCCGTGGACGCACGTGGCATATATGTTCTCGTACGCAATAACCTGCATAAAGTCATTTGTTAATCCGATATTGTATTGTTACCGATCTAAGGAAATCAAAAAGCAAATAAAACGGCAAATACTATCGATAAATTTTTTTTCGTTCAATAAAAAATTTGAAAATGTAAGAAATTAGAGGTCGTCTATTAAGAAAATGTTTATAAAAATATCTTTGTATATACTTTAGCATGTTTTTTTATTTAAAAAAACTTTTTAAATTTACTTTCTTTTAAAACATGTATATAATTTTCATCTAAACAACGGTTTAAAACCTACTTAAGAATTTTTAACCTTATGAATAAACTCACTATCAAGGAATAATTTTAGAGCAAAACCTCTTTTTTGGAGATTTTTCACTAAAATTATTCCTTAATAGAGAGTTTATTCATAAGAAGGCGTAAACTTTAAGGTGGTAGGGATGCAAATAGACTACTTTAGAAACATAACTAAAAGTACAGGCTTTATTTATATTAAAAACTTAGTTGTTGTTCTCATATTAAATTAGTGTCAAAGGCTCATATAGTTTGCAAACTTATTCAATTTTTACACCTATTTTTTATCGACATACCAAATTTTATCAAAAATATTTTTGAGCAGATAGTTTATAAAGGTGAACAGTTTTCGTACCTTATTTCAGTCTTTCTGATTTCCGTTGTTGTACGACGGGTACAGAACAAACTTGAATTTCATTAGGTTAATTTAGAATTTATATATGTTATATGTATAATTAATGAATTAAATAAAATTATGAAGTGTGTTATATATTTTTATATAATCACCTATAAGTGATCCTTTAATAATAATCTTAAAATTCGTCAAATTCAACCAACAACAAGCAACAACAGAACAGAAACAACAGCAGATTACTTAATTTTTCTTTTATCACACTTATCTATAATAATGTGATTATATATATAACATTAAAGAGTTTTCTTACTCTCATTTATCTTTTCTATGTAGTTTGTAATTTCTAGTCCCATCTACAACTCCTACTACTACTGAATTTAGTATATAGTCCCATCTACAACTCCTACTACTACTGAATTTATTAATTAGAACTTTTTAAATGAGTATAGACTACATAATGTTAAGCTGTTTTTTTGTTTGTTTATCACATCTTTTTTTTTTTGATATATAGCAATATAAGTTTATATATGTGTAATATAATAAAATAATTTTTTTTCCTTATATCTCTCTTCTGTAATATTTAATTCTGTCTACAATTGCTACCTCTGGTAAGTTTATTAATTTTAACTTTGTTAAGGAGACTAATTTTGACCATAATGGTGGTATCCAGGTAGTACAAAATGTTTTGCAAAAAAACACTTTTTTGCAAACAAACAACTTTTTTGAAATTGATCTTAATAGATATTTTTGAAACTGAAAACCAAATATTTTTTGGTTTTTAGTTTCAATTAAAAAAACTATGCTCCGTTGATGAACACCTTATTAAGATAACTTCTAATTGTCTTATTTTAGTTGAAGTTCTCTATATAGAAACTTTTTTCTCCCTTTTTGTTAACGAGACTCTTGAGGAGGAGACAGAAATCGTAGGCATTCACAATAAGAATCCTTAGTGAGGCTAAAAAAAATCTCCTGATGCAACAATTTGTAATATATTGTGAAAATTAGGATAAAAAAAAATAGTCAAACTTACAACTATCTTGATAGTTTAGATCAACAATTTAGTTATGCGGTCTATTCATTCAGAGCAACAGTTGCGTTTACTCTCTCTTTTAGCGAAATAAAGAATTTATATGCATAGTCTACCAAGCAACTTGATGACTTAGATAATGTAATGTCAGTTAGAAATGTTGGCAAAAAATCTGTAAAAAAATTGTATAATTTTGAAATAATATAGTATGATATATGGAATATATAGATATATGATATATTTTGAATGAATGGAATGATATGTAGAATGAATGGAATGATATATAATAGATATATAATATATAGAATGAATGGAATGATATGTAGAATGAATGGAATGATATATAATATTTGAAGTCTGTTATGTATGATTAAAATATGTATTCAAGACATAGTTTACACTATTTCTTACTGGAATGAGTATGATAACAGTTCTAAAGCTGTTGGCTGCAGTATGAAAAAATTGCAGCTTGTTGCTGATGTTGCTGAATTTGTAACGGTTCATTATAATATTACTTGTACGAAAACTTTCAAAATAGATACCAAAAGTGGTGAAGCTTGAAAAAAAGAGTCATACCAAGTCAGGTATACCAGGTACTTAACCATATGTTTTTATTTTTACACCTTTTTACCTATATAAATATAGCTTTAAAAAATATATATTGAGTCTTAAATATAGTCCATAACTTCTTTTTCTTTTAGATTTTCAAACAGCAAAGTATATATTTTTTTCAACAACAATTTTACATTTTCATTAAAAAAGGTTTCATTATGAAGGTTAATTTCTATTAGGTTGATTTATATATAAAGCTACCTGTTCTACTTTAAACTTAGTTTTAATTATATATAAAATTGCCATTTAGAATAATGCAATAACCATTTTGAAACTAAATTACTTTTACATTTCATATATAAAACAATTTTTTTCTAATAGGATACAACACTGATATTTTTGGTAATGAAATGAAATATATTTAATGAAATATGAAAAAAGGAAATATACTGATTCATTTTTTTGGTTAAAAATACAATTACTTTTAAGAATGGAACATCTTTTCATTTTAAGATGTGGGCAACCATCACTGCTCAATTCAACAAAATTCTCATCTTAACCAAAATTTACGAATAGCGGCGGAAAGATCTTTTTTTTTTCAAAAGTAAGATTAGTTGTGGTCTTAAGGTTATACCTGGTGTCAAAAGCCTAATTTAGGTTTTAATACTTACTAGTCTTACTAGTGTAACTATTTTAAAATAATTTGGTAATTTGTTTTAAAATAATTACACTAGTAAGAAAGTTTTTGTTCCTAGCTTCTAAGTGTTATATTTCAATTGCTTGTCTAAAAAATGACTTCATGAAGCACAAACCTTGCTTAAATGACAACAGCACAAAGAAAACTCGTTTTTTTATGAAAATAGAACGATTTTTTTGTATTTTGTTATTACATAGTCATAGTATTTAACTAGTCTGGAAACGCGGGCCGTTTTCTATAAATTTCGTAAAATAACTTGAGCTTTAAGGGGTGACCGGACTGAGAGCGCATCAAATGTTTTTAAAATGACTTTTTGTAGCGCAGACTTTGAAAATTTGAATGAATTCGATGCTGTTTTAGCTGCTATTGAGTTGTTGTTTGTTGAAGGCAGATCTCAATTTTAGTTCAAACATTAGACTACCTATTTTAATTTATCCTAACCAAAGTGAAGAAATAATATTTATGTGTTTGTTTTGCAAAAAACGAAGTATATCACACGGTGACTCGTCACCTCAACGCCAAGCACAAGGACAAGATTATTGATAAACATTTAGTAAAGAATAAAAGAAAGCAAAGATTATTCTTCAACCTATAAAATTTTATAATTAT
Organism: Hydra vulgaris; assembly: GCF_022113875.1. Taxonomy (NCBI): domain Eukaryota; kingdom Metazoa; phylum Cnidaria; class Hydrozoa; order Anthoathecata; family Hydridae; genus Hydra; species Hydra vulgaris. Next base: position 39,257,013 of record NC_061165.1, read on the forward strand.
TTAATCAAGATTGCAGTAAAGCTTGCTTCAGATAAATGGTACTTTGCTACAGCTTAGTTCCTATTAAAATGTAACTACTTCATTTGTATGAAATGCTGAAATTTTTTTGCCACTGATTAAAACATGAAAGAACATGAAGTAGCATTCAAAACATGAAAGAAATTATTTTTTTCAGAAAATATTTTGTAGAGTCGATTCTACAAAACTTTTTCTGAAAAAACAATTTCTTTTATGCTTTGAAGTAGCAAATCTTGTCTTTGTTTATTTGACTGGCACCTTTTTTATCAATGGTATTATAACATTTAAGCATGTATTCCTCTACATTAATAAACAAAACATTCTATTATGACTTAGTGGGAATGTTTTTGGTGCCTCTAATTTTACAATTGGTTTTAATTCTAACATGTCTAAGTTGTATAATGAGCAGTGTTTATCGTATTTGCTTGCAGCTAAGTATGCATGATCATCTAACATTTTACATACAAGTTCGTAGATTGTACATTGCAAAATATAACCTGAAAGCTTTCAAAATTCAAAAAAGTCAAACTAAATTGATATATAAAGAACATCAATTATAAACACCCTCTATTTTTTGGAATAATTTGGAATATTTTGGAACAAGAACATTAAAGAAAAAGTGAGATTATTATTTTCGAAAAGTGAGATTATTATTTTGAAAAAAGTGAGATTATTATTTTGGATTAATATTTTGGAGCAAGAACATTAAAGAAAAAGTGAGAACCTACTAAAACGGCTATTTTCATAGCCACATATTTTATAAAAATATTATTGGTATATAATTAGCTCCTAGATTAGTACAATAAATGCTTCATGTATATTTAATAGTTTTATGGTGTAGTAACTTTGTAATAAAACAACAATAAAAGATTGAATAATAAAAATAATATAATTGTCTTTTTAATTTTAAAATAATAATGACAACACTACTATTTTACATATCTAAAAAATATTTAGTTTTGAACAAATCTAATAATACCTTTTTTTTTTTTTGGCATGACTAAATACTATATTACTACCACTCTATAATACCCGTGTAGGTAAATACATTACATTTCCAGCTACTAAAAATATTTTTTATTTTGTTATTATTGAAAGTTATTAAATGATAGGTTACCCTTGCAAGCACTAAGTGATTGTTAGTGTCGGGAATAATCTTCAGATAAGCTTTTCCATAATGTAATATAATTTTTAAGATTAACACTTTTTAATAAATATTTTGTCAACTTTATATGCTCAAAAGTAAGTTTAGGTAAAATAAAAAAGCCACATTCTCTGTCTTCATGGTTCCACTGTATAAACTTACCATCCTTACATATATCTCTTTTTTCCATATGTTTTAAGTTGGATAAGTCATATTTAATTAAGACAGTAACAAGTTGTCTTATTTTAATGTGGTGGATTAGGCATAAACGAATCATTTAAAATGCCTATTCAACAACTTGCGATTTGCACAAACATCGCAAGTTACAAACAACAACTTTTAAGAAAATTAGTTTGCAAATTTTGATTGCTTTCTAAAGTAAAAGAAACATTTGTCATGCAGTGGCACTAGTTGTAAAAGTCAAGTATATCATCTAGATTAGTCAAGTATATCATCATACACTGCAGCTGACTTTGAAACTAGATAATTAACATGAAATATCTTATTTTAGTTGAAGATAACCTTAGATTTTGAGATATTATTTTTCTGCATTCAACAAAATAGATATTAAATTATAGCTTTAAATTAAGATTTGAAATAAAATTTTGTAACTTAATTTGATACACTGTGATTTTTAAATAGAATTCTGTAATCTTCTCTAATACACTGTACTTTTTTTATAATTAAATTAAATTTGATTTATGTATGATAGTGATGCAATATTTGGTAGCAAACTTTTGCATCATCTTTATTGCATCAAGTATATTTTTTTATTTGCAATAAAGCATAAATTGCAATACAGCATAATAAAAATAAAAATTTATATACAAGCTATTTTTAAAGTAATTATTAAAATCCTAATTTTTTCTACTGATTAAGTTTTTCACTTGTTAATAAAAATTGAAAAACATTTTTCACACAACATTTATTGTTAGTATAGCACTTGTAAAAAAGGTAGAAGTTCTACTGTAGAGTAAAATATGTGATATGCACATAGTAAAGTTAAGTCTTCTACCTTCCAAAATAAAAAATTTTATCTTTAAAGGTAAAAATTTTTTCCTTGTAAGATAGAAAATTAAACAACAAATCGTTATTTTTAATATAATTTAGGTAATAATTAAAATATAATTTTCTCTCTAAGGTAGATAAAAATGCTGTGTTAAGGGTATAGCACATATCTTAAAAGATACCAACATTATCTAATTTAGCTTTGAAACCATTCAAAATGATAAAATTGTACCTGATTTTTTCTTGTTTCCATAAAAAATACCAACATAGTGTAAAGAGTGATATATAAATTATCAACTAATCCAGCTAAGTAAACTATATATAGAATATAGAGTTTATTAAGCTCTATTAGCTAACATTTTAAATAAATATACTCTGAATATAATACAAAGCATTTATACCCATATACATCCATCAAGTTATACAATCGATGAAATGTTTACATCTCTAACATATTTTCATATAGTATATAACTTTAATGCTGATATGATATAAGCTATATGGTTGAATAAGCATATTAATACCACTACAAACTCTGTCACATAACTACATTTATCAACAGTTGATGTCTTTATTTTATTCTATATTCATCATTTTTATTCGGAATACAAAATATATATGCAATCCAAAATTTTAACTTGAAACTGAATAACCAAAAAAATTACAATTTGTTCATCCATTTCAATATTTATCCCAGAATATGTAACTTATCTATAACGAAATACAATGTTTACAATTTGATGCACTCTAAAGTAGGCTCAGCACTAGTATAGAGAGGAACTTAAGTGTTTTAAGAAAACGGCCCGCGTTTCCAGACTAGTTAAATACTATGACTATGGAAATACAATGTTTACAATTTGATGCACTCTAAAGTAGGCTGAGCACTAGTATAGAGAGGAACTTAAGTGTTTTAAGAAAACGGCCCGCGTTTCCAGACTAGTTAAATACTATGACTATGGTTATTATGATTATTTAAAAACAAAAATTGCACAAGAAATAGACAAGCACGGTCGGAAACCACTCAACAAGGTTCAGAAATGTTTAGACTTTCTAGATTTACGATTGTAATGTGAATCACTCTCTCAAAGTAGCCCCTAAATGTAGTCCCCTATCATGTTTTCGTTATACAGTTCTTGGTAACGACGTTCAAAGTCCAATATATCTTAAAGAAAGCGCTCGCCTTGCTCCTTTGAGTAAGCATCCGTTTTCACCTTGACTTTGTTGAGATGCGAATCAAGGATATGGACTTTCAGAGACATTCTGCATTCCATTTTGGCGTAATTCTTTATGACAATCTGCACCAACTCCACATAGTTTTCAGCTTTGTGATTAACTAGGAAACCCTGAACAATTGCAACGAAATTGCTCCCAGCCGCTCTCTCCATCCTGTTCAAAAGCATTGTGAAATCCTCACTTTCTATGATCTTCTTGATATGTAGTCCGACAAATATACTAGCCCTGACCTTAGCCTTAAACAGCGTTGGAAAAAGATTTTGGAGGTATTAAAATGCTGCTGACTCTTACTCATGAGCAGTGACAAATTGCTTAATGAGGCCGAACTTGATGAGCAGCGGTAGCATAAGAACTTTATGAGGTTCTACCAGCGGCTCCCACTTCACATTGTTCTTCCTAACAGTAAACTCAGTCCGTTGTGGCCAGTCTTTTGTGTAATAATGCGTCTTAGTGTCACATCTATTCCAGACAGAGGAAACAAGAAAATTTTGTGAAACCTCTTTAAAGGCCCATGAGGAATTATACCATTTTGAAGTCACATATAACCTCCCATCCGTAGTTGTCATACTTAAATGCGCTCATCAACATTTTGACCTGTTGTAGTCCTCTTTTAGATGCACAGAGTGAGCTATTGGGTGAAATGGATTGCTATTTACAATGTGAAGCAACTCGGCTTTGAGGCTCCGGGATAAACTGTCTATGAATACACACCATTCAAAGGGTTACACATAATATCAATAACGTAGAATAGACCGGCAGCAACCTTAGTTTTAGTCTTAGGGCAAGGTCAAGGCCAAAGACTAACAACTCTGGTCTAAAGAAACCTCTATATTGAAAATAGTATTATATTATAGAGGTTTCTTCCCAGCAGGCACAATGACGTTGAAATAACGTTGAAACAACGTCGCAAACCGACCATATGCCACGTTGAAACAACGTTGAAATTTGGTTGAATTGGAAATAAAATCCGACGTCGAAAACTACGACGTTGAAACAACGTCGATGATTACGAAGTTTCAACGTTGATCTAACGTCTTATCGACTACATATCAACCATATTTCAACTTTGAATAGGTGATATATTCGATTGATACGTAGTTGATAAGACGTTAGAACAACGTTAAAACAACGTAAATTCAACGTTGATTTTTGTTTTTTATTTTGGTTAAATCCAATTAACTAAAAAATTATCTCAACTTTAATTGCAATAAAATAACACAATAAAAAAGCAATAATTTGCGCAGAGGATATTATATTTCACGTAAATTAATCAGATACAACTAAATTGCTTCAATGGACTTTATTTACAATGCAAATAAAGTAAAATGTTTGAAAAAAAAAGTTTTATTTATTAGTAATATATTTATCAATTTATCAATAATAACTATTATCAATAGTTCCAGAACAACTAGGAAAAAGTATGAATACTATACATCGGGTAAATCGCCTTTTACGCGCCGACCACCACCATTTGATCTGTCGAGTGCGTATTTTAATAAAGTCATTATTCCTTTTCTAATTTCGGCAGCTGTAGCAGTCACTTTAATTGACAAAACGCTCTCTATAAAAAAGGTATTGCCTAAGTAATTTGCATCAAATACATCAAAAAGTTAAAAAAATAAATTAGCATTAAAAAAACGAACTGTGATTTTTAAAAAATATATAATTTTACACTTAACTTTCAAGTAAATACCTAATGTTTGTTCCTTTAAACTTTTCTTTACCTTTACCGCCAGCCATATTAAACTTTGATTATAAACCATTGGTTAACAACCTGCATTATACATTGTTATTATTATTATAGTTACATTAAAAATTGATAAACATGTCTTTTACAAAATACAAATTATTCTCAATGAAAAATTGCACAAACCGCAAAGGTTTCTTACCAAACCGTAATGCAAGTAAGAAAAAGAATTGATACAGGGGAAGAGTTTGGTCCAAGGAGACCACCTTCTAAACGCAAGAAAACACTAAGAGCGGACAGTATAATCAGAAATATCTGCCTGGAAAAGAGAAAAAAAGCCACTAAGCTTATCCATGAAGCTGTAATTGTTGTGTCAGACCGGACCATTTGTAAAAGGCTAAAAGAAGAGGGATTGATGTCCAGCCAAAAAAGTCAAAAATTGACAAAAAAAATTAAAAATAATGTCAAAAATCTTATATTTATGCAAGATGGTGCAACTTGCCACACAATAAAAACTGTTATGGCTTAGTTGATGTATTGCTATAGCCAGACAACTCGCATAATCTTAACCCCATAGAAAACATTTGGGAAATAGTAAAGCAAGAGATTGGAAAAATTTTTTTACTAATAAGCAAGATCTTATGGAAGAGATTATCAAGATCTAGCATAATAACCCAGAGTTGACAGAAACTATAAAAAATAAATTGCAAGCATGCCACAATGCAATGAAGCAGTTATTGCAAATAAAAGTGTTTTTGCAAAATATTTATACTTTATATATATTTTATATAATTTATCATAATGATCAATAAATATTCAAAATGTTCAAC
>NC_061165.1:39267932-39306740 GCF_022113875.1 Hydra vulgaris
TTTAGTTCTCATATTGCAATTACGAACGATCGAACTCGTAGTATAGACGTTGAATTAACGTGGAATCAACGTCGATTTTATTTGATAGTTTTAAACAAATTTTTCAACGTTGATACACCGTTGATTTTGGGTTATACGACGTCGCGACTAAAAATCAGCTGTAAATCAACGTCGAAATAACGTCGTGTGCCCACTGGGTTTAGACCAGAAAATAAGTTATTTTTATAGAAAAGCTATACAAATTTTGTTATAGGATAGGGTAAAAAGTTAATAACAATTCCATTTTTTTACTTTTAAATTGTATTCTTAACAGTTCAAATACTGCTTGAACAGTTTTACTTCTTGTGGTTGTCTCTGATTTGCCAAATATTCTAAAGCAACAAAATATCCTTCATCAGAATCGGAACAGTCCAAATCCATAAGAAACTGTTAATTTTTGTTAACTTTGATATTTTCAACTCAAAAACAATTTGTTTTTGACAACCTTTTATGTTATTGATTCGGACTGTAGATTTCCAAATATAAATTCAGAGCATAGATATCTGCAAAATTTTACGCCGGTAAAAGTTTTATAACATTGAATGAAAAAACATTTTACTTCTCTAAATTTACGGCTGTAAAAATTCCTGAGTAAAAATTCCGCCGATAGCTTTTTACGTCGATAAAAAGTTTTATTTAACAAAGTCTCAAGGACTTTAGGGATAATGTATAAGACTAAACCTCTTTTGAATAAAATATGTTTAAAAAACTTATATTTTTCATTTATACATAGTCATATCAACTATTGTAATATTGTTTGGGCAAATAATCACTCATCTTTCCTAAAAACTATTTATACAAACAAAAGCAAGCAAGACGATTAGTTTTGGGCATGGATAGATACTAAAGCGCCGAGCCGTTACTCAAGGAATAAATGCCCTAAATGTATACAAATTAAAGATTTACCATAACTTGTTATTTATGTTTAAACTTCAAAATGAATTAATTCCAAAATATGTTTATAAAAACTTCTCTCTTATTAATCATAAATATAAAACAAGACACTCAATAAATAATTATTGCATCCCACTAACATCACTCAAAAAGTCTGACGAAAATATGAAAAAAATAAAATCTATTGATATATTTAAAAGAGCTATAAAAAAACACTTACTAAATCTAAGCAATAAGTACATTATATATATATATATATATATATATATATATATATATATATATATATATATATATATATATATATATATATATATATATATATATATATATATATATATATATATATATATATATATATATATATATATATGTATATATATATATATATATATATATATATATATATATATATATATATATATATTTATATATATATATATATATATATATATATATATATATATATATATATATATATATATATATATATATATATATATATATATATATATATATATATTCTTTAAATTGATCATTGATTTTGAAGATTTATTACATAAATAAGGATTTTTTGTAAATAGATTACAATTTTGTTACTTTTTAGTTAATTATGGCATTTTCAAAAGTAAAATGGATTGAGCCACATGCAAATGGATCAAGTAAAATCCAGTATGGGACTGTGCCAACCAACTCGATTGAAGAAGAAGAAGGGCAAGAGTTTATTCGTTGGCCTAGCAATGCAAAAGATTTAGAGCCACACATAATGCATTGCCAAAATCTAGCAACTAATTGGTTATTTTTTGTTTTGTCAAAATAATACTAAATTTAAATGAATTTTATTTGAGTTAGTAAATTTTTAGACAGTTACATCGGTTATGATTCAATTTAAACATACTCTCAATCTGAATCTGGTCACAATTCACAATTGGGGAAAAGGAAATACAACCAAATAGATTCATATACCTGTCAAAATCAATCAGGTGAACATTTTTCTTGTGTGAAAAAAATTTGATTTAAATCAGATTCTATTCAATGTTACTAATATTAGTCAAGACTACCATGACTAGTACTGGTATTATTGAAGTAGTTCTTATTTTCAGATTAACTTCTAAAATATTAATTTAACAAACTAAAATATTTAATAAAAATCCATCCATCTATCTATATTAACTTAATTTTTTGTTACATTTATAGAAAAAAGATTATCTAATGCTAAAAAATCAAAAGCAAAAAAATCAAAGAAACAAGTGACGATGAAGTCTGTTTTTCCAGTACACCATTTCCAAAATTAGACGGTAACAATTATGTCTTTGTAATAAAAAAATAGTTCCATGAATGTTTTTGTTTTTTTTTTCATACTGATGAACTAACATTAATGATAAATTACAGATACTGGTTCTTCTTGTGTATATTCATACAACAATTCTGCAACAATTATTTTCAGTGAAGGGGTCAGTAATGTTGAATTTCATAATAAGGAGTTGTCTGTGTAATTGACTTCTTTCAAAAAAGATGTTGATTGGTTATTCTAGTGATTATCTGCTAACTAAACGATAACTTATTTTTTAGTTAACTTGTGAAAAAATGATTAATAAAGAAACTTGTGAGAGAGTGCGGGGCAAACAGATAAAGACTATATTTCTGATCAAAGTAAGAAGAAGTTAAACTAATATTTCTTTCTGATTAAATCTAGTAGTTTTATTTTTGTATTTTTATCACCCTAGTTGTAACTTGTGTAAATTAACATAGTTTAAATTATATTTATCTTATTTTCTGTAAAGCCTTTAAACAAACAATGTTAGCAGCAATTGCACGTCTAGAAAAAAACCTCAACGACCTTAAAGTCTTATTTATGCAGAATGATTTAAAAACTTTAGTCAAACCTTTACATTTATCAAAACTTTGAAATCTTGAATCTTGAAGTTTTTTTCTTTCAGCTGATAGTAAAAGAAAGGATTCTGCAGTGAGAAATTATACATTATTATTTTTGGTTTTCAACTTAAATTAATTATTTCTCCTTAAATTTTGTGTCATTTTTATAGCTAAGAAGTTTTTTTTTTCCTTGTAGAATTATTATGTAATGTGGATGGAAAATCTACAATAGATATAACATACGATGTCATGAAAAAAGTGATGAATGACTAGGCTTCCAGCCACTTTAATATAAAAGGCAGTTCTCAGAAAATCTCATTTTGCGAAAAGTGCCCAATGTTTTTTCTGCTATAATTGTTAAGTACATATTTAAGGATTCGCAAGTTTTACCTTGTTATTTTGACCTTTAAAGCCTAAAAAGTGCTCTATTGGTTGTCATCAAATGTGCTGTGCAACGGCGGATTAAGTCATTTTGCATCTTAGCTAAAACATTTTTTTAGAGCCTAATTAAGATTTCAAAAAAATATGTAAGAATAACTTTTATATTGTTAAATGTAATATTGTTAATCGAGGACCTTTTTCAAAAAGTAAATTACAGAAGAAATTACCTTTAATTTTCAATTTTTGTTTTCAAAATGAAATTAATAACAATATTAAAACTATTAAAATTTTAAAAGACATTTTATTTACGCTAAAATTAAAGGACATTTTATTTACGCTAAAATTAAAGGTCTTCAGGCTATACGGGCCTTAGGTAACTGTCTAGTTTGCCTAAGGGGCAAACTAGCTGGTTCTATGTTAATTAGAAGCCCAACTGATGCTGTGGGGCTTCTAACTAACATGGAGCGCATTTGACATTAATCCGGCCGATTAAAACGGGTGTCTGCGAGATTAAGGAAAAGTCAGGGAATCCCAGATTTCTGCAATAATATCAAGGAATAGTCAGCGAACTTGGAAAATTTCGAAAAATCAGGGAGAATCAAGAAAAATGTCTCTGTAGCAAACTCACATGAACTGTCAGTTGTATTTTTTTCATGGCGATCTATTAATACTTTGAATCTAGGTTATAATAATAATGATAATAATAATAATAATAATAATAATAATAATAACAATAATATATATACATATATGTATATATGTATATATATATATATATATATATATATATATATATATATATATATATATATAATATATATATATATATATATATATATATATATATATATATATATATATATATATATATATATATATATATATATATATATATATATTAGGGTGGGTCATAAAATTTTTTTTTTCTTGTTACAGGCTCTAAACAATGCTAAAAAGTTGTTTTTTTATGTACTAATTTAGGAAAGTATTTACTTTTATGGATTGAACAATGTCTTCCACCCGCAACTCTAATTACAAAAATTAGCAGGACCTATTTTTATTCAAAAAATAAGTTTTTCAAAATTATGTGATGTAGGTACTCAAATAAAGCGAATTTTTATAAAAATTTCAAAAATAATAATTTTTTCATATATAAATTATTATTTTAGATTTTATTGCATAATAACTTTTTTTTTTTTTAACTAAAAGTGAAAAAGGTGCATTTTTACATGTTTTTTAATAACAATTTTTTTCAGCAATATGATTTTTATAAAACGATTATTATTTTCGAATTTTTAATAAAATTTCGCTTTTTTTGAGTACCAGGTTGACCTACTTAAAAAATGTTTTCAAATTAATGTCAAAAATAAAATATTAATAAAAAATGTTATCAAATTAAAGTCAAAAAATGGATATAAAGCTCCATATATTGTTGTTTTAAATGATAAATTGGAACGTAATTCTGTTTTAAAAAATGCCAAGGATTTGGAGAAAGATAAAACATACGAAAGTGTATTTATAAATCCTGATTTGACTGAATCTGAACGGTACAAATCAAAGCTATTAAGAGAAGAGTATAAAAAACTAAATAATGACAATATTAACACGCAAACTTTTACTTTGGTATTAGAAATGAAAAAGTTGTAAAAATAAAAAAATAGCAACTAAATGTCAAAAAAGACTTAAACCACATTCGATGCTTTAACTATGAAACTAACAATAAAATAAATCTGTTTAGTGGTGGAGGTCAAAATCTTAACAAGTTGCTGAGCAATAAGAGAGAGCTAGGTATTGAAATAGTAAACTTTCATGAGCGTAAGAAATGTGATTTAAGTATAAACAAGGAGCACGATACTCAAAAATGCAATGAACTGATGATTTGGTATACAAATGCAACGTCTCTAAATAATAAGATTGATAAGTTAAGGTTACAATGTGAAATATATAAACCGGATGTTATTTGTGTTACAGAAACTTGGTTTAAAGCAGAATCAGATGTAAATATAATTAGTTATAATATTTTTAGAAGTGATAGAAAGACTCATGGAGGAGGTGTTTGTATTTATGTAAAACAATGTATTAATCAGTTTGAAACAAATAAATTACCGTTAAAAAATAATTTTATAGAACAAATATGGACTTGTATATGTTTTAAAAATAACAAAATGCTAATTGGATGCATTTATAGACTACCAGATATATCTCATGAGTATAATAACTTTGTTTTACTATCTATTAATGCTGTTAAAATGAGTATTTATCAAAAAGAATACAGCAATCTTATTATTACAGGTGACTTCAACTATAATACAATAGATTGGTCTGATAATAATTGTCCTTTTTCAGCAACTGATAATGAATCTCAAACTAATAAATTTATTGAATGTCTTGAAGATTGTTTTCTGTTTCAATGTGTATGTGAGCCAACATTCCAAATAGCAAACTACAAATCAACTAATATTCTAGACCTTATTATCACAAACGATAAAAACAAAATTGTTTCTATAACTCACTCAGCTCCTTTAGGGAATGTCAAACAGGGTCATCATTTGTTAAAGTGTTGTTATCTAATGAATGATTATAAGTTTTCAACCGAACATAAGAAATCCATTAGATTATATCAAAAAGGAAATTATGAACTATTTTCTTGCCAATTCAATAATGTAGATTGGGAAAATGGATTAAAAAGTAAATCTATAAATGAAATGTATTATTTATTTTTGTATCATTACAATTATGCAACTAATCTGTTTATCCCAAGAATCTATTATTAAAATAGAAGGAACAGAAACAAATGGATTACTCCTGAATTGAGACATAAAATAAGAACTAAAAACAATATATGGCTTGGTAATAAACGTAATGGCTGGAATGAGGAATCAACAAAAATTCAGTATAATAAGCTAAAAATTAGAATAAAGAATGATATTAAGAACAATATAAAACAATTAGAAAGTACTTTAGCTAGCAAGTTTAAATCAAATCCTAAATTGCTTTATAAATATATCAATGAGAAGAAATCAGAGAAAACTCAAATTCGAGCTCTGGAAATTGATAATATGGAAATCATAAATGATCAATTCGCTATAGCTACTGAACTAAATAAATATTTTCATTCTGTGTATGCTAATGATAATTGTACAAGTATTATCGAGTTTTATAATATACCTTCAAATTTATTATTATACACAGTTTTAATAACACAAAATGATGTTCAAACTAGACTTCAAGCACTTGGTAAGTCAAAATCTGTCGGTTTTGGTTTTGTTCATCCATATGTTTTAAAAGAATGCAGCTTGTCAATACCATACCCATTATATTTAATTTTCAAAAAATCGATGGAAACAGGTACCCTACCAGATATGTGGAAGAAGGCAAATGTAATGCCACTTTTTAAAAAAGGAAGCAAATTAAAAGTATCTAACTACAGACCAGTCTCGTTAACTTCAATACTATTAAAGAATAATAGCTGATTGTATCATGCAACATATCATAAAAAATAATTTACTTTCAAAAAAATAACATGGTTTTATGAAAAGCAAGAGCTGTACAACAAGCCTATTAGAATACCTAGATATTTTAACAGATGCGTTCCACAATAGAACACCGGTAGATGTATTGTACACAGATTTTAAAAAAGCTTTTGATATTGTTTCACATAAAAAGTTATAATCCAAGTTATTGACTTTTGGTATTTCTGGTAAACTTCTTACGTGGATAGTCTGTTTTTTAGCTAACAGAAAACAAAGAGTTGTTTTAAATGAAAGTGTGACAGATTGGGTTGATGAACTTAGTGGTGTACCACAAGGGTCTGTTCTAGGTCCTCTCCTCTTTTTGGTATTTATAAATGATTTACCAGAAAATTTTACTAATAAATGTCGTTTATATGCTGATGATAATAAGATAATTGCACCTATTTCTTCTCAAAATGATTCACAATTGTTTCAAAATGATATAAATAAACTTGACGAATGGTCAACAAAATGGAAATTAGGATTAAATTTTGAAAAATGTAAAATTATGCACTTTGGTTCAAATAATAACGAATATTCATATTTTATGAACAATAACAATACATTAATGGAAATTGAAAAGTCAAAATTAGAAAAAGACGTTGGTGTTTATATATCAAGTGATTTAAAATGGGCCAAACAAGTAAAATATGCAGCTAGTAAAGCAAATAGTATACTCTCACTACTAAATAATACATTCAAGTACAAGGATAAAGATCTAATAAAAACACTGTATTGTACATATGTTAGACCAAATTTAGAGTTTTCAATTCAAGCATGGAGTCCATATTATACAAAAGATATTAATGAACTAGAAAAAGTCCAACGAAGAGCTACCAAAATGATACCGGAGCTAAGACATCTTGAGTACAAAAAATGATTGGAAATTTTGGGTTTGACTACTTTGGAGACTAGAAGGCTAAGGTGCAATTTGATCCAGCAATTCAAAATATTTAAAGGTATTGAAATCATTAATATTAAACAAAATCAAACAATGAGCTTTATTTGCTCATCAGGTCCTGCAGCTAACATTAGAGGAGCAAAACATCAAATAAAACCTGAATTGGTCAGAAATTGTTTGAAAAAGCAATATTTTTTCAGCAATAGAGTTGTTGATGGGTTAAATAGTCTACCAGCCGAAGTTGTTCAATCTACTACAGTTAAAAGCTTCAAATTAAACTTGCAATCGGTCGACTTAGAAGCAATAACAAACAAGATAAAAACCAAGAAAGCTTATTATTAACTTTTTTATTATTTAGTGACTGAACTAACTTGTTCATTAATTAATTTATACCGACTGTCATAGATATTGCTTGGCGCTTTATCTCAACAGCATTAATTAATATAATAATATACTTTTGAAAAACATTTTATCTCCAAAATATTAGGGTACCGGTAATTTTCCCAATAAAGTTGCGCCCTTTAAATCTATCACAATCATTCTCATATTTAATAGTATCAATATTAATAACTATTAGCAATGTTTAGAGCCTCTAACAAGAAAAAAAAATTTGTTGACTCACCCTAATATATATATATATATATTTATATATACATATATATATATATATATATATATATATATATATATATATATATATATATATATATATATATATATATATATATATATATATATATATATATATATATATATATACATATATATATATATATATATATATATATATATATATATATATATATATATATATATATATATATATATATATATATATATATATATATATATATATATATATATATGTATATATATATATATATATATATATATATATATATATATATATATATATATATATATATATATATATATATATATATATATATATATATATATATATATATATATATATATATATATATATACATATTTGCAATTGAAAGCATTTTTCTAAAAGAATTATAAGTTTAGCTTTTGTAGCTTTAAATTAAGTCAGGGAAAACAGGTTGAGAATCAGGGAAAATCAGGGAAATCCATCTTAAAATATTTTCAGACACCCTGTGTAATACTATGTTATTATTTAATCCGATGTATCATTGTTTGTTTCTATTGTGATTTTTTCTTAAGATGCCATCAAATTACAAGATAAATCAGCTAAAGATAGCGATATAACAACCGCAATAGGAAAGTGGCTACGTATGCATGGCACACTGTTTAAACGTCAAACGACAGAATAACAATAAAATAACAAATAACATTGTTTTGATAAGTTTACTAAAATTACATACGATCCTGAATAAAACGTTATATAAGTGGTTTTTTTACATTTTATAAACAATATACATAAACAAATAACATAGTTGTTTATATATATCGTTTATATAGGGATGGTTAAGCGCCAAATTAGTTTTATATTAAAAAAAACGATTTATACAATGTTTCTTTGCAAACACCGATATTATACTTAAAATTTTTAAATTTTAATTACTTTCAATTTTTTTTGGTTTAGTGGCTTTTGTTGAGTTTTTTGTGTCAAATTATCTCATTTCAACGTATTGGTTGTACCATCCATTCTGCAGCCGTTTTATAAACGCTTTAAGTTGAAAAAAAATCAATTTTGACTTTTTTACAAAATAAGCTAGTTTTGATATTTATAAGCATTATTAAATACAAATTTTCAAAGAGTTCTGAAAATATTCTAAAAAAGTATTAGTTTCCAAAAACGTTTTAAAAAGACTTTCTCCTAATATTAGGAAAACGAGAAAACGAGAAAACGAGAAAACGAGAAAAACGCAATTAAAAAAAAAAAAATTATAATAATTTTTTTTTTAATTGCGTTTTTCTCGAAATAGGCATAATAAGCATATTAAGGCATTTTGAAAAACAGCTTCAGCATCTATTTATCGTAAAAAAATAAATGTACCAAAAAAAAACTTTTAATTGTCAAAAGAAAGTTTTAAAGTTTTTCTAGCTACGGTTTTTTTTTTTTTTTTTGCCTCCACAACAGCACCTCCTGAAGTAGCAGGGCTGTCTTGTTAAGTTTTTTTTTCATTAAGTTTGAGATAACTTTTTTTTCAGACCATCCGCAGCTTATTAGGACTAATTACCTGAGCACTTTAATAACATAAGTGTCTCAATCATCATACATACGCAACAATTTTTTTCACACAGTGATTTTTTTGTTGTTGATGTTTTATAAAATTTTAGCTTTCTTAAAATCTTTTCTTTTGTAAAAGTGCATAATATCGTTACGTTACATATGTTTGTATGTAATCTTTATAAAACTTCAAAAGTATTATTTATTTTAAAATAATCGAAAAAAAAGGTTGCCTGTGGTATACCACAGGCAACTTAACAAGCTTCTTAACAAGTAAACCGAGGTTTGATTACTATAGTAATCGAACCTCGGTTTACTTGTTAAGAAGCTCGGCGCTTTATCCACTCGGCCACACTGGCACATTCCAAGCCAATATTTTTAAAAGAATATAATGATTTTTTTTAAAAAAAAAATGTTATAGATTAAAATTAAGGAGAGCTTGACGCAATGCAATTTTCAAGTGAGAATCAAAGTGTAAAACATGATAAATGTTTCAGAATGTTTTAACATATGTTTTAATATTACTTAATTTAAAATTTACGTAAGTTAGATATTTGGATACGCGTTCGTTCACGTTTTCTTATAAAACAAAGCTGCTGCAACTCTTTCTCACCACTACCTCGCTCGCAATGGCTGCCAAGGGTACCGTGTCAAACAGGCTCGAAAGCGCCCTACTACTACTACTACTACTACTACTACTACTACTACTACTACTACTACTACTACTACTACTACTACTACTACTACTACTACTACTACTACTACTACTACTACTACTACTACTACTACTAACACTACTACTAACACTACTATTAAGTTCGGCAATAATATATATATATATATATATATTTATATATATATATATATATATATATATATATATATATATATATATATATATATATATATATATATACATATATATATATATATATATATATATATATATATATGTATATATATATATATATATATATATATATATATATATATATATATATATGTATATATATATATATATATATATATATATATATATATATATATATATATATATATATATATATATATATATATATATATATATATATATATATATATATATATATATATATATATATATATATATATATATGGGGGAAAGCTGGGCAACATGGCGAACGTTTTGAAAGCCCTGAGTTATTGTAAAACTATCAGTCGTGAAGCAATAATATTTTCTCAGTATGTTTATGTTATTAAAATCCTTTATTGCCTGCATAAATTTTCAGTTTGCAAATATCACAACTTGAAATAAATAATAAAATAAAAAGTTCATAAATTTGCCATCTGGTCACGTGACCGGGCAAGATAACTTATTATGCAATTTAATAAGTCATCTTGCCCCGTTATTGTTAGTTTTTAAAATTTTATAAAATAAATTTTATAAAATTTTAAAAACTAACAATAACTCTAACTAAAGTAACAAAAAATAAACACAAATTGCAAAAACCTACTTCTAAAGAAGTTAAACTTGAAGGACACCATTATGAGAAAATTAAACTTATGCGTATTAAATTGCGTTAATAATACTTCAAAATGCTAATTGGTGTTTTGAAATACAAGATGCAAATACAGTTTCGATTTCATCCAATTTTAAGATTTTTTGTTGAGTTGTTATATAAAAACCCATCTTGCCCCATTCGCCATGTTGCCCCGTTTTCCCCTCTATATATATATATATATATATATATATATATATATATATATATATATATATATATATATATATATATATATATATATATATATATATTAAATGGTATTTTGTATTTGTAAATAAAATACAAAAACTCTTGTACGTATACCCAGTGGAAACGGACTTAAAAGACGTCTTTTAAACGTCTTATACACGTTTTAGACGTCTTTTGAACGTTCAAAAGACGTCTTTTTTTGGTCCGATGCCCACTAGGTAAGAGTGCTCAATAATAAACAAATAGGATTTCTTTATTTATTTAATAGAACATTATATATATATAAATTTGTAAACAAAGGAAATACAACTTTTTATGGTACTAATAGTTTCATGCCTAAAGGCAATCATCTGTCATGTAATACAAAATCAAGAAAAAAACAAACCCGTTAAAATATGAAGTTTTAATGAAGTGTGCTCCGTTGTCATAATAACACAAACAGCAGAAAGAAAAAAGAAAAAAAGAAAAAACTATAAACGGTTGCCTAATCACCCGTATCAAACTTTAAAAGAAGAAATTTGCTTTTATGTCTACATTTAGAAACTAATTCATTCCTCTTGTTTGTCTTGCAACGTTTTACTGTGGGATTGTAAAATCTACAACGTTTTACAACTTTCCATTCAATTATCAAGATAAACTACCATTTTCCATATTCCATTATCCATTTTCCATTTTCCATTTTCCATTTTCCATTTTCCATTTTCCATTTTCCATTTTCAATTCAATTGTCGAGATAATTTATAATTTTCCATTCAATTGTCGAGATAAACAAATAATTAAATAAGCCCGAAAATCATTGTTGTTTAATAAAGAGCAACCTTGGATTAAAAATAACAATAGTTTGTTTGATATTGCAATGGGTGCTTTTGACGGAGCAGAGGTATGCGAGCTTGTCGGAATTTTTCTTTTTTTTCAGCTATCCCAGCATTATTACAAAACAATTTGGCTTATACTGAAACGATGGGTTAGCAGTTGTTAAAAATGCAACTGGCCACCACATGGATGCAATAAAAAAACATATTATTCAAATTTTTAAAAATAACAATCTTTGTATAATCTCTATATAATATAACATGAAAGTTGTGAACTTGACTTGACGTGACACTGAACCTCAATCAGCAATCTTTTAGACCGTTTCGTAAACCAAATGATGAACTAAGTTATATACATGTTGAATCTAATCACCCTCCTAGCATTTTAAAGTAACTTCCTCGTTCTATACAATTAAGGCTGTCAGCTAATTTATCTAATGAAAATAATTTTCGAAACTCATCCGATGTGTATCAGGGTGCATTAAAAAAGTCTGGTAACAAATTCAAACTTAACTATATTCCAAAACTTATTCAGCCTGTATCAAAAAATCATAAGTGCAATATAATCTGGTTTAACCCCCCATATAGTAAAAATGTTTCTACCAAAATTGGTAAACTCTTTTTGAGTTTAATAGACAAACACTTCCCAACTGGCCATAAATACCACAAGATTTTTAATAGAAATGCTCTAAAGGTAATTTACAGTTGTATGCCATACATCAAATCAATAGTTAACTCTCATAACCATCATATAATGAAAAGCAAAACCTCAGATTCCAATAAACATTGCATTTGTATTATTAAAAGCAAGTGTCCTCTAAATCAAAAATGCCTTGTAAATAACGTAGTGTATCAAGCCACTTTGTGCCGTTACATCGCGTTATATTTTGCAAGCAAACAGACGTGTTTTCAACTGTTGTAAAAGAAATTGATTGAAGTTTAAAAAAATACATAAATAAAAAATAAAATATCCATAAAAGTAATTTTTGATAAAAGAAAAAAAGAAGAAAAGTTTTGCTGTTTTTTTATTATTTATTCAAAAACTTGCTTGTTGTTTGAAAGTAGTTTTGCTGAAAGTTTGTTTGTTGTTGAAAGTTGTTTTGCTGAAAGTTTTTTTTTGAAAGTTGTTTTGTTGTATTGTTTGTTTGAAAGTTGTAAGTTGTTTGTCATTAATAAACTGAAAGTTGTTCTAAATTTTTCTAGTTGAAAGTTTTTTGAAGGTTGTTTTTGTTATATTGTTGTTAAAAGTTTTGTGTTGAAAGTTGAAAGTTTGCATTGTTGAAAATGAATTCAAAAAAGTATTCTTAAAAAATCTTTTTTGAAGAATACTTTTTTGAAGAATACTAAAAAGTATTCTTCAAAAAAGATTTTTTTATAAAATAATACAACTTATCAACAAACAAGATAACAGAAAACTTCTTTTACTCTGCTGCTTTTTGCTGTCAAGAAAACTTCCTGTATGCTATGCTACTAGATGATGAAGTTATAAATAGTCGTTCTCTTAATCTAATCCTGCAAATTAGAAAAATCCAGGAAAATTGATTTCAAGCTTGAAATTAAACCTTAGGCAGATAAACCCATGATTTTCAAATCTGATCTTTGGACTTTGGATGAATTAAGGTTTCATCAATAAAGGCTGAGCCTCTTAAGTCATTTTTCTAAGACTTACACAACTGATATATATATATATATATATATATATATATATATATATATATATATATATATATATATATATATATATATATATATATATATATATATACATATACATATATATATATATATATATATATATATATATATATATATATATATATATATATATATATATATATATATATATATATATATATATATATATATATATATATATATATATATATATATATATATATATATATATATATATATATATATATATATATATGTGTGTGTGTGTGTGTGTGTGTGTGTGTGATTTGAAAAAAAAGTGTGTTTAGTGGTCAGTGGTCTAGTATATATTCTATAAGCAGATTACATTCTAAATTCTAGAAATATTAGTTTTAATTGTTGCACATTTTAATTTTTAAAATTTGTCTTTTTACCTGTTCCTTGATTAATCTGACTCGATAACAATATAAAATAGGATTAACTAGCGATTTTATACATATCATTGGGTATGACCACATATAAGCTACATGTATCCATTGAACCTTTTTAATACTTGGATTAATCCTCCACGTAGCCGTAACAATTACATAAGGAGTGTAGCAGAGGTAAAGAGACACTAACAAAAAAAACGTCAGATAACTTATGTTAATTTGCTTTAACTTTTCCTTGCTGTTTTTCATATCACTTGGTAACTCAAAATGAGAACATTTTTTTTTATGAAAAACAGAACATATAACTGCATTTGAATTAATCGAACAAGAAACCGTAGATAGAGTAAAGTTATTTTTATTTTCACTGTTGGACGTTGGTAGCGAACAGTTACTTACACTTCGCTTTCTCGTATTTTTTCTTGATATATTTTTTACTTTGTATAAAATTTTAAAATGAGAATAAACACCGTGAAGCATGAAAGGCGGTAAAGATACTAATATTATATCTTGAATTAATTGTTTTTCAGGAGTTAAAAAGCTTGCTACATTTAGAATTAGTACCACAAAGGATAACGCTACCATTGTAGGAACGTAGTAAATTAGGTTTCCACTTACTCGGTGTTTGTAAAAAAAAGGTTTAAACAGAGCTAAATATCGGTCAAGTGAAATAATATTCACTAGCAGAAACGATAAAAAAGACAAAACATGAGAAGCAAACACAGCAGATAAGTATATTACGCAGTAATGGTTTTTTTGCAGACCAAATAACCAAGTTAAAATCCAAAGGGGCATGCTAATAATGGCACTTAGAAAATCACATACTGCAGTACTTGCAATTAATACATTTGATGGAGTACACAGCTTTTTTGTTTTAACAATAACAACAAATGCAATCGAATTTAAAAAAACTGTTGGTATAACTAAAAGAATTACTAATAATGATGCAACGTAGATAGAAACTTTGCATTCATTGCACAATGGAATGACATGTATAGCTCCACTGCATATTATTGTATATGCCTCATAACCAGAATGGTTTGATGGGGTAGTTTGGTTCATCACTTAATTTGTTGAATTAAATCTAAAAAAAAAAAAAATATGTATATATATATATATATATATATATATATATATATATATATATATATATATATATATATATATATATATACAATTACAAATAAAATGTTTTTTTAGAAGAACTATTAGTTTTTTAAAGCTATGTTTCAAAAAATTTTTTTTCGCAGTTTAGAGAAATTAAGCATCATTTAGTATTTACGGATTTTAATTGCCCTTATAAAAATTTTCTACTTTTAATAGAATGATTATATGTTACCTTTAAGAGGGTAGTTATATCTTACGATATCGCAAGTTTATAGTTATATAATTATATGGCAACATATTATAAATAAACAGTAAAACAATTACTACAGTAAAGTACAAAAATATTAAACAATATATATATATATATATGTATATACATATATATATATATATATATATATATATATATATATATATATATATATATATATATATATATATATATATATATATAAATATATATATATATATATATATATATATATATATATATATATATATATATATATATATATATATATATGTATATATATATATATATATATATATATATATATATATATATATATATATATATTTGACTGAAAAATTATGTGAAAAAAAAATATATAAACAGAATGCGTAAGTCCCATCTAACCCATAATATGGATTGAATGGTCTAATGATTTATCTGCAATTTTTTAAAGTTTTTTGGAAAATAAGATGTAATTCTTTTTATACTAAATTAGAAGAAAAAAATGAAAATAGCTGCGTGCTTATTATTTTCTTTGCAAAAATGATAAAACTAAAAAGGTAATAAATTAGAAAATAAAAAAATTGGTTTTATTTGTTAAAAAAAGATTGAAAAATATCTTAAACCAGTTTCTCTTTTTCAAACTCGCAAAACAACAACAACAACAACAACAACAACAACAACAACAACAACAACAACAAAATTTATTCTCTTTATTTGTTTTAATAAATTAAAAAAAAAAAATTAAGTTGTTATTTAAAACTCATATGTGTAACACGTGAAATGCATTGTTTGACATCTTCAATTTTAAATGCGGACACAGCATTACATCATATGTCATAAATTCTATGTTTAAAATGTGTTTATTATATTATAAGTTTCAACAAATAACAAAGTGAGAGTTAAAAAAGCAGAATTAAAAAAGCGTTGGCAAAAAAATAAAAGGTTATAAAATTCAAATCAAAATATTATTTAATAAAATTGAATAAAAAAAAAACCTGCAATTTTAAAAATAATTTTTTTAAACACTTGTTTCTTTGCAATTCTCCCCTACGATTTTGTGTAATCATCCAGTTATATTTCTGAGCAATTTTCCGCTAATTTTTAAATGTAACCTTCCATTACGTTTCTCTTTAATTTAATACTGTTTTTCTGAGTGACCTTCTACACTATTTCAAAATCCTTAAGATCGAATCTTGACTCCTATGCTGCAAAATCCAATAGTTGTTTAAATAGTATTTTTTTATTCTCTGTTTTTATTATTTATTTTAAATTTATTTCAGTTCTAACCTCACAAATCCTGATTTTTTTAAATATTTATTATCATTGTTTCTCACAATTTTTTAGAGTTTTTAATAGCCTATAGCTCAAATGCTACTTTACTACGAGACTAGTTAATTTTTAAAATGCCTGTCTAGTCAATTTTTAAAAATCTTTTTTAAGTTTTATATTTTGACATGTTTAACACTTTAGTATAAAGTATTATTCTAAAAATATTAACTAACAATTAATATTTAATATTCTAATAATTTAAGTAAATATTTTGCAAAAATGTTGTACACATTAAATAATAAGTTTGCACAATTTTGTTTATTTACTTATTTCACAGCTTTTCAAGTTCATCGAAAAAGTGTAACACCTGATTTGATATCAGACTTGTGCCTTTGATTTACGTAGAATATCTTTAAAACTGAATTCAGTCATGTTTGCTGGTGATACAAATTTGTTTACTACTAATAATGATGTCCAAAAATCATATGCAGATTTGAATTTTAAACTAAATAAAGTAAATAGCTGGTTTAGGGCTAACAAACTTTCTCTTAATTTTGAGAAAACTAACTATATAATATTTCATAAAAAAATAAGGAGGAAAACCTTCCTTTTAACTTGCCAGATTGTATCTCAAATGATAAGTTAGTTAAAAAGCAAGCCAGTATAAAATTCTTAGGAAAGATATGAAAATGTATTTAAAATAAATACTTATCAGCATTTAATCTTTGTGTATCGATTTAATAACAATCTCTCTCCATCAAACTTTAATGATAAGTTTGAAACAAATGTAAATAAAAACCATAACCTAAGGGCAAATATAAGTAACATATATAAACTGGCTTGGTAATCTGATAAATATATGGAATATAGCATTGCATATAGAGGATCAAAAATACGGAATACCTATCAAAAATATGGAATACCTATCAAAAATACGGAATACCTATCAAAAATATGGAATACCTATCAAAAATATGGAATATCAAAAAGGACTCAAGTGTATAGTTAAGTCGTTAAGTTCATTTAATTAACAAAAACAGAAATTTTAAAAACCTGAAATTTTATAATTTTTATTATACTTTTATATTTGTCCATATATTTACACGAAAGTAACTTGATCATTTTTTCAGTCTCTTTTTTTTTATTTATTTTTTTTATTTATTTTTTTTATTCAGTTGTTGTTTCTTTTATTTATTTATTTTATTTTTTTTTTGTCTTGGTTTGTTTTAGTTTTTATAGTTTCTTAGTTTGTTCAAGATGTACAACTTTACTATGGATTTTATGTATGTATATTTTTGTATATATAAGTTGATTGTATTTATTAAACGGCGAAATAATTCGGCACCGAAGTTGAAATAGATATTTGGTTTTCTGTTAAATTCGGTAACAATTTCAAAATTTCATTTAACTTTAAGTTAAATTATAAAGCTATAAGACTTTTTTCAATTTATTAAGAAGAATAGTTATGAAATATGTTATATGTTTTATGTATATCAACCTGTAAGTATTGATTACAGCCCTCTTCCAACTCTTTAACTCTGAAAAGTGTTTCGGCGTTGGAAATAAAAAAGTGTTTTGAATTATGGTTAACTAAAAGCTGAAAAATAAATTTTTTAGTTTATACAAAATAATTATACAGCAACCGCGGCGCAGTGGTTAGAGTGCGGCGCAGTGGTTAGAGTGCGGCGCAGTGGTTAGAGTGCTTGCTTTAGAAGCAAGAGACCTAAGATTCGAAGCAAGCACCGGCCATATTTGGCACCATCGGTAAGGAAGGAGGTTCGAACTTCCTAGTTTAATACTTTTCTGATGTACTCCGTGACAAAACTGTTAGGTTTCTTGGAACACCTAAAACAAAAAACAACAAATAAGATTTTTTTATAGAACTTATTAAAAGTTCTTAAAAAATTTCTCTTTTAATTAAATGTTTTTAAAATACAAATTTGGTGTTCAGTTAAATTCGGTTTAGAAGTCAATTTTGTTTTTCAGTTAAATTTGGTATGCGCATATGATCTAAAATCGTCTTTCATTTAAATTCGAGTCTTAAAAAGTCGACTTTGCCGGTCCTTAATCCTAACGCCTCTGCATCAATTACCCATGTCGTGACCATGCCCTCTTCATGTCGTGACCATGCCCTCTTCGACATTTTTTTAAATTACCCATGTCGTGACCATGCCCTCTTCGACATTTTTTTAAATTACCCATGTCGTTACCATGCCCTCTTCGACATTTTTTTAAATTTAAATACTCTGATTAAGATGAACAAATGTTAATCTTAAATAAAAAAAGACTGTTTTGCGTAATCATTAAGCCCTAACCAACAAAAACCGTAATCCATGTTTACTTTACATATTATTGAAAAATATATACTATTTTGAAAATTATCACATTGAAAAATAAATAGTATTTATATTAAAATATATAGGAAAATAAATAAAAGCTTTTTATTAGGAAAATTTCAAGAACAGTTTACACGTAAAGAATATTATAATATTCATGTAATATTTAAGTAAAGAGGAAGTAAAATTATAAATAAATGAGCGCTATATATGCGTACAGCCTAAATGAGCGCTATATATGCGTACAGCCTCATAAACCGAGTTTGTTTATCACATGTGGCGCGCATCAAGTTTTTTTGTCGGAAAAATATATGTCACCGTTTTTAGTTTTAATAATAATTCTATGCTTTAAATTTACGTCATAGTCACGTAGTTTTGCCTTGGGGATCGTCCGGGACGACTGAATAAGCACGAATTTCATAAGTGCGAACTGGCATAAGTGCGAATGGCGTAAGCGCGAATGGCGTAAGCGCGAATGGTGTAAGCGCGAATGGCGTAAGCGCGAATGGCGTAAGCGCGAATTGGCATATGTGCGAAATGGCATAAGTGCGAACTGGCTTAAGTGCGAATCAGTTACAAAAACTAACACAAGTTCAAACTGGAATAAGAGCGAATTGGCATAAGTGCGCCAAACAAATTTGCAAACATTGGCATAAGTGCAAGTTTGCATAAGTGCGCCAAAATATTTTGCAAACATTGGCATAAGTGCGAATTGGCATAAGTGCGAAATACTAATTTGCACGTATGCCAATATTTGAAATTTTATTCGGCGCACTTATGTCATTTCGCAGTTATGCCAGTTCGCACTTATGCCAGTTTTTGTAACTGCTTCGCACTTATGCCAATTCGCACTTATACCAATGTTTGCAAATTTGTTTGGCGCACTTATGCCAATTCGCACTTATGCCAGTTTTTGCAACGCTTCGCACTTATGCCAGTTCGCACTTATGCCAATGTTTGCAAAATGTTTTGTGCCAATTCGTGCTTATGCAGCCTCCTAGGATCGTCCATAAATTACGTAACGCGAAGTTTAACTAATAGACAAAAGAAAAAGTGTCAAAAGTTTTCCCTTGCAGAGTCTTTAATAAAACCATGTATAAATAATACTTCAAGTCCAGCGAAAGTCGCCGCTCAAAAGAGCAAAATGTTCTCCTACTTATATTTTTAAAATAAGCGTTGTGTTGCGTCATTTATGAACGATCCCTTGTAAAAACTTTAATTTTTTTCAAATAATGTTGGATTTATGTTGTTTTAACTCCTTACTTTTGAAGTTTTTGTATGTCAAAAGCTTCACTTTTTTATTTCATTGATTTAATTAAATGTTTTCATAACTGCTTTTTTGTTATTTGGGTCATTTTGTTTCAGCTTTTATAACTATCAATAAATTGAAATAAAAAAATGAAAATGGTGAAAATCAGTGACGTAGCATTTTTTGGTGTTAGAGCTAATGATGATTAATTAATGATGATTGGAGGTTGGGAACAAAAAAGACCTAAAATTTCATTATTCCTATCCCAAACGCAAGGGCAACAAGTTGATAAAATATTTTTTGTATTATTCTTAACTGGACTTATATTCATCGATAAATTTAAAGTTTCATAGTGTTATCTCTCAGCGTTCAAAAATTATGACCATTTAAAATTTGTAATCCCCTCAAATTTAGGGGGTCTTAAATATTGTATAGCCATAATTTTTGAATACTGAGAGATTATACTGTGAAACTTAAAATTTATTGATAAATATGAGTCTTTTTAAGATTGGTACAAAAAAACTTGTTCCCTCGCGTTTGGGGTTCGGGTAATGAAATTTTAGGACTTTTTTTGTTCCCAACCTCCAATCATTGCAATTTTTTGCAAAGCATTATTATTTTACATAAGTATAAACACGCAAATGTTTGGAGTTTGCTACATGCCAGGAAGTTATCTCAAAAACCAAAAAATGGAGGATAAGCCACTGGTGAAAGTACAGTTGCTTTGTGTCATCTACTTTGTGTTAAAAACAAAACTGCATCAGTTATAAATAGTCATTGATAACCAGCATCTTTTTAACCTTTACCAATATGCATTTTATTCATTTTGACATTTTACTAAACCGTTTTATTGTGGAAGGTATGCACTTATGTGGGTGGTATGCTTTCTAGTGAAGTTCAATGGACAAGTTTTTTTTTTTTTTTATCGTTTTGACTGTTATTACATTTTAAAACATAGGTGGTTTTATTTCTTTTTATTGAAAATTTAGGCAGCTATCGAATAATATTTCAAACCGAATCACTGGTACAATCTGATGTCAATAATCAACTACATAATAACTACATTTTTAAAATGTAATTAAAAAAATCAATTATTTGGTTATTACTAGCACTCCAACCACTAAAAACACCTAAACCAATCAAATGTTTATAGCAACCTTAGTACAGTGGTGGATTAAAACTTCGTGGGGCCCGGGGCTATTTTTGTTTTTGGAGGCCTTTTTATGAGCCAGAACCTAAAAATAACTTAAAAAAAAAAAAGGTCTTCTAAAATTTTTTGGGGCCCCTAAATATGCGGAGCCCGGGGCTATAGTCCCCCCTAGCTCCCCCTTGATCCGGCACTGCTTTAGTACAAATGATTTTTAAAAAGATATGGATTTTAGAGTGGAGTCTGTTTTAAATCAAGTTAAAGTATTACATATATCAAAGTTAGCCATTGTTTTTAATATATTTATGTTGTTTTATTATTTATGTTTTAATAAATTTATATTATAAAATATATTTATGTTGGAAAAAATAGCAACGGATTTATCTAAAAGATTGTTTTGAATGTTAAAGCGTCATTGGTAAGCAAAACTTCTAAAATAAATATATTTTTTAAAGATTGATAATTAACAGCCGTTCTCACACATATTTTGGAAAGATCTTTGTTTTATTTCGCTGACCTTTATTATAGAACGATATAGATTATAATAGAAGATAAAGTTCAATCGCTTTTCACAAATAAGTTAGGACTAACTGGAGTTCATATTGAGCGTGCTCATTGAACTGGATTAAAAAAGATGGACACCCCAGAACAAGCATTTGTTTTTCAAGTTTTTCCTTTTTATTTAATTATTGGCTTAATATTACATTTAATTTGGACCGTAGAGAAAACTTTACTTTTCGGAAATTTCGATTTAGATATTGTCTCAAAGTTATTTGTAACTCGGACCGTAGAGAAAACTTTACTTCTTAACAATATTTTTTCCCGCTTCGTACATCGTTTTTGTATCACGAGTTATATCACTGTTATATCGCCCAAAACGAATTTTTATTAAATTTATCTGGCTTTGTTACAATATTTAGTTAGTCTTATTGCAATATTCATTAATATATTATTTATCTGCTGATTTTCATATTATTATTGTTAACAACGAATTTTTATGTTATACTATCTTGCATACTCAACTTTGTTTTAATTTTCATATGCACAATTTTCATCTTTTATTATTATTCGAAAAAATTTTATATCCTTCATTAAATATTTACATTTATGCCGGTGACATTTTTAAGGTTTTTATGCGACGATTTTTTTCGCAATCATATATTGTTCAATTATTGTTATGATTTTGGGTTTCGCGGGTTGCTCATTTTACTACACCTATTGATTACTTATCATATTTTGAATGAGGTATCTATGACAACGTAAGAGTTTTTTTATAGCTATTGTTGTTTTGTTGATTTAATTTTTTTTTTTTTTTTTGAATCAGGTGCCCAGTGGGAAAAAAGATACCTTTAGACGAATAAAAGACGTCTTTTTAATGACTTGTTATGTCTTTTTATAATCAGCCTAAATAAAGAGTGGAAAAGACGTCTTTTAAAAAGACGTCTCCAAAAAAGAGGTCGAAAAGACGTCAATCAACGTTTTACGTCTTTAAAAAGACGTAGAAAAGACGTCTTTTATATCGATGACCTTTAAAAAAAAGGAAATAGGAAAATTTTCATTTAAATGTTAAATTAAACAACACCTAGTAGAAATTTTTTTTCTTTAGGGAAGGGAAGGGAAAAGTCACTAACGTTTCCCACTGGGAAACAACTTTAGTTGTTAATAAGCAAATGTAATTTGCTTATTATAATTAACAAATTATTATTTATTAAAACAAATTATTTGTTGCTTATTAACAGCTTTCGTTGTTAATAAGGAAATCATTATTTGCTTAAGAAAATTGAAAATAATTATTGCCAATAGAACCTAACAAAGTTGGGTTTTAACCCACGGTATCGTAATTACGATATCTTTGTTACTAATTCAAATATCTATTTTGTATAAAAGTATAATTTTGTTGTTTGTATTTAGTTGAATGATGAAAAGACAAAAGATCGGCTCTTTAATTTTTATGTTAAAGTTGTTATTTCTTTGTTAACTGTTGTCTGTCGTTAACAAAGCAAGTAAAAAAAATGTACATACTGACAATAGATTTATCTTTAGATCTGTTTGCAAAACTTTTAGTTTGGATACAAAAGACCAAGTGAAAATGATACTGGAAAGGTACACTTTCTTATATCTAAAAATCATTGCAGCTTTCTAGTCTTCATTTTTGTTTATGTGTATTTTATCTGTGTTGCTAATGATATCGCCAGTTTTTATAATTTTATGTTGTTAAGTAAAGCATCATTATGTTTCAGGCTAACTTAGAGCTTTAATTAATACTTTTATCCCGTTTAAATGAGTAACAACTCTCAAGGTGTATTAGCTGAATTATCTTTTCATTTTAATAGTCTTTAGTCAATAACAGATTTTTAAATTGTTATGAGTCTACAACAATTTCAGCGAAATTCAATTAAAAAGTCACGTCATGGAAGATAGAAAAAATATCAATATCTGTTTTCAATAACATGGCTTTCATAGCAAATCTGAGAGGCAAATGTTTAGCTTGGTTTAAGTACTACATATTAAAATACATCGTTGTACAGTCATTTTGATGGTCGTAAATTTCTTTAGCACACTCATTTTTATATATTTTCAGACTGTTTACCGTTTGATTCCTGTCCCAATCTAACCTAGTGGATTCAAAAATAAAGGAACGCACTGGAAATATGAGGGGGTTAAAAGGATCAGCCCTTTTTGAATTAATACTCGGTAAGCCTTATGTGTTTCACTCAGCTAATCAAGTTTCATTTGCTTTTTTGTATTACATTCAAGCAATAGACTGTTTTTTAACGTTCACTCGTTTTTTAGAAATTGTAACCAGCTCGTTTGAAAAGATTTCTCGACTTGAAATAGTTAATTTTATTCAACAACGCCAAGAAACAGAGCTTGCTCAAGGAACAGAAAAGAAAGAAAAAGATGAAAAAAATGTTATGTTGAAAATACTGTTGTTTTATTTATAAATTATTCTCCCATGTTTAAACATATAAAAGATGTAGAAAACGCTTCCTCTTTTATATTGACATCTAAAAAAGGTTTTTTTTCTCGGCATTGAAAAGAGCTTTTTGTTATACTTTGTATGAAAAGCTGTTGTCATTTTCATTTGATAGAAACAGCTTTTCATATATAAAAAGTTGGAATACTATAGTGTTTAGGATACTATAGTATACTAATAAGTATGACAAAAAAGTCTTACCGACCCCGAGAAAAAAAACTTTTTTAGGAGTGCATAATCGATAAAAAAAGACTTCTTAAAGATTTTTTTATGTCTTTCCCAGTGGGCACCGGTCCAAAAAAAGACGTCTTTTGAACGTTCAAAAGACGTCCAAAACGCTCAAAAGACGTCCAAAACGTGTATAATACGTTTAAAAGACGTCATTTTTACGTGTGCCTACTGGATTTCATGACAAGATAAATGTATATATATATATATATATATATATATATATATATTTTTATACACTTAACTTAACATAGCACTAGCCGCAACTTCAACGCGATCGGACGTGTTTTTTTTTAAACAACTTTATTAAAGCGAAATTACTTTACATTTATTTTTCTAAAATACAAATCTTTTTTTTTATAATATGGCTGTTACATTATTAGAAATAACAAAATTGTTTGAGGACTACAAAAAAGAATTTGAGTTGATGTTAAAACAACAAGAAAAAGTTTTTATTGATATTATTAGTGGAAACTTGAAAATATTTAATGGCAGGTTGGAAAAAGTAGAAAAAGACATCGAAGAATTGAAACTTAGTTTAAACTTTCATGAACAACTAATTGATGAAAAAGTTAAGAAAGCAAAGGTTTGCAGTAAAGAAGACAATTCAGAAAGTATACAAAAAAAGTTAAGGGAATTGGAAGATCGATCTAGACGTAACAATTTAAGAGTAGATGGAATTGATGAAAATGAAGGTGAAAGCTGGGAAGAAAGCGAAATGAAGGTAAAAAAAATTTTTGAAGATATATTATCAGTTAAAAATGTCCAAATTGAACGGGCCCATAGAACTGGAAACAAAAAATTAAAAATGCCGAGGACAATAGTGATAAAACTTTTAGATTTTAGAGATAAAGTCGCGATCTTGAGCAAGTCGAGTAAGCTAAAAGGGAAAAACATTTATATAAACGAAGACTTCTGTTTTGAAACAACACAAATCAGAAAAAATTTGAGGGAGAAAATGAAAATTGAACGAGCTGCTGGTAAGTTTGCCTTCATATCTTATGATAAATTGATAATTCGCGATTGGGTTGCAAAGAAAAGCAAAAATTTATCTTCATAATATTTGGCATTAATTAACGCAATTTTATTTTTATTATTACTATGCATATTTAATTAAACTGTTTTAAAAATGGAGGAAAATGTCATATTTAAATCTTCTAATGAAAATGACATCATCGGTGATAATGACACCGACTCTAATTATTTTAATCACAAAATGCTAGAAAGTCAATACTACTCAGTTTCTGAATCTTCGCAATATCTAGGACAAACTAAAAACACTTTTTCAATTTTAAATATCAATATTCGAAGTTTAAATAAAAACTTTGAAAATTTAAAAATTTTATTGGATGAAATTAAACATGATTTTAAAATTATATGTTTGACGGAAACTTGGTGTAAATGCGGTGAAACAAATTATGAATTTGAACTAGTTAATTACACATCAATTCACCAACCGCGTGAAGTTAATGCGGGTGGGGGCGTTAGTATTTTTATCCATAATTCAGTTAATTATATTTTACGTAACGATCTCTGCGTCAATGAAACAGATTATGAATCATTGTGCGTCGAATTAGTAAATAATAAAGAAAAAAACATAATTATAAATACTACATATAGACCACCATCTGGAAACTTAAAGAAATTTAAAAATCATCTTAAAACATTTCTAAACAAAATTACAAATTCGAGAAAACATATTTATTTGGTGGGGGATTTTAACATTAACTTGATCAACTATGCTTCAAATAATAATACTAAGAATTTTATAAATACTCTTCTACAATATAACTTTATCCCAACAATAAACAAATCAACAAGAATAACAAATAGGTCTTCTACTCTACTTGATAACATCATAACTAACAACTTTCATAATAACCCTCTTTACACAGGTATAATCCAGACCGATTTATCGGATCATTTTCCTACATTCTTAGCTACAAATAACATTTTAATTAACAATATTTCCACAAAATCCATAATAATTCGACGACAGATCAATGAAAACTCCTTAAAACAATTTAAAAATTGTTTAAAAAATTGTGTTGATTGGAATCTAGTACTGCAATCAAATGAGGCTAACAATGCATATGACTTGTTTCTTAATCAATTTTGCAAACAATATGAAATAGCGTTTCCAGAAATAAAAAAAGTCATAAATACCAAGTCACTTCAAGCTCCCTGGATGTCTAAAGGCTTACTAAAATCTTCAAAAAAGAAAGAAAAATTATATATAAAATATCTTAAAAAAAAAACTTATAAAAATGAAATAACTTACAAAAATTATAAAAATATATTTGAAAAAACCAAAAAATACTCAAAAAAACTATTTTATGATCAATTATTAAAGAAAACCAACGGAAACACTAAAAAAATATGGAATTTAATTAAGGATTTAATTGGAAAAAATAATTATAACAAAAGCACTCTGCCAAAAAATCTTTTAATTAATGGAGAATTAGTTTATGAAAAATCAATTATAGCTGAAGAACTAAACAACTACTTTGTTAATATTGGCCCGAATTTGGCTGCTAAAATTTCTACTAATTCCATTCCATTTGATTCATACTTAAAAACTTATGATAAACTTATGGATGAAACTGATTTAAAACTGAGTGAGTTGAGAACTGCATTTAGCAGTCTCAAAAGTAAAAAAAGTGAAGGTTTTGATAAAATTAGTGTTGATGTTGTCAAATCAGTATTTGAAGTCATTGAACCTTCTTTATTTCACATTTTCAATCTCTCATTAAAGTCAGGTATTGTTCCTAATAAATTAAAAATTGCCCGTATAACACCAATTTTTAAATCTGGAGATAAGTCAAATATTTTAAATTACAGGCCTATATCAATCTTACCTTGTTTTTCAAAATTGCTAGAGAGAATAATGTATAACAGACTTTATAATCATCTAACTGAGAACGACATGTTGTATTGTAAACAATTTGGTTTTAAAAAAAAAAATTCCACTGAACACGCAGTAGTTGAACTTTCCAATCAAATATCTAATGCCTTAGATAAAGACTGTTTTACATTAGGAGTTTTCATTGATCTGTCAAAAGCTTTTGATACCGTAAATCACTATATACTAATAAAAAAACTCGAAAACTACGGTGTAAAAAATAAAAACTTACTTTGGTTCAAAGATTATCTGACTAACAGAAAGCAATTTTTATACTATAATAAAAATAATACAATTCCACACTCCATAACTTGCGGGGTTCCTCAGGGTTCTATTTTAGGACCACTTTTATTTATATTGTACATAAACGACTTATACCTATCAACAAATCTTTTAGACCTAATTTTGTTTGCTGATGATTCAAATCTTTTTTGTTCTCACCGAGATATTAAATCACTTTTTAAAATAGTTAACGAACAGTTATGTAATGTTAGTGCATGGTTCGTAAGTAATAAACTTTCACTAAATGCGGAAAAAACAAAATATATGCTTTTCCATAAAGTAAATAAATCAGAAAATATTCCTCTTAAATTACCAGATCTTAATATTAATAAAACTTATATTAAAAGGGAATCTTACATAAACTTTTTAGGAGTAAAATTGAATGAAAATTTAAAATGGTGTTCACATATAAATAGCATTGAAAAAATAATCTCAAAAAATATTGCAATGATGTTTAGGGCTAAACCCTTTCTAAATATATCATCTCTGAAAAAATTATATTTCGCCTTTATTCACAGTTATTTGTCTTATTGTAATGTTGTGTGGGCTAGTACTAGTCATACAAAACTAAAGAAACTCTACAATAAACAAAAACATGCATGTAGAATAGTATTTGGAGCCGACAGAAATGTTCCTTGCGAACCACTTCTCAGTGTGCTCGGTGCTTTAAATGTATATAAACTTAATTTACACCAAGTTTTATTGTTTATGTTTAAAACAAAAAAGGATTTGTCTCCTAAAATATTTCAATCTTATTTTAATAAAATTAACCATAGGTACTCAACAAAGTTTTCAGAAAACAATTTTGTTGTTCCAAAACATAAATTAAAATTAACTTCCTATTCAATTAAATACCGCGGACCTTATCTGTGGAAGAAATTTCCAGATATTGTTAACAAAAAGCAGACTACATTAGAGCAATTTAAGGATGAATCAAAACGATTATTATTGTTCATGGATCTCAATAAATCCGACTTTAAATGTTTATTTTAAAGTAAACACAATAAAAAAAAATAAAAAAAAATAGATTCAATAATATCAATGATATATGATAATATGAATAAGAAAAGAAAGAAAAAGGAAAAAAAGAAAAAAAAAAAAAAAAAAAAAAAAAAAAAGAATAAGAAATCCAAGTGATGATGTCACAAGTGATGATGTCATAAGTGATGATGTTACATATTCATTTAGTGTTAATTATGAGATTTTATTTTTTCAATTTCTTTTATATTCAGGAATTTTTTTTTTTTTTTTATATATTAACTTATTTCTTAAACATTTTAGCAACTGTTAAGCATCTTAACGCTTCTTAATTAATTCTTATTTTTTATTTTTTTTATTATATTAGTTATTTTCTATTTCATTTCTAATTGTTTCTTTTATATATATATTTGTATGTTACGGTTATGTAGAATTTTTAATGGGGCTCGGCGATAAGGCGAAATGTGCCTTCTTCTTGCTCCAGCCATTAATTTATAAAAATGTATATGCAATGTAAAAATTTTTTAACGGCGAAATAAATTACACTAAAAAAAAAAAAAAAAATATATATATATATATATATATATATATATATAAATATATATATATATATATATATATATATATATATATATATATATATATATATATATATATATATATATATATATATATATATATATATATAAGCGCAGTGATTAGAGCGCTTGGTATATAAGCAGGAGATCCAGGTTTGAAACGAGCTCTGGACATATTTTCGCGTCACGATAAGGAAAGAGGTGTGAACTTCCAGGTTAAATGCACTTTCACAGTGCTCTGTAACAAGACTGTTAGGTCTTCTTGGGGCACCTAAATAACATAAAAAAAAATTAAAAAAAAATTAAACCACGACTGAATATAAAAACTGTAAAACTACTCAGAAGAGACTAATAAAGGACATTTTTTTTTGTTTGGGATTTTAAGTTAGTCGTTCTAAACATGCAAAAGGAAAGACTAAGCTTGAAATGTGGCAGCATTATGACTAATAAAAATTGCTTTTTTGAGAAACCTATTTTTTTATTCGTAGAAACGGCTCATCAATCAATTTTTACAGTTGATGACCTCCCTGACAAGCTTTTTCTAGAGAACAGAACTTCCTATCGTTTTTGTGTAGTAAATATTGTAAAAATAATCACTTTCAACCAATTTTGCAGCTAAACTCAATGTTTTACTTAATTGACGATCTTAAACCAACTCAACATGACTTGGCTATACCTTGCCACGCGGTTAACATAAACTTTTACTTTTTGAGTAACTGAAAATGTAAAAAATTACTTTGAATTAAACTGGTTCCAGGTATGACAGAAAATATAATTTTTCATAACTTGTTAGATATTTTTCGAATGATGAATAGTAAAAAAAAAAATAATAATAATAATTCAGCTTAATTCTTAACACTGTTGTTTTTACTCTTTAATGTAAGCATATATTGACGAAAACGCATAAATTATGATAATAAAAAGAGGTGACTTTCAGATTTTTTTTTTAGGAATGTTGCCAACAGGGATCTCAATACATCTTTTTTTATTAATGACCAGCGTCTCTTAATTATTAGGAAACTACTTAGAAGTTTTAGGATCTCGCTTAGCAATAAGGGGGGCCGGAGAGGATGTCTTACTACATCATGCTCTTTTCAATGTTTTTATGCAAACTTCGAATATTGTTATTTAAAATTGAAAGAGTGTTTTTGTTTTGTCTAAGATATGGAAAACATTCAGAAACGGAGTGATAGTTACTTTCTAACATTTTGTGATTAAGATAATTTGAGTCGGTGTCATAATCCCCGAGAATCTCATTTTCATCCGAAAATTTAACTATGAAATTTTCCTCCATTATAAAAACAGTTTAATTTAAAATAAGTAATGATAAAAAAAAAAATTCCGTTAATTAATGACAAATATAATGAAGATGAACTTTTGCTTTTCTTTGCAACCCAATCGCGAATTATCAATTTATCATAAGATATGTATGCAAATCTTACCAGCCGCTCGTTCGATTTTCATTTTTTCCCTTCCTTTTCGGATTTGCGTTGTTTCAGAACAGAAATCCTCGTTTATATAGATGTTTTTTACTTTCAGATTGTTTGACTTGCTCAAGATTGCGACTTTATCTTTAAAATCCAAAAGTTTTATCACTATTGTTCTCGGCTTATTTGATTCTTTTTTTCCAATTCTATGAGCCCGTTCAATTTGGACATTTTTAAGAGAGTAATTCTTCAAAAAAAAATGTTACCTTAATTTCGCTTTCCTCTCAGCTTTCACCTTCATTTTCATTAATTCCATACACTCTTAAATTATTAAGTCTCGATCGACCTTAACTTTTTTTGTACGCGTGTAATTTCTGATTTGTCTTCTTTACTGAAAACATTTGCTTTCTTAACTTTTTTATCGATTAGTTCTTTATGAAAATTTAAACTATGCTTCAATTCTTCTATATCTTTTTCAACTTTTTCCAATCTGCTATTAAATATTTTTAAGTTTACACTAATAATATTGATAAAAACTTTTTCCTGTTATTTTAATATCAATTCGAATTATTTTTTATAGCCTTCAAACAAATTTTGCTATTTCTGATAATGTAACAGCCATATTATATTAAAAATGAATTATTTTCTCAAGAAAAATAAATAAAATATACTAAAGATTTAAAAATTATACAGTTTTTTCTTTACATTTTTACGCTGCAAAAACACTTCTGTTCATGAAGAAAGCATGCGGCAAAAAAATAAAAAGGTAATTGCTTTTGTAGTATCCATTTTTAAAAAAGAAGAGGATTAAGAAGCAGTTTCACTGTTATATTTCTTTGATTCATTTAATCCCATTTCCTCTATAGCATGAATAATAGGTATAAAATTATCAAAAAAAACATCAAGACCTTTAAGCTTTTAAACCCATCTTGTTTAACAAGTATCTATTATTTTTTCCTGATTTTGACTAATTTTGAGACAGTTACTAGGTTTAGGAGATAAGTTAAAAAAAAAAGAAATTTTTTTTCTTGTCCGAGAAGATTTTTCACTTTTGAACTTGGCATGCAGCTACTAAACTAAGTCTATGACTTGCACAACGAACAAAAATAACTTTATGATTAAGAGCTTTTATTCGAGAAGCAATTCCTTTATAAATTCACCTACCATACAAACCGCACCGTCATACCCTCAGCCTCTACAATTTTGAATATCAAGTCCAAACTCTTGAAGTGCATTAAGTACATTTAGAGATAAGACCAGATGTACCAGTTTTGCAATCAATAAATCTTGAGAAATCCTCGCAAATCTCATTATTTGAATTTATATATCTTTAAACAAGTGATATTTGTTCAGTATATGAACAGTCAACTGTTTCATCACAATGAATTAAAAAAAAAATGAATGCTTGACGTTTTTTATTAAAACTTCCTCAATTACTTTCCCACAAGAATCAATAAGTTGGTTTTGGATAGTTTTGATAAATAGGTCGCTTTTTTTGACTTGAAGAAAGATGATTAGCTAATATTTGATCACCAACATTAACACAAAAATTTAAAAGGTCTATGAAGTTACGTACTCCAACCCTTTGTGTAGAAGATTCCCCAATATCAGAATGATATTTGGTATCATCACGATGAGCAAGATACATTAAAACATCATATAAAGAATTTGAATCTTTATATAAAGAAATATTAACTGAGTTGGAATCTAATGACTCAAATATTGTGGAATCTACAGAAGGTTCAAAAGAAAACTCTATAAAAGTCTTTTTTAGATTGAACTTTGACTTGTTTTGCAGAATTAACTTGTTTTTTATTTGTTTCAGTTTTAGGACTAATAAAGTGTAAAGTATAAGTAGCATTGTTTTTTATAGTTCTTATTATCGCAAGAAATTAGTTTAGACTTTTTAATAATTGGTACAAAATGGTTTGGTGACCAGTGATTATTATTTTGCATTATTGACATAATATCAGTATTACACTCTAAAATACTTAAATATTTTGATTTTTAATTAAGCGAAATGAAAAAATATTTGAAGTAAAAGGTTTTTTGAATTTTTCCAAGCCAAAATTAGAACAAATTGATCTAATAGGAATATTTAAAACTGATGACAAAGCAATTAAACATAAAAACAAAGATAACTTATTAGCTTGGCAGTTGATCAATGCTTTCATTTCATTTTGATAACTTCAGAAGCTGATTTACTGTTAATTAATTCAAATTGATCTGAACATTCAAAAGAAACACAGGCTACTACCACACTGGAAAGGTTAGAAAAATTATTGTTTTAAACCTCTTTAACAAAAAGGGAGTACCTCGCATAGTAGGAAGCTTTTTCAAACAATTCAATTGAAGTTAGAAGCCTCAATACATTGACTGTTTTCTGAGACGAATCACTTAAAAGAGAAGCTGAACAGGCAATTTTCATCTCCGGATGACCTTAAATAAAAAAAAAGTATACTAAAACAAGCTCATTTTATATTATTTTATAGCTGAAGTTATGAAATGCCATTAACTTTAATAATAGGGTTTTACCTTAAAGCAACATAATCTTTACTATCTTCTTGCTTTGGGATAAAGCAATTCATTTCAGTATTTTCAGAAGACTGACTATGTGGCTGAACTGGGCACTTGTCATTTAAAACTTTCAAGTCTTCAGTCAACTGATTTTTATATTTGCAAATATTTAGCAAATGTCTAGCCTTAATTGCATTTGAGGCTAAAAAATTCATTTTTATTTTAAAACTTTATTTACTAGCAAAGTCCTACGACAAAAATTACGAACGAAGAACGTATATCAGGTGGCATATCAGAGTTTTGTAAATTTTGAACAATTTGGAGCAACTGATGCAATTGTTCTAAACTTTCTACAAAATTTATTGGTTATAAAAAACATTCCCTAATTTTTTTGCGGAAGGTTTGTAGCAACTGTCACAATTGATAATTTATTAAATAGTGATTGGTTTAAACTGTTTTTCAACTAATCATTAATGATTTAAAGTACAATTGCCTCACTTGCTACAAAGTGATCGGAAAAACACAGGAATTTTGTCTATGTAACGAATAAGTAACTATAGAGATCAAATAAAATCGAGTTAAGATTAATTTTTTTCGAGTTTAAAACAAGTTTTTCATTTTTTGTGAATATCAGATTTTAATTTCTACTTTAACTTTTTATTCAGAAAAAAAAACTGAAAAAGAGATGGCAAGAGTAACAACAAGTATACATCAAAATGTATCAATAGAGATTCCAAGTTTTATTACAATAGACATTCCAAGTTTTATTACAATAGACATTCCAAGTTTTATTACAATAGACATTCCAAGTTTTACTACAATAGACTGTGTATCATTTTATAAGCTTGCATTTTAAATGATATATAAGGAACACAAAAGTTTCAAATATGAAAAATAAAATTCGGACTTCCTTTTTGACATACACCCTGCTTAACTTGTGTTTAATTGAATTAATTAACTTTTTTAAACAGAAAATATGGCCGTAGATTAGTTCAAAATCTCGCTTCATTCACAAGTTCAGTTCAACTAGCATTTCAAAAAAATGTTCGCTTGTTAGAGAAAAAACATCAATACTTTTAAAGTTAGGCAACCAAATGTTGTATTAGTTGTGTAGAATTTTTGATAGCACGATATCCTTTGGATACAAGAAAGGAAGACACAGAGTTATTACAAGAAAGTTATTACAAGAAAAAGCTGTTTATAATTGCATCGATAAAAATTGGTCTTTGTTTCTTTGTTTTCTTGAATAATCAAGCGTTTGTGGCAAAAAATTAGAATGTCTATATCTAAATTTTAGACTTATTAAGTATAAATTAATGTTTAGTCATTTTGTTTATACTTTATGAGAATCATGAGAATTATTATCCCCTTTGTTTTTAAAGAGCATTATTTTCTTAAGTTATGAAAATATTTTAAATGATTTTTCTCCCCTATTTTACACAATCATTGCGTTTTTTTAGTGCTAGACATTCCAATATAGAAATAAAGAAAAAACTTGTTTATTTAGTGTTTTAATAAAAGCTAATACTGATTTTTTTTTTCGAATGTTGTGAACTGTGAAATCATGTCATGGATACTTTACAAAAGTTTTATAGATAGTAAACAAGTTTTATAAATATTCATGTGTGGTGTTTTAAATGAAATTCAAATATAATAAAAGTATAATTTCAAAAAATGTCTGAAGTACCTTTTGTTAAACAGC
Source organism: Hydra vulgaris (assembly GCF_022113875.1). Taxonomy (NCBI): domain Eukaryota; kingdom Metazoa; phylum Cnidaria; class Hydrozoa; order Anthoathecata; family Hydridae; genus Hydra; species Hydra vulgaris. The sequence goes on from NC_061165.1 coordinate 39,303,253, forward strand.
TATTTTGATGACCAGACTTTTTTGTAAAAACACTGTTTAGCATTTTACAGTTATTAAAATTAGTTTTTTTTGAGTTTTTGTAAGTGTTTATAAGGTTTATTTATAATTAAAAGTTATTCATAAAATTTCCTTTGAAAAATTTACCAGCAAAATCTTGTATTTAAAAAATTATAACTAGTATATATTATACATTACGTCAAATGAGTATTTTCAAAAAAATATTTTATTTTGATTTGTAAAAATCATATTTTCAGCTTTAGTGACCATTTTTGCAATGTTTTAAGGTAATACTAGCCCAACAAATTTTAAAATTTTCAGGTTTTTTTTTTTCTAAATTTGAATCATTATAGATTTCAAAAATAGAATTATTGTAGATTTCAAAAATGAATAGTTTTACTATGCTATAGGTATTTTAGGGACAGAAAATGTTAATTTAGAAATACGATCTTAAAACAAAACCCTTAGCATCCGCATAGCAGCAATAAACAATGTTTACTTTTGGGCTAATTTTCCATAAATTTTATCAAGCAATTAATTTTTTACTATTATCCTACATTTCATATATATCTACTTTTTTTTATATCAACTTTGCAAATACGTTAGTTCCATTTTAAATACTTAAAAAGAATTGTACAGTGAGAAGGAAGTGAATTTATATTATGATAAAGTGAATTTATATAATCTAGCTAAAAGTTAAATAAACAACATAGAGTTTGACATATAATGTCTAATTTTGCAGTAACACACTTTGATGCTCGTCATAAATGCTGATGTATATGCTATCAAAAAGCAATACACTCAAAAAGAACACTTTCAGATACAGCTTTAATACTCATTAAAACATTGGTTTTACTAACCTATAGCATTAAAATTCCATCTTTTGCGACTGGAATATGCAACACCTGTAACAGAGTATTATTACTACATGGAAAACCCTATGTGTGAACTACTCATCCTCTTCATATACATCCACTTGCAGCATCAGGAGTAAACTTTTTAAAGTGCACTATCAATAACAGCTAGTTATGATTTTTCACATTTTACTTCTATATTCTTAGATTGGAAATAAAAAAATTAGCAAAAGAATAAAAAGAAGTTATTTTCGTGAAATTAACATAAAATGTCTGATCAACAAAACATTTCACCTGAAAGTGATTCTTATTTAAATAAGTTTAGTAGTACTAATTGTACAAGTACTAAAAAGTTGAACAAAGCAGTTTATTGTATTGGCAGGTCAGCTAAAAACAAACAGATATCTAACGATCTTAATTTTTTTATATTTATAAATTTTAGCATTATGAAAGATTTATTTGAGGAGTTCTCACGCTGTTCTGAGTGTAGCTCACCTGTAAAGCTTACACATATTGAAAATGAACACCAAGGGTTTTTACTTAAATTATGTATAAAATGTAGTTTTTGTTTAGCATGCAGATTTTCGTATATTTCACCTCAATTCATACCTTTACAAAAAAGTAAACTTGTAAAAAAAGCACATGAAATTAACTATTGGGCAGTTATGGCTTTTCGCGAGATAGGTAAAGGTCATGCTGGAATTGAAACATTTACAACAATGGCGAATATGCTATTTTCTATTGCATTTACTTCGTATAAAAAAATTAATGAGACTCTTTGTTGTGCATATGAAAAATCTCCTGAAAAAAGTACCCAAAAAGCTGCTCATGAAGTGCGTCAAATGCTTAACAACAATTCGTGTAGCAATGATATTATTGACATATTTCTATTGATGGGACATGGCAAAAAAGGGGTTATTCTTCCTTGAATGGCGTGGTATCTGCAATTTCAAAGGGTAATAAAAAGGTCTTAGACTATCACACTATGTCAAAACTTTGTAAATCTTGTGAGATTTGTTCAAAAAGAAAAGGATCAGCTGGTTATGACCTATAGAAAACAACACATATAAGCGTGTAATTAATCATCACGAATCATCAGGTGTTATGGAGTCCGCTGGTGCTATATTTTAATTTTTTGTTCTTCATTAAGTAAGTTTAACTTAAGGTACAGTCATTACATAGAAGATGGGGACACTACAGCATACAGCAAAGTTAGAGAAGCAAGTCCTTATGGAGAAACTTTGATACTAGAAAAACTAGAGTGTCTCGGTCATGTTCAAAAGAAACTTGGATTAAGACTTCGGAATCTACGTGCATTAAAAAAAAAAAGAAAAGTTGCATGACAGTAAAACTCTCTTAAGTAAAGGAAGACTTACTGATGCAAGTATTAATTTAATGCAGAATTACTTTGGTATGGCTATTCGTCAGAATGATAAACTGTACCCTATGAAAAAAGCTGTACTTGCAGTTTTATGGCATTGCTGTGAAGGTGATGCTGCTATGCGCCATCAATTTTGTTCCAGAACCAATACTAGCTGGTGCAAATGGCAAAGGGATAAGATTGCAGGACAATGCACTTATAAAAACAAGTTAAACTTAACAATTGCTATATAAAACCTATTACATCCAATGTTTATGGAACTTAGTTCTGACAAGCTTTTTGTCATATATATATAGCTGTGTAAACATTTACACAGCTATACCCAAAATCCTAATGAGTCTTTTAATCAAATAATCTGGGAAAAATGCCCCAAAACACATTTTGTTTCAAAAAGGATTTTAGAGTTAGCTGTTTTCTCAGCAGTTAAATCATTTAATGGAGGTTACGTTTTGCATAAAGAAACATTTCAACAACTTGGATTTCATTGTGGAAAATATTTTCTTCTCGGTGCAATTAAAAAAGACAAAAATCGCATCATTCATATGAAAAGGAAGGAAAAAAAAGTGAAAAAATCAAGGAGGAAAAAATTAAGAGGTATAAGAAAAGGATTTAGCAAGGATGACTCTTATGTGTCTGGAAATATTTAAAGATATATATTGTTAATGCTGTTTTATCTTGTTTTCTTGCGTTTTCTCTCTTAACAGGTTCTTAAACTTTGAACAAAAATATCTTTTGAACTACCAATAGATTATGGCATAGATTATTTTCACAGATTGTTCATCAGATTACTGTGAAGGAATTTGACCAAAAAGAGAATTTTATAGTTAGCTGTTGTCGAGATATAGGCAGCACAAATTTTACATAAAAATTAAAAATTATTTTTTAAAGTGCAGCCATTTTGATTCGGTAAAAGTTCTGATGGTGATTCTGGTCAAATCCCTCAATCAACATGTTGTTAACCTTTTTGCAAAATTTAGCCTCAAACTCTTACTATTTCATGATATACTTTTTATTATATTTACTCTAAATAATTTTTTAATACACACTGTTTTAAAATAATCTTGCATCAAAATTGAATAAATTGACTGTTTTAATTTTTATGGGCTATTACCACCTTAAGTCATTTAAGGAATTATTAAAACACTGTTATAAAATACACTTAGTTTACATAATACACTTATATATACATATATACATATATACATATATGTATATATGTATATATACATATATACATATATGTATATATACATTAT
>NC_061165.1:39307740-39375240 GCF_022113875.1 Hydra vulgaris
ATAACAAGAAATGTTTTAGGGATAACATTTTAAGAGCATAAAGAGGACGCAAGAGGAAAAATTTTCAAACCCACTTCACTTCGGGTAGACAGGGTGTGGTAGTGGCAAATATTACTTTTTCTTTTAAAAAGCTATACTTATAACAAAGCAAACTTAATATACAAAAAACTATAAATATTTAAAAACTTAATACACAAAAATTATATACAAATATAAACTTATGCACACTACTATATGCACATACATACAGTAAGTGCATATATACATATGCATATAGTATGTGCACTTACTATATGCATATATACATATGCACTTACTATATGCATACACACTATACATACACCTATCAGTAGTTGATGTTCTATATTTGTATCTATATTTGTATCTACATATGTAGTTGTATAGTATGTAATGTATTGGTAAACAGATAGTTGGTAAGCAAATGTTTGTTTTTTTTCCATTCAAGGATGAAATTTAAATTTAGGCAAGATTTTTGCTTCCATTCTAGGCATTTTTCCATACAAAAGATCCATTTTGATACAGGCACAGAATGATTTTGGCGCAAAATCATTTCTTGACAAGTCTATATTTTATAAAAAACATATCTAAATAAAATAATCAAAAAACAAAAACGAATAAAAAATTTAAACAAAAATTTACTATGGGGATCTTCACAAAAATGTTGGCACCAGATAGCAGTGGTAAAGATGGCGTCAATGAAAAAGGTAAATCCGAAAAATTAACTTTAGTAAAATTAAAAAAATATTATAATAAGCTCTAAAGAATTTTTTTTAAATAAATAAAGCAACTAATAAAATAATTAAACTTATTTGTTCTGCAGCAGCTAATTTAAAAAAAAGTTTTAGCTCTATTAATTATCATCCGAATCAAGTGAATAAAATAATAAATAATTTCTTGTAATATAGTATCAAATCTTATAGTAAGATGATTGTTTTTGATAGCTCATTCTGATGATTGCAGTTCTGATATAATGTTCACTAGTCATTTGTTTAACAGCTCTGGGATTTAAGAATATCAGTAAAAATGGCGCCAATTTGCTGCCTCATTTTCGATATTAGCAATAGAATGTTACCTGTTAAGACATTTCATAACAATATGTTATAAAATTTCAACTTGTATTTTTTTATTTTAATTTTTTTTTCAGGTCTTTAATTTTTGTCCTTTGATAATTTAATGCTTTTGTACTATAAACTGCAGATTTCGAAGGTTCAATAGTTAATGAAGTTAAATCATTCACATGGTCAGAAGATGAGATTATTGAACATGGTCAGAAGATGAGACTATTGAACATGGTCAGAAGATGAGACTATTGAAAAATATGCAAAAGTGTATCTGAACTATTTTGAACCGTTTAAAATTAATATGCTGTTAAAGATGATGAACAAAGATTAATAAAAGACTCATTACAAAATTCAATAAAAGATTGCAAACTTTAAAATGTTTTTTGCCTAAGTTTGTGATCTTTTTAGTAAATGCATTAATTAACTCAGTTATGAACAAATATACTAATTATGAGACTATATTGCTCATGCACTGTACTGCAACATGTTGAGTACACCATTGTTTGGTGAGCCATTTTAAAAAACTACTCAACATATTGCAGTACAGTGTATGAGCAATATAGCCTCATAACGCCTAAGACATATTTTTTACTAACATAACGGTAACCAATGTTAAATTTTACACTAACCTTTATATAGCCGTTATGTTAGCGTTATATTTTTATAGTGTGTAATAACCAATTAAAGGAACTCATAAATCAAGCTCATCGTGAGTTTGAGTTTGACTTGGTTATAAAATCAAAGCACAACCTCAAGATCCTGTGTAAGTATGTTAATAGCAAGCAAAATGTTAAAACTACTATAACTGCTTTGAATGGAATCGATGGCAACACTATCACAATTCCAATAGACATTACAAATTGGCTTAAGTTTGAAAGTGTTTTCAACAAAAATGAAGAAGATGAACTGCCAGGTTTTATAAAACAAACTGAAGCTATTTGCAACTATTTGCAAATCTGGTTAAAAAAAGCTAAACGATCAATCAGTTAATAAAACAGTTGATGTGGATGGAATAAGCGCATATGTACTGAAGACGACTTCTCAATACATTATGCACAATTTCCAGAAGTCGCTAAATAGTGGTTGTTGTCCTGAAATATGGCTAATATAACACCACAGTTCAAAAAAAAAAGGAGACTCGACCAAGGAAAATACCAAACTATATCTTTAACATCAATTGTATGTAAAGTGATGGAGAAAATAATAGGTGACAGTATGGTTAATTATTTAATCGAGCATGACCTTGTTTCTAAAAATCAACATGGATTTATTTGTAAAAGTAGACAAAGACGAGCAACCCGTTTAATATCTTCATACCGACTATCAGATATCCCGTAATTCGACTATCATACAAAGATCGTTTGAGTCTACTAAATTCAATTCCTTTAAAAACACGTCGAATTACGGGATATCTGATACAATTGTATAAAACTGTTAACAAGATAGAGATTTTCTCATGGAGTGAACCCCGTGTTCTTTGTGTTGGCTGGCAAATCAAATAAAAACTAGAGGATATTACCTAAAATTGACAAGAGAATACGGACAAAATTGCGAGCAAAGGCATCAGTTTTTTACATACCAAGTAGTGAATCATTGGAACGCATAGCCATTAGACGTTGTATGAGTTATATCTGTTAAGATTTTCAAAGCTTAGCTCGATGCAGAAATTTCAAACAATAATATAATTACGGAGATTATAACTCAACGAAATAATTACGGAGATTATAACTCAACGAAAATACTAAAGTACAACTTTATACTCCATACTAAATACTAAAGTACAACTTTATACTCCATACTATATTTCCAGGTAATTTTTATATAATAATTGAAATATAAATTTGAGCGTAAAGTAGATAAGGCTGCCACTACTTATAGGTTATACAGGTAAACATTTTGATATACTATTTTTATTAAACATTTTAATACTATAGGTATTAAAATTAAACTTTCAATTAAACTTAAAAAATCAATCTTTGTATAGGACAACAATCGGTTAAATGTAAACTATGATTTTCCTATTAAACGGTCAAGTTTATAATCAAGGGTACTTTTCTCCCAAAAAACCAACTTTATCAAAAGCCTTTTTGTTATTCTTATTATTATTATTATTATTATTATTATTATTTTTTCGCATATTTATTTACCTTCAATAAAAAATTACAATTACAGAATAGCTTTATTACAAATATAAAAAGCAGGACTTCTAGAATATTATACGATCTTATCATGAAGCTCTTTACAATATCAAATATAACAATAATAACAATAAAATCAAATTAACCAATAAAAATAAATCAACATAAACTATATATAACTGTGCATTTAAAATATAAATATACTGGATAAAATATGTAAAACAAAAGAACTAAAAACAAGAAAAAATATTTTCAGCTGTAAAGATAACTTTTTTTAATTTTCGTTTAAAAGAAGTTAAAGTCTATTTCAAAGACAAATCAAAATTTGGCAAAACTATTTTATTCCATAAGGACCGCGATAAGAAATTATTATTGGTTCAAATTTAGTTTGGCGGAAAGGTTCTAGTAGATTTTTTCCATTGCAAAGATAGTAATTGTTTATGGGTTATACATTATAAAGGTTTATAAATACATCAGGAGATAAATGATTTTTACATTTAAACATGAAACATAAAATATTTAAAACATTTAGTTCGTACACATTAAAGGCTTTCGTTTTTCTGAGAAGCGGTTTTGAAATTGAAAGACGATTTAGAAAATTAATTAAGCGAGCTGCGTGTTTCTGATGCTTATAAAGAGATTCAAGTTTAGTTTTGTGCGCGCTTTCCCATACAATATCTGCATAATTTCAATAGCAATCAATAAACGAATAATATAGTTTTTTTATTTGTTGTTTATTCAACATATGTTAAACTTTATATATAATTCCAATACTTTTAGCAACTTTCATGGAGAAATTATCGATTTGTTGTTTCCAGGATATGTTTTCGTCTACAAGAACTCCGAAAAGTTTTGTAACTTTTTTCCTTTTTATTATCAATGAAGAGGTTGGGCACTGTATTTGGTAAACATTTTTTTCTGGATATTGGGTAAAAAGTGTCCATTTTGTTTTATCAATATTGTGGGACAACCTGTTTTTCTTGAACCAATAGGAGATTTTATTTAATTCTTGTGTCGTAATATTAAAAAGTGATTTTATGTTTCATGAGATTGGAATATTCCAAGCTCATGAAAAATAATTTTTGCTGATGATATAAACCTATTCGAATATGTTTGTGTCATCATCAAAAATTATAGTGGTTAGGTTAGTGGTCATAAATAGGAGTTATTTTTGCTACTTTTACAGAGTCTGAAAAGGATCCTTGAGCAACAGATCCTTTACAAATTTTAAAGAGTATATCTTTCAAAACGTCAAAAGAGTCTGTTACAACATTTCTTTTGATGCAATCAGCCCCAATTGCCTAATTTCGTTATCATGATTTAAACGCTGCTTCAAGTTCGCTGCATGTTAGGTTTGAAAAATTTAATGTTAAATTAGGTGATGCTATAAACTCATCAATTGATTTATCATTAACATAAGGAATTTTATTTGATAAGCTTGTTCCAATTGAAGATAAAAATTTATTAAATGCAAAAACAATTTTATTAGGGTCATTAAATAATTTATTTTAATTTTTATTGCATTTGGTACTGATATTGTACTTTTCTTATTTTTTCCCGTGATCTCATTCATTTGTTACCAAATGCGCTTTGACTTATGCTTGTGTTTTGGAAACAAGTAGTAATTTCTTTTCGCATTTTTGTGGAGCTTTTTGAAATTATTTTTATTATTGACTGATTTATATTTTAGATATTTAATGTACAGTTTTTGTATCCCTTTCGATGATTTTTTAATTCCTTTAGTTATCCAAAGACATGATACGTCCTTATCAAAGTAAGGTAAAACTTTCTTTACATTTAACTTTAAAAACCTCTAGAATGTTTGCTCCAATGAGGTATATATAACAGTATATATGATTTTACAGTAAATAAAAACAATAGCATAAAAAATATTTATAAATATTTCTATAAATTTTTCATAACCTTAATACAAAACCTTATCACAAATAAAACTTCAAATTGAACTTCTACTGTTTGTCGCGTTTAAAATCGTTAAAATATTTAAAAGCGTTAAAATATTTAAAAAAGTTAAAATATTTGTCATCAATTAATAAGTCAATAATTTAATTTTGAGCCCTAGGGTTTCCGTAATCTGTACCTGTCGCAATTACATCCTTATCTTACCAAGTGACTGAACATCTAATGAGACATCTAACAACAATTTGTTGACTAAGGAGCAGTTTCATTTTGTTCTAATAACGAAAGTGTCCAAAATAATTTTCTTAAATGCAATGTATTTCAACAAAATATTTTGTTATTAAAAAAAGTATTGAAGTTATCTATTTTCATTTTTCCTAATCATTCAACAAAGTATCAGCTCAAAAGTTATCAGTATCGACTAAACCATAAATTTTTTTAAAAAGCTACTAATTTAAACACTATAGCTTATGGTATCATTTCCGTTATGGTATGTATGGTATCATTTCCGTTAAACGAAAATCTCCATTCGAGTTATTTTAATATATTCTTATCTATTTTATAAAAAAAATTTTTATCAATCATTCTCAATATATATATATATATATATATATATATATATATATATATATATATATATATATATATATATATATATATATATATATATATATATATATATATATATATATATATATATAAGAATATAAATGTAATCATTTTCTTGCATTTTTAAACTTTCTTGATGTCTTTCTAATTTGTTCTCTCAGCATTCGTGAGCGAAAGCAGTACATTAAAGGATTAGCTAACGATTTTATACAAGTGATAAAGTAGGACCACATGTAAGTTGTGTTTGTCCATTCTTCATAACGAAGCTGTGGCATTAATCTAAGCATTATAGTTATTGATATATAGGGCATATAACACATTACAACTGATACAAGCAAAATAAAAGTGAGGTGGTATATATTTACTTGCTTTTCCATTCGTCTAATTTTTCTCTGATTATTTTTGGAATCTTCATTTAGTTTGGTACAGCTGCTTTGTTCCGATGTTTCTAATGCCATAGCATCCATGTATTTATCTTTTTTTGAATATCCATTTTGCTCAATAGAAAAAGCGGAAATCATTTTTCGCACTTCGTTTACTTTTTGAAGAACCTTTAAATGAATGTACACACTTTGAAGTATAAACGGGGGCAACGATAAAAGTATTACAATTTCAATAAGCTTTTTGTTGGGAGTAAGTAGACTAAGCCCATTGATTACTGTTACTAACAGCGTTAATGCTATAACCGACCGGGCGTAATAATGAGGATTGGGTGCTATTTTTTCTTCGTAAAAAAATGGTTTAAATATTGCCAAATAACGATCAATTGAAATAAAGCTGACAAGTAAAAAAGATAAGTACGATAAGACATGGGATGCAAATACTGCCGCTACGTAGATGCTACAATAATGCTTTTCATGAAGCGCAAATAACCAAACTAAAGCCCAAAAAGGCATGCTTATTATTGCACTTAGAAAGTCACATAAAGCTGTACTTGCTAACAAAACATTTGGTGGAGTGTGCAGTTTTTTTGTCTTTAATATAACGGCGAATGCAATTACATTTAAAATAGCTGTAGGTGGTATAAGAGCTATAAGAAGGCTGGAAGAAATATAAATAGAGATTGCACACGAAGGACGTAAAGGCATAAAATGCAACATTCCATTACACGCAATTTTATAAATTTTATAACTGGTTACGTTCATTTTTCAAAAAAAAAATTTCTAGTATGCATTTGTATTCCATAAAATGCTTTTTTATAAAAGATTTTATAAAGTCTCTTCAAAGTTCAATGAAACCAATAACCCATAAAAATCTAAAAGAAAGCCTAAAAATTAATATTGTAAATGCCTAAATATATATTTTCATAAACATTTATAGCATATAATGATACTGTTATATATATATATATATATATATATATATATATATATATATATATATATATATATATATATATATATATATATATATATATATATATATATATATATATATATATATATATATATATATATATGTATATATATATATATATATGTATATATATATATATATGTATATATATATATATATATATATATATATATATATATATATATATATATATATATATATATATATATACGTATATATATATATATATATATATATATTTATATATATATATATATATATATATATATATATATATATATATATATATATATATATGTATATATATATATATATATATATATATATATATAAAAAGAGAGAGAGAGAGAGAGAGAGAGAGAATGTTAATAACTCAGTAAATTTTTTATAATTTTTTTCACTCTTATTGTAAAATCTTAAACTTTACATATTTATCAGTTTTTTAAATAAATTAAGAGTTTCTTTATTATTTTAAGACACAACACAAGAATTGTTTAAAAACACAATAAAAATACATATTTTTTTATCTTTTCTTAGGTTTTAAAAATTTATGGTAACTGATAGAGCCGTTGTTGCCTTTATTTTTACCTCTGTCGTTGAAAAGTACTACAAACAATAGACTTTACTTATAAACAAAAGTTTTTGAAGTATAAACAATACCTAATTATCAGGAATTCTAAAAATAGACACATTTAATGTTTCTATGTTTCAACTAAGCTTTAGTCTTAGTTAACCGCAAAGTATGGAACATCAGTAACATCTGCTCTAATATTAAACAACAAATTCTCAAAAATAAAAAACAAACCCAAATAATTATTTTTTATTTTAAATTTATTGCAATTATCTTTATATTCATTTCTTAGGTGGTTTAACACAAGGAAGAATGAAAAAATTATAAAATTAGTTCAACTTATTTTATTGATGTTTTTTTATTATCTTGTTTTATTGAGCTAATTTGAATAATATGACGTTTTATATAAAAAATTTTATTATGCTTTATAAAAAAAATAAAACAACCTTTTATCAAACTGACAAAAATGATCTTTTAAAATTTAAAACTTGGCAAAATGTCTAAAAAAGACAACATTAAAATAAATTCAACTTTCAAAATTTTACAGCATCGTTTACAAGTATCTATTTGTTTTGAAAATTTGTAAACTAAATTGTAAATTGTTTTTAATTTAAATTGGGTTTATATGGAAATAAGTCAGAGCGATAGAAATATGAAAATATATGATTTTAATTTCGGCGTATTTTAGACCTTCTAAAATATTAAACCTTTTGTAAAAGACTTGAAAAGGAAATTATTTTATATTTACGATTAATCTAACTTTAATAAAACGTCGATTTTACGGCCGAAATCAAAACTTTGATGAGATTTATTCTAGATCGATCATACTGACTTCAAATCTGAAAATCATGTTTGACTTTTTTTTGTATTGTGATTAAAATTTTTTTTGATGGTATTGTGGTTTATCCTCCTCCGGCTAATTGCCATATAGAGGCCACATACTAAGGCTTGCGAAGACGAGTTCATCTCACTAAAGAGCATCATAACCTGCTTCAGAGACCAAGAGTATGTGATTTTGAGAAAAACGAAGAATAATTAAGCGGTAGTCAGAATAAGTAGAATTAGAAAGATTGCATAGAGTAAGCGGTCAGATATTGCGCCAGATGTTAGAATGTGCAATTTACGCTCAATATCAAGTTAACTTAATAGGGAACTGTTTTGCGTATACCATTTTACAGAGTTTACGTATTCTCATATTTGATGGGTATTGTGGTTTATCCTTTTTCGGGTAGTTGCCATACAGAGGCCACATTACCTTGGCCCGCAGAGACAAGTTTGGATCCCCAAGGTACGTCATAACCTTCTCTACGGACTGGGAGTAAAGTAAAGTTAGGAAGAACGAAGATATATTTGAGCTAAAGATAGAAGCATTCGTATTAGAAAGAGAAAAAGAAGAAAAATAACATAGAGAAAGCGGTCAGGAAATGCACACATTGTTAGAAGATGCAAATACCTACACAATACACATAATTGGCTTAAGCTAATTAATATGTGTAAATGTTCTCATATTTAATGTAATATTATCATTAATATAAGTAATTTTTTTTATTTATTTATTTATTTATTTATTTATACTGCAATATGTAATATTCCCTTAAATCAAAAGTAATAATTTTTGATTTAAGGTTTTGTTGTTTATAGATTAAATTAGTGACTCAGTTGAGATAATTATAAGAATTTACACTATTTTGCTTGTGGTTACATACTATTTTAGATTTATATATTATGTTATGTTCAGTTGAATTTTAAAATTGAAACATATCTATACCATAACATCATTTATGTTCAAAATAAACTATAAATATACGTATACTATATATATATATATATATATATATATATATATATATATATATATATATATATATATATATATATATATATATATATATATATATATATATATATATACATATATATATATATATATATATATATATATATATATATATATATATATATATATATTATAAATATACGTATATATACTTATTATGTACGTATATTATATATATTAAAAAAATATATACATATATAAACTATAAATATACGTATAACTATAAATATACGTAACTGTTTCAATAGCGGCATATACTATTTTTAGAAAAAATCAACTGCATATATCATTATTAATGGCAATTTTAAAGCTCCTAAAATACACCTATTTTATGTCATCAAAAATACTACTGTCTCTATTTTTGATGCTTTTTTAAATGCATGTTTAAAGGTATTTTTTTTATACAATCCAACATATAAGATTTGTGAATCAAAAAAATAAGAAATAAAACTCCAAAATTGTTTGTTAAAAAAACTTAATACTTTTTTATAAATTTTTAAGATTAACTATTTAAAAATCATTGAATAAGATTTTATCTCTAAATAAATTATGGAAATTTTAACTAAAATAGGTTTATAATATACAGATTGAAATATATTAATATATTAATTATGGGAAATCAAGCGCGATAAGAAAGAACATCAAACAAAAACAGCAAATAATTTTTATCGTGTAACATCATCTTTCTGACAGCTGTACGACTTTTACTGGGCAAAATAATCAATAAACTAATATCTCAACATATCTCAACATACATCAAATATCTCAACATCAGATTATTTCATGTCTATCAGATTGAGTAAAACTAATGCAATGAATTTTGATTGTGAACTTTTGACATCTAAAATACATAGTAAACACGTTTTTTGGATAGTTACTAAGTTTTATAGCAATAAATAAAATAAAAAATATATATAATGACCAATAAAAACAGCATAAAACTAAAAAAAAAAACAATAAAAACAGCGAAATTATTCTCTAGACCTTTTATTTTTTATTTGTCGCTAATGTGCTTACAAGTATGTCTTGCTTTCATGTATAGCAACTTTTAAATAGTGAATTTTTTTTTCTTTCACGTTGTTATTTGGTTTCGTTGCTATTGTCCATAAAACTTTATAGATTGCGTTTTTATTGCAATATTTTGAGCTATACTCCACAACCTTTTTTATTATGGTACGTCTACATAGCTACCTATCATACCAAAAAAAGATTAATACAATAAAATGAATTATCTATAGCTAGTTAATGGTCGGTATTTGCAAATGAGTATATATTGTCGTTCTGCAACTGACTTAAGATTTATGGCTAATAAAAACTAAAGCATAAAATATATATATATATATATATATATATATATATATATATATATATATATATATATATATATATATATATATATATATATATATATAGCCATGCAATTTAACTAACAGCTCTTGCATAATTATCTGCTAGCGAGTTTATTCATTCATAAGACAAACGATTAAATTTAAATAATTTTTAGTTAATTGACAAACAACAATTTGGTCTCTGTATAGTGGTTAAAATGGAATGAAGTAATCAATAAATGAATAATCAATGAAGTAATCAACGAATGAATGAAGAATCAATGAATCAATGAGAAGTTTCTTGTTGTATTTTCCGTAAATGGACTAAAAGAAAAAAGGTTTAAATAGCTTTTGAATGTTTTAAAAAAAAAAATTATTTCTTGGCTAAGGATATTTCAAATAACAAAATAATTTCTAATAAAAAAATTATCATAAAAAATCAAGAGATCATTTCAAAATAATAAACTTAAATATTCAATTCAACTAAAATTTAATTCAAATTGCTTACAATATTAGCGCCTGTTTTTTGTTTTTTTTGTTTGTTTTTTCACAGTCAACTATTGCCAGAAATCTAACCAATTCATTGCCAATCCATTGCTGGATAAGCAATGAAAAATCTTGTATAACTGAAGTTCTACTCTTTTTAAAATCTTTAATCACACAAATCTTGAAAAATTTGTTTTGTCATTAAAGGTTGGTATATGACTACTTATATAATGCTAAAGAATATTGCGATTGATCCTCGACTTAGCTGTAGATTAAAAATTCCACTGTCATCGTGATGAGTTGTTGAGTGTGTACAAGGCCGGCACAATGGTATGTGTGTGTGGGGAGGGGGGGAGGGAATTGGGAAGGAGGGGTGTGACACCCTCTACCCATCAATGTTTTTTTTGTTTATTTTGTCGGCAAATTTGACCCTTTTCGACTAGTCAGTCGGCAAATGAAGAAGTTAGTCGGTAAATTTAGAAAATCACGTGACACCTACTCGCGCTGGCCCTGAGTATGTATCTTAAAATTTTAACTTATTTTGTGCCTTAAAATTGTAACAATAATAATAATATTGTAATAATCGCTTAATATTGTAATAATCGCTTATGTGATTAACAATCTTGTTATATGATTAGCAACCTTTTTATTTGTTTAACAACCTTTATATAAGGTTTACACTTTTGTTACATGGTTAACTTTTTATAAAGTTTTCTTCAGTCATTTTCATTAACATTTCGTAAAAAGCTGATGTCGCATTCACTTTCTTTTAAATAAAGTCAACAACGGCAACAAAAGTTTTACTCAATACAAGCCTAATGTGCTGCGCGGATTTTTTATTTAAGAACTTTTATAAAATTTTGAAGTATGAAAAAGGTGCATCACATAGCAACTTCATTACAAGGAAACTTTGATGTTGTAATAAATTGACCAAATGCAGCAGTCACAATTGAACAAGCAGTTCAAATTCCGAGATTATTTCTTATTTATAACTCTAACAGATTATCTTCACTTAGCATTTGCATCTGGCTATAGTGACAACATAGCTAGATCCAAATGTTTATTGATATAATATTATTATTGATATTATCGATATCAATATAATATTGTTTACATTATTTTTATCAACTTCCTTTTAATTTAATAAAAATTTATGAAAAGCTTTAAAGTTAAAACACACGTAAAAAAACAAGTCTATTCTTTTTCATGTCTGTCCACATTGCTTATGCTTGCTTTCTAACGCGTTTACTTTTTATGCTAACTTGCCTCAGTTCTTTTTAAAATTTACTCACTCACTTCACTAATCCGTTAAGGTGGATAATGGCGCTTTGTAAAGAACTGAATCTGCCATCTGCAGACATAGGTATGTGGCCTCCGTATTAGCGGACGAGAATAAACCACAATACCTAAAAAAATTGATCTTTTTATGAAAATGACGTTGAAACAAGAAGATAACAGAAATTAAGTTTACAAATTTTATTTAGCGGATTGATCTTAACGGAATGATATTCATTTAAAACTTTAAAATATAAAAAATTCTAAAACAAACCATCTTCGATATAATCCAGAAAGCTGAAAATGGCTCTAACTGTAAAAGAGCTTTGCCAAAAAAACTAATAAAAAAGATATTAAGGTGAGTTTCCACTCATCCGTTTTTCTACGGGAAAGGGAAAGGGAGCGGAAAAATAATCACGCGAGCATGCATAATAAAAGTTTTTATTTGTTTGTAAGGAAACTGCGCATGCTCACGTGATTATTTTTCCGTTCCCTTTCCCTTTCCCGTAGAAAAACGGATAAGTGGAAAATCACCTTTAACTACCTTAAAATTATGTTTGATCACCATAATGAAGTTTCCGGCAATAATAAATTTTATTTAAGTAACATTTAACAAATTCCTTCGCAAATAAAATATAAAAAAGGTACTACTTAACCAAAAAACACTTGCCTGGTTGTTCATTTCTGATTAAGGAGTGTCAAAACCGTGCTTTGTTCCCCGCAGCACGGCAGTTTACCAAAATCTAAGTTTGCATCTTAATTGCATCAAGAATTGATAATGTTTTTTGTTAAAAAATACTATACTGATAACGAATGCTTAATTTGGTCTGACCTAGTTTTTATATCGCATTATGCAAAAACGATGACAGCATTTTTTTTAAAAAAAGTTCCAAAAATTATGCAAACACAGCTGATAACCAACCATACATACAAAAATAATGCGTAGTTGTAAATTTTTGAAGATTTCTAAAGGGAATGTTCTTTTAATAGAACTGAAAAAAATTCTAAACTCCTTTCAAGTCACCCTGTTTTAGAAATAGGAATATTATGAATAATAGGATAATTGAAGTTAAATAGAAATTAATAATAAAAAATTATAACCTGTTCTGTTTTAACCTGAATTATAACCTGTTCTGTTTTTTTTTGATAATAGAAGTTTAATAGAAATTAAAGGTATAAGTATTCTATATAAATACATTATTGTTTAATTGGTTGTAAAAATTTGAAGTAAAAATTTAAAAAATAATAATTTTTACAGATTTTCATGGACCACCCGTTATCATTCACCAATGTTCTTGCTTATTTTGCTTATCTCAAAGCGTTTTCAAAAACTTTTTAAGAGAAAGAAGAACTACGTAATAACTACATAAATACATATATATATATATATATATATATATATATATATATATATATATATATATATATATATATATATATATATATATATATATATATATATATATATATATATATATATATATATATATATATATGTATATATATATATATATGTATATATATATATATATATGTATATATATATATATATATATATATATATATATATATATATATATATATATATATATAAATATATATATCATAAAGCAGCCGTGGCGCAGTGGTAGCGCACTTGCCTCAGAAACGTAAGATCCATGGTTCAGACCCCACCTCTGGGCAAGTTTTGCGACATCGGTTAGGAAGGAGGCGTGAACTTCCCATTAAATGCTCTTCCGCGGTGTACTGTGATAAGACCGTCCTTACGGTCTTCATAGGGCACCTTAATCAAATTAAAATATATATATATATATATATATATATATATATATATATATATATATATATATATATATATATATATATATATATATATATATATATATATATATATATTTATCTTTCTTATGGCTTTTCCGTTCGTTTATCATTTGGAATTTATAATAATTTTTTGATTTTTTCTTGATTTAGAACCAACATTAACTAACCTAAACTTTAAACAATATTTTAAAATTCTTCTATAGAATTTTTTTAATTATTTGCTTTCTTTTTTGCAGCGCCAAATGAGTTTAGTTTTATTTATTTTGACATATCATTTCCAAGTCATAATACTTAAAAAAAAGTTTGTTTTAAATTAAAATTAAAAAAAAAATTGTTATTCAGTTAAATTAAAAATAATTTTGAATAAAAATTTCATTTGTTAGTTATTACAAACACTTAACATGTCAGCTACAATCAATAACAATATCGTTTAAATATCATGAGATAGATATTAAATAGACTTACTTCTGTAAATATTGTCACATTGCATTCCGTTTACATGATTGGCTAGTATACTTGATTCAAGTATTATGTAAAAATCTGATTTTATGATTTTAATTTTATGTAACTGGAACAACTATGGTTAAATATTAATATAAATAATTAAGTATTATTATTTAACATGATAGTTTAATATTGATATAAATAGTTAATTATATTAACTATTAATTGTCCTCGATGTTTCTGTCTTGATGTTTTAAATCTATTTCTGATTAAATGTAATGACTCTGTCAATTCGAATTGATTGTATAGATTTTTTGATATAGATCAAGACGTTAATATAGTCTAGGGCAAGAAGCGGTAATGTAGCAAGTAAAGTTTCAGTTCATAAGTAAAAGTTAAGAATATTAACTGTGTGCAACGTAAAATAATTTCAATGTAAAAAAGCGTTTTGTAATAAGCATCTTACGTCTCTTTACAATAGTTAATAGAAACATTGTAATGATGCATTAACATGATGAGGATAAATTATGCTGCATCGATGTCCCTGGCCCTACAATTTTTTCTTAAAATTTTGAACTAGTGATTGCTATTGTTCTGTTTACTATCAAAATTTCTTTTTTGCTAAGTCAGCCATATGAGAAAAATTCTATATATTTAAACTGGATGTAGCATCTTAAAGTTTTCGTTGAAGAACGGTTTAATGCTTTTTCTTGGTAATTATTTTATATTAAAAAACCGAGCAGTATTTTATTTGGCTCATTAAAGTCAAGCCTAAATTACTTTCTTGAATTGTTTTGTTATAAAAATCAATAAGGCAGTAAATCAAGTAGCTTCTTCCTCGGATACAAGAAGGCAGTAAATCAAGATATGTTACAATAAAGCCATGTATTAAGACATTGAAGTGGTCATCAGATACCATAGATATAACTGGATATATAAATTGAAAAAAAATATTTTGGAAATAAATTTATGTGGACTGAATATTGTTTCCAGTATCATTTTAAGACGATATACTGGTTTATAATCAATACATTGTAAATTAACCGTCAACTCTTAAACTGCAAATATTTGTCGGTTAATGTTGCCGCCACAGTTACCGAATCTTGACTACGTTAACGTTGGATAAAATTAAACCTATTTTAATACTTAAACCAAATTTTATTTCGTTTATTTGCAATCATTTTGTGTTATTCTTCTTTATAGTTTCTTTATTTGTTATAGCAATAAAGGGAAAAAAAAGCTGGACTTGCCGGATTAATGTTTAGTTTTCCAAACAAGTTAATTAAAAAGAAATCTATTAAATATCGCAATCGGCATCATTAAATTTTTTTTTTTTTACATTAGGTATGATTCTTCAAAATCCTTTTTGAAATTTAAAATTACTAAACTTGTTTCTTTATTCCATAAAGTTTATTTACCACTTTTTCTAAATACATTAACAAATGTAAAACCGTTTGATCTATCATATCTAGTAAATCTATCAAGTCTAGTAAATTGATTGCGGTATAAGTTTCAGTGACTTAATAAAATGCACAAGTATTATTTCTACCTAAAATTTAGGTAAATGATAGAATCAAAAACTTTTTCCAACGTTTTAAATTTTGTGTAAATTGATGACCAAATCATTATTTTAAATAATTGCGTAGCAAATTGCGTAAACAAAAAAGTATTACTACGTTCAAAAAAAATAAAAAAAGACGTTTACTACGTTATAGATATGTATAATGAGTTCCTGAGGTTAATAATTTTGGATTGCCGCCCGGCGACGCGGGATCGATTCCTCTTGAGGGCATGTTTTTGTGTGCACTTTTATGTTATTTTTTAAAGTATTTTTTTCTAGTTTTATGCGTAATTTCTATGATTGCTGTTAATAAAAAGTTATATTGTTTATAAAATTGTATTTATTATAAAAATTAGGAGTTGTGCGCACATAGACTGACTTAAACATGTTGAACAAGCAGGGAGTGTACAACCATCAACTGACTAAATAGGTAGAACATACAGGAAATGTACATATAACAACTGACTTAAATAGGTAAAACATGCAGGGATTGTACATACGTCTACTAACTGAAATAGGTAAAACATGCAGAGAGTGTACATATATCGACTGACTAAATAGGTAGAACATGCAGGATGTATACATACATCACTATGAGTTTCGGTTTAGGCAGGCATTAAGTTAAAAAAGTAGTTTGTGTTAAAAAGTGTAAATCTAGGCCAACATTAGTTTGCCTAGATTTTTAAACACTTTTTTTTTTTGAATTCCGGTCATCAATTTACACAAAACTTTCAACGTCAGAATAGGTTTTTGATTCTATCATCTACCTAAAATTTACAATATCCTCAATTTGGAAGGTGGAAAATTTTAAGAGAATGGAATATTTTAAGAAGGAGGGGAGGGTAGAAATTTTAAAAAGGGTGCAAATTTTTCTGGAGAGTGGAAAAGTTTTGAGATGATGCAAAAATTGGGGATGAGGGTGGGAAGAGGGATGTCAAACTCATACAGTCATAACTTTTAAAATGTAAAAGAATATTATATAAAATTAAAAACTTTCCGGTGAATATAAATTTAGTATAAGATTAATATAATAATAATTACCCTCACATTTAAATTTTGAGGCTGGAAACCCTCCTACTTCACAATTTTCGAATGTGTCCTAATTAAAATATTAACAACAAAAAAATATGCGTCTGCTGCTAGTAATTATATAATATAATTCAAAGTATTTAGTTAAGTTAAAATAAAAAGTTGGGAATAATAAATTATTAGTAAGTAACATTAAGTTTATAAAATAAGTAAAATTCACTGGCAACTCAAGTTTTAATGAATGTAAACCATTATTCACAAGATGTTAATGTTTAACAGTTTAGTCAAAATTAGATGTTTAAAAATACGCAAGTAATTAAGTTAAATTATGTTACTTCAAGTTACAATGTATACATTCTATATAATGTATTCTTTACATTGTAGTTTACTATTTGATATATATTATTACGATGCTTACATGTTAAGTGATAGACGATAATGACACTAACTTGAAACATAAGCAATATTATTCTTGAACGATTTTTATTTACATTAATCAAACATTATTTATTGATTGGTTGTGATTTAAACTTTCTAAAGTAACTATGTTATTAGTGAAAAATATTTTGCTATGTTTATAGTAAAAAAACCATGCTAAAGCTTGTGATATTTTGTTAAAACAAAATCCGTTAAAAACGAATAGAAAGCTATGTTTAAGTTTTAATTATTATTATAAATATATTAGAACCATCACTAAAAACTGGTTTCAATAATTAAAACCTGAAATGAAACAAAAATGTCATTAAAAAAGTCGCTTTTAAAGCTAGCGAGCTGCTAGCTAATTGACCTTACTTGTTAGCTTATATCCCACAGGTCAGTTTTTATTAGTACTAGTTACTTACTACTTCAAAGTGCATTTTATATCTCGATGCTCATAATTTTCTAAAAAAATAAACCATATAAACAATACTGTTAATTTGGTTTATTTTATTTTAAAATAATGATCAACTTTGCTCTATTCTACGGTTGTTAAATTCTAGGATTTATAGATAAATTTTTTTAAGGTTACTTTGTAATTTTTATATTAACTAAACTATTCAGCTCTACAAGATAGTTTTTATTATTTTCTTTTCAAGTTTCAAAAATGTGACTTTTAGTTGTTTAAATCAATTAAATATTCCATTATGGACTAGTATCAAAGCATTATCATCCAATATTAACAGTGCTATTAAATCCGATGTTTCAAATAATATAAATAATCATTTTTTTAGGGTTAGTACAAACCCGCGTAACTAGCATTGGCTATTATAATTAGATATTATTAATTTTAGCACTAAATATGTAATGTTGACATAAATAAAACTCTCTATGCTAGAATAAGCCTGAAAAATCTATTGAAATAAAAAAAAAATTTCTTTTAACTTTTAATTAAAAACCAAAAAGCCATTTTGGCTTAAATGTTGTTTTTTATCTGAAATTTTATGTTAATATATATGTGTGTGTGCGTGTGTATATATATATATATATATATATATATATATATATATATATATATATATATATATATATATATATATATATATATATATATATATATATGTATGTATATATATACATATATATATATATATATATATATATATATATATATATATATATATATATATATATTTATATGTATATATATATATATATATATATATATATATATATATATATATATATATATATATATATATATATATATATATATATATATATATATATATATATATATAACATAAAGTCGTACCTTTTGATAACATAAAAGAGCGAACAACTTTTAAAATATAAAAAACCATTCTTCTAAACTTATTTCTTTCAAAAAAGTATCTTTTATAACAAATACTCAAAAGTAAAAGAAACCATATTAACCATTGGTTAAAACTTGTTAAGGGATTGCACTAATAGAACAAATTACAGAATTGCGGTAAACGTGTATTTAAAATGTATATTAAATACTCATTTATTTTTAATAAATTATCAAGTAATTTATCAATTTATATTGATCGCATATGCACTAAAAATAGTAAATTGATACAATGCCAACACGATGCATGATTTTTTTTTTTTTTTTGTATCATTCTTTTCAAAAGCAATAATTTATTAAACGTATTTTTTTTATTCGTTCAACAAGGTAACTATTAAATATTTTGACGTAATTGTTCATTTCGAAACAAACGTGAAAAAATTGTTTCAAAAATCAACTTTTGTCATGTTTTTGTAAATATTTTTTAAAGTTTTGCCATGTTCAGAACTTCATTTCATTTTTAAATAGAGCATTTTAGCAAAGTCACACCCAAAGGCTTGAGAATGTTTGGTCAAGAGGATTTATAAACCAATTTATATTTAATTATTTATACGCAACTGGTTTTAAATGTTTTAAATGTTAACTGCTTCGAAAAAACTTTTAAAAGTTTAAAAATTTATTTTTTATATTAAATTACATTTATAATATTTTAAATTCAAGTTTTAATTTATGGTGTTAAGAATATTGTTTGAGGAGCAATATTTATTTACCGAAATTGGCAAGTCATTTATTATCAAATTTGTTGGTTATTTATTAGGTTAACGTTGCTAATGTTGGCATTACGTTACTCTACGGTTAAATTGGCATTACGCGATAGGGTAAAACCACCTATACCTAACCAGCACCAATTCCTCGCCACTTTTCAATTAAGTTTATTGTCTTAGATATTTAGCTAGTGATTTTCCAAATTTTTTTAAATGAAAATATAATCCAACTTTTACATTTGGAACCTCAGTTTGTTACATAAGATCTTCGCTACATTATTTTATCTGAGTTTGAAAATTATACTAATTTTGTATATACTATGGCAAATATTCCGACCTTGAAAACAAAAATGCGAAAAAACGTTTCGCTGATTCATCTTGTTTAATAACAATCATAAAATTTAATTCAATTGTAATATTTTATTCTGTTAATAAAAACATTTTACTTTCATTTGAAATGATTATTACTTCGTTTGGTAGTGTTTATGTATATTGTTTTTGTTACCCACAAGAATGTTGAATAAGATCTACACCTTTTCTGGATCAATTTAAAAGAAATACGAATCAATTTAAAAGAAATACGAATCAATTAAAAAGAAATACGAATCAATTTAAACACTCACGATATCAATTTAAACACTCACGATAATTACTACTTTTTAAAGTACTGGTTAGCAAGCTCACTTATTAAATTTACAAACCAAAACCCAAGCTGGAACCTTTTGAAACAGAACAATTTTTCAAAACACTGGGACAACAAAATGTCTCAGTACTATAAAACAACTATTAAAATCTTAGGCAAAAACGGGTCCCTTTTTAACATCCCCCTAAAATCAACAAAAAATTTTTACTTAGGAGTGGCAAAAAACAAAAAGACAGTCGTACCAGCGGAACTTTTCTGGAACGGTTCAACAAAAACAACAATGCCGTGGACTCAAGTTTGGAAAAAGAACTTTACCTCCCACGCATGCGGACCGACTCAAAACATCCTCTTTCGATTTTTGCACAACAGCCTACCTTCTGCGGCCTTGCTAGCCAAAAGCACAAGGCAACAGATTGTCAAAAACAACAAATGTAAAATTTGTGGTAAAATCGAGGATAATCTTCACATCTTTGCCTACTGTCCTCCCTCTGTTGAAATTTGGGAATATTTTAAACATGTATATAACTCCTTGACGTCCCAAAAGGGTTTTTCTCCAATAAATTCGATTTTCTCTATCGGAACCGCAAATTTATCGGAAAAAAACCCTATTTCGCAACTGTTGTTGACACTCACTCAAACCATCATGAGTGAGATATGGAACAGCAGATGCCATCACATGTTTAGTAACATGAAAATCAATCCAATGGCAGTGATCAGGGTAATAATCAGGAAAATCAGGAATATTATTACTTTAAAATATAATTATCATGTCCGTAGAAACACTACGGACATATTCTGTCAACTTTTTTGTATTAAAGATATAATATGCCAAGTAGAAAACGGAAGACTGAAACTAAACATATGACAAAGCTAAACTGACACGCTAGCTCAATAAAAGAACTATATGTTTAGTGATGTTTTCCATTTCTCTACGAATTATTATTTTTACAACAAAATATTATTATTTATGGTTAAAAAATCACTGCCAGCCTTTATTTCATGAATTATCATTTCCCTTTTTAAATGTTTTTCTGTAGCGTACGTAATGTGATGTTTGTGTAAAAGTCTTGTAATTTTTTGCTGTTATATTATTAAAATTTCCTTCCTTTAAACAAAAACTTCTTGAAATCTTTTTTAAAAACATCTTCCTCTTTAACTTTTTCAAACCTTTCGATTTCTTTCCGCACAATGGCACTCAAATAAAAAAAATACAAAAAAATATAAAATCGAAAAATACATAAAAATATAAAATACAAAAAGACAAAAAAATATATAAAAATTAAAAAATCAAAATATAAATAAAAAAAAAATGATAATAATAATCAAATATATATATATATATATATATATATATATATATATATATATATATATATATATATATATATATATATATATATATATATATATATATATATATATATATATAATATATATATATATATATATATATATAACCATGGTAACTATTGTAAAACCTTTCATCTTCTTATTATTGTAACACCATTATTATTGTAACCATAGTGAAACTTATTATTTTAAAAATGTGAAAACCATAGTAATAGTTGTATTAAAAAAATGATAGATTGTAACTTTAATTTTAAACACATTAAGTTAATGTAAACTTATAAAATTTTGTAAATAAATATTATTTTATAAAAAAAAAAAAAAAAAAAAAAAGAAATCAATTTA
Organism: Hydra vulgaris; assembly: GCF_022113875.1. Lineage (NCBI taxonomy): Eukaryota > Metazoa > Cnidaria > Hydrozoa > Anthoathecata > Hydridae > Hydra > Hydra vulgaris. The sequence continues at coordinate 39,330,023 of NC_061165.1, forward strand.
AAAGAAATACGAATCAATTTAAAAGAAATACGAATCAATTTAAAAGAAATACCAATCAATTTAAATTAGTATTTCTTTTAAATTGATTTGTTTTTCTTTTAAATTGATTCGTATTTCTTTTAAATTGATTCGTATTCTTTTTAAATTGATTCGTATTCCTTTTAAATTGATCCAGAAAAGGTGTAGTCATAATATAAATTTAAGTAGAATAAAAATTTAAGTTTTAGTTTTAAAGTTGAATCTAATTTTTATTGTTTAAATTATTTATTCTATTTTTTTATTTTCATGCTGAATCATCCGTTGTTATCGCATAAATATAGCAAGTTAATGTTTTTTTTTAAGACGTCTGCTAATTTGAAAATATTAAAGTGTTACGAAGCGTTTTAAAGTCTATTGCTTGTTTAGCTATTAAAAAAAGAATTGAATTTGTAAAAGTAAAAATTTATGCAGAACTTAAAGTAGAGACAAAAAATTTGTTTTATTTTTAATTTAAATTTAAAAATATTCTCCCTACTTTTACTTCTTAAAACTTTATGGCCAGGAATAAGTTCGTAATGTTTCGTAATGTTAAAGTTTGCCATGTTTTGGATCTCCGGCGATGGTATGGTGTTTTTTACGCCTTGTTGTATTTGTGCTAAATCTTGTTAATTTATCGACAAAAATGACCAAACTTGCCATAAATTGTACCTCTAGAAGTTTTATAAAAGTTTAGAAATATTTTTTCATGAACCTTAGCGATTCGCGGTAATATACGACGCAGTTTAAAATTAAGTGGCCATGACGGTGGTTTTACCCAACGGCTTACTTTAGCATATGAGTGGCTTTGGTTCGAGCAAACGTTAAAATTATCGGATATAGTTTACGTCAAAACTGATCATTGTAAACAGTGATAATATTGTGCAAGTGTTGTCAGTGGCGGATTACGACTTCTTGGGGCCCGGGGCTATTTTTGTTTTTGGAGGCCTTTTTATGGGCCAAAGCCTAAAAATGACTTAAAAAAAAAAAAAGTCCTCTAAAATTTTTAAGGGCCCCTAAATTTACGGGGCCCGGGGTTATAGTTCCCCCTAGCCCCCATGATCCGGCACTTAGTGTCATACGCCACATGTTTAAAAAAAGACATCTTTTATCCATTGTCATTTAAACTATGCAAATATTGCATGGTGTAGTGCCAATAAAAGTAAACTGGAACCTCATTTTCGTCAGCAGAAGCATGTTACTCGTCTTATCAATTTAAAAGACAGGTTTACTTATGCCGGACCTCTTTTATTTTAAATGAAAGTTTTTAATGTTTATCAACTCAATGTTTTTAATACTCTTTGTTCTATGTACAAATAAAAAATTAATAAATACAATTTGAGAAATGACAATATAATTCGGCAACCATCTTATCAAATTAATTTTGGAAAAACAGAGCTTCTCTTTGGAATAAAATAGTTTTAAAACATTTTGATTTTCTCTGGAATGAAGTTACCTCTCGTTTAAGAATAAGCTAAAAGAAATTATTTTGTTTCTTGATAATATATTTTTATTTTTTTAAACGTTTTATAATTTAATGTATTATTTAATGTATTTATGCTGTGAAGTTTTTATAGGGATATGCAACTATATTTGATTTGTGATTTATTGAGATTTGTTATTAGGAGCCATTCTTGATGAAAAAATCTGATAGTCTTGTCATCAAGAATGGCTTTCTAAAATTCATTTTTTTGTCTAAAAAATAAGCGTTTCGTCATAGTTTTATCATATTTTCTCATAGTATTTGGGTATTCTTTAAGTACTTAATATTTTATGTTTGGATATTCTTTAAATATTTTAACCAAAAATATAAAATAATAAACACCCACAAGCGAAAAATTCACATTTTTCAGTCAACTTTTTATAATCATGTGTATCAATCTAGAAATCTTGCAATTAAAAAAAAACAAAAAAACAACCCAACGCTCATGAAACAACTAAAGGTATGTTTTCCGAAAGTATTATGTCTTCACTACTTATAGCTTTGCAACAACTCAGGGTTTTCAAAACGTTCGCCATGTTGCCCCGCTTTCCCCTACTTAAGTCTTAAAATCACTTATTTAAAGATAGCGGCGGATTTTGCGACCATTATAGATCATTAATTTTTTAATGTTATTGCTAACTATATTTTTAAATAGTTCAAATGTTTTTTTTAGATTGTCACGTTTTTTTGTTAGATTGTCACGTGCCTATGCTGACGAACGTACTTTTTTTTTATGTAGGAGAGCGCAGCGCCAATCCTAATTAAAATTTAGATTTTTACGGCGCTCTCCTACATAAAAAGGAGCACGTATGTCAGCTTACTTGTGCCACTCAAAAAAATTAGTACCGTAGAACGGGGTGACTTTGATACGCGGGATGACTTTGATAATTTCGTCTGTTAGTTACAAAAATAATGATTTGAATGTGAAATTGCACAATTAGAGACTATTTTTTTTTTTTATTCTTGTACATAATTATATTCTGCTAATATTTTTGAAATTTTAATGATTGTGAAGTTCTAAATTGTGCAAATGTGATAGGAATAACATGACTATAACAAAAAAATAACGATTTTTACACGTACCAAAAAATGCCAAAAAATCTTGTGATTTTAATTTTTTTGAATTTTTTTTTTTCTAAAAATCTATACTTAGATGCTATAAATATACCATAATTATTCGAGTAAAAAAAATACATTTCAAAAAATTCTTTTCAGAAAATGTAAAAAAATCTTTGTCAAACCTGAAAAGGCATAAAAAGTCTAATAAATGTCATAATTTATCTTCATTTCTTTATTAAAAACAAAATAAATTTAAACAAATTCTAAAAATATTTTATTTTAATATTTTTATCATTATTAACTCCTTTTAGTTTTATAATTTACTTTTTCTTCTTACTATTTTTATAGAAACTTTATTGTTTTTGTCATTATTATTATTATTTTTTATTACTGCTATTTTTATTATTATTATTATTATTATTATTATTATTATTATTATTATTATTAATATTATCACTAATATATTGTTGTAACTAGATGATTGCAAATTTTGAGGAAAATAAATATCTTGCTGCTGATGTTGTTGTTGTTATCAAATAACAAGGTAAACAATTTTAGCAAATTAAATGAAAAAATTATTTTAGTTGCTACTTTTAGTAATAATAAAAAAGCTCAACAAAATACCAAAAAAAGTGTTTTTCAAAAAAATTGTTTTTCAGGCTTTCTAAAATTTTTATATTTCCTTTACAATATTTTATTATAAAATTGTCGAAAACAACTGTCTAAATAAAACATAAAATTTTACCCATTAATTTAAAAACTTATATTTTTTTTTAAAATTTCCAGAGTTTAAAATTTACGGGATATTTTTACCCCTAACTATAAGTTACCATTGTAATTCTTTTTTTAAAAAGTATTTATTAATTAAAGTTATGGTGTTTTTGTTTGTGTATATGACTTTGATTAGACAAAAAGTATTTTTTATTTTTTAATTTAAAAAAGGCTTCATAGTGTTATTATGTAATCTCTGGCAATCATTTGAAAATCAAATTGGTCTGTTGTTTTGTCTGTTCTTTAACAGGAAATATGGTCTTTCGTACGGTTTTAAACTGTTTTGTTTTTACCAGCATATGTAGAAAATTAACTACATGGTAAGCTCTGTAAATAATAAATTACATTTTTTTTATTACAAGTAATGCAACTTTTAACATTCAAAATAGTGCATTTGAATGTCTCAAGCATATCTACTTCTTTTAAAAAACAAATTTTACATCGATTGCATTTGAATAATTTTTTATTTTGTTTTGATAGATGGCGTGTAATAAAATTTTGACGAAGCTAGTTGTCCCAGTAAATTTAGTGGCTTTTTGTAGGCTGTTCATGGACTAAGACTAGCTGGTGAGAGAACGAAGGCAAAAATCGCGGTGTAGTCATAGTATTATAGTGTAAGACCTACTTAAAGTGATCGTTTTTTCTGAATATTTCGATACTAGGTATAAATATCAAATTTTTAGACAATCTCTACTACTTATTTGTCTTTTACGAATTTTTCTAAACGTTAACCTTTTACCTACTATCTTTTATTAACCTATTTATTTTATTTTCTAAACGTTTATCTTTTATATGCAATACTTTGATTGCCTATTAAGTTTTAAAACGTTTTAAAATAGCTTTTTTAAATATAAATAAAATATAAATATATATTTTTAAAAACATAAATAAAATGTAAACTATAGTTTTTTTCAAATATTTTTTTTTTATTGAAAATGCGATTTGTTTATTAATTTTTAGCTATGATAATTACGCGGTTTTTAATTGAAACTAGAGAAACTGTTCCTTGATGAAAACTACGTATTTTTTCTTCGTCCTCACTCCCGCTATATTATGTATACAATTATATCTCTTTGCTGGATGAATTCTTAGAAAAAGTTTTTTACCCTTCTCTAGAAGATAAACTAAGTATAAAAAAATAGGTAAGAAGTTTAATACTATTATCATTAATAATATCAAAGTACAAAGACAGTGTTGTGAGAAATTTAAATAACATTATTTGTAAATTTGTCATAATTGTTTATAAAAAATATTAAAGCTATTGCCTCAATCGCTTTAATGTTATTCTATTTGAATTCCCTACGGAAGCGCAGTTCTCCAGATGTGGTCTTACCATTGACGTGAAAAACATCATAAAAATGTTAAGGCATTTAAATGAGTTTTTAAGCTATTCGATTTTTTTTTTTTTTTTTTTTTTTTTGCAGTTATTTTAGGTGCTCCCAGAAGTCTTCATGGTCTTATCACAGAGCACCGCGGGAGAGCATTTAACAAGAAATAAGACTTTTGATTTGATTTACCAATGTGAATACTTTGATGTGTACTTTAAGCTTGCTCTTATTTAAAGACATTTGCCATATTTTGCACTTTGCAAACTGATTGAGTAGTTTTTGTCTAATGATTCCAATCCTTTTTGTTCAAAATGTTTTGGGTTTTTTTGACTTGTGATTTCAAGTCGTTTATGAAAATAACAAACAGTACTGGCCCGAGAATCGAGCCCTGAAGTAATCTCACTTTGCATGTGAAGACGTTTGGTAGGGCGTCTGCAAGTACAACACGCTGTTTTCAATCTTTTAAAAAAGTTTATTATCCAGTTGAGTATCTGTATATGTTTGTGGTAATTGATAGAACTTTTGTAATTAGATCAAACTATTCAAGCAAGTTTTTTGTACCTACAGACTAGACATTATGGAAATAAGCTTGTAATTTGAAAAATACATTCTGCATTGAGCTAATTTTAATTTTTATTTCTTAGTTTCTGAAAATCTTACGAGTGATGAAAACTTTTCTGGTCCCTATGCAGTTGGTGCCACCGACAGCAAGACGCTTTTTTATGCAATATATGATGTTTTTATAAAATGTGAAGCAGACAAAAAATAAGGCGTGGGCAAAGGTACCATGGCGCCATTTCAATATCAGAGCATTTAAGTGAGCATTTAAGCCAAACTATTTAAAGATGTCAATGAAGCGATTTTTATACATTGTTACGCATATCGGCTTAATGTTGTTCTTCACGATGCTTTTAAAAACGTTAAATGTATGAGTGAGGAACAGGAGTTATCCCAGGTGTTGTATAGCTACATTAGTTTAGTTACAAACAGACTGGTAAGGTTTTAAAAATTACAATTTGGCATACTTGATGAGGATGACAAGCAAATCAATTAATGTGCTTGTTGTTCAACTCGTTTTAAAGCGAAGACCAAATTGTATGGTTCAGCACTGACAGGTTTTTAAGTAATTAATTCAGAGCATCAAAAAATTTCCAATTCAAATGATTCTAACAGAGCTAAAGCAGAAAGTTTACTTGACAAGTTATTATCATTTCAATTAAATTTTGAGCTGGCTTTTGATGTGATTGCAAATGCAGAGCAAATCTCTCAACATACGCAATCTGCTGAAGTAGATACTCAAACAATATAAATTCAATTAAATAAACATTTTCCAGAAAGTTCAATAAAATCATCAATTGCTTTAAAAAAGTTATCATTGTCCAGTACAAATAGTGATAGGACATAAAAGCTAGAGATAATATAAATGTTTTCGAAAAGCTGAATTTTCTCTGTTTAAATCCATTAAGGAAACCTATAATTTTTATTATTTCATTTTTTTAACATCGAATCTAATTTTCAAAGTAAAAAAAAAAAGAAAGTTATAATCTACTTATTTTCAAATACGAAGTTTTTTTTCCAGAATTTGTTTAAAAATTCCTCTTTGCTTGTTTGTATTCCAGCACTCTATTGAATACTTCAAAGTTTGTTCAACAAAATAATTTATAATTTCACTTTTAGAAAGTGCTATTGTTACCTTCTTTTTATTTTAAATTAAATTTTGAGACTTTAACATCTGAAAACGGCAAAGGTCCTGGATATCACAGACAAACGAATGTTGAAATAAAAGGTATTTTAGTTGTGAAAAGATAATCCCTGTAGTTTGTTTATTATTAAAAAGACGAAGGAACATATTTAATTTATTTTGTTGAATACTTTTTGAAATTTTCTGGATTATAAATAGCAAATTTGTACAGTTCTTACTGTGTTTCGAAACATTTAAAAACGATTTTAGCGCACTCCTTCCAATTACATCTAGCTTTTTCATCAAAGCAGAATTATTTTTACATAGCTCCATACCATAAGTTAAGGTAGGGACTGCCAATGGTTTATATAAATAGGAAATAGAATCTGGGTAGGCAAACCAGACTCCAGTTTATATAAGAGTTTGAACAACAACTCTAAAGTTTGAGATTTTTTTATCAGCATTTGTATAACTGAGTGATGCAAAAATTAAATGTTTAGTATCCCATCTGAATCCCAGATGTCTAAGTTTATTCTGAAAATTTGTTTTATTATCAGAAATAGTTATCGTATTGGTTTGTATTTTACCTGAAATCAAAAACGTTTTTCGGCATTTAGTTTAATACAGTTTATATTAATGTAAATATCGCATGTTTTTATAATCTTTTGAGACCAGAGAGGATAGAACTTAAAAATATGATATCAACCGCATATGCTACCACACCAGATAACATCGATAACGAAGGAGGCGTGAACTTCCTTTCAAACATTATTATATATTTCAAAAACAAATAAAATTTATGTCTCTAGTTTATATAAATACCCCACACAAATATTTACGTTATATAAAGAGCGTTAACAAGTTACAATATATAAAGAGCGTTAACTGTTTTACGCATGCACGATTGACATCGAATTAAAATAATAAACTTTTTAAAAATTCGTAGTTTATTATATAAAGTACTGGCTATTATCCCATGCATTCAAAAAAATTACGCAAGTCCGTCGTCCGTTATTTAGCAGATCTTTAGATTGATAAAGAACTCCATTATTTTTTATATTTTGTTACTAAAAGCGTTTTAATACTAATTTTGATGTTTTGGTATTTTGTTGATGTACGAATAAATTATTTTTCGGTTCGATTTTCGAATAAATTATTTTTTAGTTCGATTTTCCGTTTGCAAAAAAATTTTTATACTCAAATACGGCTCGTTTTAAATCTATCGCGATTTTCTTTTTCGTTTTCTAGTATTTAAATTTTAGATCATATTTGGGCGGACCTGTACACAGCGCACCCTAAACTCGGTGAAGTTCGTTAATTCTCGGACGAATATTCTCGGTGTTCGTTTTTGGTATTTTACAAAATAGGCGCTAAAATATTACGTTAAATCGCGCCATAATGGTAACGTCGAAAATAAAAAAACAAAAACTTTGCGTAAATGCATTTTAACATTCTAGAAAAAAAAAAAAAAATTTCAAGTTATCAACATATATACATTAAATATTAGATTAAATAGATCTTCTAGAGGTATTTTCTCTTCTTAAGATTTCTTTTTGTAGCTTATCTTTTATTATTCGATCTTCTAAAGGTATCTTCTCTTCTTTACATATCTTTTTGTGGCTAATCTTCTTTTAATCGAACTTCTACAGATATCTTCTTGTAGCTTATCTTCTTTGCATATCTTTTTGTGGCTTATCTTCTTTTAGTTTTTGCAACCTATATTTTGTGTTGTACATAAAAATAAATAAGTTCAATATAAATATTATGAAACATTTTTGATGTAAATATTATATAATACTTATTTTACATTACAGAGGATACCTATCATTAATATGTTTTAAGAATAAAGAGAAATTTTTCCAAACATTTTTATTATAAAAATCATAATATTCTCTGTATACATCTTCATCTAGCCTAGACCACGTTAAATCATCCTGTGATCCAAAAACATACTTTAACCTTCGTTTCATCCGACACCAAAACGACTCAACATGATTTGTTGTTGCTTCACTGAATTAAGGTTTTTTCGTTTACACCTACTACCTCAGATGCAGCGGTTACAGGAACCTCCAGGATCCATAAAAACATTAATTGAAGTATCAGACTTACACTAAAGATGTAGAGCTTTCAAAAAATCCTGCTCAAATTAATTGACTTCATAATTTTGCACAAGCATCCTTAGACCACATAGACAAAGTTTTTGAAGTGGCATTAGCCTTTTTTGTTGCAAAAAATCAACCAATTTCTTCTTTGATACTTTCAATGAACTCAGCTAAAGGTGTCATCTTACTTATTATAAAGGCGGTAAAAAATTGGCTTTTGAAGCGCGAATTAAAACTTTTGTGCTAAATTTTCATTCGTTAATATTAGCCAATCATTAAACGGCAAAAATTTTGTTTCGAACTTTACCGAGTTTGTTTACGAACTTCACCGAGTTTAGGGTGAAATGGGGTACAGGTCCGCCCATATTTGAACTTTTAATTTGAATCAGATATTTTTTTGTTTTTCTAGTTCTATTAGTTGTTTGTTGAACCATTATTTGGATGACTATTGTGTACTTTTTTAATGAATCATATCCAGTGTCGTGAAGTTTTTGTTTTAAGAAGATTTCATGGAAGTACAGGTCCGCCCATATTTGAACTTTTAATTTGAATCAGATTTTTTTTTGTTTTTCTAGTTCTATTAGTTGTTTGTTGAACCATTATTTGGATGATTATTGTGTACTTTTTTAATGAATCATATCCAGTGTCGTGAAGTTTTTGTTTTAAGAAGATTTCATGGAAGTTTTTGTAGTTTCATTATCAAAATCATTGTTGAAACATGAGAAGTCCTTTATTGATATGACCTAAAGAGTTGTTCATCTTCTTGTAGCAAATATGAAACACTATTTAGGTTCCAAGTTATATTAGTAAAAGTGAAATCACCTGGAATAGTTGTATTAGTAGTTTTTCTACAATCAATTTGTGTTTGTGTTCTTTCAATTGAGATGATGATCCGCTTTTTAGATGCTGTTTTTGGGTATTGTTTTTTTTAATACAACTTATATTTGCCTTTTTGTGACTATTATTTTCATTGTTTTTTGATATTTTGGTACTTTCTGCAGTTAAAACAATTTAATAGGAAACAATGATTTGCTTAATGTAATTATCATTCAGTATCTGAAACCGGCATAAGTCAAGTTAGAGTATAATTAGCGTAAAGAAAAAATGAAACTAAATGCCAATCTGACAGAAGATTGGCATTTAGTTTCCCCTTTAGTTATGGTATTAGGAGCAATACATTTCAAATAAGATATAGATATATTAATACAAATTACATTAAATGTACAACTATTTAATATATGATATGGTATTATTTTATATTTAAGGTAAGAAAAATATATTTTCGTATGTTTACAATTATGAAAATTTTGGCTTTTTAATAATTTTTACCGTTTCTGATTTGTTACAAGTTACCATAAAAGTATCATCAACAATAAAAAGAAATGAGTAGAGACAACGAATAACCTTATCTTTAAATTTATCCTTGAGAGACGTCTCACCAAAATATCATTTTAAATTCTTTACCTGAAATGCCTTTATTTTATTTTGAAATACTGTTATATCCCATCAACTGCCCCCATTCCGTGTGATGTTGCAAAATGACAAAAGAAATCTTAACAAGAGCAGATGACAATTTGTACAAACTATTCATGGCTGTTATGGTATATGAGTTTTTGAATTATGATCAAGAATACTCAGAGAAAAAGCATAACTTACCAATTTTTTTTAAATGACCTAGTAACTGTTTGATAAAGAACAAGGCGTCATTTTTATCATAAAGTAATAATTTATCATAAAACGTCGCTTTGTTTAGATATTATATTAAGCTATCGGATACATTTGCATAGGAATGTGTATTACTCATATTCCAAATTGCAGCAGTTGGCACGTGAAAATTTTACTAATAAAATAATGGACTGTCAGTTGCTGATAGATCAAGTAAGCATGAATTTCACTTTGCTACATCTTGGCATGCTTATCATTGAAATCCATCTGATTTTAGAAAAATCAAAAATAAAAAGTGATGAAATAGTCAGTTTAAAACGTTTAATACAAAATTATTTAATTTCGTTAACACATACTGCAAATGAAATTACAATTTTATATACTCATATAATCAATTTACTTGTCTGATACATTTTCGTTACATAAACTTTGTTGTCGCCTAATGACGTATATAATCCGGCAATTAATGACGTAGTAACTTGCAACCCTCTAATAAAGAGGTTGGTGATCAATTTTCTGCGTATTTTTGAGGACCATTAATCAAAAACATAAAGCGGCTTGTTTCAATTATCACCAAATGAGTCTACATCATTAGAAATATATTCATCAAACTTTACAAACTCACAGTTTGATTTGTATTCCATAAACATCCAAGTTTGATTGTCTTGTTTACACACAGGTCTATCAATTATGTCTGAAATTACATTAATTTTTTTAAAGGGCATTAGGATTGCATAAAGAACAGTTGTTATAAGACTGAAACTTTCATGGTATATGCAAAGGCAGAATGGCAAAGATGATTTATAAGAAATCAAAGAGAAGGTATGACACATTATTTACATGTAGGAATAACGTTCTATATAATAAAGATTTCAGTTTTTGTAAACAAGTTTTTTTCTTTAAGAAACAAATTCGTCAGATGGAGGAGAAGCATATTCCGTTTTTAAAAATTAACATTTTAGTGTAAAAGTTATACGATCTGCGATCATTCTCTTTCAAGCTGGTCTAAAATCTTCCTCATGATATGTATTTTTTTCAGTGGAGATAAAAATGGCCGTTCAATACCAGAAGTAGATTGGCTAACTTCTCATTCACACTTCTTTCACGCAAAAGTATTGAAAACGCCACTCACTTTTACTTAAATTTTTGATACTTCCAAGATACTTAGTTGATTTTTGTATGATAAAATATAAAATGACATCATTATCTTTAATGCAGCACCGCACACATTTATTTCGTCCATAATTATTTTCGTTGCGTTTACAACTATTTTCATATAAAAAACTTTAATCATATTCGTAAACAAAAACAATGCAAACCTCAATAATTCTAATGTTGTAACCGATGAAAAAAAAGAATGATGTATAACAACAAATCAAGTCAATTTATCGCAAACGCGATAAATTGACTTGATTCCCGACATTATGGATATGCATTTTTGGGAAGTACCCCGTATTTTACTGCCCCCACACAAAGAGGAAGTTATGTTAGCTTAATACACTTTATTTCAGTTAGGAAATATATTGATTTTCAACTAAAGATTGGGGTCTAATGCTGCTAGCATGTACGAGTGAATCGAGCAAGATTTAAGACGAGTTTTAAGTGATAGAAGATATGATGTAATAATGGACAATGCGCAATTTCACCATTCATCAATCGAATCAATAGAATCTGCATTCAATAGAAATCAATATCAATATCGAAATCAATAGAACTGGCATTTCGAGAAAGTAATTGTAATATCCAGTTTACCATCTTACAGCCCTTAAGTCAATCCTATCGAGGAGTTTTTTGGTGTGGTTAAAAATTTATTCAAAAGGATACAATAATCCAAATAAAAATGATTAGCGTCATTACTGAGATTTTAGCAGCTTTTACCATATACTTTACCGAATACTCTTTGAGAACTACTCTTGCATGTGTGCGTGTTAAACGGAAATCAGCATTATGAGTTAATGTGATTAAATTAGAGTTTAATTTTTAATATTAATTTATTGTAAAATATTTAAAAAATAAAGTTTTATCTATTGCGAAAATAATTATAAAATTGAAAATGAGATAATTAGATAATTCTCAAAACAAATTTCGAGTCTACTGCACTAACACTTTATGACTGAATTATAAAAACTAAATCTAAGGTATTTACATTTGTTGGAAAGCTAGAAAGTGTTTTTTTTTTGTTGTTGTTTTTTTTGAGTTTGACAATTCTATTTCCTTAATTATAAGTACTAGATTTATCAGGTGGAAAAAAGTTATAAGTACTAGTACTTATAAGATCTATCAGGCGGAAAAGCAGATACTGTTCTTCAAGGTATAACAGCGATAAATACAATTACAGCTATTCTCGATAAATACAATTTATGGAAAAGTATAAAAATGATTGTAGCGGACAAAACAAATGTAAGCACTGGATTAAGGAATGAGATTTTCAGTCTGCTATAACAGAACATTTGTATACAAATACGCTTTACGGAAAAAGAATAGAAAGAACCACAATGCATTGTCTGTCAACATCATGTTTTTGACCGAATCCTTTGCGTAGTAATGGACAAAGAACTTGGAGGAAACAACATGTCGCCAATATCAAATATTTGGTTATCACAGTATTTGTAAAGAACAAAGAACAGCTCAGTAAGAATTTAAAGCATGGTAAAGACGTGATTACTGAAACAGCAAGATGGCGTGATGATATGAAATTTTTATTTCATTTAACTCGGATATTCCACTTTTTTGAAGAATCTGGAGTATTTCTTAGAGTGATGTTTCAGAAAATACTTAAATCAAATAATGCAAGGTGGAATTCCCGACCAATACTAGCTCTCTTGGCATTTATTCTTTTACCATAGAGAATAGATTCACTACCCGACATTTGTAAATTCATTATTTACAGATGGGCGGACCATTGGTATAATGCAAATGTATAATGCAGACCAAATGTATAATGCATATGATTATCGGGAGTTAATTGCAGCTTGCACGGTCACGAAAAAGCGTCTATAGTTTACCTACTCATGTTGTCATAGATAATAAAGAGTATAATAACAATAATGTAACTTCAGAGAAAGTTTTTTTATTAACATAAGACCAAATCTGGCTTTAAAAATCCACTTTCAAAACAATGCTTTTAAAACTTATCTAACTTGTGTCAACGACAAACTAACATTTCATAAACTAAAAATTGATGACAGGCCCGTACCGTGGGGGTGGGGTGGGGGTCGTTGGGTGCGATGGATCCCGCTTTTTATGCAAAGTGCCTTTTTTAATTTGACGCCAAAAAATATTTCTATGTCTTTTCGATGCCAAAAAAGTATTTCGACGCCAAAAATATTTCCATGTCTTTTCTACTCTTTTCGATGTCAAAATATTTAATCAAAATTTTTATCATAATTATTTGATTTTTATGAATCATTCTCATAAAATAATTTTTACTTTACTGTTTCACACTCGTAAGGCATCATTACAAGCCATTGCATTGTCATTGCAAAAATAGTCTCTCCAGAGTTTATACTGTAATTACAATTCTCTACTAATTCGCTTTCAAAAGCAAACCCAGCAAACACAAAGCGTTCGAAGAACGTTCTTAAGAAGTTACATTCGAAAAAGTTTTTTCGAACGTTCTTTGAACGTTTTGTGTTTGCTGGATTTACTTTTAAAAGCGAATAAGTAGAGAATTGTAATTACAGTATAAAGTTCGAGCACGTTCTATAACGTTCGAGCACGTTCTTTAACGTTGCGAACGTTCGTTGAATGTTTTGTGTTTGCTGGGAACGATAGAGTTAACATGCCAAACCAAATTAGAAAACGAGCAGCTGATAGAAAAGAGCTTCAAAATGCTGCAAAGAAATGCAAATCGTTAGCTGGATATTTTATGTAAAAAGGTTTTTTTGATCTTCTTTTTATAATAATTAATTTGATTAGTTTTATATTAACTAGATATAGATATTAACTAGAAATAGATATATTTATTATCTATATGTAAAATTTTTTTATGATAGTACAATTGTCATTACTTGGTTTTTATTGTAATGTTTACGCGAGTTCTTTTAATTTTGGTATAGTTTATAAACTATACCAAAATTTTCAGATCTTATAAGATCTGAAAGTTTATTATTTAATTACTTACGTTTCAAGTGTTTTTTATTATCAAAAGTTCTCAAAATGTAACCGATAAAACATTACCTGAAGTAGAAGAAAAAGAGGATGTCATTAAAGATGATAATAATGTTAACAAAAGCTTGTCATGCGAAATAGACCAAACAAGTTTAAAAGAATTTGATTTTAAAGAAGAAGAAAAGCGATATGATATTAAACAAACTGTTGCGCGGAAATCAAAAAATATCACCACATGAAATATACAAAATGTTTACGAATAACTTAAAACAGAAGATACATTTTCAATTTCCCAATATATTAAAACATGGTAGCTAACGCGCTTGTAAAGAAAAATATTTACAAAATGGATTTGTCTACAGCAAAAGTAAAGACGCAGTCTGGTGCATATACTGCACTTTGTTTCTAAAACAGGATAAAAAAAAAAAATTTTGGAGCTTTTGTTAACCGTGGATATAAGGAATGGCACAATGTTTCAGAAAAACAAAAACTACCTATAGGCAATAGATACCGTAAAGACGTTATCGAACAATGGCATTTGTTGTCGTTTTGAAGATCCAAGACAAACCATTCTATTACAAAGCGATAGCACTTTAAAAAACCGACAACAAATGAACCCGTGCATTATTGAAACATTAGGTAGAATAGTGCATTTGATGCGGAAACAAGGACTTGCATTTCGTGGAACTAATAAAAAGTGTATGGAAAACTCAGACCAAATAGCCAATCCTTAAATCTTTCTTGCAATTGTGCAAGAAATAGTTGTCATAACACTGAACTTAATGCACATATACAAACACCATTATGCAAAGATGTCAGCTACCTTAGCCCCAAGAGTCGAAATAAATTAATTGATATAATTGGAAAGAAGTTTATACAAGAGCGGCTAATTAATGAAATCAAAGCTACAAATTACCATTCAATTTCAGCAGACGAGGTAACAACTGCAAACCAACAAATTCTATCAGTATGAATGAGATACGTAAACGGAGAAAAAAAATTAGAGAAGTATTTCTTGACTTTTTGAATCTTAACAATATAACAGGGGAATATATTTCTTCAAGCTTTCCCCATATTGGGGAAAGCTTGAAAAAGTTTTATAGCGAAAGTGGAATTATTCTTAGTTCTTGTAGAGACCAGTGTTACGATGGCGCACCTCTCCAAAAAAGAAAGCGCTTGCTGGAGCATGTTGCAGAGGTCCGATGTAAATCAACTGAAAGAAAAAAGATTTTAATAAGGATGTGCAAAACAAGATGGTCAGAAAGAGATGCTGCATATGAATACTTTTATTTAGCTATACCGTTTATGGCAGAGGCAGAAATTATTTTAGGAATACTCTTTAATATAGAACAGTTCAAGTTTAGTATGGATTGGGACGCACATGGAAAAAGAGAGGCCAACTCACTCCTTAATGCACTCACTAAGTTTGAATTCATAACTGGTATTATAACTTTGTACCGCTTACTTCACCCGTTATCGTATATAACAGAGAGGTTACAAGGGCGCACAACAGATATTGTATACAGTAATATTCAAGAAACAATTGACGATTTGAACCATCTACGAAAAAATGTTGAAAAAGAAACTTATGCAATTAACTAACAAGTTACTCGTATGGCAAGTAAATTATTTGTAGGACCAACAATTCCCAGAATCACTATGAGACAGGCCTACATAAATAACGCACCTGCAGAGTATTTATACAATATTCCCCATGAATATTATAAACGGGCCTTGATTATGCCTTTTTTCGACTTCATCATTTCAGAAATCAAAATACGATTCCAAAAGACAAACTGCATTGCTGCTAAGTTTTTATGCTTGGTTCCCTCTATAATTTGCAGTGAGGAGATTTTACATCCTAGAAAATTGTATGAAAAAAGTTTAGTTTTTGAATAAAAATTTAATAATTGCTTGCTTATTATTTTTTGCTTGCTTATACAACTATGCAGTATAAAAATAAAAAAAGAAATATTCGGAGAACAATAAATTTGTATATGTAAACATTGTTTACACAAATATAGCTATGTTTCGCGAAAGTTTTATTAAGTAAATTTAGTAAGATATTTGTTTGGTATTTTAAAACTGCCTTTTTTTTATCAAAAACAACCCCCCATCCCCCCTAAAATATTTCACGGTACGGCCCTGGATGGTCTTGAAAATGCAATAAACTCTCCTAAAATAAACAAGTCTTTAGCGATATATAACATTTTCAGTAATATTGTTGTTAATGCCTTTTCGCAGATTCGCAAACCTATTTTTGAAATATTCAAATCATCAAAACTGAAACAGTAGCAGATAAATTAAAAGGAGCTAAAATTATACCTACTTTTAAAACGGGTTTAAAACATTTCTATAAAACATTTCTAATAAACAATTACAGACCAATCTCAATACATTCAACTTTTTATAAAAAATTCGAACGAATAATCTACAACAGATTACACGAATATCTAATTCAAAACAAAGCCTTAAATAAAAAACAATTCGGTTATTATATCACTAAACAGAACCTGCAGTTTTAGATATAGTTAATTGCATAAGCAAGTCTTTTAATAAAAAAATAAATTGTAATTGGAACTTTTATAGACCTATCGAAAGCGTTTGACACATTAAATTATCTTACTGAAAAAAAAAGAAAAATACGGAATAAAAAAAACAGGAATAAAAACCCTAGATTGGTTTATGAAGTTATATGTGCCACAGACAACAATGTATTATTTTAAACTATAATAACTATTTAAGTTTACTAGAAATAAAATACGGAGTTCCCAGAGGTTCTATTCTTGGTCTTCTTTTACTTTTAATTTATATTAACAACCTTGCACAATCCTAAAAAAAAACTCGATGAAATAATGTTTACTCATGATACAATTATGTTTTATTCATCAGAGATTTACAATTGTATACCGTGACCCCTATTTATACAACAAAATAATACCTCAAAATATAGGACTTACTAAAACGGATAATCTTATTGCCCTGAAGTAAAAACTAAAAGATCTCAAACTAACAAAAATAATTTTGTCGATATGTATTAAATAAGATACAATTTAAATTATAAAAATAAATGATTAAAAATACGAGCAAAAAAAAAAAAAACAAAGAATAAATATAGTTAGCAACTATAAATAGTAAAATATTACTAAACAGTCGTCCTGGAAAAGTTAATGTGTGTTTTATAAGTTTACTTTTTAAATTTTTAGAAAAATTTGTTTTTAGAGTAAAAAGACAGCGAAAAATAGGGAAACTTGCAAAGTTTATTTATAATAAATTATTATGCGTGATTTTTGATAACTATAACAAAAATGGCTTTTAGTAAACATAATTTTGAAATAACTTTTCTAAATTTTTTCCAAAAAAATAATTTTGATGTTGATGAAAATTTTTACCCAAATAAAATATTCACGTAAAGCTTAGCAAATGCAATAGTTTTTTTTCTTCACCCGGCCTATTGAACGATATTTATGACGCAAATTTTCCTAAAATTGAAATAAACCAAAAACTTATATATTAAGTACTTGAAATCTAAATCAGTTAAAAGTAAAACCATTTACAAAAATTCGAAAGACAAAGAAAAAGTTTAAAAAAAAAATACTTAACTTACTTGAAAAAAACAAAAACAATTCAAAACACACTGGGCAAGTTTTAAGAGAAATCACTGGTAAAACTAAAACTAAATCAGGCACTTTGCCTAACGGTATTAAAGTTAATGATAAAATTTTATATGTTCCAAGCAAGATTGCAGTTGAATTAAATAGGATTGAGCGGGGCTAGTTGAGCAATCGCTACTAAATCTAACAGATCTCATGAACGGTGCGTCGGATTTACATAATTTTTTCAATATTTGAAATATAATTTAACCTGTTATTATAATTCTTAAAAAAAAGTTTTTGATTTTTTAAAAAAGATATTGCTCAAAGTTTCCGGAGCTGCTCAACCTGCTCCAACGGGGTAAGTTGAGCAATCAACAAATAAATGGATATGAATGGTAAGAAACTTGGGTAAATCATCAATAAAACTTTTACTAGCAGTAAGCGTGTGTATAATTTATAAACCTTTTTTGAAATTAGAGTAAATAATTGTATTATATATAAACTATTAATGCGTTGCGTCAGTAGGAATGTTGTGGGTGCGTCGTATATTATATTGTATATAACATTTATAATGTTTATTATACCCTCGGGGGTATTTGCTAATGTATATATATTGAGTAAAGATATTCATAAAAGTAGTAAAAAAAACAAATATAGATTTATTATTACAAGCTATTTTGGAAATGAGTAAATGAGTATTGTTAAAGAGTTTGCAGATTCGGAGTCACAGTATGATGGTTCGGGTAATTTTTCAGAATGGATACAGAAATTGGAACTGGTAGCAAAACTTCAAAAAGTTGACAAGCTGCATGTAGTGCTCCCCTTATTTCTTTCTAACGGGGCGTTTCCCGTTTATCAAGGTCTGAGTGATGAGATAAAAGAAGACTACAATGAAGTGAAAACTGCACTGACTACTGCCTTCTCTGCTTCTCCACTAACAGCATACGATGAAAGAGAACGAGTTAGTTGACGTATATCTCGCAGAATTAACAAGACTTAGCAAGCTAACATCATCTCACGTAAGCGAAGAGTGAATAAGGTGCGCGTTTATTCTTGGATTACCTGACGAAGCAAGAAACCAGCTGCAAACTGCATGTTTAATATCAGCAATGTCGCTGTGTCAGATCGCTGAAAAATCAAGAAGTTTGGTAACCTTATGTCGCAAAGAATCGTTTTTTGTCAGTTGCCATTAGTTCAATACAGGTTCCTCAAGAACGCGGAAAAAAGACCATAACGTGCTACCGTTGCGGTGAGGATGGACATATCAGTCGAAATTGCAGCAAAAAAATTGAGAAGAAGAGGTGCTTTGTGTGTAGAATGGACAATCACCTGGCCCAGCACTGCTATAAAAAGTGTACGAACTCAAAAAGCATGGAAGGGAAGCCACCCGTTTTTGTGCGAGCGGCTTCCCACAAAATTTAAAACCGCCAATTTTCTGCGTATATGTCAACGGAAGAAAAATAAAAGCATTGTTGGATACTGGATGCTCCAAATCAATTTTATATCGGGATATTGTAAACAAAAAAAATGTGAAACACGCAAGAGAAAATGTTATTATGATGAATGGAAAGTCCATTGAAGTAAAATACCAAGAATAAAATATCAAGACCAAGTGAATGAAGTATCCTTGCCTATTATTCAAAAGCTGATTGATAAAGACTTCGTAGCAGAGTTCAAAAATGGCAGATGGAGCGTGTCTTGGAAATGGCTGATGGAACCACCAACTTTAACAAAGAAAATTCCAAACAATCACATCTCTGAAGACGTTAAAAGTGAGTACGCAATGGAAAGAAGTGAATGGATAGCACAGGGATGGCTGAAACCATTTGAAGGGAAATGTGATAGCATCATTCCGTTGATGGTAGTAATTCAACGTAACAAATTAAAAGTACGTCCGGTGATGGACTACCGAGAGCTGACTCAATTTATATCCTGTCATACTGCAGATGGCAATGTTTACAGTACCAAATTTTGCAGCTGGAGGAAGTTGAGAAAAAATCTTGAGATAATTGATTTAAGAAAAGAGTACCTGCAGATTCGTATCGACGAAGGATTATGGAAATATCAAGTTGTGGAATATGAAGGGCAGCGTTACTCTCTAATAAGATTGGGTTTTGGTTTAAATGTGGCGCCCAGAATAATGAAAAAAATCTTAAAAAAGGTATTGTTCTTAGACAAAGTTGTCGCAATTGGGACAGATTCGTTTATTGATGACATCATTGTCAATAATAACATAGTGTCAAGTTGCAGAGTTCGGGAACTCTTGAAAAAATATGGCTCGGATTCTAAGTTGTCAGAAAAACTTGTCGGTAGGCGTGTGCTTGGATTGTGAGTGTACAAACAATGCAACTAAGTCTGTTGGAAACGTAACAACACACTCAAAGTTCCTGAAGAAAAAATAACACGTCGGCAAATCTTTTCTAGGTGCAGACAACTGACCGGACATTTTCCAATAGCAAATTGGTTGCGCCCTTCGTGCAGCTATTTAAAATGGGGTTTCGAGTAGTTATGGATGGGACTCTTTGGTGAACGATTGTGTTGTCAAATTAGTAAGCAGTTTAAATAAAAGAATTACAAAAGAAGATCCCGTTCATGGGTCATGGAACGTCAAAAACACTTCTGAAGCAACAGTGTGGTGCGATGCAAGCAGTTTAGCTGTTGGCATAGTTCTGGAAGTGGCTGAAGAAATAGTAGAAGACTTTTCGTGGCTGAGGAAACAAGATGATGCGGCTCAAATTAATCTCGCAGAGTTAGAAGCTGTGATAAAAGGAATTAATCTAGCAACAAAATGAGGATTTGAATGTATTACCATAAAGTGTGACTCGGCTACTGTTGTCGGCTGGTTGAACTCCTTAATTATCGGTGACAAACTCGTTCGAGTACACGGTCTCGGAGACCGAAACTTGTCCGTCGCCGGTTGTCGTTAATTGAAGACCTTGTAAAGGAGTGTGGTATACAATTAAAACTTTTCCTGGTAAAGTTAGCATAAAATAAAGCTGTTACTCTTACGAGGGTACCACAGAATTGGCTGCATTCAAACCATTCTGCAATGACAGCAAATGTTGTACCGCCTGATGTGAAGTCGTTTCATAATTTTCATCACTTTGGAATAAATCGAACCCTTTATTTGATGAAGCAGACATATCCGAAGGCGAAAGTTTGTAGAAAGGACATTGAATCAGTCGTAAAAAGTTGCAAAAGATGTTTATCGGTGGATTCTGCGCCAATTAGATGGGAAAAAGGAAATCTTGAAGTTGGAAAGAGCTGGTACCGTTTAGCTATTGACGTTATTGACGTCACCCACTATAAATCAGAGTTTTATTTGTTTATCATTGATTGTGGCAAAAGGAGCAAGTTTTTAATTTGGAGGAAGCTACAGAACAAGAAAGAAACAACAGTGTGGTCCCATTTAGAAGAAATATTCCGAGAAAGAGGACCTCCGTGGCAAGTTCTTCTTAATAACAGTAAGAACTTTTGCTCCAAACTCGTTGGTGAATTATGCGCAGAATGGGGAGTGTCCATCCTGTTTTGTTGCGTTTACAGGCCATCTGGAAATGGAATAGTTGAACGTCATCATCGCACGAGCAAGTGTATGGCAGCCAGAAGTGGCAAAGATCCGTTAAAAAGGGTATATTGGTATAACGTGGCTCCCAGAAAGGTAACATCGGCGAGGTAACATCGCTCCCTTACAAAGCTATATTTTCTTATGAGTGGAAACCACATACAATTTCTACCAAAACTAACAAGGAAGTTTTTCAAAACTTACGCAAGGACAAGAAGTATTTGTAAAACCACCTGACTCAAAATGTTCGAGCGAATGGAACAGAGGAAGAGCCTCAGATGTAGGACGAGGAGTTTTGTTAAAAATCAATAAATTGCCGAGACACAAGACGTCCGTCTTGCTCCCATTGTAGCTGAGTTATTTACTAAAGACTTGGAAGAACCCATCGCGGATAACCTGAATTTCAGAAGATCGACGCATGTGCGGAAGTTTTTAAAATATATATAAATAATATAAGCTAAATTATTTCTTATCAAAGTTGTTTCTTTGTGTTCAAAAGTTCATATTTATTTATTTTTTTAATGGTTCTCAATTTACCTCTACTGGACAAGATGACACATTAGTTTGGTTTTAAAGAGAACAGTAAGACTTAGGAAAAAATAGTTAATTTTAATCAAAAGTCCGATAAATTGGTAACCCAGCCAACATTGACAAAAGGATACCGTATGGTTTTTATCTGGGCTTACGAGAACGCGATTTTGACGTGTAAATATTTTGGTTTTCGGACGTGTCCCATACGGTAAAAAAATCAAGCAAACCCAGCCAACATTAACAAACGGATACCGCATGCGGCTTTTGAACGGGATTTTGACGGGTAATCTTTTGGTTTCCAGACGGGTCCCATAAGGTAAAAAAATTAACCAAATTTGTTTGATTGGATTTTATTTAGTTTTACCAGGGCCGAAGTGTTTGATAAAAATCTTGGGATTTGACGGGTTTCCCATAAGCTTCCCAAATAGTTTAAACTAATAATTAAAAAAATCATTACAAAACTTACTCGATGGTTGCCATTTATAATTCGCATTGTGTGTGAAATAAATTTTAAAATTTAACTCTAATGCATTATATTTGTTGTATACATTATATTTCATTTTAATTAAAGAGAAATAGTTTTTTCAGTGTATTTTTTCACTGTGAAAATCCATTAAAAAGATGTTGTTTTAGAATTTCATTTATTTATTACCATTATAAAAGAATTTCTTTATCTTTTTTTAAATAAATTTACAAAGTTTAACATATATGTTTAACATATGTTCCTGTAACTATTAAACAGTAGTAACCAGGGTTGCAAAAAAAAACATTTTTTTTGAAAATTATTTAATGTTCTGTATATAAAAACAAACTTAGCTGCTCTACTCTTATTTGATTTCTTAACTTTAAATAAAAAAGCCCAATAGTCGACAAATTCTTTCAATTCGAGCACTAGATGCTGATGCATTTAAAAAATCTTTAATACTCATAATGTTGCGGACCAAAGATTTCCACCACTCTATAATAAGAAATAGCTTTTATCAAATGGAGCAGATTTGGCATTCAACTTGAATATAATTGCTAACTAGTTCTTAATTCTTTATCTGCAAAGGTGATTGTAGCGTGATTTTCATTTTTCTAATCAGAAAAATCAAAAATATCCAGCGTGTTTGCAAGGAAATGCGCATCACTGAAAGTCTGAAAATATCTAGTTTCCAATTTTTTTCTTTCAGTTAATAACATGTTTAAATAGTAACATTTTTATCAACTCTTTAAAAATTTCAACAGTGTTACTTATTTTTGTTTGATCTATTTGCAACATATCTAGAGCTACTCCAATTGGTTTTATCTGTATGTCACTTACTTTTATAAAAATCGTGGGATACAAGTCTCTATTTTTTTTAAACATTCTGAAAATGATGCTCCAGTTATTGACATATTTTTCAAGTGAATCACATACAGAATTCCAGCGTGTTTCAGTAGGAAGTGGTTAGATTTTGTTCCTCCACTTTCTCTATAATTTGTTACAGCTTGATGACTACTTTATATATTTTATTATTTGTGTAACATGCTTGCTCGCATTTTTAATATTAAGATCAGTAGCTATAAGTGTTAGCATATGAGCAGCACACCCATAAGTTATTATTATCTATCCTTCAGATGACAATACTTATCATATTGATTTCATATATTAGCTGCATTGGCAGTCGCAAAACAGTTTACTGTGCATCCAAATTTATGTTACAGATTTATAGATTATATAGGTTTAAACCTATCAACCCTGATACTGCTGTTAGAAAACTAATGCTTAAACAATCAGATCGGCTCAAACAGCTACAATTTTGCAAAATAATTCTCAAGATGAGTGATAATGATATAAAAAAAAATAGTATTTAGCGATGAATCAAATTAAACAGTCGTTAATAGAAAAAATAGAGTAATAGCTCGATGACACCATAATAAAAGGTTTTATAATTGTTTCATTGTACCTCGGTTACAGGGTGTAGGAGGTTTAGTTGGGATCTGGGGTTGTATTACATATGATGGACCCGGACTATGCTACTTGTACACTGGTAGAATAGACTAATGGAAGTTTCAGCAAGGTAATGCCCCTCGTTACAAAGCAAAAACAGTAACAGGTTGGTCTAAAGAAAAAAAAATTAATGTACTCAGCTAGATTGCAAGATTTAAATCCCAGCTAGATCGCCAGATTTAAATCCCAGCTAGATTGCCAGCTAGATTATCATATTTAAATCTCAGCTAAATCGCCAGCTAGATTGCCAGATTTAAATCCAATTGAAATTGTATGAACTGTGCTAGACAGAAAACTGACCAAAGCTCCTGTAACTTCAGCTGAAGGAGTAAGAAAAAGTTTAAAAGAGTTATATGATGTTTTATCATTTGAATATTGTCAAAATCTTTTTGAATCTATAAAAAGAAGATGTAAACTTTGTATAAATAACAAAGGTGGTCACATACCATATTAACTTGATTTACAGTTTAAAATGAAAAATCCTGAGTATAAACTTATGCACAAGATTTTCGTAGATATCTTTTTACATAATTTTGTTATTTTCAAAATAAAATACTTTCGGCTTGTTTTTTTTTGTCTTTTATATATATTAAAGAAACTTCATAAATAATAAACCGTATTAAAAATAAAATATTTTTAAATTTTTTTAAATCTGATTTTTTTTAGTTAAAAAAACTCATTAAAATTACCATCTTGATAAACTTTAGTGCATAGCTGTATATGTATATATATATATATATATATATATATATATATATATATATATATATATATATATATATATATATATATATATATATATATATATATATATATATATATATATATATATATACCGGTATACCCGGCGGGCATACCGATATGAGCCCCATATGTAAACTGAGGCCAAGATACCGTTGGTTTTCCCATACTGGACCCAGTTGACGATCCGTATTGGTCCCATTCAGTACCCGTATGTCAATGTTGGATGGGGAAATATCAACATTTAAGTGATGACAGATAAAAACAATTATAAGCATTCAATAGAAAAAAAGTATACTTTTTTTTTACTTTTTTGGTCCAAAATTAAAAAGTGTCCGTGTATCTCATCTAACTACTTTCCAACAATCTTTTGTTGCGCATTGTGTTAACATTCTAATTTCCTAACTTTCTTCTATTAGATGTTTTGTCATGTGATGCGTAGTTTTTTAGATATTTTGGTTTCCCAATTTCCCCTTATGTTCAACTAACCCCGCTCCAGCTTAAGCATTTTATTTTAGCGAGGTCTAATTGTTTTAATCCAAATAAAGCAACAGGTTTCGACAGTATCAACGGAAAATGATCATTATAAATTAGTATCATTTGTATCATCATTATAAATTTTTACAATTTATTGAAAATATTTTATTTAGTCTTGTGTTAGCCAAAGAATTTTCCCTCATCTTTGGGTAAATAATATTTTATTTAATAATTAATATGGTTTCAAAAAAATAAACTCCACCGAACATGAAGTACAACAGTTTACATGTAGTATTAACGAGTCGTTTAATAAATCTGAATATACAAAAGGGATTTTTATTGATTTATCAAAAGCTTTTGATACTATTGATCATCAAATTTTTACTAAAAAGGTTGAACTATATGGAATCACAGCACTCGTTTTAAAATGTGTATAGAGTTATTTAAGTACTCATACTCAATATGTACACATTGGCGATAAATCACCAAAAACGTTACTAAATATTACTTGCGGCGTGCCACAAGGTTGTACACTCGAATCTCTTCTTTTTTTATATATCTTAATGATCTCCATAATGCATCCAGCTTGAGGACAATAAAATTTTGCCGACAACACAAATTTACTTTTATCCCACAGCAACATTACTATATTATTTGAACATAGAATTTAAAAAAATTTCCGACTGGTTTAAAGTAAATGAACTTTCAGTAAATATTGATAAAATTAACTGGACTCTATTTCACCCACTTTCGGAAAAAAAATTAATACTACATGAAACGCTTTCTATATTCATTGATAATATTCAAGAAAAAGAGTAAAAACTACACAGTTTTTAGGAATATATATTGATAAAAATCTTACATGGAGACAGTACATCGAAAATATAAGCAACAAAGTTTCAAAAAGTATTGGAATATTATACAAATCAAAAGGCTACTTAAAATCGCGCACTTTAACGCAACTTATTATTCACTTATTCACTGCCATATCAGCTATGCAAACATTGCGTGAACAGGACTAAAAAAAGTAAATTAGAGCCTCTTTATCGCCATCAGAAACATATAGCACGTTTAATTAATTTGAGTGATCGAAAAACTCATTCAAAGCCTCTCTTAAGAAAAATGAATGTTTTAAACATATATCAACTTAATGTATGTAATATTCTTTGTTTTGTGTACAAATACAAAACAAAATTACCTTCGTCTCCTTTTTGTAATTTATTTATAACAAAACAAAAATTAAAATAAATAAACAAAAATAAAAAAAACAATCGACGAAAAGATATTTTTTTGCTGCAAAAGCTAATCACAGTCAATTCTGCATATCATTTCGTGGACCGTATCTTTGGAACAAAATTATCTTGAATAACTTTTATTTTTCTTTTGAATGGAATTACATATTTTTTTAAATAAAGTTGAAAAAATTAGTTTTTGAAATTGACAATATACAAATGTACTTTTAAAACCTTTTGAAATTCTTTTTATCACTTATTTATATCGGTTTATATGATTTGTAATGTATGATTTTAAATAATCGGTTGTATGATTTGTATTTCAATTGATTACAATCTAAAAGCCTATATTGCTATTATATTGTCTGTGTATATCATCGCTATGAAATTTTTTGTAACTTTTTTTCTATTTTGGAATTTAAATTTTTTTTATCTTTATTTCTTGATATGATTTGTAATTCAATTCGATCAGCAAGCATTGTTGTTATATTATCTATCAAATTATCTTTTAGAAATTTTTGTATTTAAATCTTGCTATTCTTTTATTATTGAAAAACATTAACTTTTTTATTTACAATGTGAAATATATATATATATATATATATATATATATATATATATATATATATATATATATATATATATATATATATATATATATATATATATATATATATATATATATATATATATTAAAAATCTTCACTTGTAATTGCTTATATTACTTTATATATGCTTTATATATATATACTATAATATACAATATTTATATATACTTTAGTTAGTAAATTTTATGAAATATAAACGAAATGTTTTAAAATGTAATAAAGAACAACAACAACAAAAAAATACTGTCCAACTTGCCCCTATGCTCTACTAGTCTGCTCTATCTTAGTATTTAATTATAAAACAAATTTTAATTTATAGGGGAGAGTGGAGAGATGTAGAACGAGGGAGAAGTGGGACAACCTAAAGTTTCTAATTAGGAGTGGTGCCTAAATACTTTTATTTAATGTAAACAATTAAATTTCTTCCCCTCTATTTAGTAAAAATTGCTTTGTTTCCCTGCGTGCGCTAGAAGCCCTAATTTTGAAATGTATCTTAAAAAAGTGTTTACATTGGGGTAAAATGGGACAGAAAAAAGAAATATTTATGCTCCACTTCTTCTCGTTGCCATTTGATTATTTTGATTCGTGAAAGCTCTTGAATATTTTTATGTCTATTAGGTGATTTTATGATTTTATCAGTTTCTATTTAATAATTTGTGTTAAAATGTTGTTGAAAATATATTTGTCCCACTTCTACTCTCACTTGTCCCACTTCATCCCAATGGCACAGTTTCTCAAAAGCAAAAATTTATATGCTTAATTAGAATTGGCTGGAAACCTAAGGGGATTGAATCGGTGCCTAAAAAGAAGGTTTGTTCGTAAAAAATTGTTTGGCTCAGTTTATACTAAATTACCTATATTATAGGATATAAAAAAATTACCTATAAAAAATCTGTACAATTACCCTAATGTATACAATTAAAAAATTTTTACTTAATAATACTTAATAAAACTAATTAATACAATTAAAAAATTACAATTACTAAATACAAAAATACAATTATCCTAAAAAAAAAATTATGTGTCCCACTTCTCCCCACTCTCCCATATAAGGTAATAATAGTAAGTTTTATTATAGAATTTTGAGTGACCATAGAAATATTTATTAAAAATTATTAAAATTTGTTTTTAAACTTAGTATTGATTGAAAATTTACTTCAAACAACTTTGATGCTACGTAGTCTTATTCTGAACAACCATGAAGTTTTCGGTGTTTTCAGCTCCCGGTATTTTCAAAAACAAGATCTCCGGAGTCTATTTTTTAATTTTCGTTCTTAACTCGCGTCATAATATTTAGATTAATGTTTATTATTGAGATAGTTGCTTACTGTATGAAATCTGTAAAGTTACCTAACTTCAAAATAATTGAAATTTATTATTAAAGGCGATGATGGTTGTATTTATTGAGAGTCGTTAAATTATACTACTAGATTTTACTTTTTTTTTTCTGTTTAACCAAATATTATAATATACTTTTTGGCATATAATCTTGTAGATTTTGTATGATTCTTTATTATTGAATTTATTAATGCAAATTTATTAATCTTTATTAATGCAAAGATGTAAAAAAAGACATTTTCCCAATTATAAAAAATTATGATTCGGAAAATGTAAGGTCTGGTTTGTGAATGAATTGCTTGTATGAGAAATACGTGGAAAAAATTTATTTGTTTAAATATTCTTTTCTCTGGATAATGGAGAGGTATTTTTTATCAGAACAATAATATTCTGGACATAAACTGTGAGAATTGAATAAAGCTAAACACATTTTTTTTTTCTTTAGCCAATACCTTTTTTTAATCTCAACAAGGTGTTTATTTAAACAAAATGTGTGTTTTGCTTTATTCAGTTCTTTAATTAAGCACCTTGTTAAGACTAAAAAAAAAGCATTGGTTAAAGAAAAAAAAAAAATTTCTCATTACTAAAATAAAAAAATTTAAATGCTATTTTGCCTAATCCTTAATTAAGACTTAGACAAAATAGCATTTAAATTTTTTTATTTTAGTCATAAATGGTTTATATGATCATTCTAGGTTATGTTTTTACCAACTTCATTCTGAGATAGGTAGCACACATTTTTATTTATTAAATTAAATTTAAGTTGATGATCAGGTTTTTTGAGCCTAGGTTTCACAATTGTTGTATTTGTATTTAACTTGTACTTATAATTATTTTGTTTAAATTTAGTCAGTTACAGATGTTTTAAGACAGTTGCTAACACTTGTTAATTTATTGATATGTCAAGATAAAGAAGATTTATATTATCAAAGTTTTTGAGTCAACAAAGTTTTGTGGTTTTAGATAAATTAATTAAATTATAGGTTAAAAAACAATTACGGACTCAGCACAGCCTCCTAAAGGACTGTCCATTAATCAAATTTCAGAAACAACATTTCATGTTGATAACCGACTTCAGTTTCTTGAATTGGAGTTGCTTGAGTTAAGGCGAGTAAAACATGGTTTATCGACTTGCTCCAAAATTCTGCATAACTTGGTCTTAAACAAAAACAACATGCGAGGACATTATTATAAAATGCACAAACAATATTGTCAACTAGATATTTGCAAATTTAGTTTCTCTTACCGTGTTGTTAACATTTGGAATCAGTTGCCTTTTGATATTATTAATGCAGATAATATCAACATCTTTAAGAGTGAAATCAACTCAATCAATTTTGATAAGTTATGTCAATGTTGACTACATATCTTATTGTTTAGTTTTATATAACTTATTTATTCAATGTAGTACGCTGTTACTTAATTTATTTATTTTGGAGTACGCTGTTAGTGTCCATCAATATGGACCTGTGTGTCCTTTAGAACATGTATTATTTGTTCTAATAATTATAATCTAATATAATCTAACATTAAATTAATAAAACAACAATAAATTAAAAAAAAACTTAATATCTCAGGGTAAAATAAAAATAATTAATTTTTTAATTAATGAGACTTTAAGAATAGATTTTGAAGTTCGATAAAAAAAGGGCTATAAATTATTAATTGTTCTATGGTAACTATATATTGTTTATCTAATGATGGACTTACAATTTATATATGCAATTGATATGCAGTTGTTTCTGCAATTAATAATGGACTTGTGTTGTTTCTGCAACATATTGGGGGCTTGTGGTTTTTATGCAAAAAATAATTTTTGCATTATGGTAATAAAAATACAAAGAATTTGCATTAAATATTATTTTAATATGCAGTTATTAATAAATTCGACAATGTATCTTAATTAATTATTAAGTTATTAATAAATTCGACAATGTATCTTAAAGAGTAAAAAATGATCAAATTAGCTCTTAAGATTCATTTTCACATGTTGCTCATGGCAACATGTGAAATTTTCATTTTTCCGTAAAACTTCTTTGACCTTCGGATATAAACACATTTTAATGCATTCAATGAAAATAAAGTTGTTAGTTATATTTTTAGACTTGTATGCACCTTCTTTTGAAAATCTCTTAGCCATTAACTAAAATTAAACTATAACTTACTTGCAATCTTCTTGTTCACACTTGGCTGTTATCTTCCTTTCCAGTCAACATAAGCAAAACCCTTCAATTCAGCCTTTTTTTAAGTTTATTTCTTTTGAAATTAGAAGAGTTAAGTGGATTTTTTTTTATGAGGTAACAATTCTGTAGAAAAATCTTGCATAACATCTTGTAAAGGTAAATCAGAGCCCTAACCTTTGTTTTTTAATTCAACATTTGTTTGTTGTTCTTTCATAACCTCAACAGCAAAATAACAATAAACACTCAACTCTGACAGTTATAGAAAACTCTCAGCTGTTTCATGCAGAAACCTAACCAGTCCCAGACTTGTATTGTTTCTATAACAAATCCATGTTGATTTGAATAGCATGTATAAACAATGTGGACTTGTTTTGTCTTGCAAAAAATGATATATTTACATGCATAGAATTCAAAATCACAGTGAAAATGGCAAAAAATGTGACTTATTTTGTTTTTAAAATAAGTTATTACATTATATCAACAATTTTTTAGCAATTTTTTAAAAAAAATTCTTCAAAAATGTTACTTTTTTGAATCAACTTTTCTTGACCTCCCCCATCCCCCTTGTCAGCATATGTCAAAAAATTTTAAATCCTTTTCTCCCTATTTTGTTGACATGGTTTCTCCTATGGTGCTCCTAAGGAACACCAGCAGTATCATCTCAAATATTTCCTAAGGAACACCAACAGTATCATCTCAAATATTTCCTAAGGAACACCAACAATATCATCTCAAATATTTTAAAATATTTTACTAATAGATAAAAACCAATAAGTGTCTTTCCTCGTTGTTAAAATCTAACTCATGAGGAAAGGTTTGTACCAAGAATATTAGACTTATTTACAATTTCTTTTTAGGTTTTTGTAAAAATTCTATATCCACATTTTTTTTAAAGGTCTATAAAAATAACCAAATTGATGTCCACACTATTTATTAGAACTTTAAACTTTGAATTTATTAGAAAGTTGTAAACACTGTTGAATATAATCTCTTTTAGAATTAGTCATATTAGGTTAGCAAGGATGCAAAGTCCCCAAAATATCCTAAAATTTTAAAGCCACAAAATTATACTTTCTTTCTGGGTTTTTTTATCCAGATGTTCCAAAATTGCAAGGAGGCTCATGAATTACTTTTAGGAAAAAAAATTTAACTTAGAGAAACAATCAATCTTGACCCTAAAGTTCTTATGCATAATGGTGGCAAATGACTTCAGCACTTTGAGCTAAAAGAAAGTTCTAATTCATTAGATCTCATGAGTTTTCTTATTGCAGATCATAAATCACTCAAAATTTTTAGAGCTCCTTTTCAAGCTCCGGGACACATAAGACCATAAAGAAATAGTGATTTAAAAATGGAGTTCTTTTTGGGATTTTGCATCTATCACTCTGGATCTAGATCTTTAAAATAATAGTATAAGATTAAAGAAGATTAACAACTATATGTTTTTTAATTTCTACTTCAATGATACTACAAAGTAATGATACTACTTGACCCATAAGAAAAATGTCTTTTTTCTTAGATATATAATTATTTTTTTTATTTTTTTTTTTGTATTTTGTAGCTTGTATTAAAGAAAATTCATTTTTTATTGTTGTTGAATCCAAATCACTACAAAGATAAATAATAAATTTAAATTTAAACTATTATTTTTTGAAATTAGAAAACTCAGTAATTATTATTCACTAGTTTTTCTAACTTCAAAAAATACTATTATATATTAAATACTTTATTTAAATAACAAAAGTGTTTAAAATAATATCTAAATGCATTTAAAATAATATCTAAATGAAAAAAAATCCAATTGCAGGTATAGAAAACAATTTTTTTTATTCCCAATTTGACAGATGTATCTAACTAGTTTTTGTGTTTTTTTATTTTGCTTTTTTCTTCATTTTGTTTTGACGTAAGAACTTATATTTTTGCTTTTGTTGTTGTTGTTGTTGTTGTTGTTATTAACATGTTAGCAGAGCTTATTTCAATTAAAAAACATTTTCTTTCCTTTAAAAATATTACAAATAATACTCAATAGGATGAAACTAAATAATGTACAAGATAAATTGACAATGTAACAATGTATAAAAAAAAATTGATAATGTAAATGAAAATTATTTAGATTAAAGAAAGAAAAACATTTAAAGTTAATTTTATTGTATTTATCTTATCAAGTATTTTTAATTTTGTTTTAATTAGAAAAGTTAAGAAATAATTGGGGTTTTTTTTCTAAGTTTTTTTTCAAAATTTCAAAATTTTTTTTGTATTAATATTTTATAAACCAAATTCTATTGCGAATATAACTTGTATAAAGCTGATTTTCATTGCTGTTTAAAAAATCTGAACAGAATTTATACTTTTAGTTTTAAAGTAAAATGAGAAAATGAAATATTTAATATAATTATAAATTAAAACATTTTTCCTACTTTGTTTTATCCACTGTATTCTAAATTTTATAATTTCTTATAAAATTTAATATTATTTACTATATTATAGTTTTTAGAATTATACCAACAATAATAAACGAATGGCTACCCATATACCTTAAAAATGTCTAAACTGCGTATGGCTGTTTCACGTTTGTTAGCACTTGGTGGACTCACAGCTGTATCAGGAACATCATATGTTCTTTACAAATATTCATCACTTAATGAGAAAGTTGATTGCAGAGGTGCTGTATATGGAAAGAAAGATTTTGAGCCTGTGCTAAACTCACAAGTAAAATGGGATGATGATTGGGATTGCAGAAAAATACAGATTAAAAAAGATTTATTAAGTCTAGAGCCTCAAGAAATTACTCATTCACTAAAAAATGTTGATGAAAAACCTAAACCTACTGCTACAAGACATGTTCTATTAGTTAGACATGGTCAATATATAACAAAAGATTCAGATGAGGAAAGAATTTTAACTGATATTGGAAGGTAAAAATTTTGTTTCAGAAATTGGTATTTAAACTTCAATTAATATGTTTATTGCACAAAACTAAATAACTTTACTTATTATAGCAATAAATATCATGTTATCAAATATACTTATCATTAGGGTATCCATACCGAAATGGTAAATGAAAAATCAAAACCGATTTTTCAGTATTATAAAAATGTTGCACCAATTGTATTATTAATAATTAAACCGGTATTCAAAAAAAAATTATTATTTTGAAACAAAAGTTAAATAAATATAAATATCAAGAAGAATTTGCAAATTTATTGATCTATTTACAAAACTTTTATATCTTATTGAATGAAAGTACAATTTAAAAAAAATCCATCTATCAAACCATCAAATTAAAATTTATTAAGTTTATGTTTCTAGTATCAACTTTTTGACCTTTATGCAGATAGGAAATTAAATCAAACAACTCCATTCTTCATGCAATGAAATTTTAATGCAGTGAGATTTTCTTTGCTATGTGATGACTTAATTTCACTCAGCCTGTCAAACATAAATTTATTTACTTATAAACAATGGTTGAAAACTGATAGTTGCACCTTAAAAAAATAGTTAAAACCCTGATAAGTTTTGAGAAAAGTTAGCAAACAACTTAAATGAACTCATAAAACATCATTATGTTAGCAAATCACATAAAAAAAGTGCATGTAGGTTGTGTAAGTTGTAGGTTGTACTGCTAAATGAGTTATTAATAAACTCTCCATTCAAAAGCCAAGTGGATATTAACCTTTGAAGATTTTGACACCAGAGGACATATTTTGAGTTGCTAAAGATTGTTGTAAAAATATAAGGTATATAGCATTTTATTGTCTAAATTTATGTGCGTTAGATTTTTTTTTATCTTAATGACTTTTTAACTAAAAATATCGTTTGATTTTTGTAAAGAACATCATATACTGCTAAAATGAAGTCCATGGGCATAACACAGCTGATGTTCGATACCACTTAGCCATCCAAATTTTTTTATTACGAAGGCTCCTCCAGTGACAGTTGCTAGGATGTGCATTTTCATTCATAAATTGAAATCTGACCGATTCTTTTTTATTAGATTCACAAGTTTATCTGCAGGAAGTCATCCAGTTATTGGAGTCAATCCCAAATTCCAAAACATTGTTGATAAGTGTAAATTTATATATTTGTATATTTGTCTAACGTTATAGAAAATCGTGACACACCAGATATTTCTTTTGTTATTTCCAAAATCACACTTCATTTGAATAAATCATATTGTTTTTTTATCATATTCATAACATGGATGGATTTTTGGGTTAATACCATGTCTTTTTCTGACAATGTTTTTTTAATGAATTTACTTTTTGTTGTTTTGGAGAAGCAGACCACCATTGCTAGCTTTGACACAAATTCTTCAATAGCCTGCTGTTTAACATGTTATAATATTTTTTTTTTTGCACATTTCCTATTTCTGATCAGTGTCTTCATATGGGCGCTTTATATTTAAATCCATTTCTTTGTGTGTTTTTTTTAATGATGAAGGAACTTGCTTATAGAAAATCCTTTGTACATTATTTTTACACCACACTTTTTGCAAGTGACAGATTTGCCAGATCTTTCTTTACAAAAATATTGCCATGCTTTAGAACCACTTACTATTGACATAGTTATTATGAATCCTAAAATAACTAAATGAATAATAAGTTAGATATAACACATTACCAACAAGAAATACAAGTTTGAATAAATTCTAAAATAGTATAAGTTTATACACCCTTGGTTACAGTTTTTTTTTTTTAATTATCTTTGCTTCCAACAAGGCTGCAAGCAATCACTAATTAGTGTTGGAAGTTACTGGAAGAGAAAAGATGAAGATTGTTGAGCAAGATAACCATTGACAGACGACTTAAAAGGTTGCAAATTATATGAATCAGGAAAGCAAGATGAAGGAAGCGAATTCCAAAGAACTGATGTTCGAGAAAAAAAACTAGACGCATAAGAGTTTTTGGAGCACTTAGGAACAGTAACAAAAAAAGGATGAGACTTAATTGAATGATGAGTAACACGAGAATGAATTTTAGTAGATGGCACAAGAGACGCTAGCTCTTTCGAGCAGTGCCCATTATAGTATTTGTAGAAAAGAGAAAGAGAAGCAACATTACCACAATGTGACAGAGGTTGAAGGTTGGCTGCAAGAGCAGGTCCAACTATGTTTACAATGCGTTTTTGCACCTTGTCTAAAAGAGAAAGGGCATCATTAGAAGATCCGCCCCAGATATGGCAACAGTATTCCATACAAGGCCGGATTTGAGATTTATAGAGATAGAGAATAGAATCCAGAGTAAGAAAGTGATGAGCTCGATAAAGAGAAGCAACTTTAGCAGATGCTAATTTTGCAACGGATTTGATATAAGGTTTCCAAGAAAGATCAGAAGTAAGAGTTAATCCTAGAAGATGAAGGGTAGGAGACTCATCGAGTACATTACCGTTCATAAATATAGGAAGGTCTAAACTATTGCGATAACGATTGGCCGAAAAAAAGTTTTATCTGAATTAAAGTTCACCAGCCACTGTGAGCCCCATGCTGTAGCAGAAGTGAGATCCTTTTCAAGCTCAGATGCCCCCTGCAAGCAATCAGAGGGAGTTGGCTTCTTATCATGACAAGAATAAATGGTAGTGTCATCAGCGAACAATGCCACTTTAGATGTGAGAATATCTGGAAGATTATTAATGTAAATTAAAAAGAGTATAGGGCCAAGGATTGAACCTTGAGGAACCCCTGAGGTTACAGAATAAGAAAAATAGTGCTTTCCATCAAGGACAACTTTTATACTACGATTGGAAAGGAAGGATTCAATAATCTTAAAGATGTTTCCAGATACACAGTAAGAAGAAAGCTTATGGAGAAGACCAGCATGCCAAACTTTATCAAACGCTTTAGAAATGTCAAGAGCAATGGCTTTAACCTCTCCACCTTTATCTAATGCGCGATAAAACCTATCGGTTATTACTGATAGCAAATCAGCTGTAGAACGAGAAGATCGAAATCCATATTGATGATCAGAAAGTAGGTTATGAGAATTGAGATGAGAGATTAGGTGTTTGTTAATTAAAGATTCAAAAAGCTTGCTTATGATAGGAAGAAGACTAATGGGGCGGTAGTTAGACGAATCGGATCGCTCTCCAGAATTTTTAAAAATAGGGACAACAGATGCTGTTTTCCAGCAGGCTGGAAAACAAGACTCTGATAAGCACTTGTTAAATAGTTTTGAAAGGATAGACGACAGCTCCGGAGAACACTTCTGCAAGACTATAACAGGTATGTTGTCCAGGCCGCAAGCTGTAGAAGAGTCTAGGCGCGAAATCACTTTAGATACAGAAGCTGGAGTGATACGAATGTCGAGCAATGGATCAACCTGTTTGACGGCTATATCAGGTAACTAGTGGCATCAAGTGATGATATTGATGAAAAGTTCTTGGCAAACAATTCAGCTTTGTCTTTAGGTGAGGTGACAAAGTCTGAGCCATACAAAAGAGGTGGAATTACAGACTTGCCCTTATTATTGATACTATTAAAGATTCTCCAGAAGTTCTATTAATACATAACTATTAATACATACAGTTCTATTAATACATACAGTTATTATACAATACAAAAATTCTATTAATACATATTCTAAAATGTTGAATTTTACAATTATTTGAAACTATGAAAACTAAAGGAAACCTACGGCTTTCCTCGTTAAATACGGCTTTCCTCGTTACAAATCAAGAAACATTTTTTTACTCTTATTTTATAATAACAAGATAGAATAATTTTTAAATTTAAAATATATTTTATATACTTGACAACGATTACTTTTTATATATATATTATATATTGTTTATTATTTATTGGTTGTATTGTTTTTATACAAACATAATTTTTGTTTTTATTTAAACAATGTGAACTTTGTTCTAGTTTTGTATATTTATTACAATGACTTTTATTTCTTATTAAAATGATGTTTAAATGTTTAATTTTGGTAAGCGACAATATTTATTTGGGATGTTTGACAGACTTAACAAGATTTTGTTGAAATTATTAATAGTTGATTTAAATATTAATTGTTGATTTAATTTGGTAAATTTGGGTATGTAATAATTAGATAATCTTGTAATATTTTGCAATTTGATAGCTTCTGCAAAATTTTAGTAACTTCATGCCTCTTTGAACCTATTAAAAAATGAAGAAAATATTTGAAGATATATTAAATAAAATTGGATATAAATGTTTTAATTTTGTTATAGCTAAAAGCATAAAAAACTAGTTGAGTGTGGTTTTTGTGTTGCAAATAGGGATACTGCAAATCTATGCCATTTAAAAAAAAACGTCTGAAAAAAAAAGTAACAATTATTGTAAATAAACATTGTGTAAGTTATTTTACAATAACTCAAAAATAACTACATAATGTCAATCTTGAGCAGGTTCTATAATAACAGGTTTGCAACTTGTTACTTTTTAATAAACTGGTAATTGTAAATCAAAGCTAAAAAAAAATTTTGTAAGTTTTAAATATTAACAAAAAAAAAAACTACAACATATTTTGTGTTGATGAGGAATTTAATTACTAACAGTAACAGAAACATCAACAACAACAACATTAATTATAAATTTTTGTGATATTTTTATAATATATTTATAAGAAATGTATATTTCTAAGAATATATTTATGATATATTATAAGAATTTAATGTGTTCATTTTTAGACAACAAGCTGCTGCAACAGGGGTCAGGTTGAAGTCTTTAAATATTTCATTTAACAAAATAACTGTTTCGACAATGACACGTGCAAAGGAAACTGGAGTTATAATTAGCGATCAGATGCCAGAAGTTCCAATTGAGTATTGCTCTTTAATAAGAGAAGGTGCACCATATCCTCCAGAACCACCATCGAAATCTTGGAATCCAGAGCGTTGGGTAGTATGTTGTATATTTCTGTTTATTAAGAATTTATATGCTCATGTATATATATATATGTGTGTGTATATATATATATATATATATATATATATATATATATATATATATATGTATATATATATATATATATATATATATATATATATATATATATATATATATATATATATATATATATATATATATGTATATATAGATATACAGTAATGGACAAAACAAGTACAACCAAATTTAGTTTCTTTATATAAAAGTGTTGCATTTTTTCAATTTAGAGAATCAACTATCAGGCTTGGTCGGGAAGCGGGAGCGATCGCTCTCAATTGCTGACCACGTTAAAAATATTTAGTTGCGAAAAGCTGGCCAAATTTTTTAGTCGTTTTGAGAACATTTTTAAAAGCAAAAAAAAAAAAGCGATCAATATTAATTGGACTGATGAGAGACAATTACAAAAAAAAAAAAATTAAAGCTAAATAATTTACATTTAGAACAAATATTTTCGAAACATCGCTCTTTTATAACTTTTTTATAAAATTAAGCGATGTTTTTTATATAAAGTAACAACTTATGATTGTTTAAAAAGGAAACAAATATTCTTTATTAACAAAGTTTGCAAGTTTTAGTTTTATTTAAGCTAAATTATTTTATAAATAAAAAAGTTTATTTTTTACCTATTTTACCTATAATACCTATTTTATGTTTCGCGTAGTTTGAAAAATTTAACATATTTGAAGCAATTCTTCTGAGTAAGATAAACAAATGAAATAGTTAAATCATTGAATTACTATAGAAATTAAATTAACAAAATAGAAATCAACTAAAAAGATTAAAAATACTTAATGACGAGGAAGCGAAACTGCTTCACAATATCGCTGATGATGTTTAGTGAGTGGGCTTTTTAATTTTAATTAGTATTCAAAGCAGAAAAAAGTATAACGAGTTTTAAGAATGGCAACTTAAGCGAAAATAATGAGTCAGTAAACCAATATCTAGAAACTTTTCTTTGTATCTAGTTATTTGCTATAAATTGTTTGTGTTTAGTAACCAGAAACTTCTTATATGTTTGTTACATAATTAATTTTATTAATTTGGACGATTATAACTTCATTGAAAACGCAAATATTTGTGTAAGTCTTTGTTTAAATCATAATAATTGCTTTAAAAGATACATTACGATAAAAAACAGATACACACAATTACATTTACATAAAGAATACATACTTTTTAAATAAAAAAATAAGAATATACTAATAAAATCTATAATTTATAATAAACTTTTAAAATTTTGACAATTTAATTAATATATATTTAAAACATTTATTTTTGTAAACAAATAATATATATTCTTAAAACAATTTATGCTAGAAATCTCAAAACGTAACAAATTGTGAATAATACAATTTCTAAAACATTTCAACAGAATATTTTAAAACTTTATTTCGCTTAGTCAGCGTATTTTTTGAACTAATAAAATTAGTTTGTTCGTTAATTTGGCGGGTTTTTAGTGTTCGCGAATATTCTTTTTATTCTTTCGCACCAAGATATTTTGAGAACATTCAAGTTGTTTATGTTTCCATGTATGTCTGTAAAACAAAAATTTTTTGTTTCATACATAAACTTAAAGGTTCTTAAAACGACTAAAAAACCTGGCCAGTTTTTCGCAACTAAATATAATTTCCATGGTCAGTATTCGAGAGTGATCGCTCCCGCTTCCCGACCAAGCCTGAACTATGTAACTGTTTAGAGACAACGTTCTTCTAGTTTTATTCATCACAAAGTATATATATATATATATATATATATATATATATATATATATATATATATATATATATATATATATATATATATATATATATATATATATATATATATATATATATATATATATATATATATATATTAGGGATATGACTTTTTTAACTTTTTATACAATGTGGACAACCCTATATTATTTTTGGATGAGTTTTTGCTATAAAACAATGAAGAAATGTTTATTTTCCTTCAAGTATAAAAAAATGTCACACCCCTTGGCTGAAATGTTTTTTAATACAATATAGATAGGAATATAATATACTATACATATTACATATGGGCCAGAAAACATAAGTTAAAGAAGTCATAACCCTCTATATATATTTTATATTATATTATTATATTATATATAATAAAATATATATAGATGTTAATATATATTATATATATAATTTTAAATACATACCAGACGTATGCATTACCACTTTATAATTTCTAGTTTTTCACTGCCGTGCCTAATTGTTTATTAATTAGTTTCAGATTTTTTTGTGCTGCTTTTAATTAAAATGGCATACAAATACTGCCAATCAAGTGTTGAAAAAAATAAAGAGACATAAAAAAAATCTTGTGAAATTTCAAGATTCGCATCAAAGTAGACAGTTTCCAATGTTAGAAACATCTTTTCAAGAATATTCCAAAATGCCATTAAAAAGTGATATTGTTAGCAGGTTTAAGTATTTGTCTATACTGATGTGAAAGCCAAAAAGCAAAGGATAGATCTTATTTCAGAAGAAGTTATAAGTTTGTGGAAAGAACAATTAAATTTCCCATGTCTGACAGAGCAGTCAGTGAAGCGAAAGATTAATGATGTTATATAAAAATATGAAAGTCTCAGAAAAAAAGCGAATGCCGACCTTCTGCAAAAAGAGATTTTTGATATAACAAATCAAAATGGCATTTGGTTATCATCTGAAGATAAAAGATTTTATGAAATTCAGTTACAAAGCAAAGGAGAAATTGGATATGCTACTTCAAAGCTGGCAGGAAAGAAGACTATTCATCCATCAATTGTGCAAAAACTTTCCAGCCAACCTTCAGCATCTAAAAGTTTTTCTTCATTTACTGAAAGTAGTAAAATAGAAAGAGAGAACTCTAGTTCTGAATTTGAAGAAACTGATGAACAATTTGAGATAGATAATGAAATTACAGATGAAGAATATAATAATTTGAAGAAAAGGCGTAAAAAATATAGTAGTTGTAAAATAGCAACAAAGTTAGTGGTTTGTGCTAAGGTATCAACTAAGAAAGCTTCTAAAATAGGTAAAATACTGTCCTCAGAAGGCATACATGTTCCAGCGCCATCACAGTCTGGAATATACAAGGCTCTTTTTAATGAAGCAAAACAATTTAAAGAAACTTTAATTCAAGATTTAAAGAATGAGAATTGGAGTCTACACTTCGATGGAAAGCATATAGATCAATGGGAGTATCAGGTTGTCAATCTTAAAAATGAAAGAAGCGAAATAAAGTTGGGCGCACTGAAGTTAATAGATGTAAGATCTATCACTATTATTAATGCCATAGCTGATATTATAGATCAATTTAAACTATGGAATTCAATTAAAATGATTGTGACAGATACTACAATTGTCAATACCGGAAAGAAAAATGGTGTTGTAAAACTTCAGGACATTTTTCAAAAAAAAGGATTACAAAAACCTCAATTTGTACCATGTCAACATCATATCTTGGATAGAATACTTAGACTAGAAATGGAAGAAAAATTGGGAGAAAATCCGAACTCACCAAACATTAATTACTTTTTTACTAACGAGTTGTTAGAACATTATGAAACACTGAAAAAAAATTTTTATAATGGTACAGAAGAAATAAAAGACACAGGAGGATGGCGAGATGACATGAAGTTTCTGTTTCATCTGACAAGAACCTACCGTTACTATGACCAAAATAAAATATTTCCTAATGTAAGATTTCAAAAAATCCCTAATATCAGTAATGCTCGGTGGAGTTCAAGATCTATTTTAGCGTTGTTAGCCTATATTCTTATGCCAAAAACAAGAAACAAACTTGAATCTGTATGTACCTTTTTTTCTTACAAGTGGGCAGACTTTTGATTTGACGACCAAACCTATAAAGAAAACACTTATTCAGACCTTCATGAAGTTTTATTAAACAAAAAGAAACCTCTTGCTACATTTACAAGTCATTGGAATCCAGAACCATCAGCAATCAACATTCCCAGAAGTAATCAATGTGCTGAAAAAGCAATTAAAGTAATGGAGGAGCTTTATAGAGTGCAGAAATAAAGACAATCTTCCACTTCGTTTCATATATATATATATATATATATATATATATATATATATATATATATATATATATATATATACATATATATATATATATATATATATGTATATATATATATATATATATATATATATATATATATATATGTGTATATATATATGTATATATATATATGTGTATATATATGTATATATATATATATATATATATATAATATATATATATATGTATATATATATATATATATATATATATATATATATATATACATATATATATATATATATATATATATATATATATATATATATATATATATATCTGCAGCTGTTTTTCAAAACACCTTAAGATCCTTAATACATATTCAAGAAAAATACAATTAAAAAAGTTATTAGGAGAAACTCTTTGTAAAACGTTTTTTGAAACTAATAATTTTTATGAATTTTTTCAGAGCTCTTTGAAAATATGTATTCAATAATGTTTGTAGACAGCTAAACTAGCTTATTTTGTAAAAAAGTCAAAATTGATTATTTTACCTAAAATGTTTTGAAAATGGCTGCAGTTATGTTAAATGAAAACCGGTTTTAAAATGCAAAAGTAAAAATTTCTATGAATACATAAGAAAACTTTTTTTTGTTTATCCTTGATTCTTGATTAATTGTTATAATATTAGGCCACTGCCTAGAGGATGTTTTTCTCAAGCCAACAAAGAGTTGTTAGTTCTAATGTTAATAATATGAAAGAATCACTTTTAGTTTTCTTTAAGTTATATTTGTTTTGGGAAATAATATTGAATAATCACATTTTATTGAACTTATAGCCATTTAAATCATTTTTAAATCAATGTGACTTATACCCATAAGTGCTGCTCATATGCTAAATCTTTTAGCAAATGATATTAATATTAAAAATGTGAGCAAGCATGTTACACAGATAATAAAATATATACAATGTAGTCATCAAGCTGGAGAAAATTATAGAGAAAGTGGAGAAACAAAATCTAACCACTTCCTACTGAAATACCCTGGAAATCTGTATGTGATTCACTTGAAAAGTATGTCAATAACTGGAGCATCATTTTCACAATGTTTGAAAAAAATAGAGACTTGTATCCCACGATTGGTATAAAAGTAAGTGACATACAGTTAAAGCGAAATGTGATATATTTGTTGAAAATGTTAAAACCAATTGGAGTAGCTCTATGAGTTGCAAAGGGTTCAAACAAAAATAAGTAACACTGTTGAAATTTTTAAAGAGTTGATAAACATGTTACTATTTAAACATGTTATCAACTGAAAGAAAAAAATTGGAAACTAGATATTTTCAGACTTTCAGTGCTCATTTCCTTGCAAACACACTAGATCCTGGATATTTCGGATCTTTCTGATTAGTAAAATGAAAATGAAGCTGCAATTACTTTTGCAGATAAAGAATTAAGAACTTGTTACCAATTATATTCAAGTTGAAAGCCAAATCTGCGCCATTCGATAAAAGCTATTTGTTATCACGGAAATCTTTTGGCCCGCAACTTTATGAGTATTGAAGATTTTTTAAATACATCAGCTTCTAGTGCTGGAATTGAAAGAATTGGTCGACTATTGGGGTTTTTCATTCCAAGTTAAGAAACAAGATAAGAGTAGAGCAGCCAAGTTTGTTTTTATATACAGAACATTAAATAATAATGTATTAGTTGTTGAATTACACAGTAATGTTAATAGAAATATAATT
This sequence comes from Hydra vulgaris, assembly GCF_022113875.1. Lineage (NCBI taxonomy): Eukaryota > Metazoa > Cnidaria > Hydrozoa > Anthoathecata > Hydridae > Hydra > Hydra vulgaris. Next base: position 39,374,149 of record NC_061165.1, read on the forward strand.
TACTCGAGTAAGTTGACTAATGTTTTTTTTAATTGAAAAAGTTGACTTAACATGGCTTTTTTTTAAAAAAAAGGAGTTTAAACCCAAATAACCATGGTTTTTTTTGTTTTTTCTAAAAAAACTCTTGGTTTTTGTTTTTGTTTTAAAAAAAATAGTTTTTTTTCAACCCTGGTTGTTGTGCTAAATTCAATTCATTTTTGATTTTCAAATATCTGTTTAATTGACTTAAAGGTGTATTAGCTCCATGAGTTTTTTTCTTTTAAATTTAATCACAGTTTTAGAATACAAAAGATCGGCATCTCCTTTTGGAATAGTATTAATGAATAGTTTTAGTGGTTTTAAAGCAACACAAAGTTCATTTATGATATCAAGCTTATTTTTAGTTAGAGGATAATCAAAGTTCATACCAATCAAAACTATTTTTACTTCTGTTTGCACCTCCAAAGAATGTTCAAGCATATCAACAGTACTGCTCAAAAAATGTTCAAACATATTAATGTACTGCTCTAACTTGTCCTTTAATCACAAATCAAAGCTTTTTTTTTTCTAAATTTTTCAATTAAATTTGGTTGAAATTCAACATTGCTCACTGGTGATCTACGAAATTTTTCAATTAATTTTCTTATTTTTGCCACAGTTTTTTGAGATTCAAGTTTCAATCATAGAATTCTTTCAAAATGAAATCCTTCATTATGATTTAGTTTTAAGTTTATATATCTTCCGTTTTTTACTGAAGTATACTCAACAAATGTAAGACTAAATTTACGTTTATCTTCAAGTTTCATTTTTAAAATACTTATAACTTGTTTCTTGACTAACCTGAAGTATTTAATGACAAGATCGCGAACGGTTTGAGAACTTCAAGGGATTTGGTAAACCTGGATATGAAATGCTGATTGCAAAGTTTCACTTTTAGCAATGGTGTGAAAGCTGATTCCATCAATAGAGATAGTCAACTCAAAATTTCAGGTAGAGTTTTATGGTCATCCTTGGAAAAACTTTTAATTTCTAGCATTTTGGCAGCAGAAATGTTTGCTGCCTTGCCTCAGGCTCAGAGTTATTGCATTTAAGAATTTCAACTTTGTATTTTTT
>NC_061165.1:39380240-39417740 GCF_022113875.1 Hydra vulgaris
GAGAATTTTTTTCATATCTTCTAATTTCGCCGGGACCAGGTTAGTAAAAGTCTCATTTTCGGCCGGGGCCTCGGTTACTTACTACCAAGGAAATCATTTTGGTCTGATAAACTGTTATTAGTTCTAAATATACTAAATTGTAAGTTTTTAAAGTAAAAAGTAATTTACCATACAGCTTACATTAGGTAGGGGATTTTAGTCAAATAAAAATACGTGATAAACTTGGGCGAATAAGTAAGGGTGTTCCAATATTGTAAGAACTGAATAAATATCTCTTTCAAACAGCTTGTTGATACTCAATGTAAGATGATACTCAATTAAAAACGCTTCATATTTGGAAATTTGTAACCAATGAAAAAACTATAGAACTTGGTAATCCTCATTTTAGTCTAAAAAGTGGGTTACCTAATCTGTTTGGATATAAAAAGTTCAAACTGTTTGATTGAAAGAAAATTAAACGGAGCATTTTAAAGAAGGTTGCTACGAATAAAATATAAAAAAATAGTTGTTACTAACTCTTCTTTAACTACATAATAACTGAGAAAAAGTATTAATCATGCAAGAATTTTATGAACCCTTCTTATATATTCTTATCTCCTAGCTTCTATCTGATCAACTTACATTTGTTTGCAATGATGGCAAGCTATAATTCTTGATACAGAATTTATTGTATTTCAATACAAAAATTCTTTAAAATGTTTATGTTATCGCAGAATAAAATCATCCGTTTAAGGATGAACGAACACTGTTTTTGTTCTTTTTGAGTCTCAGTACAATTATAATTAACATTTATATTCAATAACAATACTTGTTAATAGTAAAGTTTTGTTTTTTTATTAGTTTTTTTTTGTGCAGTTTTAAGTTTCATTGCGTATAAACGTGTTGAACCTATGATTTTACTGCAATCAAAGTTTTTTAAAGCATTTAATAATTTCTCTTTAATTTTAAGTAAAACTATATTCATACCAATATATTTGTATAAAATTGAGAAAACCTGAAGAATTAACAATATAGCTACATTCAATATCAATAGCGTTTTTAATTTCGAGATTTTGGTATTGAAAATTTTTAATCACACGGAATTATTAAGTTATAAAAAGTATACACTTATAAATATTTATTTTGGTTGAACAATTATGTTAATATTACATGATAATACTCACATAACTCTGTGTTGAAAAGACTTTTTTTTTTTTACAATAAATAGAAAACATTTTAATGACTGACAATATGAAATCTGCTTAGTTTTTGTATTTGAGATTAGAGCTTTAGTATTCGGAATAAAAATGCATACGAAAAAAATAACTTAAAATTTAATTTCTATTATTATAATTTTTTACATACTAATTTAAAAAAAAAAAAAAGGATTTAGATGTAATTGAATTAGATAGAATCGGGCGTATTCCGTAAGCCCATCAATAGTTAGCCAGCTCGTGCTCGATCGCACGAAAGATGATGCGCTGTGATAAATACAATAGTAGTTGATCAGTCGAGACTGACTCATTGAAGCAGTCAACACTGACAACTTTGTTTGGTAGTACGTTGAATGGACTACCAAGTTTCTCACCCAAGAATCACGTTGAACGCACTACAAGTTTCTCTCCCATGGAACGCAGCAAACATATGTTGAAGCGAGACGAGACATATGTTGTCTTTTTAAGTAGTATTTGACTGTTAAAACAAAAGAAAAAGTTATAGCGTCGCTTTTTTTAGACAAATAAGCCGCTTTGCTTCTACCTAGACCATATTCTCTGATGAAAACACCATACTCTCTGATGAAAAATGATTTCATCTGAGAATATAGTGGTTTCATCCAAAGTGCAGCTGTCAAAGAAGTCTAGAATGGTATCTCGTTCACAATCATATTCAATGGTAGCCTCATTGTATCTCAAAGTGATTAGGTAATCTTTGTTATTCTTTTTTTTTCTCTATGAGAGAAAAACTAATTGCTGGCAAATCAAACAATGATGCTTGTGAGTTAAAGCCTTCAAGATAAAGAAAAGAGTCAATATAGATTTTAAGATTCAACTCCAGATTTTAAAGACTATTCCTGAGTCAGTTGCTAAGGGTAAACAATCATTTAGTAAACTAAAAATTGTAATATACTCTCTCCGTTCGACCATGGGCCAAGATCTTATTGCTGATATCTGGTTGTTTTGATTGAAAAAGATTTAGCTAAAAAAGTGAGCTACGACGATGTCATTAATACTTGGGCAGCCACAAAAGCTTTTGAAGAAAGAAGATTTTGTTCATTGATTTTTTTTTTTTAGTTTTAAAACTAACATTTTGATTCATATGTCAGTTTCGACTAAAGAACTGTTTCTTAATTCACAGAACTAGTAGTAAAACAGAAACTTAATGTGATGTATCAAAAATAAATAATTGCTGCTTTCACAAAACTTTTAGTTTTGTAACTTCTTGGTTTAAAATCAAGGCGCCGTTCTCCATTTTTGACCCGGGCGCCATTGGAGCTCTCAAAGGCCCTGATATGCTCTATCAAATACAATCAATAAAAACTACAAAGAAAATAATTATAATAAAAACAAGCAATTAAAACGTTAAACCGTTAAATAGTAATAACAAAAACTGTCACAAAGAAAATAATAAAAACAACCCGTTAAAAAGATAAGATTAAGAAGAGCATAACAAAATAGAAAAATAGATTTTTAAATGTTCACGTCAAATAATTTAATAACTAATGACACCCAATTTGTAACGATGACACGATCATCCCTATTAAGAACTTTTTCGCCACTTCCCATCTTTTGTAGAACTTTAGCTTTGTTTATTTCAAGTAATTCTCGATGGTTTTTTGAATATGATATTCTGGAGTTATATTAAAATAATATAGTATTCTGGAGGATAAATATGGTTTGGGGATGTAACCAGTCAGATGTACCTTATTATGATTTGAAATGTTCAGTAGCATCCGAACTGGCTCTTTTTCCATTTATACTATTTTTCTGGTGGCATGAACATTTTAGTCGGTAGACGCCTGGGTTTGTATTTGAATAATTTTTTGTTTTATTATTACAGAATATATTTTTAAAATTTGGAGCTGATGTAAGTATGACTTTTATGTTGTTTTCTTTTTTAACTAACAATCCACGGTACACGGTAACTTTATAAATGGTTGGTTGTCATTTGCTTGATAGTTGGAATGTTTAAATCTTTTTTTATAAAGTCTCAAGCAAAATTAGTTAGATTGTTCTTGTCCTGTCCTTTTTCAACAAATATCTTTATTAGAAAACCATATTCTTGAGAGCGAATTCTTTGTGCATTGCATAAAATCCCGTAGAATACGCTAGTGATAAAATTAGGATTGATATTTAAATTAAGTTCTAGTTGAATTTTTTCGATGTACTTAAAATTTATAAGCTCTATGCGTTGTGCTTGTAATATTATTATCTAGAAAATTAAGTTATTTTTGGTGGCTTTTGAGTTCAGTAGTGTATTTTATTGCAGGATTTTGGTTCTTTAGGATATTTAGAAACATTTGTTGTTGTTTTATTGGATTGAAGCGTGCGTGACAACTGTCTAAATCTCGTGGAAGATTTTGGTTCAAGTGTATGAACAATGGCTATATTTTTGTTGTTGTTGTTGTTGTTGTTGTTCTTTTTATTACATTTTAAATAAGCATTTTGTTTCAATATTTAAAATAAAAATATAAATAATAAAAAATATATACATATAATGATCGTTATTAAATAAAAGAACGCGGGGACTCCTAAAAGACCATACTGTCTTGTCATCGAGTACTGCTAAGGTACTATTAAGGGTATTTCTTTATGAATTCTGTAGAAAACGCTTTCGCCATAACAACAACCAATAAAGAAAAAACCGATAGATTCTGAATTAGGTATTACTTGGATTTATTACATTCTTTATCCTTCTATTATATTCCTAAACTGCTATAGTTGTCCAGATGTTTCTACAATCCTCCTAAACACTCTAGAACGTTCAAAAAACTTCTAAAACTTTCAAGAAATTCTCAGAACTTTCTAGAACATTCATGAACGTTCCAGAAGTAGTATAAAAGCACAGGTGTTTTGAACCAAGATTCCAAATTGTGTTATTGCAGACTGAAAAAATAACAATTCATAGTTGAAGAGAAGTTATTTATTTGATATGGCATCATGTTGTTTAAGGTTGTTTGCATCTAGCTGATTCATTCTGGTACGCGTGATGGACAATTTATAAAGACAAGGGGACCAAGACAAATCTTGGGCACAGTATTTTACATGCAAATGTTGCAAGAAATTATTGTTTCCACTGAATATTTTTCCGCTCTTGTTTTTACGAACTATCCGCAGACGTAGCAGAATGAATCAGCTGGATGAAAACAACCTCAAACAGCATGATGCTTTACTGATGGTAAACTGAGCAAGAGTTTCTTGCTTAGATATGTTTTAATTCATTTTCATAACATTTCAATGCTTTAGATCTAGTTCATTTCAAGGAGTTGTAATTTACAAAGTTTTATCATAAGTCGTTCCATCTTGAATTCGTTTCATATTTTGAAGTTTCCTGTCCTCAAATTGCACATAATAATACATAATTTTTATATATTATTATGTGCTCTCAGAATACCCCTCAGATTGCTATCCGGGCATCCCTTTTTAAATTGCCCCAGTACCACACAACCCCAATCTGCCTGCTCCGACTCCTCGAGGCTCAAACAGTGGAACTTGGTTGATGATAGACACAAGTCATGGATTAAAGGAAGTGGCATCAAAGATTCTCCAACTTCTTCAGTTCTTAGGTGCATTATTGCACAAAATTTTATTATTGCACCAATTTTTCTAGATACTAATATATCATTATTGCACCAATTTTTCTGCCGGGAACTGCAATTTGAAGCGGGAGCCGCCGACAGAACTTCATAAAATACTAATGCCACCGCCACACATCAAGTTAGCAATTTGTTACTTATCTTGACATAAATTCAGCAGCATTTCCATACCTCGAAGATCTTTTTTCAAAGCTATCTGAGGTTAAGGTCATTGCTGGTGTATTCGTTGAACCACAAAGCAAGAAGGTCATAGACTGTAAGGATTCCGCAAAGCTTTTGAACAGTAAAGAGAGAGCGACTGGGAGAAGTTTCGTTGCAGTTGTTCAAGGCTTCCTTGGTAATCACAAAACTAAAAACTGTGTGGAGTTAGTGCAGATTTTTATAAAGATATTCGGATGCAAAATTTCTCTGAAAGTCCTTATCCTCGGTTCGCATTAAAACAAATTCAAGGCGAGCGCTTTCATCAGGATATATTGGATTTTAAACGTCGTTTCCTAGAACAGTTTAACGAAAAAAATGATAGGGAACTACATTTGGGGGCTACATCGAGAGAGTGATTCACATTACAATCGTAAATCTGGAAAATCTAAACATTTATAAACCTTGTTGAGTGGTTTCTGACTGTTTGTCTATTCCTTGTGCAATTTTTTTTTTACCTGGTCATAGTGACAAAAATGAAGAAAAATCGTTCTATTTTCACAAAAAAAACAAGTTTTCTTCGTGCAGTTGTCGTGTAAGCAAAGTTTGTGCTTAATGAAGTCATTTTTTCACATACTTTTAACATAAGCAATTGAAATATACACTTAAAAGCCAGGAACAAAAATTCTGTTACATAGTGTAGATCTTGTATGTCTACAAGAGAAAGTCTATTCGAGAAAGTCTATAAACCTACTGATTTTCAATAGTTTTGTGGTATGTTTCAAAATGGTTAGGTCTATAAATTAATATTTAGAGTGATTCACAAAAATTCTGACGGTTAAATGGAGTGCATATATTTGTGAACTTATCTTGAAAATTTGAAAGCAAATACCCTATCCAATATCAAGTTATGATGTTTTAAGTTTTCAAAAAACGCTCAAAATGAGAAGCTGAGAAAAATACAAAAGAAAGTTTAAAAAGTAGAAATCTCAACAAATAAATTTTTTAAATCCAAATAATTTCCTGTAGCGTAAGAGTCTATGGTTTCTTTTTCTTTTAAAATGTCACAGTAACCCTTTTGCTTTGCTCTTACGGATTTTCTTCGCCTTTTTACATTGTCAGTAACTTTATTGGTCATGCGTTTTACGCGTGATATATCGAGTTTCTTTGTAACTTGGTGCAAAACTATTCCCGTCAATCCAAAATGTTCTAATATGCCAAGGATTCCATTTCTGCCATTGTTAAAATGAATTACAGCTGAATAGGTACCCACTTCTATGGTTTCTCTTCCAACAAATATAGATTTTGGTACACGAGACCATATGATTGCATTCAAAGCCTCGTTTGCATTTTGTGTTTTGCCATGCATTCACTTTTCCAATAGTTCATCTTTCATTGAAGCTTTAAAAGTTGGAAAGATGAGACTTTTTATCCACAGAGGAATTAAATTTTGTGATCTATATGTCTTATTTGCTTTTGACAAATATGCACCAACTTCCAGCATCTCTTAGGCAAAATTTATGACAATCGAAAGGATCTGGTAGGTCAGTGAAATGAAAAAGTATTAATAATATTGCCTTCTTCATGGCATACAAATTTCCAATATTATTACGAATGGCCAGGCCATAATAATTTTGCATAGAGTCAATGTCCTTTTTGGTAAGTTTGCCCTTACCAAATAATACATTAAGGATGCAACAAACAAAATAGTAAACATTTTTATGAAGCTATATAAGTGTGACTTTCGATGTAACTTCCACACGCGTGTTTGTAATTTTAAAGTATACTTTTTAGAACCACTTTTGAGTAGAGCTATGTGGATTTTTTGTCTGACAAAAAAATGAGTTAAATGAACTACTTGAAAGAATTATATTAGACCATAATCATTTTGAACGGTAACTAAGGACGTTGCTATGTAATTTTTTGGGGGAATGAAAGTAGTGGCATACAAGGTGCTGTTTTATTGAAAATTTTCCAAAAAAAATCATTATTTCATCATTTTTTTATAGGGCTACCACCTTAAAGTCGTCGATTCATTAAATCAAATATAACTGAAATAGCTTCGTTAATGGGTATGGACGGATATCATTGGGATCTATTTTGCATTGCTTAGTTTTTTTTAGATTTTTCTGCATTAAACCGAGTAGGCTAGACGGTAAACCGTTCAACCTTTACAAGGTAGAATATTTTCCAAATAAAAATTAGCTTAATTTTTATAACAGAGGTAGTAACAGTTCTTCGCAGACATTATGGTAACACCTAAACGCGGATATAAAACGTATGTCTTTCGGCTGCAACAACTTAAACCTAATAATGTACGTACGAAAACTGTTAACGAATTTACTTTTAATAAATATTATGTACAATAAAATTTTAAATATAAAAAGTTTGAGATATAAATTTAGTTCGCTTTTGTTTGTTATAATCGTGATAACTGCTCTCTTTTTTAATTTATCATGTCAACTTCTTTGATAATGCTATTATATTTTGAGCTTGCTTCACTGATGGCATGTCAATCATTAAACCTCGAAAAGTGAACACACCCTAAATGAATAAAGAAAATTTTATAGGAAAAATTTTTAAAAAGAAAAAAAAAATTGATTAAATTTAGTTGGTTATCAAAATTCAAAAAACATTTTTGTAAATATATTTATTTTTAAAATGTGGTATGCGCCATTTTTGAATTAAGAAAACCAGATTTTAGACACTTTATATATATATATATATATATATATATATATATATATATATATATATATATATATATATATATATATATATATATATATATATATATATATATATATATATATATATATATATATATACATATGTATATATATATATATATGTATATGTATATACATATGTATAAGTATATGTATATATATACATATATATATATATATATATATATATATATATATATATATATATATATATATATATATATATATATAAATATATATATATATATATATATATATATATATATATATATATATATATATATATATATATATATATATATATATATATATATATATATATATATTTTATAACTGAGCAAAAAATATTTCATTACTTGTCCAGTTTTTTGCTGTTCATTGAAAGCATTTATAAGTTCCTTTGCTGTTTCAATTTGCTCACTGCTTGGTGAAAAGCATTGGTTAACAATATTGATTTGAGATGGATGGATAACTTGCTTACCTTTAAAAAAATATTTTTTGTATAAGTAAATTATAAAAAAAAGATAACAAAAATAAAAATGAAAATAAACGACTTTTACCTGTAAAACCCATTTTTGCACCTTCTTCGCTTTGCTTTTTCAAATTTTCTAAATCTAAATTCAAATAAATTGAATTTTAAGTTTAAAACAGTTTTATTGAAGAGACGGATAAAAATAATTAAAAAAAAGGATTAAAATAAATATAAATGTATATTTTAAAAATATTTCCTAAAAAAATTTTAAAGAGATATTTTCCCACCATTTATAAAAACATATACATTGCTATTTTTGAAATGGTTCTTAGTTGAAATAATTTTACTCCAGGTTTATTCAAATCACTGACATAAGATAACAACCATTAAAAATAAATAAAAACTGCGACTTTTTTTGTTTTGTGAGAAATTTTTATAAAACTCTGAAATGTTTAAAAAAGAAGGGGGAAGACTTAGTCTAAACTAATGAATTTCCAATATATCAGTAGGTTACTAGAAGAGTTTTTTTGTTCCATTTCTTAAACCAAGTGGTGTGTGCCTAAAATCAAAGTTTTTTTAAATTTGCAAAAGATTTACACAATTACATCAAAGTTCACACAGAAAATAAGAAATGGATACATTTTTGTTGTATTGATAGAGACAAAAAATGTCTATTCTTGGTTAAGAATTCATTGGTTCAACAAATAGAAAAAGATAATGTTTTAATATAAATTCGCATCCGACTGAAATTTGTTAAAGCTGCAGGTCAAAATTTTTAAACAGAAAGAAAAGACTACAAGTAAAGCTACTTTGAGACTTCTTGGTTGAATGGGTGCCAGTAAGTTAAAAAGTTAGGAAAAATGAAAAGTAGATAACAACTGCTTTGAGTGTTATTTGCATCCTAGAGATGATCACTAAAAGTAATTTTTAACTTAAATCTTCATAATTTACCTACAATAAAACTAAAAAAATCCATTTAAAAAAATCAATTTTCTCAAAATGCTGTTGAACAGCAATGGTATTTGTCACTAGGCAACTAAAAACAACTGTTCAAAATCTTCATAAAATTATTTTGAAGAATCCATCTAAAATAGCTATTTATGTGCATTAAAAAAATTGTGGTTAGTGAGAGTGCAAATATAAAACTTGCAACACATGAAAACGCTCTTCTTGTTTGAGTGTACTTGATAATTTATAAGACAAATACAAAGTGAAACCATTTTGAACTTGAAGATTGACCATGATTATCCAGGTTATTCAATTTTAGGAATAATGAAGGAGATAAGAAAAAATGTTTGAAGATCTTGAATACAAGTGAATACTTATGCTGAAGTTATGAACATGTTCACTTGGTCTTATTTACACATTGTAAGACTTCTACTTGTATTAAATTTTATGATGAAAAAATTATTCAGAGTGATCAAAACTTTATATAAAATATTGTTTATTGTACTAATTCATCTTGTGTTCATGAAGGAAATTTGTTCATTAAGGAAATTGAATCTTTTTAATTATGTTGTACATGTTGGTATTGAACAGAAAACTCCAGAGATTTTTGAACCATCAGCATTTCAGGTTTTCAATCAAGGAACCAAAATTACATCAGGATCAACAAGATAATTGTACTATATTGTTATTATAAGTATATTGTTAAAGCAATTGTTAGCAAATATATTGTTAAAGACAGGAAATTGCAATTGTTAAAGTCTTTTAAATTGTTAAATTGTTAAAAAAAAGTTGAAAAAAAAAATTGTTTAAATCATCAAACAGCACTTGTTAGCAACTGTTGTTTATTAACAATTGTTGTTTATTGGCAAGTGTTATTTATTAGCAATTGTTGTATATTGTTAAATACAGGAGACTCCATTAATATAAAACAGGTTTGATTTTGGATAACAAACACTTTGCATAGCAAAAAGCAGAAAGTAAATTTTGAAACAATGTGAAACAATTTTTATTACTTTTTTATTATTAACCAAAAAAAAACATCTCCAACATGGAAAACTAAAGAAACTATAAAAATAAATGATTAAAGTAGAAACTTTAAAATCAATCAAAACTGGAAGAATAAATTATTTTTAATTTAAATGTCACTTGATATGTAATTTTATTAAATTTGTAATTTTAAAGTGTAAAGTCATTTTTATTACTAAAACTTGAAATTTCAATTTAAAAACAGACAGAAGAACAGAGTTTTTAATTTTTAATTTTAAAATAGTCAGCAGTTTTCCACTTCTGGTCAGCAGTTTTTCCACCTTTGATCTGCAGTTTCCTATCTCTAATCAGCAATAGATTTAAAAGGAAAAATCCTCTTGTTTATCAGCTTGTTTTATAAAGAGCTTTAAGTATCAAAAACTGATCACAAATTTAAATACCACAGTGGGCAAGAATAATCAGTTTTGAGACAAAATTAATAAATAGGTGGCATATTACCTATAGTTTACAAACTTTGCATAGCAAAACTAGGTAACCATAGCAATATATTTAAATAGAATTTATGATGATTAAATAATCATTTTTTTTACACATAACTTTATTACTTGTTCTTATCAGTCCCATATGCATTGCATTTTTGTGTATATATATATATATATATATATATATATATATATATATATATATATATATATATATATATATATATACATACATACATACATACATACATACATACATACATACATACATACATACACACATACATACATACATACATACATACATACATACATACATACATACATACATACATACATACATACATACATACATACATACATACATACATACATACATACATACATACATACATACATATATAACAATACAATTATACATAGTTTAGAATAAAACAAAAGAAACAGAACTCATAACTTATTTATATAAAACATAAAAGTTCTAAAACTCCTAATGAAAATTTCTTTTTTTTTAATTTTATTTTATAAATTTAAAAATAATTATAACTTTCATATTTGTAAAATATACAAATGGCGGGGGCAAGAAGGATCCAAAATAGTCTTATCGTCAAACCCCTTTTTAATTGCTGTTTTTCTTAAACTGGATCAGACGGATCAGAGGTGCACAACAGTCGTTTATTACATCTTTATTACATTTTGATAAACTTATTTTTTTTTGTTCGGTGTTGGCGACAACTCTTAAAATCTTTATTACGAGCCTCTTGAGCTTCCTCTGACATAAGACCGATAGGTAGCATCATATTTTCCACTAAAAGGTATCCATGTATCAAATTTTATGCAAAATTTGAGATATACAGTACCAGGAATAACATTTAACAAAATATCTGGCAGTTTCAAAACAATAATCCTGAAGTTTTAAAATGTCTAATTTAAAATCTACTGAAGATACAACAAAGTATAACATGCAATCTTTCAATTAGCTCTTTATCAACTTCTGTAATTTAAATAAATATGTCTTCATTTAAAAAAGTTGTATCCTGGATGACTTTTTTTTTAATAACAATTTCAATGCGATTTCTGATGGATTACATCCACACACTGAACATGGCTGACTAAAGTAAGTTGTGTTGGATAAGGCAGTGTGCACCTTTTCATCAATCATAGTGATTTCGATATGGTTTGTAATAGATGTTTTTCGCCCTTCGATAACAACAATAGATGGAATCAAATTTTCCATGTTTTCTTTTAAGTTTACTTTCTTTATCAAGGAGCCTTTAGATTTAGTTTCCATTTTAAACTCAAAACTCAATAATAAATGGTTGACGATGGCTTTAAGTTTCTCCTTATAATATTTTTTTTTTCATCTTTAGTAGTAAATATCTTTAAAGAAACAACAACACAAGTAAACAAAATAAATAAATAATTTTTATTTGATAAATTATGAGAACTGCAATCTAATTTTTTTTTTATTCAAATCAGACATAATTTGACAACATAGTATGAAAAAACTTTTTATGCAGTAAACAGTATAATATAAATGAAAATAAGTAATAATTTAAAAACAAAAGTAACCCTAACTCAAGTGACAGCCCTTACGTTATTTCAATACAAGGGAGGATGCAGTAGAACTATTACAGATAGTCAGTACCCAAAACTAAGAATAACATATTTTTATCATCCTTATTTCATCAAAATTATTAGAGTACATCAACAAATCTTTCTGCATTTTTAAGTTACATCAATATAAAATATTAAAACCCCCTTAAAGTGAGGGGGTTGTACAAAATGTATTCAGCTTTAGAGCTGGCAGTGCTCAAAGTTGCTAGAAGCCAAAACTAATTTTACCTCAGTAAACTTGTTAATCATTTATTGTATATAATCATAGATGTGTTCGCTTGTGTTCCAAAAAGTATTAGGTTTATATATATATATATATATATATCTCTGATAATTATAATAAATTTTTTTTACACATCATTTTAAACAATAGAGAAAAAAAAGGTAATTTACATTAATATTTTATTATTATTGCAAGAAAACAATAAGCTATGAAAATATATTTCAAAATTTGCTAAAACAAAACGCCAAAACTAAAATTAATTTTAAATTTGCGAAGAAATAAAGTTGAACATACTTTTTATTGAGTTTTAAGTTGTTTTGAATATCTGAAAAAGTTCTGAAAAAAAAGAATCTGGAAAAATGGCGCCTCTTTAAATTGTAATTGTAAAAACAGTTTTTGAGATATATATTTAAAAAAAATTTAGAAAGGCTATGATATATACTATACTAAAATGTATCTAAAAAATATTTTAGGAACATCACATTTTTGAACATGCTTTTATTTAAATTAAAATAAATAAAAATTTCTGTTTTAAATTATGCAGAAAAAATTTTGAAACAATTAATATCTTTCTTTTTAATTAGTTTAGATTTTAATGTGAAGGTCAATGCTTATACGTGGAATTATGTTGATAATTTTCTAATAAAATTTTGTATCTTATTAGCTAATTATATTTTGTATCTTATGTTGGGTTAATGACATTTTTGTAAAATTGCATTAGCATACAAGGTTTGCTATCAGACTGGTACTTTCCAAGTTCATCTGAGGTCAGTGATCCTAAAGTACTTGAAACTTCTTTTTGATCATATGGTCAGTCACAAAAACAACATGGCTTCCATCGTGATTCACTGTTTTCAGGTTTTGCTAATTTAAAATTTACTTTAAAATTTACAAATATCTAAGGATGACATGATATACTCTGACCATCAACAAAGGGTGAGCTTCTGAACTTAAACTAAGAATGTGTCTCTGACCTTAAACTAATGATGAGCCTCTGAACGTAAACTAAGGATGAGCCTCTGACATTAAACTAAGGATGAGCCTCTGAACTTAAACTAAAGATGAGTTTAAGGTCAGAGGCCAAGTTAAACTTTAGCTGATCGAGTTGAAGAAGTTGTATAAGTTGTGTAAGTGTTTAAAGTTATAAGAAGTTGTGTAAGTATTTTCAGATTACAATCATTCTATAATTATTGCTCTATTTTTGCAATTAACAACTCTAACTTTGCTTTAACAACATACTTGCTAACAATTATTTTTTAACAATGTTTTATTTTTTACTATGTTTAAAAAAGCAGCACAAAAAAAAACATCTTTCTTTGAAAAAGCAATTATTTTTTACCATTAATTTCAGGATATGGCATTTACCCTTATTTCTAACTTCAAAACCTATTTATTAATAGAAATCCATAAGTTAAAAATGTGGTATTAAAAACAATAGCAGTGTTAAAAGCATAAATTTGTAAAACATACACATCAAAAATTTATTACAAACTGACAAAAAATCTTTAAATATTTTGAAATATTTTTCTATATACCATTGAAATTAATGTCGACCATATCAATTGCTTGCAAATTATATCCTTTCACATGCATTATGAAATATTGTCTTGCAAACAAGAGTTCAGATGCATTTATTGTTCGAACAGCACCTTGATAATAAAAAAATAAAAAAAATTAAATTAACTGATCATTTTTATCAATACCAATTGATAAAAATAATCAAACTTTATTTTAAATTATCATTAGTATTACTATTAATATCATTATCATTATTTGTTTATTATTATTTATCATTATTATAAATAAATATACTTATTATTATTATAAAATAAACTTCTCTCTCGTCTCTCTCTATGTTGCCTAGCATATGTATAATAACAAAGCTGCAGCAAGAAAATATCAATATAAGGGCTAAACTAAATAAAAGTGCTAAATTTAGCACAAAATAAATGTTTTTTTTTTTCTCTCTCTAAAAAGGGTGGTAATCCTTTAGCTCCTTGTCAGTAAATGATGGGCTGTAGCAACATCTTGGTGAATAGTTATAATGCTGGTGATTTACTAATATGATTTTTAAATTTATTAAGGTAATGAGAGTTAATAACAGTTTGTGGTGTAAACTCTATTGGCTGACTACTCTGTAAGAAAAGAAATGAAGTCTAGTAGAGATGGCTAGTAATGTAATAAACCTACAGAATCTACAATGTTGAGAAGCATTGAAGAACTCTTTGAAGAGATGCTGAGAGTGCCCTAAAGTTATTTGAACAGATAGATGTCCAATTTGTGGGTTAAACTAACAAACATTTTTAAAGTTATTAATAAACTTGAAGTTGTATATTAAATCACCTTGATTGTGTCTTTCATTTAGTGAGGTGAGATTTACTATATTATAATAACGTTCTTAGTAAGGAAATTTTTTTTGGTAATGTGGTTTTAAACTTTTTCAAGTTTTTTAATGCTGTGTACAGAAAGAGAATTCCAAACAGGGGCAGCTACTTATGATGAGATTTGACCAGCAATGTGTAGAGTCTCTTCCAGACTTGTGTGTTTTTATAGATAAAGGTTTTTAAGTTAACTGAAGACAGAGTTAGCTATTTATGATATTATTTCAACATGCAATGCATGCATTTGAGTTTGTGTATAATGCAAATACCAAGACCTCTTTTGTTGTAAGAGGAATCAAGAAGCTGCATCCCTTGAATCAAGATATAGTATTGGTCCTTGGATTTTTGCTTTTCTTAAAGTGAAAGATAAGACAACTTTTGTAGTTAAGAAGCAAGCGCCTGGTTGTCGTCCAAGATGTGATTTGATTTATATCGTTTTGGACCATAATTAGGCTGTCAGCTGTCAAGTTGGTGGAAACAACTTAAGTGTCATCAGCATATAACTTCATTGATATTTTCATTAATGTATAAAGCGAATAGAAGAAGTCCTATAACAGATCTTTGTGGGACACAACTGGTAACCAATTTGAATTAGCAGAACCCATGACAAATTGTTGTGTTCTGTTGGAAAGAAAAGACTATCCAATTAAGCAGCATATGAGAGACACTACAAAGTTTGCAATCACATATGATCATGAGAAAGTGTGATAAAGGCTTTTTTTATAATCTAGATAAAATGCATTTACACTATAGCTTCTTGCCATTGAATATAAGATCTGATCTACAGTTTCCAATAAATTGGTAATACATGATTTATTTGGGACAAAGCTGTGCAGGTTTTGAAATAAAAGATTATTAGCAGATAGATACTCAGTTAAACAATCTTTTACAATACACTCTAGAAGTTTGCAGCACACAGAAATTAAAGAAATGAATTTTTAGTTTGATGCATCAAGTTTAGATTTTTTTTTGTGAAGCAGCGTTATGTTAGCTTCCGGCCAGGCCGCTGGGACTAGACCTTCAAAAATAGATTTTATAAATATATAAGTAATAGGCACATTCAGAGATAAATATTTATTGAGGACGTGTGGGTGAATGCCATCTACACCTGTTGGTTTATGCATGTTAAGTTTTGAAAGTAGTGACTGCATGTAGTTCTCATTCAAAGACTAAAGTTTCATCAATCACAGAAAATGTGCACTTTTTGAATGTTGGCAGCAATCGACTTAAACTTAAAGGAGTAAAAACAGATGAAAAAAATTAAGGATCATAAATATGTTATATTTGATACTTTTATAGATCTTATTTGCTTTTTAAATTAAATTTTATGTTTATATACCAATAGATAAGTTTTACATTTACCTTGTCTTTGACTTATATAGATTTTTCATATAAAGTAATAGAATGAACAAGAGTTTTTTTTATTTTTTCGCAACAATTATTGTATTTTTTAGTGTCTAAATGCCAGTTTCTACCTTTGCTTCTATAATAAAGTTTATTTTTATTTTTTATTGCAGAAACTACTTCTTTTGTGATCCAAGGTTTGCGCAAAACCTGTGATTTAATTTCTAGTATTTAAAGATTACATTCCTCAATATAGATAGATTGTAGTGTTTCATAACATTTAAATTTCTAAAATGATTAACCCAGTCAATGTCTTTGAAATACATGTTTAGTTTTTCGAAGTTATTATCTTTAACATCTTGTAGAGATAAAGAAAACAGATTTCTAGGAGGATATGTAGATTCTACAGCATAATTCCAAGTTAGAGTTAAATGAGCTCATCTTTTTTTGGTGCAGTCAAGTTGAGATTGTCTTTCAAGAGAATATATGCGTTGAGAAAATTCAGTTAATATAAGATCTAGAGTGCTATTTGGGCCTATTATAGAGATTAAAAATTATTAAAATTGGCATGTTGCATTAAATGGTTGGAATCAAACGGCTCATAAAGTCTTCAGCTAGGGCATTAGTAGTGGTAGTAGTGTAATTAGACCATGTTCCGATTTCAAGATTAACTGAACATCAAATTTGTTCAGAGTCAGTTTTGTTAAATTGAATTACTTCACGGTTTATTATTGTGTCAGATATACAAATGCAGACTCCATGAAGATTAGTTTTGCGATCATGCTTATATGTAATATAATTTTTGAGAATAGTAATATAGTTTTCATAAAAAACAAGTTTCTGTTATGAAGACAAGACTTGGTAGTGCTTTTGAAGATTGAATAAGACTTTTAGCTTAACAAGTTACACGAAGTTTAATGAGGTTGCGTTTGCATAAAAACAATTAAAATTACTATGGTGTTTTGTTAATTTTATCATTAACAATCATTATTGTATTGTTATTGATTCTGTTGTAGGCTGATCGAAGTTTTAATTCTGTTTTAACATGTCTAGAATTATATGTTTTATTTGAGAGTCGAATCCCAAACTCCATCAATGTGTGTGGCCCTACCACTAAAAATGGTAAAACAAAAGAGCTGATCCTTTTGCTGACTTTCAAGTTTTTCTATCTTGAGCCTAATACATTCTTTACCTAATAATTTTAAATGCCTATTGAGCAGGAGTTTCATCGGGGTTGATGTAGATACCATTGTAAACGTTAAGTCTTAGTTTACAGACAACTTTGAGAATCGCACTTCTTTCTTCTATGTTGTTAAAGACTACTAGTAATGAACCTGTTTGAGCCTCCTTGTGTACCTTCTGAAGTGCCTACTAGCAACATTTTTACATTAAGTTTATTAAAGAGCGATGATGTAACATTTGATATGGTCAGCAACAACTAAAGAAGACCAGTCTTATATTGAAGTTCTTCATTTTTACTTAAAGCATTAGCAACAAAATTAGCTTTCAGTTGTTTCACTGATGTTTCTAATTTCTGACCGTGAAGCTTGTTATTTTTATTCTGTTTTTTCTATTAACACTCTTATTAATATCTAAATTATTAAAAATTCTATGAAAAGATTAGATGTATTTTTTTTCCATCAAAAAGTAAACAAAGTCTGAAAAAAAGAATAGTTATGTAGATTTCAAAATATTTTTGCAAAGAAACAAGAAGAAAAAAACATAACAACCTAAAATGTATATTGATAAAGAATTTATTAGTTAGATTACTCATTATCTATTCTCTTAGGCAATCACTATGATGTTTTGGATTTTCTAATCCACTTATCTTTTATTCTCTTTAGCAACCACCATGATTTTTTTCACTAACTTTCTAGAAATATAGAAAAATGCTAAAATGTCCTTCAAAGCAGCTTTTTTAAGAATATCTACAAATTGCTCACCACAAATCTAAAATTGTATACCTTGCTATTAAAATTGTATATGAAAAATAGATACCAGCTGTTATTTCCATCAAACTCATGCCTGTCAATGATCCTCATATCTGAACTTAGATTAAATTATTTCAAAGTAAGATATATTCTCAGGATAAAGATGGTTGATAAGTTTTTGTACTGTTGATTATGTATTGTAATGCAATAGTAATACAATAAAAACATCTTCAACCAAGTACCACGTACCATGTTTGTCTAAAAGAATAATTTTTAAGACTTTAGCTTTTTCTTCTAAGTTTGAGCTACTTTATTAGTATTGAGTTCATTAGATGCCTGTATTAAGATGGATGTACTATGATGGATGGGTGTACTATGATAAATGTACTACGATGGATGACTGTACTATGATGGATGTACTATGATGTATGCCTGCCTATTATGATGGATTACTTTAGAAACAAAAGATTATTTCCAAATATTATTCCCAAAATAATCCAAAAAAGGTTCTGATGAGCTGCAAGTTTACAATACAGAAAATTGCAGCTCTTCAGAACACTTTCTTTTTTAAGCAGTGGGATTTTTTGATCCTTTTCACTGGATACATTGATATGGTACTGATAATTGATTTAAACCGTTAGATGAAAACGATGGAAATGATATTAAACTCATTTCAAAATCAGAAAAAGAATGGTTTTAAAATAGATTTTTACATTTGTTAGTAACAAGTTTTTCGCGTAACTCTTTCTTTCATTCAATTTTCTTAAGGTAAATAATGTCAACATTCTCAGTTAAAGTTGTTTTTCAAGTTGATTTCACTCTTTATAAAATCGCCCGCTTTAATGACATAAGGAGTCCTGTTACAATCAGCTCTGATTTTTGTCACAAAATGACAAAAATTGATTTGAAAAAAATTGCTCTTAAATTTGTAATTTTTGTTAAATGAAAATAAAATGTACGGGGCTTCAAATTCTAATCCCAGTAACATTATTTTGATACCCCTTCCTCTGTACCATTCTTCATAGATACATTATATAGACATTCTGATGAGAGTTTGAAAGGTTGAGAAAGTTTTTGTTTTTGAAATCTTATTTGCACATCTCTTTCTCAACCCTAAAAAACCTTCATAAGAATATCTGTATAATATATCTAAATGGAATGGTACTGAGAAAGGGGCATCAAAATAATGTTACTGGAATTAGAATTTATAACCTTCTATTTAGTATTCACAAAAATAAGGGGCTATAATTTGTCTTAATCTCCAGGTTTAATTTTGAAGTAAAACAAACAAATAACAACAGCTAGCCAAAACCTTTTTAATATGCGCTTTGTTTCTTTACCTTATTATATTTTTCATGTGAAATTTTGGAAAATAATACAAAATAAATACATAAGTTATAACAAAAAAAAAGTAGTCAGTTCACAAGCACTTTAAATTTTTTTGGCCGTTGTCTGTGTTTAATCAAAACACTCAGCTCACAATCAAAAATGAATGAAAGTTTCCTTTAAACCAAAAATAAGTCATATACTAGTGTAAAAATTTGTTTTGATTTACTTTGCTAGAAAATACATTGCTAAATTAATTTTGTAAACTGAATTTAGATACTGAATGAAAGTTTTGTTTTTGTACTTGTCTTTAATAAAGTCAACAATAAAATATCTTTTGGAAATTTTCATTAAATAAGATTGACTGCTCAGAAGTTGTAGAAGCAGTTCGTATATACACAGTGACGGTGGAGGAAGGAGATGGTTGTAATATTTTTGCATTTTTTATTGCATAAAAAAAAGGTCCTCTATTTTAAAGATATTTTAGAACTTTCAGATTCTGGTAGGGACGGTAGGTCCTTCTTCCTAAAATTGCGCTATTTTAAATGTAATTTCTGATCAAATTGATCTTTAGGTGGTTCTGACCATGCAATGATCTCTATAAATCTTTTATATTGTACTTCCTTTTCGGACTCATCCTATCATCGCACTACTTACTAATATCCTAAAGCTGACTGGGATTCTTTTTGTGACTTTCTTGTGACAGTCCTTGGGCTGATTTGTTTTTCTCTCTCAGCTGATAAATGCGTCTTCAACATAACCATCTGGATTTAGGCAGGAATGGAAACTTTTATTCCTTCTTGTAGGTTCCAAATAAAGCCTCAATTTACTACATGGCTTTTATCTTTTTGTGCAGCTGCCATATCTAATGGTAATCATTTTTCATCTTTTTCAAAAGAACAACTCTCTTGAGAACAAACAGCAAAACTATTTGCAAGAAACAAGTGAGACAGAGCTGGTTAGCAAAAAAGAATTGTAAGCTTTACATTAGGCGTTCAAAAGATATTATATCTTGGCTTGTTTAAAATTAAAAGGCAGCCCATTTACTTACAAATCAGATATCAATAAATATATTGAAAAAGAGAAAGATCTGTTAAATTTCAAAAACAATCGATGAAAGGGATATTTATTTTAGTAATAATTAAAAAATAACAGATGATTGCAGCAAAGATTACAAGTAATTGTTACAAATTCTTCCTTATATGGAGTAATTTCATGTATAATGCCTATTTTGTTATTGTATTTATAACTACACATACTGAATACATATTTTATTGATAAAACAAAAAGAAAAATATTTTCCTTGCATTCTACTTTAATAATAAAGATTTCATTTATTTAACAATTGATTGTTTTGTCAAAATAATCACTTTTATTGACATTGAAATATAAGGTCAAATATTTATAATTAAAAAAAAGTATTAAGTAATTCAAAATCAGCAGAAATTAAGAAAAAATGGTTAAACTACACAATATCCAAAAAAAGTTAATTTTGGACCCCTTCCTCCCCTTCCCTACTACACCTTTTCAAGATGTAAATGAGAACATGAAAGTTGTAATTAAAATGTCGTAATATGTAATTAAGAAACACAACATGTAATTGAGAAAACGTTATATGTAATTGAGAAACACAACATGTAAATAAGAAGTCGTAACATGTAATTAAGAAACACAACATGTAATTGAGAAAACGTAAGATATAATTGAGAAATCATAATATGTAATTGAGAAATCGTAACTTGTAATTGAGAACACATAAATTAAAATAGCAAATTCACAGTCTAAGTTTGTAGGTTGTTACAAAAGGTCTTTTTGGACATGAATTTAAGTTATAATCTAAAATTTTGCTTTTGTATGCACAAGTAATAATAATGGAATTGAAAGATCGTTGTGTTATATGCCAATACACTATGACCCGAAAGTCTGTGATTAAGCTAAATCCGTGTCAACATTAATGTCACCAAATTTGTTTACGTCCAGTTCTGGAACAACCAGATTCAAGTTGTCCGATTTGTCGGCATAAAATACACACAACTGAACAAGTTGAAAGGAAACGTTACGTTTTATCTTCTCCAAATGACAGGAGAAGAGTTGTTGAATGTGCAGAGCGATTTGAAGATTGGTTGAATCTCGCGCAAACGCTAGGTATCAAATATAAGACAGCATACAATTGGGTTCGCAGCGGAAATTCAAATTTCATCGGAAAAGGAGGTTTTAAACCGAAAAAGTTGACCGAAGATCAAATCGAAGAAACATTAACATGGATTGAAAATGATTGTCAATTAACATTGGTGGCTATCAAAACAAAGATATTAAGACAATTTAAAATAAACGTTAGCACAACAACAATAGCAAATTACAACGAAGGCAGATTGCTCTCATTAAAAAAAGTGCACAAGGAGCCTTCTACAATGAACAGTTATGAAAACAAACAAAAAAGAGCTGAATATGTTAGAAACATCAACGAACATATCACAAATGGTCGTCAGATAGTTTGGTTGGATGAAACAAATTTTAACCCTTTTTTGTAGAAAAACGCAAGGACGCGCGAGACAAGGAAAAAGAGCAATTATGAAAGTACCTGCTTCAAAAGGTTTAAACAAACACTTGATCGCAGCTATTTCAACTACAAATGTCGTCGTGATAGAAACTCGCAGGGGATCATTTAAAGCAGATTCCTGTAACGAGTGGATGTTGGCTATGTTTCACCAGTGGGTTACATCCGGGAATCGTTTGGAGGATTTGGTCTTCGTAACAGATAATGCTCCTTGTCACGCTCGTTAGCAAAGGGTGTTTGATAATTCACCAGCTCAGTTGTTACGTTTGGGACCTAACAGTCCAATGTTGAACCCGGTGGAAACGATCTGGTCCAAAATTAAAAGTAACATTAAAAATGCAATTCGCATTCCACCTGTATTAGGTGACGGGATTGCGGAACAGCGCATGCAGTACTTAGAACGAATTGTAATTGAGGCGAAAAATACTATAATGGGAGGAGATTGTGCACGTGCGGTACAACACACAACCACGCACTATGCAACTATTTTAAATATGGAAGACGTACAAGTTGATGCTTAAATGATCAATGAAGCGATTTTTAATTATATAATTTTTAATTGAATTATAAATTTTTCCCTAAAATGTTTTTAGTGTTTATTATGTTAAATTCATTTGCCCAAAAATTATAAATTTTTCCCTAAATTTTTCCCTAAAAAATTAAATTTACGCTACAAATCTTGTGTCATTTTTAAGTCATTTTATACGCTCCATTTTTTTACGCGCCATTTTTTTTAAGCGCCATTTTACACTTACTCCTTTAAGGCGATATCTAAATTAAAATTTTCGTGTTCTCAATTACATCTTTCTATTTCTTAATTACAACTTACATTTTCTCAATTACATGTTACGATTCTTAATTACAATTTTCGTTTTCTAAATTACATCTTACGTTTCTTAATTACAACTTTTGTTTTCTCAATTACATCTTACGATTCTTAATTACAATTTTTGTTTTCTCAATTACATCTTGAAAAGGCGTATAACAGTAGTGATCTTTTACTTTAAAAAAACTCGTTTTTAATGTGTAAGAATTCTGTCCACAGCTTTATAAAATTAGAAAAGATATTGTAAAAAATTTTTTAAAACTTCAAATTGAAATGAGCATATATTAAAAAAGATTTTCTTGATATGTAAATTAATTTTCGTATATTAACTAAAACCATCCACTACAAATTCTAAAACAAATCCCAATTACAAATAATAACAACCTAAACCAAAACTCTTGAATGAAAGTTTATTTAATTCCTCTAAATGTAATTATAAGGATGCCCTTAATAAATGTAATTATAAAGATGCCGTTAATAAATCTAATTATAAGGATGCCCTTAATAAATGTAATTATAAGGATGCCCTTAATAAATATAATTATAAGGATGCCCTTAATAAAACTTTGAACTAAAACCTGAACCTGCAAAAGAAAATAGAAAAAAAAAAAGAAAAAAAAAAAAGAATTAAAAGCATAAATTGGTTTAATCCACTGTATAGCAAAAATGTTTTTGCTAACATAGAAAAAGCTTTTTTAAAATTGATGGACAAGCACCTCCCGCCCTCAAATAAGTTAAAAGACAGCTTAAATTTTTAAAAGACAATTAAAGTTAGCAAAATTTGCACAAAAAATATATACAAACAAAAAAAAAAAAAAAAAAAGCAGAAAATTGTAATAGTAAACAATCGTCCAATGAGTTATATAAATTCAAACATTCATATATGTATATATAATGTTTTTCGATAAACATTTATACATTTATAATGAATGTACATAAAAAAATAACGCATATAAAATGTGTTGTTTCTGCTAATAATGTATTGCTGATAAGCAATACATTGGCTTAACAGCAGGTGAATGAAAAAGTGTTTTACCAATCATAAGCAATATTGAATTTTTACAATGGTTATACTAAATTCATCTTTATTTATACCTATACTGGCTAGATAGTCATCTGATCCAAAAACAAATGCTTCAAAACAAATGTTAGAATGTTCTTTTGTTGCTTCATCAAGAATGGAACGAAGATTGAGCATACCCTTTGCTGTTTCAACTTGACCAATAATTGAAAGTTTATGCGAGGAGTGGCCTGATGATAATAAATGCTTACTTGATTCATTTTTGAACTAAATATATATATATATATATATATATATATATATATATATATATATATATATATATATATATATATATATATATATATATATATATATATATATATATATATATATATATATATATATATATATATATATATATATATATATATATATATACATATATATATATATATATATATATATATATATATATATATATATATATATATATATATATATATATATATATATATATATATATATATATATATATATATAAAGTTTCTCTTTTTTTTTTGAAAAAAAAAATTGATGTTTCTTGTTTTAACACTGTCGATATTTTAGATGCCGAGGACAAACTTTCACAAATTCTGGTATATATAATCATGAATATATTTTTTATATATATATAATAAAACAAAATATTAAATAAAAAAATAAAATTTTTGACTAGTTTTGTGAGTAAAAAGTTTTATATTTTGAATGATTGATTTGTTTTTATCAATACTAAATTATTATTTATAAGATATCAAACCAATACAATACTTGATTTAAAGGAAGATTTAAAAAACAATATGCAAAAAAGTAATGTCTAACGATAAGGCAATTAACTCAGAATTAATCACCTGAACTAAATTATCGATTTTATCTTGATAATTAGGCTCTAGACACTTTTAGAAAACATTTAATACAAATTAAAGTTCAGAGCATTTTGTTAAAAGCATTAACTAAACGCTCTGAACTTAATTTTTTTCATTTAATTTTTTATTTTTTAATTGATTTTGATAAATACATAATATTCTGTTTATCATTGACAAAAACTTTTTCAATGGTTAACAGAATATTAATGAAAAAACAGGTTTTTTGCTTCAAAAAATAATGAGGATGCAAAAAAATTATATTCTTAATTGTATGATTGCATTTATGAAATTTTTTTTTGTAAACAAAGGTGGGGATCGAACTCAAACTTTATTTTACAAAGAGAGTGTTCTGCAACTACACCAATACCACATTCTATAGCTCCGGTGAATGAAATGCTTAAGAAGTGATTATAGGTAGCTTGATTAATATAAGTTACAGTACTAAAGTACTTACTGATAAAGTAACATCTGTTTCTTTTCTTGAAATTTTGTATACACGCAAAAAAAAGTCTTTGTTTCCTTGGAGATAATTGTGAGAAATATCAGACCAACAAGTAACAAGCACACAAATCTTTTATAAAAGTAATAAGAAAAGTTGATCTTCATAACTTCTGACCAGCTCAATAAAAATGTTATGACAAAAACAATTAAATACTTTTTTTGTCTACTACTTGAGCTGAGTTACCTTAAACAAGGTATTAGCAAATAGTAATAAAATTTTCAATTATTAAAGAAGATATTTCTAGACACAGCAGTGAATAATAAAAAATATATATTTAACGCCACAGACATGGCCTGATAAAAATTCTAATGTTTTTTTAAGTTTTATGTCAAACACAATCTTGTACACTCAGTAGGCTGCAACTAAACTTATCACCACACTTGATACAGTCCTGCACTTTGCTCAATATGTTATGGTAGTTGTACAGTGTTGCCCTCAAGACCTACAACTGAATAAAAATAATTTTTTTTATCTAAAATTTTTCATTATTTTTTTGATTATTTCATTATTTTAAAACTTTTTTATTTTATTTAAACCTTATTATTATTATTTTTGGGATAATTTATTAATGTTTTTTAAATTTATAAAGTAAAAAATTTATTATTTATTACATCACAATTTTGCATAAAAATATTTGTGTATTATTATTAAATATTACAAAGTGTATATTAAATATTTGAATTTTGTAATTAATTAAATCTCTAAGTAAAACCTTAGTAATGATCTTGTCTGTCAAATGAAGACAAGGAGCAGGATACAAAGTGGCTGAGAAAATAGACTGTTTAAAA
Organism: Hydra vulgaris; assembly: GCF_022113875.1. Taxonomy (NCBI): domain Eukaryota; kingdom Metazoa; phylum Cnidaria; class Hydrozoa; order Anthoathecata; family Hydridae; genus Hydra; species Hydra vulgaris. The sequence goes on from NC_061165.1 coordinate 39,406,189, forward strand.
ACATCAAGAATTTTATATTTATGCAAGATACGTTAATAATTTAGTTAATTATATTAGAAGCCCTTGAAATTATGGTTAAGATTACAGCAATGGCAAATTAAAAGTGCCTGAGATTTTTTGTCAACCTAGTTTCTGTGTTGTTATGGTGAAACCTTTGTCTTAGAAGTTTTGTGAATTCAAAAAGACTGAATTAGTAATTAAATTTTTTTTTTTTTATTGGCACTTTATTTTTTTCACGCTCAATAATTGACATGTAATAAGAGACATGTAAAAGTTTAAGCTCAAGCTTCATGTTTTTGGTTCCCCAAATGGCAGACTGTTTAAAAACGCCAAGAATCTTATATTAATGCAAAATGGTGCTGTTTACAATTCAGCAACAAATATTATGATTTACTTAGAAAAAAGTTGATGTATTGCCATGTTCTTGTAATGGTTAACTCACCTGTTCTCTACCCCATTAAAAACATTAGGAAGCTAGTAAAGCTAAAAATTGGAAAAAATTATAACAACCAAGTAAGATCTCATGGAAAACATCATCAGAACCCGATATTATAATATCAAACTATAAAAAAACTACTGCTATTACAAATTTAAAAAGTTTATTTTGCAAAGTATTTTATAAATTTTTCAAGTAAGCTTAAATTACACTAGGGAGCAACATTTTTGCTACCTGAGATCTATTAAGTGTACTAAGTGTACCATTTTGACCTGCTGATTCTAAATATGTCATTGAAAATTGTGTACCATGTCAGGTTTTAAAGTTATACTGATTTCTTGATTTACCATTTTAACACTTTTTGATAATTAGAAATATAATGTCAATGCTTCTAAGTTTCAATACAATAACTAAAATTTTTATGTAAATAGAAAAGCAAAAGCAACTATACAATATCAGATGTACAAATAACTTCAGGCAATCGAAATACAGTGCATTTTGAAATAATTAGATGATGTTGCATTTCTTTTGAAATTATTGTCACACTTTTGCTGTAAAAACCAACAAAAATCACCCATCATGTTGCTGTCATACCTCCTTTGATATCTGTTTTCCATGGTTGCTATTTCTTGGTGAAAATGTTCACCCTGTTCGTCGCTGACTGCATCTAGATTGGGTGGCAAGAAAGTGAGATGGGAGTGCAAAAAAAGAATTTTTAAGGACATTCTGCATCCCATCCTGTGTCTTGAAGGTGGGATTATGAATGACTTCATGAATTTGAGGTCCAGTGAATACACCCACACTTATTTTTACTGGTGTAAGAGTGATCTTGAACTTCTCTTGAAGATAAGCGAAGCCACCTGAATCCTTGCCCATAGCCTTTACAAAATTTTTGAACAGTCCAAGCTTTATATGAAGAGGGGAGAGTAGTATTTTGGTAGGATCAACAAAAGACTTGTGTCGTACATTGTCTGCCAGGTACATGATTAGTTCTCACTGGCCAGTCTTTAACTGTGTGATGATTTTTGTCATCAGGGCTGTTCCATAGACATAGAAATGTACTTTGTGTATCCCAGTTGCAATCCAAGAAGAAGGGACACAGTCACTTTTAGATCCCCATTGAGGCACCAGTTATGATCTCTATACTTAATAACGTTAAGAAGCAACTTCATAGAATCATATATCTCATGTAACCCGACTGCATGTGCTAATGGAATAGATGGCATCACATTCCCATTGTGTAGGGGAACTGCTTCAAGACTAACTTTACTTGAGTCTATAAACAGACGCTTGTCTCCTGGAGTGTCCTCACGGTCCAGTTCTTTCATTAAACCTTTAATGTCAGTACAATAACAGATACTGTCATTCTTGTCATATAAAATTAGCAAGCCTATCATGCCTATCACAAAAATGTGAAACTGTTACATGCCTTTCACAAAAATGTGAAACTGTTGTTCCGCTTTGAAACAAATTCCATTGTTGTAAACAAGATCCAGCAGTTCTGCCTTCTTCTTCTTTAACTCCAGATCCCTCACTAAATCGTTCAATTCAGCTTGGTTAATAAGATGAAGCATCTTTTTATCATCTATAGGTATATATGCATCACTCTCCTGTTCCCTGTGACTTTTCTCATCATCATTGTCGCTTTTGCTATCAAGGCATACTGGATGATTGCATACTGGATTTTGTTCATTGTGTGAAACAGGTTTCAAAGCAGAGTCACAATTAGGATAATGAATTGCTGATATGTTTTTCTTGGAATATCCAGCAAAATTTGTCATTCAGAAGTAGCAGTCTAAACGATTATCTCTTGGCTCTCGCCATATCATTGGTACCGCAAACAGCATAGACTTCCATTTGCCACTTAGCTACTGGGTGAGCCCCACATAATAAAAACTGCAGCAAATATGTGGCAACCAGGTTCTGTCTTGATCACATACTTTGACGCTGAAGTAGTGATGATAGGCAACCTTTACTTTTCTAGTTATTTCCACTGATCTCAGGAGTAAAATGTCCACAGATATAACAGAAAAAGTCTGGATGATTCAAGCAAATTTTCAAAACAATATAAAGCAAAAGCCTTTTAACTTTCTTCATATTGTTTTGAAAATACTACACGATCAGTCTAAAATAAAAAAAACATAACATTTAAAAGTAAATTACACAGCACAACAAGTATACAACAATGTTAAGTAATATAAGTTTCTTTTTTATAAAGTATTATATATTCATTTCATGAATGAAAGTACAAGTTTTAAATAGCACCATTATTTTGCTTGAAAATTCATCTTTACAAAATTATTTACTAGCAGTGGTCCTAATGTGAAGGCCACCCAATGCAACTCCTAAAATGTTTTGTAGAATGTTTACCTGCAACCACAAACATATAAACTAATTTAAGACAACAAAAGCTAGAAAAATATACCCATTTAAGTTGACCAACTGATTCTATTTTAGGAACCATTAAACTATCTGGCAAACGATTCGAACTTAATACACATTCTAAATCATCTTTTGCAAACTCTGTATCCAATGAATTGATTCGCACTCCAACTTGATTTTGGAAATCAATTGACTTTAGACTTTCATAGATAGTAAGGCGACAATCATTCTAAAAAAAATGTAAAATAATTCTAAAATAAACATTTTTCTCATGAGCAAGTTATTGAAGAGTACTTAAGATTGATTTTATTTTCAGACAACTGTTTTATTTTGACTAATTAGCAATTCAACTATTGCATACTAATATGTAATATATATATATATATATATATATATATATATATATATATATATATATATATATATATATATATATATATATATATATATATATATATATATATATATATATATATAAAATAGGGTGCTTCTAAAAACAACTTTTTTTGAAAATGTCTGCTGGCACCCCTTGAATGTATTCTATATAACAATATAATACTGGATTTAAAAAATATTTTGAGGGGTTGCTACGGATCCTCGAACATTAAATCGGTCCCTAATATTATCAATAAAAAGTTTTTCAAAAGTATGTCATGTTGGTTCTCAAATGAAGCAAAATTATATAAAAATTTTTAAAATATGAATCATTTTATAATAAATTATCATTTTAGATTTTAATCAACAGAAAATGACGCTTTTTAACTAAAAACAAAAAATAAGGAATTTAACAAGATTTTTTGATTATAATTTTTTTTATCAATGTTTTTTTATAAAATGATGATTATTTTTAAAATTTTTATATAGTTTTGCTTTCTTTGAGACCCAACACAATATACTTTTAAAAAACTTTCTTTTTTATTATTTTAGGGACTAATATAATAAAATAAATATGTTATAATATAATAAAAAAGAAAGGTTTTTAAAAGTATACTGTGTTGTGTCTCAAACAAACAAAACTATATAAAAATTTTCAAAAATAATCATCACTTTATAAAAAAACATTGATAAAAAAAAAATATAATCAAAAAATCTTGTTAAATTCCTTATTTTTTGTTTTTAGTTAAAAAGTGTCATTTTCTGTTCATTAAAATTCTAAAATGATAATTGATTATAAAATGATTCATATTTTTAAAATTTTTATATTTAATGTTCAAGGGTTGGTAGCAACCCCTAAAAATATTTTTTATTGAAATTTTTTTAAATCCAGTATTGTATTGTTATATAAAACACATTCAAAGGGTGCCAGCCAACATTTTCAAAAACAAGTTGTTTTTAGAACACCCTAATATATATATCAGGGGCTATTCTAGACTGTTTTTGACAGTCACGCGTCCCCATGACGATATTTATTTTATTATATTATGCATGCCCCAAATTACGACAAATTTTCTATTTCTTTTTAAAAAGAAATAGAAAATTTGCCCAAGTCGACGAATTTTCTATTTCTTTTTAAAAAAGCACTTAATTGATCACTTAAATTTTTTTTCTATACAAATACTTAATCTATGCAACATCTGTTAGTGAATAATGAATTAAAAAAGAAAATTTTTTATGTCGACTTATGGTGTAAAAAATAATCACTGTCGACTTTGAGTAGACCCAGGCTTTATATATATTTTTATATATATATATATGTATATATATATATATATATATATATATATATATATATATATATATATATATATATATATATATATATACAGTGGGTTGCCAAACTATTAGGGACACTTCACTTTTTAAGTAATTTTAAAGTTTAAACTACTTTAATGAATAAATATCTTGTAGTTATTTTTAAACATTGTTTTTATTGTTAGAGGGTTTTATTTAGAATATAAAACAACATAATTTTTTATTCATAGCTATCTATTTTTTTATAAAAAGTTTTAACATAACAAATAAGGTAATAATCCTAATATTTTGTAATGCCACCCTTTGCTACAATGACGGCTTTCAGGCGTCGGGGCATGCTTTCTATGCAAACTTTTGCATTGTGTTGGAGACTGGGGTTGTTATGCCACTCTCTTATAAGGGTTTCTATCAATTGCTGCTTAGTAGTGATGATTTCTTTGGCAATTTCCTGTTTTGTGAACTCCCACAGATTTTCTATGGGGTTCATATCAGGTGAATTCCCTGGCCATGGCAAAACACACACATTTTTTTCAGTTAGGAATGCTGTAACACTTCTAGCTTTATGACACGGTGCTGAGTCATGGATGAACATGTACTCTTAATTATCAGCAAACCATTCTTGGACCTGGGGCAGGAGACTGTTTTCCAGTACTCGCTTGTACTGATCCTGCCTCATGGTCCCATCCACAATGTAGAGGCAGCCCATACCCTTGGCTGAGATCACAGACCACACCATTACACTCACAGGATGTTTAAACTTTTCTAAAAGGCAGTCCTGGTGAAATTTTTTTCCTGGACGTCGTCGAACAAATGAGCTTTTGTCCATCAAAATTTGAAATGTTGACCCGTCCGAGAAGCAGACCTGTAAAACATTACAAAGATATTTTAAATTATAATCCTATAATTTTTCTGGTTTCTTACAATATTATAAATTATATTTCCTCTATTCCAGTCTTCAATAGTCATATGCTGGTGTTTTCTAGCCCAATCCAGTCGCTTTTTTTTCATGGCTTCAGTTAATCGTGGTTTTTTTGTTGGGCGACGACCCATTAAATTCTCTTCAGCCAACATTCTTTGAACCGTCTTTTTGGAGATGTTAATTCCTTCATTGTTTATCATTTTAGCTAGTTGAGCCACACTTTTTTTCCTGTTTTTAAGACAGATGTCCCTAATTTTAGGGTCACAATGTGGAGTAGTGATCCTTTTTCGGCCATTTTTGCCGACACGGCCTGGTTCTAAAGGCACATTTGTATCAATTTTTCTTTTAATTCGGCTCATTACTGACTTTGAAACACTTGCAATTGCTGCTATTTCTCTCTGAGAATGTGTAGAATGAAGAAGTAAGGTTTTTACTTCCATACTTTTTCTTAGGGTTAAGTCGGAAGACTTGCCCATACTAAAAAAATCAATATGAGGTAAGAATGGTTAAATGTCAGGATTTATGCATTAAAATTAGCAAAAATAATTAATTATTAGCCTTAACTAATTGAACTATTAACCAATACTTAGGTTTCAATAGTTCTGTACTCGAAAAACTTGCAAAAAATTGTTCCAAAAATAAATAATTGAAATCAATTTAGAACTTACTCCAACCACACTTTTCAACAATTGACAGCTAATTAAATAATAACCTGACTTTTTGAAAGATAGGTTGGACTGACAGTGTTGCCACAATTTGAAAACAATTATAATTATGTTATTAACTAAAATAAACAAGAAAAATTATTTAAAAACAATTTATTTGCTCGCAATAATCATTAAAACTTTAAAATTATTAAAAAAGTAAAGTGTCCCTAATAATTTGGCAACCTACTGTATATATATAATATATATATATATATATATATATATATATATATATATATATATATATATATATATATATATATATATATATATATATATATATATATATATATATATGTATATAAATATACATTTATATATATATATATATTTATATACATATATATATATATATATATATATATATATATATATATATATATATATATATATATATATATATATATTTATATTTATATATATAATATATATATAAATATATATATATATATATATATAAATGTATATTTATATATATATATATATATATATATATATATATATATATATATATATATATATATATATTATTTCTGAAATTTGTTTTTGAATAATTGTTTTTAATCGTTATTGAATAAAAAATAATAATGATTTTTTTTATTTTTAAAAATTTCTAGAGTAAACAAAAAATATTAACATTGAAAAACACAAACCCATGTTAATTATTTAAACAACGATTTTGTTTTGACTAGCAAAGAAAAATTTAAGTTTTTAAATATTTTTAAAATTTTTAAAAGCGTTTCAACTTGCGTTTTATAAAAATATAAAAAAGTTTAGTCTGCTTTGAGCATATTTTTGATACGTAGTTTAGAACGCGTTCGCTAGGAATTTAATTCATGAATTTTTTATGTTATTGTAAAAATATTTAACTTTTTAAACAAATCACAAAGAAACAGAGCTATAGAGAAAAATCGTTTTCAACAATTAAATCTTTTTTTTTTTTAATTTTAGGAAATTAAAAAAAAAAAATTAATTAAATATAAAAGACTTAATTATGCAAACTCTTTTGTTAATTATTCTTAAAACAAAAAAACAAATACTATTACGCCAAACTTTAATCGTGCAAACTTAAAAAAATACTCAACTGAAATAATTTAAGTATATTTAATAATTTGAATCGTATCTGTTTATAATAAACTTTCGTAAAAATTTGTTTATTAAAAATTAAGTTCCTTAACTTATAACAAACTCAAAAGTATTTTCATTCTACGTATAATTACAAAACTCTTTTTTTTTTTCGTTTGTAAGCAATTTAATTTAATAAAAAAAAAAAAGAAGAAATATGAGGTAATCTTTGTTAAGAATAAATTTAATTTATTTATTGAACTATATTTTTATTTTTAATTATATATCAACTTAATTAAAATATAGTAACATGTTAAAATATTTTAACATGACTTGTATCATTTATAAACTGTTGGGCAGTTGCCCTTACAGCACTATTGCTTTTGGATATTATTTTATTTTGATGAAGATCACATAACTTACATTTGATTTTAATAACGTAAGTCTTCTCTTTTTCTGTGATCATCGCATCGGCAAAGCATCGGCAAAGTCCCAATATTTAAAAGTTTTTAAAGTAAATCTTTTGTCCTTCAAAATGCAATCCATATTCGAACTTTAAACAATTTAGAGATAATAGAAATATACAAGGTTTTTATATACTAGTTTGTTTTGTTTTATAAAGAAAAATACATATTCATTAGTAAAAAATGGAGACTGTCATTAAACTAAAACGTGCCTTAGTATTTATTTAACGGAACCTGTAATGTGCGCGTGCATAATAAAACCTCCGTTATATAAATATATTCAACGTAATATTAGTGTCATCAGCGGATGTTGTAGTCTACTCATGATTTCTTTACCTTATATTATAACTTGATTTATGACAAAAAAAACTTATTGAATCGCACGCAGAAGAATTTTAACAAATTGTCTTCATTCAAATATTGCGAGTAACAGGTAATTTTTTTTTCTGTGCCGACCCCCTCCCTCCGCATAACTTAAACTATATACCATTAACTAATAAGAAAAGCAAAGACATTTTTTTTAACATCTCGAAAAAATGTCTTGATATTTTTGTTATCCTGATAACAAAAATATTATGACATTTTTTGAGATTTAATTAAAAAAATGTCAATTCTTAATTACAAATTTTTTTGCAAATGTTTTTTATTATAAATTCAGTAAAAAATTCATAAAAAATCTATATTACAAAAAACTTTTATATTCTGTATTAATAAATATGGAATATAGATTTTTTAAAAGTTTTTTACTAAAAACTTTAAAAAATTACTACTTTTTATTAAAAACATTGCAAAAAATTTGTAGTTAAGGATTGACAAACAATTTTTCATGTTGCTAAATACTTGAATAAAAATTTTAGCGCCAAATTAATTGCTATAAAAAGGGAAAGATATATCGCGATGAAAAGTTACAACAATTATTTTTAAAGTAAATTCTTTTTTTTAATAAATATCTTTACATATCGTTATTTAAAAGTTAATGTGGTTTTTTTGAAAATTAATTACTTCTTTTATGTTACCGCTAATTTAAAAGTTAAAAAATGATAAAAAGTAGCTTAACCAAAACAGCTCTACGCGTACGTAAAAAGCGCTTAAGGCGTACGTAAATCGCTTTAGGCGTAACGCTTTAAAACAAGGCCTGTATATATATATATACATATACATATATATATATATATATATATATATATATATATATATATATATATATATATATATATATATATATGTATATATATATATATATATATATATACAAATGTATATACAAATGTATACACATATGTATATATATTTGTATATATATGTATGTAAATATATATATATATATATATATATATATATATATATATATATATATATATATATATATATATATATATATATATATATATATATATATACATACATATTTTTCAGAAAAAATAAAAGTTCAAAAAAACAATGAAAGAAAAGATTGTTGCCTCATGCAAAACCCTCAGCCTTTTATCTATTTACTTTTTTTAGTGTACATAGATCAACTGACAAATAGATAGAACATGGGGGGAGTACTGCATATACAGTCTTTTTTATTAGTTATCCATTATTGAACCCAGGATTTTCAATACTAATATGTACTTTTCTATAATAGTTTTCATAGTACACTTATATATTAAATGCTAAACCAATTATAACAAAACTTATATGTATATAACAATTAGTGTTGTTTTTGTCATTTGTTTACGATTTGTTTGCCCTTACTAGTAAGCGATTGGAGTTGATCATTGATTGGGACCGGGTTTGATAAAACATAGCTGGGGCTGGGGCTGGGTAAGCATTTATACATCCTAAAGTATATATTTTTAATTAAAAATTCATGTTATATTTTGTATATATATGCATATATAAACATCATTATGATCAACATAATCAACATAGTCATCATCATCATCATCATCATCATCATCATCATCATCATCATCATCATCATCATTATCATCATCATCATCATCATCATCCTCATCATTCTCATCATCATCATCATCATCATCATCATCATCATCATCAGGCTTTAGTCTTCCTCTTTTATGTTGTTTCTCTAATCATGGTTTCTCTAATCATGGTCAGCTCAAACGAGCTATCATCTCTATTAATGTAAACCAAAACTCATTCTTGCTTGGCTTCTTATTCAACAAGTTGCATCCTTTTACTGTATCTGTCCCTTCATGCTATAAAAACTTGTATTAATCCAGTTCTTTTCCTTGCACATCAAAAAGACCTTGCAACTCTTATCCGTCTTCATGCCTTCCTTTTTTATACAACCTACAACTTTTTAAGTCTTTAGTTAACTGTTTCCTAGCTTTTTAACCTATCATCTATTTTAGAGTAACTCAACTTAATAGTGATTGCTTGCAACCTTATTGGAAGTAAATTAAAGTTTGAAATATACAAATACATGCCAGTATTTAATAAATAGTAAATATAATTATAAAATTATAATATATAAATTATTATAGATTTTTTTATAGCCCTAGCTATCAACCCCTACTAAATCCTATAGTTTTGCTGGGGTCGGAGCCAGGGCCGGGTTCGCAAAAAATCTCATTTTTAGCTGGGGCTGGGGCCAAGGGCCTGACCCCAGTCACATCCTAGCACCTACTACATTTGTGTCTACTAAATCTGCCTATCTGCATTGACATAATGATTGGTGCACATTTTAACAAATTAAAAAAAGACAAACAAATTTTCCTTGACAAATAAATTAAAAAATACTCAATAAGTAAACTTAACAATAATAAATTCTATTAAAAATATAATAAACTATAAAACTATATACACAGTAAATATCATTATTCTAGACAGCAAATGATAAATAAATAAATCAGAAATGTAAAAGAAGCTTGAGAACTTAAAAAAGAAAAAGCATTGAGTATAAACCTAATTTTTAATTTATAATTTTTAATTTATAAAAATGATTTTTTAATCAGAAGAAAAGCAATGTTTTTTTTTGTGTGTGTAATTTAAATTATTTACTTTAATAACTTAGTTCATTATATTAGAAGTCCTTGAAATTAAGGTTAAGATTAGGCAATGCCAAGTGTCTGAGATCAATAGTTTTTTTCTAACCTAGTTTCTCTGTTGTTATGGTGAAACTTTTGTTTTAAAAGTTTTGTGAATTCAGAAAGACTGAATTAGAAATTAAAAAAAAAAAATTGTATTGGCACTATTTTTTTCATGCTCAATAATTGTGAGATTTTATTAGAGCTCCAAGTTTCATGTTTTTTGGTTCCAAGTGCTCAAAAAAGCATATAAATACTGTATCACCAATATCTGATAGAATCCACTTTTGAATGGAGTAAAGGGTTGAGTATGGTACTTCCAGAGATGTAGGGAGGATTCAAATTTTAAACCTCTTGACTGTGAACTGGCTGCTCCACCAATAGTCTACTACTGCATTAAAGCTTAACTTAATTCTCACTTACTTTTTTTAAACTTCAAATTTTGATATGGGCTTGTAATGGCAGTAATTCTGGTCCCTTGAGCAGTTTTGCCCATATTAAATCATTCCTTAAGTTGTTGTCAAATTCCTGTTGCTGTTTCCTTGGTAACTTTATAAATGTTATAGTCTTTATAGTAGCAATATACAAGTTAAGCATCAACTGTCAATATTTGGTTTTCAAATGGTCTTTGTAATTGCTATTGCTGTTGTAACAACAACGACTTTGAAACGAATTTAAACTGTCATAACATCAAACATCATTAAACATTTAAATATCTTTAAACTGTCAAAAACCTAGGAGCCATGTGCACATTGTTTGTATCACATACCAATTTTGCCATAAAAATTTTTTATGTAACATCCAATTAGATAACATTTACAAGCAATACTGAGTTTTAATGGTAAATACAAA
>NC_061165.1:39422740-39432740 GCF_022113875.1 Hydra vulgaris
CTAGACAACCATATACTTTGTTCAAAAAAGTTATGAGATTTTAATTCTTTAGAAAAAGCAGTCAATCCTGAATGTAAGATAGCTTCCATTTTCTTACTCCTCATTTCATTATATAGCTCTATATATCTCCTATATATCCTTGTATGGAACACTGTAGTCATATTTGGGCTGGTTCGCTTATCTCTTACACATCTCTTATTCAATTCAAAAACTCATTTTCAACACAATGACGATTTCCAACACAAACCTCTTGTTCTACCTAAAATCAATCTAACACAACTTATCATTTAGTAAAGTCATATACTTTTATAGTAACTGTTCCACCATGCTCAAAAAACTTTACAAACCAAGTTTTTTACCTCAAACACAATACTTCAGAAGTCCTGTCTTTATGTTTTCCTCGCTTATGCAGCAAACAGCTTCAAAAGTCTTCTCTCAACGGTTTTCTTGTTATTTAACTTTCTCTATTACTTTCTGTTAACTACCAACTTACATAATTTTGATTGCAACCATTTTGGAAGTAAATTTGCGATTAAAATTATAATTTTAATTTTAATTTATAATTAATAATTTAAATTTGTCTTAAAAATAAAAGGTAAACCGATAGTAAATATAAAGAGAGTTAGGTTTATTTAGTATGTAACTATTTTCATAAAGCAGGATTAAATTTTTTTTAAAAAAGCACTCAGTTAAAAAAGCGGTAAATTAATTTAAAAAAAGGCTAATACCGATAACTGTTCAGCAAAATGTGGCCAAATAATCGGTATATGACTAATATATATATATATATATATATATATATACATATACATATATATATATATATATATATATATATATATATATATATATATATATATATATATATATATATATATATATATATATATATATATATATATATATATATATATATATATACATGTATTTATATAAACAGGGCTTGAACTAACAAACTTTTTTCTACTGGACAATTTGTTGGATAAAGAAACTTAATTTTTTTATCATGTCCAATAAAAATTAAAGAAATGCAATCGAACACAATTCCTGATCACGCATAAAATATTTTGTTTTTACAACTTGACCAATCAATTTGTTTTGACAACTCTAGGCGTTTCAAAATACGCTGAAAATATGTAAGATAAATTATCTAACATTATTAAATTACTATGTAAATATATTTAATACATAAATTATTAAGTTTACTTATTACCAGGGCTGTGGAGTCGGAGGCAGAGGCGGAGTTGCAACATTTTTAGCGGAGTCGGAGTCGCTAATCAAAATCGCGACTCCGACTCCAATAGTAAAACTTCTCAGTATTCCACGTGCATGTATAAAACATTCAATTAACCTTATATTTATACTAAACCTCAAAGAACGTTTCATAAATTTGTCAAAAAACTTTTTTTCAACTTATCGCATAATATTTTTTTTAAAATTCAAAGAATTTTTCAAAAATTTTGCTTTGGAGTTGGAGTCGGAGTTGTACTCAAAAAATTTCAACAACTGGAGTCGGAGTCATTACTTTTTTTTTACGACTCCACACCCCTGCTTATTACTTTATTAAATTAAGTAACAGAATAACTATACTGCTTACAATAAACCAGGGCTGTGGAGTCGGAATCAAAGTCGGAGTTGCGGAGTTGCAACATTTTTAGCGGAGTTGGAGTCAATAAACAAAATCCTGACTCCAACTCCAATAGTAAAACTTCTCGGTATTGCACGTGGATGTATAAAACATTCAACTAACCTTATATTTATACTAAACCTCAAAGAACATTTCATAAATTTGTCAAAAAACTTTTTTTTAACTTATCGCATAATATTTTTTAAAAAATTTAAAGAATTTTTCAAAAATTTTGCTTTGGAGTTTGAGTCGGATTTGGAGATGGAGTCGGAGGCGGAGTTGTACTCAAAAAATTTCAACAACTGGAGTCGGAGTCGTTACATTTTTTTTACGACTACACACGCCTGCAATAAACCCATTTTATTTTCATTATCAAAAAATATTATATGTAATTACATTTATATAAATATGTATATATCAAAATTATCAAAGAGTCGCTCATACATAATTACAACTACAAACGAACAGCCACCCAGGAGTCTACCTTATTAAATGCCATTGTAGCAAAAAGTATATAGGTGAAACAAAAATGCAAATAAAAAAATGCATGCAACAACACAAAAACAGTACAATAAGAAATAAAACAGAAAGATCTGCATTAGCCACACATACACACACACACACACACACACACACATATATATATATATGCATATATATATATATATATATATATATATATATATATATATATATATATATATATATATATATATATATATATATATATATATATATATATATATATATATATATATATATATATGTATATATATATATATATATATATATATATATATATATATATATATATATATATATATATATATATATTAGGGTTGTCCACAAAAACAAAGTAACAGCATTCAGTGGTCCACAAGGTTATATTTGTTCTTTGTTATGATTATAACAATTGTGCAAAACTTCAATGAAAACAAATAATATTTAGGGGTAAACCCATTTAATCTCAAAATAGTTTTTGCCAAATGTTGATTACCAATTTAAAACTTAAGATTTATTTAGATTATTAAAGATTAAATTAAAAACTAAGTTAAAATTAAGAAATTAAATTAAAGTTGTAGTTAAAAAATGTAACTAAAAATTATAATCTAATCAAGAATTTAGTTTTAAAATTTGACAGTTTTTAAATAAACTGTAACACAGTTCCACAGTGAATAATCTATGACATAAGTGATGCCTTTGATGGAGTTAGGAATTTTTTGCAATGGTTTGCAACTAATTGAAGAATTAACTGTTTTTGTTCCTTGTTTTTTGTCAGTGTGTTATATTATTTCTCAATAAGACTGATTCCCCTTTCAGCTACATCATTTACAACTGTCATGTGTTCAGCCAGTTCACAAAACTTCGTGAAGACTAGATCAAATGTCCGCTGTTCTAGTGGTTTCTGAAAGAATGTCTGTGACTTTTCTTTCCCTTCTTCCATGAGAACATCAAAGATAGATGTCATCTTTTCTGTCACCAGATCCTCCGATTTCAATTGTTCAGATTCACGCGTCAACTTTACACGCCAAGGGGTGTCTGCCAATGCTGGTCAATGTAGATTTTGTACCATCTTTTTTTTGATTGATGCTGAAACATCTAAAAGGGCCATGCCAACCAGATGCTCAGAGAGAAAACATAAACGTCCTTTCATCCTGTCGCTTTCTTGTTTTCGTGTTCGGTGTACCTTCAGAGCCAGATAGTTCTGATGCAGCTTTGAAAGTTTTCTGACACATGAGTCAATACATTGAGTTGGTATCCTGGCTCGCATCCATATACAAATAACTGCATCACAAGACATTTTAAAACTTTATAAAACCATTATAGTATTTATAGAAAAAAGAAAAAGAAGCAAAATTACAACAATGTGATAATGGTTGGAGGTTGGCTGCAAGAGTAGGTCCAACTATGTTTACAATGCGCTTTTGCATCTTGTGCTAAAGAGAAAGGGCATTATTAGAAGATTCGCCCCAGATATGGCAACAGTATTCCATACAAGGCTAAATTTGAGATTTATAGAGATAGAGAATAGAATCTAGAGTAAGAAAGTGTTGAGCTTGATAAAGAGAAGCAACTTTAGCAGATGCTAATTTTGCAATAGATTTGATATACGGTTTAAAAGAAAGATCGAAAGTAAGAGCTAATCATAGAAGATGAAGGGTAGATGACTCATCAAGTACATTACCATTCATAAATATAGGAAGACCTAGATTATTGCAATAACGATTAGCTGAAAAAAATTGAGTTTTATAAGAGTTAAAGTTTACCAGCCACTGAGAGCCACATGCTGTAGCAAAAGTGAGATCCTTTTCAAGCTCAAATGTTCCCTCCAAGCAATCAGAGAAAGTTGGCTTTCTCTGATTGCTTGGAGGGAATTTTTGAGTTCATTTGATGGTAGGATCATCGCTGATAATCCTACCATTTATTCTTATCTTGATAGTTTATCTATCAAGATAAGAATAAATGGTAGGATCATCAGCGAACAATGCCACTTGGGATGTTAGATTTTCTGGAAGATCTTTAATGTAAATTAAAAAGAGTATAGGGCTATTAATATATAATGTAAATTAATAAGAGTAAGGATTGAACCTTGAGGAACCTCTGAAGTTACAGAATATGAAGAAGAGTGCTGTCCATTGAGGACAACTTTTATACTACGATTGGAAAGAAAGGACTCAATAATCTTAAAGATGTTACCAGATACACAGTAAGAAGAAAGCTTATGGAAAAGACCAGCATGCCAAACTTTATCAAAAGCTTTAGAAATGTCAAAAGCGATGGCCTTAACCTCTCCACCTTTATCTAATACAAGATAAAACCTATCGGTTATTACCGCTAGCAAATCAGCTATAGAACAAGAAGATCGAAATCCATATTGATGATCAGAAAGTAAGCTATTAGATTCAAGATGAGAGATTAAGTATTTGTTAATTAAAGATTCAAAAAGCTTGTTTATGATAGGAAGAAGACTAATGGGACATTAGTTAGATGAATCAGATCGTTCTTCAGAATTTTTGAAAATAGGGATAACAGATGCTGTTTTCCAGCAGGATGTAAAACAAGACTCTGATAAGCACTTATTAAATAGTTTTGAAAGTATAGACGATTGCTCCTGAAAACACTTCTGCAAGATTATAACAAGTATGTTGTCCAGACAACAATCTTTAGAAGAGTCTAAATAGGAAATTACTTAGGAAAATACAGAAGCTAGAGTGATACTAGAGCCAGGCAATGGACTAACCTGTTTGTCGGCTTTATCAGGTGGAACTTAACTAGTGGAATCAAGATATGATATTGATGAGAAGTTATTAACAAACAATTCAGCCTTGTCTTTAGCAAGGTGACAAAATCTGAACCATACAAGAAAGGTGGAATAACAGACTTTCCTTTATTATAGATACTGTTAAAGACTTTTTAGAAATCACAGGAGCCTAATTTTTAAGATGAACTACAAGATTTCATGACCTGAAAACAGTGGGCTTTAGCATTAGAAAAAACCATTTATAATGCTTTCTAGCAATAGTAAATAGACATCTGTTTTTTGGAGAATTGTTTTGCTGATAGATATAAAAATAATGGTTTCAATTAGAAATTGCAGCAGCAAATTGAGAGGAAAACTACGGAGAAGAATGAGGCTTGACTTACAATCATTAAGTGGAATAAAAGATTCCATGCCAGCTTGAATCCAAGAAGTTATGTAAGAAGCAAATTTTCACCAGGAAGATGAAAGATTTCTACCCAAGGCGAATCACAAAAAAAATCACAGAAAGAGTCCCAGTCAGCTTTAAGGACATAGTATGCATTTTTTGGAAAAGCATACTATGTCTACAAGAAAAATTTGAAATAATTACACTTACAAACCAAGAATGTTTATTAAACAAAAAATCGGAACCGATTTCTAAATGCAGGCACGAAAATAAGTTTCTCCTAAAAAACTAAAAAAATAAGTGAGCTCAAATAATAGTTACATTAACTCCCCTTTGAAAAAAATATATTATTTTTTAAAAAAGCTTAAGTAATCATTTCTAAAGAATTCTTTTTATAATAGTGTCAGCAAATTACACAAATGTGTGAAAAGATGATGATGTATGTTGATATACTATCATTAATAAGACTTTTATTGCTGCTAAATCATTGTTCAACTTGAGCTTGTCTATGAGATAACATAAGTACCATTTCGAAAATGTACTGTAGATTTGCAGACATATTTAAATCATTGTATTTCTAAAAATGTTAGTTCAAACGATCTTCATCTTTATCAAAATTCAAAAATACCTTTGTTATCAACAACCATAGTTTTACAGCACCTGGAATATTCTTTCTTAGCTAAATCACCAACAGAAGCTATAATTTTCTTGTAAATAACAAGCTTCATCAACAGTTAGTCAAAAAAATATTCATACTTTTTTAAAAATTCAGCTATAAATGATGGGAAAATACACATTAGACAGCAAGCCCAGCAAATGCTTTTCTCGATGATATGAGTATACACTGAGATAAGGAAATCATCTATTTCTCCCTTGAACCTGTTAATTTGAATATCAGTAATTTTTTCCTTACTCTAGAATTGCTGGAGATCATACTATAATAAAAAACCAATATTAATCTTGCTGATTGAAAGTTGGTTTGCACAACTATATAAATCTATTTTTAATAAAGACATTGTAGTGTTGGTATTTGCAAGACCATCTAATTAAATGAACTTTATATAGAAGTTACATAGTAATTCTTCAAATGTCATCACTAGAAAAGGAGTCTTTGGTTTATCAGTTTGGAAAGAACTAGAATATAAAAATAGCAAGACTGAAAATAACATTTTGTGATTTTTTTTTTTTTTTTTCGATTTAAAAAATAATATCATAAGAATTAATCTCTGAATATTTCAATACTTTTGTATTAAAAACAAAAAAAATATATTATTAAATACATAAAGAGCAATACAATTGCATCAGGATTAAATATTACATATCAGGGTATGTATTTAGGCTGCCACTGATTTCTTTAAAAATTTTTAAAGGAACATAAACTTCACTTGTTCAAGCACTTAAATGTTTAAAGCTGGTGTTTTGCGCTGATTTACCATATCCAGGTTGCTTATTCACCTATTTATTATTGCATTTACAAAATCAAATACTTTATATATTTATTAGATACTACTTTAACTTCTAGTGGTTTTGACTTTCACTTGGCTTTAACATATCTTGCTGATCTACTACTAATTATTTGCACTACTGCTAATAATTTTTCCTCTGTTGATTCAGCATCTATTACTCTTCGACAACATTGAATTTGCTATAATGTTTTATAAAGGTCTCATTCTATATAATTTTTTTTTTTAAACCAAACTGTTTCTTATTTTCTGCATCACATACGCATTTTAAAATATTATAATTGAAAGCCATATTTTACTTCATAATATAAAAAAACATTTTTAAATTTTTTTTTTTTTTTTTTTTTTTTTTTTTAACATCTTCGCTTCCAACAAGGCTGCAAGCAACCACTATAAGAGTTGGAAGTTACTGGAAGAGAAAAGACTAAATCTGTAGAGCAAGATAACGATTGACTGATGACTTAAAAAATTGCAAATTATATGAATCAGGAAAGCAAGACGAAGGAAGCGAATTCCAAAGAACTGATGTTCGAGGAAAAAAACTAGAAGAATAAGAGTTTTTGAAGCACTTAGGAACAGTCACAGAAAAAGGATGAGACTTAATTGAATGGCGAGTAACACGAGAATGAATTTTAGTAGATGGCACAAGGGACGCTAGCTCTTTAGAGCAGTGCCCATTATAGTATTTGTAGAAAAGAGAAAGAGAAGCAACATTACGACGATGTGACAAAGGTTGGAGATTGGCTGCCAGAGCAGGTCCAACTATGTTTACAATTCGTTTTTGCACCTTGTCTAAAAGAGAAAGAGCATCATTAGAAGATCCGCCCCAGATGTGGCAACAGTATTCCATACAGGGACAGATTTGAGATTTATAGAGATAGAGAATAGAATCTGGAGTAAGAAAGTGTCGAGCTCGATAAAGAGATGCAACCTTAGCAGATGCTAATTTTGCAATGGATTTGATATACGGTTTAAAAGAAAGATCAGAAGTAAGAGTTAATCCTAGAAGATGAATGGTAGATGACTCATCTAGTACATTACCATTCATAAATATAGGAAGATCTAAATTATTACGATAACGATTGGCCGAATAAAATTGAGTTTTATCTGAATTAAAGTTCACCAGCCACTGTGAGCCCCATGCTGTAGCAGAAGTGAGATCCTTTTCAAGCTCAGATACCCCCTCCAAGCAATCAGAGAGTGTAGGCTTCTTATCATGACAAGAGTAAATGGTAGTGTCGTCAGCGAATAATGCCACCTTAGATGTGAGAATATCTGGAAGATCGTTAATGTAAATTAAAAAGAGTATAGGGCAAAGGATTGAACCTTGAGGAACCCCTGAAGTTACAGGATGTGAAGAAGAGTGTTGTCCATCGAGGACAACTTTTATACTACGATTGGAAAGAAAGGACTCAATAATCTTAAAGACGTTACCAGCTACACCATAAGAAGAAAGCTTATGGAGAAGACCAGCATGCCAAACTTTATCAAAAGCTTTAGAAATGTCAAGTGCGATAGCCTTAACCTCTCCACCTCTATCTAATGCACGGTAAAACCTATCGGTTATTACTGTTAGCACATCAGCTGTAGAACGAGAAGACCGAAATCCATATTGATGATCAGAAAGTAAGTTATTTGATTCAAGATGAGAGATTAAGTGTTTGTTGATTAAAGATTCAAAAACCTTGCTTATGACAGGAAGAAGACTAATGGGACGGTAGTTAGATGAATCAGATCGCTCTCCGGAATATTTGAAAATAGGGATAACAGATGCTGCTTTCCAGCATGATGGAAAACAAGACTCTGATAAGCACTTGTTAAATAGTTTAGAAAGTATGGATGAAAGCTCCGGAGAACACCTCTGCAAGACTACAACAGGAATGTTGTCAGGACCACAAGCTGTTGAAGAGTCTAAGCAGGAAATTACTTTAGATACAGAAGCTGAAGTGATGCGAATGTCAAGCAAGGGATCAACCTGTTTGACGGCTATGTCAGGTAAAATGCAACTAGTGGAATCAAGAGATGATATTGATGAAAAGTTCTTAGCAAACAATTCAGCTTTGTCTTTAGGTGAGGTGACAAAGTCTGAACCATACAAGAGAGAAGGAATAACAGATTTGCCCTTATTATTGATACTGTTAAAGATTCTCCAGAAGTCTCGAGAGCCTAATTTTTGTGATGAGATACGAGATTTAATGACCTGGGAATCGCGAGCTTTGGCGTCAGACAAAACCTTTTTACAATGGTTTCTGGCGATAGTGAACAGATGTCTGTTTTCTGGGGAATTGTTTTGCTGATAGATATGGAAGTAACGGTTTCGATTAGAAATTGCCGGCCTCAGAACCATAAAACTGAGTTTTAGAGCTGTACCCTCATTAGGAGATAATAGAATGAGTTGCCCAGTCATAAAAATAGAGACACAAGCAATACCCACGCATTGAGTCAAGAAGATCCAGCGTTCAACATCCTAAACTGGAAACAATGTATTAAAAATACATCTGCGCCAGCCTAATAGATGAGGAAGGGGTGCGAGGCTGGTCAACAGATAGAATCTGTTTACCCCTTAAGTCTTTGCCTAGGAGGCCTTCTACAAGACAGCAGCTGGATGCATGTAACATCTGCCCAAGATGAGTATTTTTATCGAGACACCATCTCTAGCCTTTACTCAACCAAGAGCCCCAAGGCAGGGGGTGTTTTAATTCGGAGTTAACTTCTCCTAGCCTTTGCCTAAAAAAGCGTATCCTACAAGGCAGCAGGACATGGAGCAGGTTGTACTGGGTTACATGTTACCAGTAGCAGGAAAACCTGACCTGACCTTTAAACAAGTGACACAAATATTACACTCGAAATACGGAAAAATTTAACTTGCACACTTCCTTTTTTAACACTATCAAATATGGCAAGCTCTCTAAATAATAAAGTACCACAGAAACCTTTTGTGAAATTATCAGAAAATATGTGAAAAAATGGATTTGATACTTAAAATCTTTTGAGTAAATTAACTTAAATTTATGTAATGATATTTTTTATTATTCATTGTAATATTTAAGCGAACTGCACCTCATGTACAAGGTACCAATATATGGGACAGTAGATACATATATTTCTCATATAAACATTTGAATCTCCAGTTGTTTAAAGTTTATTATCTTTTTTTACTTGAAATGAGATATAACGTGAGCAATACAGCTACAAATACAGGGTATTTGACACATTAAAGTAAATATATGGAACTCCTAAAAACATGCTTTATCACTCTATAC
>NC_061165.1:39435240-39487740 GCF_022113875.1 Hydra vulgaris
ATGACATTGTCCAGTGTGCACCGTTCCAGAACTTACTAGACTTACCAAGACTTACCTTAGATTTGCCACAAAGCATGATATAGCTTATACCAATATCAAGTCTCAAATAATATTTTTTAAAAGTTATGAACCCCTTGTAAATAGCCCTTGTTTCACATTATTTAACATGGTTCTCAGATACACTACGCAATTAAAATACCTAGGTCATTTGATCTCAAACAATATGCAGGATGACAAAGATATTTTTAAACTAGTCCATTCTATCTATGTTAAAGCTAACCTTATTCGTAAAAAATTCAGCAAAACACAAATACATACAAGTTGTTTAATACCTTTTGCAGTTCAATTTATGAATGCCAGTTATAGTACTTCCTTTGAAAGACTCATTCCACCATCTATGTGTTGCATATAAAAATGCACTTCGCTTACTACAGAGTAAGTAATACTAATTCAACTGCATAAAACAAAATCTTAAGAGCCATGCAAGTAATATGATAATTAAGAAATCTTAATTAGTTTTAGCTATATGATAACCAAGATAGTACTGGTCCACTTTTTTTCAAAATTTGGTTTATATAGTGTATCTGGTAAAATTTTTGAGATTATAAAATCATTTTTTTTAACCACTTTATTCAAGTCATTCTTCTTTATTTAAGCCAACACTCTTCTTCATTTCCAGTAACTTTTGGGGTACCTCAAGGTTCTATCCTTGGTCCTGTTTTGTTTCTTATCTATACTAATAATCTTCCCGACAAACTAACATCAAAAGTAGCTCTTTTTGCTGATGACTAAACTTTTTACTAAAGTCTTCTCTTTTTGATCGCTTAGAACAGACAGCCGATGTTGAATCTAATTTCTTTACTATAACAGTAAAGAAATCAGATTCATCATAGATATACCATAATCACTACTCAAACGAGCTGTGACAAGGATAGTCACAGCTCGGTTCAGAAATATTCTATTGATATTACTAGTTACAATATAAAACTGTTTTGAAAAATCTATCGCATAAGATAAAAGATGGTGAAACTTGTCTATGAGTCAGTCACATCATAGTATGATGTGATCATCATTGTCAAGTTTCACCATCTTTTTTAAAGTTTGTTATAATGGTTGTCTTTTTGATGTTATAAAATTTATATTTTCATATTGCATATCATATAAAAGTTATAAAAACTATAAGGAAAACAAACTACTTTTTTTAATTCTTTACTTTTAAGATAATATTTTGAAAATCGCGGATGTTTTGAGTCGTGAAGTTTTGTGAAAGTATAAGTACTTTATTCATTAAAACACTTATAATTTTTTTTTTTTTTAGTTTTAAAGTTTAATGTACTAAATTTAATAGAAAAATTATAATTTTTTGTTATCATTTTTCGATTTTTAATGCGATTATTTAGTTACACTTTTATCTCAATACGCTTTTGACAATTGTTTTGATTTTATCAAACGCGAAACTGCCTTTATAAAATCAACTAATCAGATTGCGCATATCTCTGCCAATTCAAAAAAAAAAAAAAATTCCCAACCCACTATAGAATAAGGCTATTCTAAGAGGTTATTCTAAGCCAGTATAGTAGGGGTGGAATTTTTTTTTTTAAGTGACAGCCCTATAACTGTTGGCGGAGTAGTTACCTAAAACTCGCAATAACATAAAAATAAACTATATAAACGCAAAAAATCCTTCTGCGCAAATCCATTTTAAAGAATCGTCAAAAGTTTAAAAATTTGTTTTAATAACTCATACTGTTTAACTTTTATATATTGTATATACTTAAATATAAACTTTATTTTGTTGCGTAAGATATCAGAGAACAATTTAGTTTGGTAAGTTGATCGCCTTTCCAAATAAGATATCTGAAAATGAAGAATATCCATTAACATGTATGGCAAAGATTGCAGAAGCGGTACTTGATGCAGTTGGTAATACGTCAATTTGCAGATCACAGTCCAAAAAGCATCTACAACATTCTTGCATGAATTAAGCTTGTTTCGATTTTATATCGACTCTTCTGAAGAAATGTGGTGCTTACATTTTGATGGTAAGAGCATAGACAAACAACATTATTATAGCACTAGCATTTCGAGCAAGTCTAAATCTTTGGTTATATCTTTGAATAAATTAGTGTATTATCCTTGTCAACTTCATGTTCTCCACTTGATTCTTATGCATTTTATAAACTCAAAGATTGAATCCTTATCAACATCGCCTAATATTAATTACTGGTTCATTAATGAGTTGATTAGTAACTACCATGATGTAATTGAAAAATATAAGTGTAATGGGCCATTAATCAAAAGTTAAAAAATATGGTCGCAATGATTATACAGAGCTAGATTTGTTATGTGAAGGACACAAGTCTAATCGAGAGGCTTATTTCAAATGCACAATGGAGTTCAAGAGATATCTTTTCTTGAAATATATGCTTTTGACTCGGATAAAAAAAGAATTGATGTTAGAGGCGTGCTATTTTATTGTAGGTTACGAGGCCAAGCCATAGTTCTCTTGCAGAAAAAATATTGAAGATATAAGGATCTTAAAATTGGCATTAACTGGTAATTGTCTTGGGTGTTGGGAAAAACACTGTAATATTTGGAATGATTGTCATAAGACATTTATTATACAAATAAAGTGAGCAAAAGGTCGCTTGCGAAAGATAAGTTATTTCTTCAATGAAACATCACTGTAATAAACTTTGATCTGCCTATGTGTGTTACTGTAATAAAAAAATTTAGTGTTTGAACTGAATATACTTTCATGACGAAATTTTTCAGATTTATAACTAAAAATTTAGAACTCAACAAACAATATCTTTACCCCAAGTTACATAGATTTTTATGCAAAGTTTGTAACCATAGAGGCTAGCCACACTAGACAATTTGCAGGGTCTACAAATTTGGGGACCCTTTTTTAAATATAGGGGTCCTTTTTCCGAAAATGAGGATTTTTTATCAAAACACCTAGTAATGGACGGTTTGTAAGATTTGAACGCCTTTATGACAGTTGGGGGGGGGGGGGACTCTAACACTCTAGCCATAGCACTGTTCTTAAACTATTCTCAGCCTTATGCAAATTTGTTACTTTGCTTTTTTTTAACTATCTTTTAAATTAAAAAGGTCATTCTTTTTAAAAACAAAACATATCAATCTGTCGCAGCGACTGAATTTTGAAAAGTTTTATCATTTCAAAAAAACGAGTTTGCGCAGTGGGTTTTTTAATCGATTACGGTTAAATTTATTTTTAAAATGCTTTTTATAATATTTTTCCACCGGTAGTAATAGGGCAAAATGGTTTTTAGAAACAAATGTAAAAAATTCCCATCTCTATTATACATCTATACACGCTGTAGTATACAGTACAAATGAGTTTTAAATGTTTACATACTCATTTTTAAAAAAAGATAAGCGCGCAAACTCTAGGTAGAAAAATAAATAATCGGAAATTTTCCAGTAATAACATTGAGATATTTGTATGTTATATTTATTCACTGGTTCTTATTTACTCTCTAGTTTACTGATTTAAGAAGAAATAAATTATGCCAACCAGTTGTTGTGCAGTTGGTTGCTCAAACAAATTTAAAAAAAATGAATGTGGATTGAAATTTTATAAATTTTCATCAGGAAAATCACTTTTTGAGAAAAGGATACATATAGACTGGATTAAAACTATTAATCGTAAGGATCGGGATAGTTAGGAAAGTGAAAAAATTAGTAAAGAACGGGTTTTGTAGTGCACATTTTGTATCAGGTATGTCCTTTAATGAATGAGGTTAGCTAATAAAACTATATAAGTAGTAATAAGTTTAATAAGATTCTTTAAATTAGTAATTTATAATATTTGGTACATTTATTAATTTAATTAAATAATGTCAATTGTAAAAAGAACTTATTATATTTTAGGGAAATGTTCTGATGACCCATCTGACATTGACTGGAATCCATCTGCATTTAATAACCTTGGAGCTGCTCCGATTTCTAGCTTTCTTTAAAAAAAGACCAGAAAAAATTGCAAAAGTTTTATGTAAAAAACAATCTTTCAAATAATCAATACTGCTATCTAGCCAATCAAATGATAAAGAGATCGATAACTATAACGATAATGTAAATACTGACATAAATCCGTCAAATGACGAGTCAGCTATTTCTAAATTTTGCCAGCATGATACTTATAAAGCAGAAGTGGAAACTCTTAAGTTTCAGTTAATGCAATAACGAAATGAATTGATTGAGAAATCTAATGAAATTATTGAACTTAAGAAAAATAATGCTAGACTAGACCATAATAAATATATTTCATACCAAAACCTAACAGATAAATAAATGATTTTTTTTTTCAGCATGTTTCGATCTACGTTTATGTGGCTCTTTGAAAGAGTTAAACTATATTACAAAAGTTCACTCAAGATTATTGTTGAAGGACCATTTCTTAATTGTACTCTTAAAACTAAAATTAGGTCTATTAAATAAAGATATTTTTTTTTTATTCAGACTAAGTTCAGAAGTAGTTTCAAAACTTTTCAAAACAATAATACTAATTCTTTCTGCTAAAGTTGTCAATCTCATTGTTTGGCTATACCATGGAATAAAAAAAAAGGTAACCCCCCTATATGTTTTCAGAAAAAAGTTCAACGACTGTGTTTGTATTATTGATTGTAGTGAAGTATTTATTGAAAGACTAAAAAATTAAACTCCAAGATCACAAACTTGGTCTAATTATAAACATAACAATACCATTAAATATCTTATTGGTGTTAAATCAGCTGGGTAGTGATTGACCGAAATTCGGTTTGGTTCCGGTTCCGGTCACAACTCTGACCGGATCCTGAATACTATCGAAAATGGGTATCTTAAAGCTTTATTTAGCATTATCATTTTGATAATGCTAAATACGACGTGTTATAAGCTCTCGCAATAAAATGTTTTAGAAATATGTAACAAGTTTATCAATCATTTTGAGAATGAGATCTTTTTCAATTGTTAAAATGAAACTTGGTTCACTTTTAACTGCAGGGGGTAAGAATACAAGAAAATCACCTTCAGAACAGAGACATGCATGTAGCTGCAATTGAATTTGATAGTAGTACTTGTGATTCTTTTTTATAATAAGATCTTTATTGATTGGAAAATCCTTATCTTCTTCCCATTCTCCAAAACCATTTTGAAATTTAGTTTGATGATAACTGCATTTAATCAATGCATCTGGAGAAGCTCCAATGAAGTTGTTCTCTCACATAAAAACCAGTATCTGAAAATTGGAAATTTATTTAACTATATTTTACTTTTTTAATATAATATTTTTGTGCAACATTTTCAATTTCTTTTCCATATTGTGAGTACTGATTAATAGAATTTTTTATATAATGCATAGGTTTTTTAACCAATGGTTCATTTGACATATAATTTATGTTATAATGTTATACTTCTTTAGTTTGTGTTAGAATTTTATACTTATTTTGAATTCAAAGCTGTTATACGTCCTGCACGGTGCATCATCAAAACAGGATTCAATGATTGTGTTTTTGTTTGGTTGCATAAGTTATTATACGATCTTTGATTATTATCATTTTTATAATCGTTATATATACTTTCACAAAGAATTATCAACTTATCCTCAGGTAAATTTATACTTGTTGGACCATATAGTGATGTGAGAGTTTTAGAAGTGTTGTCTCTTTTGTCTCAGATGAGGTTTCAGTATCACTAGAGATTCAACAAGATCAATACTCGTAAATATTGCAGATTTAAGAATAATTTTGTAAAGTTTTTCTCTTTAGCTGTAAACTGGTGTTAACCATCTATTGGATTATTGTTGGAAAAATGTTTTTTTAAAGGTAGCTTTGCAGCCAAATCTTTTTGTAAAAGACTTTTTTGAGGTCACCGAAAATCTGGAGCAGGCTGAACAGATTTTTTGCATTTCTTCCAAACACACAAGTTACTTGTAGGAGGTGTTTCGTGTAATTTTAAACGTCGAGCTGCTACATGGCTGCAAGCTGATCCTAGTCCAGCCATACATGAACAAAATTAGTACCCAACCAAGTTGTTTCTCAAGACAAGTCTGTACATCATACATATTTTTGTTGTTTTATCTTTGACTTGGCAAGACCTTTTACAAAAAGATTATCTCTATATAAAAATTACTATTTTCATTTTTCTTTGGTAAAACTTTATTTTTAATTAAATGTTAAAAATAACCTTTGATTTTATAAAACAGAATTTGCTCCAATTAAATAAACTTATTATAAAAACATTTGTCAACATGACCATAAGTGAAGTAATCATATGCTTCCAAGGATTTATAGGCTCTAATTGATTCCTTCGTGTTATGCTAGGTGTATCGATAAAAAAAATTTTGAGTAACGTCTTGTCATGTAATGTTTGGCAAATGATTGACATCGTTGCTCCATTTTTTTGGTTCGATTATAAACGGATCCGGTAAAACTTCTCCATTTTTAAAAGTTAGTTTCTTTGTATAGTCTATTGCTTCTTCTAACTTTAGACTTTTAAAATATTCACTCATGGTGTTGTTAACTATTTTGAAAAATTAAGTGCTATTGTTGACTTCCGAAAACAAAATATATTTAAAAAGAGTAGAAAAATTATATTTAAAAAGAAAAATGGCAGGAACAAGAGCAATTTTTAAATTTAAAATGAGCTTAAAATTTGTACAAGAATCTGTTTTAAAATTTTTTTAAACAAAATGTTTTTAATAACAATAAAAACTTTTATTACAAAAATTTATTTGAAAACTTTTAATTAATTTTAATTATTAATCTTTCAATAATTTTTTGAAGGAAATATTGAATTTTAGGGTACAAATTAGGGTTGTTCGCCGTAAACAAAAACAAGAATCAAGTTAATGAAATAGGTTTTGTATATATATATATATATATATATATATATATATATATATATATATATATATATATATATATATATATATATATATATATATATATATATATATATATATATATATATATATATATATATATATATATGTATGTATGTATTATAAGTTATAAATATATATTATGCAGCCACGATGCTGAGGTGTAGGTTTTCACTTTTAACCTTTGCATAAAAATGGTTTTTATGCAAAAAATTGCATAAAAATGGTTCTCGTTCAGATCGGAATTTTATTAACAACTCCGACAAATCCGGTTCCGGCCGGAATTCCAAATTTCCGATCCAGTACACTTTCATTCTTGGTCTTGAAAATTTTGGCCTTGTTTGTTTTGACCTTGGCCTTCCATCTTTTCATTAAGAACTTTTTTTCGTCTTTGCATTTTAAAAAATGTTTCTACAGCCGACTTGTTTACAAGAGTTATTTTTTGTTTATTAGAAAGCTTTAGAACTTAGTTTTGTGTTTTATGTTTCTGTTTAAATCGCCATTTTTGTTAGCCATTTTAAAGCAATAATCAATGACATGATTAGTTAATGGGAATTTATTACATCTATATATTAAGTCACATGATATATCTTAACGTTTTTTATTTGTTAAAACATTTCAAAATTTAAAAAAAGATTTATACACATGATTTTTTCTTAAAATTAAAAACAGAACTTAAGAGGTTTTTTGATTTTTTGAATAGTTTTTATTATATTTAAATTATAAATTATTATACAGTATTTTTTTAGATTTATTTATACTGTTTTTTTATTACCTTATTTAAATTAGTTCAAAAAAGTTGTTAGTAGTGTTACATAATAGAGCTTTTTTTTTAATAATTTTATTCATAAAATCCATTTTTAAACAATAAGCAATAGTTTAATTTGATAGTTCGGTCACGAGAACAACACCAAAAATCACTTTGACATCTACTAAAAAAAGATGTCAAAACCCTTTATCAAAAGGATTTCTTTAACCAGATTCTAAAGCCCTTTACCAAAAAGATTTTTTTAACCAGATTCAAAAGCCCTTTACCAAGAAAAAAAAATGCTTTTGCAAATAATAGAAAAAGTCATGTTTTACAAATAAGAACCAATCAATCACTAAAATTTAATCAAAAAGATTTTTCGTTAAAAAAAAACTGCATACAATTAAAAAAAATAATCATTTTTCTTCCATTTTCTTTTTCATTTTGGTTAATTTACTATATATTATTGTGTTTAACTCTTCATTTTTGGCGAAATCTCTATTATAATTGTTATGTCAACTTTAGTATTTGGGCTGATCTTCTAATGGTGCTTTTTCTCTTCTAGACAAGGTCCAAAAACGCATTGTAAACGTAGTTGGACTCGGTCTATCTGCTTAGTTTGTGCCTCTTTTCCATCGTCGTAAAGTTACATCTCTTTTTCTTTTCAACAAATATTATCATGGTTGCTTTTAAATGGAGCTTTCATCACTAGTTCTGTCAACCAAAATTCATTCTTGCTTGACTTGTCATTCATAAAAGTTTTATTCTTTTACTGTATCTGTCCCTGCATGCTTCAAAATTTTTTATTCGTTTTTTTAGCTTTTTTCCCTGCACTTCAACCCATTGGAACTCTCACCCATCTTCATGTTTTCCTGACTGATATAACCTTCAACTTTTGAAGTCTTTTGTCACCGTTTCCTATCTCTATAACTCTTTTTTTTTTTTTTTTAGTAACTCCCAACTTATTAGTGGTTAAAGAATTAAAAGTTTTAATTCTTTATTTAAAGAAAATAAAGAATTAAAAGTTTTTTTTATTTTTTTTATTTTTTTATTTTAGGTGCCGCAAGAAGTTGTTACGGTCTTATCAGAGAGCACCGCGGAAGAGCATTTAATAGGAAGTTCACGCCTCCTTCCCAACCGATGTCGCAAAACTTGCCCAGAGGTGGGGTTTGAACCACGGATCTTTCATTTCTGTGCGCTACCACTACACCATGGCTGCTCTAGGCTAATGTAGTTTTGTCTCCGACTTTCATAAGATCTATAAATATATTTGCTTACTTACGTTGAATTCTGCGCATAACCTTGGTCTAATTTCACAACATTCGGTTTTATTGTCACAGCACTTGCTACCTACAGTTTTTGTTAATATTTGGCATCAACGTAAGGCCCAAATTTATTTCTTCGGTTTTAAAAATGTTTGCGTAGGCCTTAGCCTCAAAACTCTTATCCTTGGCCTTATTATTGAAACTCTTGTCATCGGCCTTGAAACTTTTGGCCTTGGTCTTGGTCTTGCTACTTTTGGCCTTGTTAACAACACTGGCTTTTTTTAATATGATTTTAGGACTTTATAACATGTAGGCTTCTTTAATTTTATTACTGGTGCAAAATCTTCCAAAAAATCATATTCAACCCCTGAACATTAAATTTTTCCAGACGGCATTGCTTCAGAACTGTGAGAAAAAGCCATACATTTCAACTAAATTGCGGTCATTTTTAACTTGGTATGTTTATTAACTTGTTAACTCTTTGTAACTTTATTTATACTTTTCTTTCTCTCTCTCTCTCTCTCTCTCTCTCTCTCTCTCTCTCTCTCTCTCTCTCTCTCTCTCTCTCTCTCTCTCTCTCTCTCTCTCTGTGTGTTTCATGACATCCTCTTTATTTTTTTCCCATGCTAGAACAGATAATGCCTTTTCCATTTACTTTATCTTTCAACATTATTTTTAGCCTCTTGTTCATATTATGATCCTAAATGAAAAGCATAACTATTAATTATTTATTTATTTAACTATTAATTGATTATTTTAACCTCATTTCTGTTTGCATAATATTGAATATTGCTGTAATAATATATTTTATCTATTTAAAAACTGTTTTATGGTTTTATTTTAAAATGTAAGTTTGAATTTTTAAGTTTTATTTAAATGTTTGAACAGTTTTGAGCTTACTTTATCGTACGATGAGCTTACGTTACCGTATTTATGTTAAAGCGTTACGTTATATCATAAAAACGATATAAAAAAAAATTTATGACTTATGGAAGTATAAAACAGATGGAAGTTTAACCGCATTGAAATTCTTCGGGACTATGCTTGTAACCTTTTGTTTCGTAAACAATAAGAAAACGACATCAAGACTGTACTTAAACGCTTAATTTTTAAACATTGACGCAAATAGATACGTTTATAATAACTTAAAAATATAGTATTTTGAAGGTTCGCCAATAATATTCAAGAAAAACATTAAAAATGGCGCAACGTAGCGGCAAACAACAACTTTTTTATAAACTTTATATTAAATGAATGGAGTACTACAAGAATGAATGGAGTTATCATATACAGCTAATAAAAATTTAAACTTTAGTTACTTAAAAAACAATTTTTTTGATTTTTTAAAAATTGTTTTAGTTGTCTTTTTTATCAAACGTCATGTTATGACTTGAAGCAAGAAAAGAAGCTTAAACTAACATATGCTTTTAAAATCAAGTGGTTCTATTTAATTACCGAGTTTTAATAAACCTTTTGTTGAATAATTGCAAATACTAATGGTTAAAAATTTGTAACATATCCCTAGAATAATTCATTTTTTAATGTTTTAATAAAGATCATTTCAGTGAATTTTGTTGTTTTTTTATCCAGTGAAACTTGTTTTTTTTTTAATTGTCGGTTACAAGCATACTCCCCAGACGACTTGAAATTGCTTTGATGTTTGCGGCTCGATGAACTTCCATCTGTTTTACACTTCCATGCTTATACTAGTTTAGTCTCCTACGCTACTACTTGTAGCGCGTAAACGTAAATACGATGAGTTTACGTTATCGGACGTTACGTTATCATAGCAATGCGTTATATTATCATAGCAATAATATAAAATAAAAATTTATATTATTTTTATGAATTAATGTAGTCTGCTACGCTACTGATAATACATACACATAAATATGTGTTTGCGCGCGCGTGTATGTGTTTGTGTGTGTGCGAGTAGTAAAATAGAAGAAAATTATATCAAAAATATGTTAAAAAAAAGTTTAGTTTTTTAAATTTAATAACTAATTAAAAAAAAAAAACAATTTTTGAGAATTAAATTTTTATTATGAAATCACTTAAACATAACATTATATATACTTATAAAATGAAATACAAACCATATACAAAAAGTAATTGCAAACTGCACGTATCTTATTTTAAATCGTGCTTACTTACACATAATTAGCTATGTTTGAATTTAAATAAAATAAGATGCGCACAGGGTTATTCATTCTTATATGCACGTCTACTCATTTTTATATTCGTATTTATACATTTTTATATGCGTACTTATTCATTCTTATATGCGTATTTATTCATTCTTATAAGCGTGTTTGTTCAAGCGCGTTTATATGCGAGTTAACTACCCAAGAAATCTCTGATATAATTTCATATAAACAGTTAATAGACTTTTATGTTTTTATATAGATATATTCAAAATATAAATTAGGTTGTTGCCACTGCTTTTTATTTAGTTGCCGAGCCAGCGCTGGGTTTATGTAACTTCGCATATGGTTGTAAAATGGAATTAAATTAAATTTGTAGTATCCATAATATTTTTAAGTTTCCTGATTAACTTAACCGTATTTCGCGGCCTTTTTCCTTGTTTATTAGCATATTTTAAATAAGAAAAAAGTTCTTCTTAAGGATTAAGCTGTGGCGTGTATGCTGGCAGGTACTTAACAGCGATGCCAAGAGAGGCTAGTGTTTGCCTAACAGAAAGACTTCAGTGGAATTTATAATTGTTCATAACAAGCACCTGCACTTCTACATCTGCATTCCTAATCGTTTGAGTTTTCTTGAAATAGTAGGCTAAGACATGTTTAAGCCTGCTGCAGAAAGATTTTTTTTTATTGCGTCTTGCGTAAAAAGATTATTTTCTAGTACCCATAGTTCTATAATATTTTTTATTTGAGCGTTTAAAGGTCTTTTACCTCGTTTTTTATAAAAAAGCGACTTGAATGCAGTCATGTCGTCGAATTCTCCTCTGTTTAACTTAACAACAAGATTTTTGACTGTCGCTTAAAAAAATTAGGGGATGTGGAAACGCTTGTTGTAGATTCATTCCTTTCAACTAAATGCTTAAGCATTTCAATGTGCCCTTTTGTAATATTTTTCCTTGTTTTTCGATTGACACTGCTCTTCCATCCATTGGGTTAATATTTGTGTATTAATAATAATTTTATAAAAATTAGAATTATTATTTATCTAAATCTAGATAAATGATAATTTAATCAATCAATATATTTAATAATAAAATTAAAAAAAGACCTTATACTAAATTATTATTATTATTATTATTATTATTATTATTATTATTATTATTATTATTATTATAGTTGTAGCCGTAAATTTACATAGAATGTACACATACAGCGAGCAGGGGAAACACCCCACTATAAACAACCAGTTTTATAAATATTTGTTCCAAACTTTTTCCACAACCAGGAGTCTAGTCTATTTTTGAAAGAAAGTACAGTGGAGTACAAAGTTATTTGCTCTGGTAGATTGTTCCAGTATTTTGCTGATCTATTATACAAATGATTATATCTTGGAAGACAGTTTAGAACATACTCACGCCTTATTTTAGAATGGTGACCACGAGACACGGAGTTAATATATTTTGGTAGATATTTATCATTAACTATATCAAAACGATGTATTAATTTAAAAATTTGGATTAAATCGCATCGAAGGCGTCGAAACTCAAGAGATGGTAGGTTTAATCTTTTTAGCCTTTCGCAGTATTGAAGATGCCTCAAGCTGTAAGCCCATTTTGTAGCTTTGCGTTGAACAGATTCAACCAAAGCCATATCAGCTTTTAAAAAAGGAGCCCAAATGGACACTCCATATTCAAGATGTGGTCTTATAAATACTTTATATAATTTGAGAGCCATTTTTTCATCAATGAAAGTGAATGTCTTTTTCAGCATACCGAGAATTTGTAAGGACTTAGAGACAACTGTTTGAATATGAGCGCTCCACTTGAGGTTAGATGTAAAAATGACTCCTAAATCACGTTCTTTAGTAGAGCTTCTTAGAGATTGGTTGATTCCTTGGTTATTTTGAAGAAAGTAATTGTAATGGGGGTTGTTTCGACCGTAATGAATGACGCAGCATTATGAAGTGTTTAGCTTAAGTAACCAAGTGTTTGACCACTCGTATACCAAGCGTAGACGTTCCTGCAGATCAACAAAATTAGATTGCGATAAGGTTTTAGAAAAAAGTTTAGTATCATCGGCAAATATCTCAGAAGTTTCAGTGAGTTTTGCGAGATCATTTGTGTAGAGAATGAAGAGGAGCGGGCCGAGAACAGAACCTTGAGGAACACCACTGAGAACATCAACCCATGCAGAGCTGGTATTGTTAATTGTAACGCGTTGCTTTCTGCCCACTAAAAAAGATTTAATCCATTGTAGGAGTTTGCCGTTTATTCCGAAAGATCTTAACTTTAACAAAAGTCTGTTGTGAGGTACAGAGTCAAACGCTTTGGCAAAGTCAAGATAGATTACATCAATAAATTGGTGAGATGCTATGGAGGACGAAATGATATCAAAAGTTTCTTTTTGGTTAGTTACGCATGATTTATGATAAAGGAAGCCATGTTGATTTGCAGAGAGCATTTTATTATCGTTAATGTGCTTTAAAATTTTTTTCTTTACAAGTTTTTCAAAGATTTTACAGGCAACAGATGTTAGTGAAATAGGTCTATAGTTTTCAGCAAGTAATTTATCTCCCTTTTTTTTATAGATCAGACTAATATTTGCTAATTTCCATTGAGTGGGTACTACTCCAGAATTAAAGGATTTATGAAAGATTTTTGTTAATGGAATTGCAAAGCTTTTGGCACATATCTTGAGTATTAAGGGATGCAAGCCGTCAGGTCCGAAGGATTTATAAGGCTTTAGATCGGCAAGTTCCTGAATAATATCTGAGATAGAGAAATCCAAGTTTTCATTATAAATGCATTCAGAAAGAATACCACTTTTATTTAGCAAAGGAAAATTTTTAGAGCTTTCAAGTGTAAACATAGATTTAAATTGAGAGTTCAGAAGATCAACTATATCAGGAAGAGCTTCAATAGTTCTGCCTGAAGTATCTTTGAGAGAGCGAATTCTATCTTTAATTTTTAGTTGTTTGTTGATATATTTGTAAACGATTTTTGGGTTGTTTTGGGATTTTGATATTATTTCTTTTTCATGTGCTTTTTTTGCTTTAAATATTTCAGTTTTTACTGAACGATTAAGGCGATTGTATTTTATTTTAAGCTCACTATTCTCCCATTTGGTATCCATTTGGCAAATTAACAAAAAAAAAGTGGGTAGTTTGTACCTTTATCATGTAAGTTTGTGGTTGGGTAGTTTGTACCATTTAGTTGGGTAGTTTGTATTATGTAGTTGGGTAGTTTGTACCATTATCGAATGTAAAAAGTCTTTGTCTTAAGTATTTTTGACCTTGTTTACCAACAAACGAGACCAATTTGTCGAACGAGACCAATTTGTTTTAAAAAAATCGCACTTTTCTAAAACACATATAAGCATGAATAAATGCGCATATAATAATGAATAGACGCGCATTTAAAAATGAATAACCATGTAACACAAATTAAGGGGGGAAAGTAAGAAGAAAAATTTAAGGTAGTACCCCAAGAAATATATTAAAATCTGATTGAAACTAGCGCACACTTTTGTTTTTACAACATAAATACATAATTTGAAATAATTTTCAAAAATGCTATCAAACTTGAAATTCGATTTGCCTCGATTACCCCCAAAAGATAGAAAACAACCGAATTTTTGTAAAGTAATTACTCCAAATCTACCATTCATTTTAGCATGAAATTTGGAACATTTTTTAATCATTGTAACATAATTCATTTGAGAGAAAATAAATCAAAACAAATGAATATTTTAGAAATTATGTATGAAACACTTAAAAGTAAGCGAACTAAATAACACTAATATAACCAAATTTCAAGATCTAAAACTCATTGAAAAAAATCTTTTCTCAAATGAATTTTAATAACATGAAGAACAATCTGTAAAAAATTCAGCTTTTTTACATAATTATTTGAAAAGTTTTCATTTTGCAAACTTTGAAAACAGCCGTGCGCAGTGGTAACGCACTTGCCTTAGAAACGTAAGATCCGTGGTTCAAACCCCACTTCTGGACAAGTTATGCGACATCGGTTGGGAAGGAGGCGTGAACTTCCTATTAAATGCTCTTCCGCGGTGCTCTGTGATAAGACCGTAAGGACTTCTTGGGGCACCTAAATCAACATTTAAAAAAAAAAAAAAAACTAGTGAAAAAGTATATTTTGAGATTTTGCGATACTAGAAATACTGCTTTAAACTAGTAAACGACTGGGGCTCGTATTTGAATGTGGTCAAAGCCGGTTCTACGGTCGGAACTGCATAAACATTGCTGCATATTGATTTGTTTTTATATATCATATTAATATGCACCAATATTTATACAACCCCAACCATAAATCCGCCTTTGGCCCAGGTAAAATACCAGCCCCGGTCATTTACTACTTTAAACAACCGTAGTAACAACTTGAATATATATTAGGATTTTAAATGATCATTCAACTTATGACCAAAAAAATAAACAAACTAGGGTATAATACTCAAAGATTTCTTAATATTTAAAATATATTTCTATAAATATATATTTCTATAAATATATATTTCTATAAATAAGTATATATTTCTATATATATATTTCTATAAATATATATTTATAGAAATATATATTTCTATAAGTATATATTTATAGAAATATATATTTATAGAAATATAATATTCAATGTATATTCAGCTCCTAGTAAACTTGTATAATAAAGCTATCAATCTTTACATTCCATCAACAACTACTCACTTTACTGAAAAACAGGAGCAATGAGTAAAACCAGATCT
The DNA here is from genome assembly GCF_022113875.1 of Hydra vulgaris. Classification (NCBI taxonomy): domain Eukaryota; kingdom Metazoa; phylum Cnidaria; class Hydrozoa; order Anthoathecata; family Hydridae; genus Hydra; species Hydra vulgaris. The sequence continues at coordinate 39,451,042 of NC_061165.1, forward strand.
TATTAAGGCGGTCAAAGCTAAACGCGCCTCTTGCGCCAAGTACATTAATGCAGGTCACGATGCGGACCAATTACTCAAAGAATCACATCGCACCACATGCAAAAACATTACTAAAATGGTAAAATCTGCCCGGCTTAATTACGAAGAAAAACTCGCTAGTAAGTGCAAAAACAATCCTAAACGCTTACATGTACATGTACAAAGCAAACAAAGCGTAAGGAACACTATTACACTGCTAGAAACAGCTAATAGCAACATCACTACCGATACCGGTAATATTTGCTCATTATTGAATAACTATTTTCATTCGGTTTTTGATTTGGAGCCCGACGGTCCATTGCCAGCTTTTGAAAGTTGTACTGAAGTAATTTGTGTTTTCGACCCAGCAAGTTTTTCTATCGATATTGCCAAACCACTTTCACTTATCTATAAGTGCTCGTTCGCGACTGGTGTAGTCCCCAACTTGTAAAGAAAATCGAATGTAACACCTATTTTCAAGAAGGGGAGTAAAATAAATGCATCAAACTACCGGCCTATCTTGCTCACATCCATTTCATTCAAAATAATAGAAAGTATTCTTAAAACAAGTATAATGGAACACTGTATTGCTAATGATTTAATTACTCCAAAGCAACATGGCTTTGTTTATCGCAAGGGTTGCGTCTTAAACCTGCTAGAAACTCGGGATATCATGACGGAAGCCATTCGTCGCAGCCATGCAGAAAACGTCTTATAAACAGACTTCGCAAAGGCGTTTGACAAAGTGCCGCACAAAAGCCTTCTTCATAAACTAAGAACCTACGGTATTCAAGGCACGCTTTTAGACTGGATCTCAGCTTCGTTACACGACCGAAGTCAACGAGTGGTCATCAACGGCATTACATATGAATGGCAAGCGGTCACTAGTGGCATGCCTCAAGTCTCGGTCTTGGGCCCATTGCTCTTCGTAATCTTCATTAATGACCTGTCGGTCAGAATTAATCGTCATATGAAACTGTATACTGACGACAGTAAAATTATTGGCATAACTAAAAATGAGAACTCTCCTAGCCGACATTGACAGAGCAGTGAAGCGATCACATATTAGGCTTATGCATTTCAACATTGAGAAATGCAAAGTAATACATATTTAGCCGCGCTTGTAACAAGTCGACGCACAATTACTCAATGGCTAACGTTAACGGCACGCGTTATCCACTCGAAAAGACTTTAGTCGAACGAGACCATGGTGTGATGATCTCCAAAGACTTTAAAGTCAGACCACAAATAGAGTCAGCTGCATCATTTGCGAATATAATGCTAGGGTGACTCAAAAAAAACATTTCGGAGTCGCAGTTTTTATTTATGGCGCACATTGTATCTTATTTACATTCGCCCCCACCTCAAGTTTGCTGTTCAAGCCGTATTTAAATTCCGACATTAGTATCTTTGAACTAGTCCAACATCGAGCAACAAAAACAATTTCATCTATTAAACACCTGTCCTCTGAAAATCGACTCCAACAGCTCGGTATAACAACACTTGAAGAACGCCGTAAAAAAGCAGACCTAATCGAACTATTTAAAATCACGCGTCAACTCGAACTTGTCAGTTTTTTTGTTCCACAAAAACTTTCAAACATTAAAGACAAGTATATTTTGAGAGAGCATAATTAAAAACTAGAACGCCAGCTAGTACGAAATTGTGAAGAACGACAAAAAAATTTTTCAAATAGAGCTGTTGTCCCATGAAATTCGCTTTCCCAAGCAGTAGTGAACGCTCCATCTATCCATGCTTTCAAAAACAGTATACCAAAGTAAGTTTTAGAGACACAATTGCTGCTTTGTCTGTAGCTTTTGTGTTTTTTATTTTTTTCAGCATAGAAGGGCCTGGTGTAGCACCTCTTCATCAAACTTTAAACAGATTTATTGTTCTTTTTTTTTTTTGATCACTGGATAATGGTAATAATAAAAATCCTCATATAAATTTTTGCAGTTACACATTTAAAATATTTTGTTTATATATTGGTTGCTATGGCGTTGTCATGGACATTATAAACTACTTGGTTGATATTAAACCAAATTATTATCATTCAAAGTTAAAATTTTGCATTAAACTTTTTGTAATCTGTGAACAAAAGATTAAATCACCAAATTTAAACTTTTTTTTTTTTTTTCAAAATTGACTTTTATTTCTTGGGGTACCACCTGAAGTTTGAAGTCTACTTCAAACCTGAAATTTGACTTGAGCAAATGCAAAAAGCGAACTTGAACTCAAGCTAATTTGAAAACCGGCGGTTTTCAAGTTAGACTAAAATCAAATTAATTCACTCGACGGAGCAAATTATTTAGCGCAAAGCAAATTTTTTTGCCGCGAAAATTTTTGAGTGAGCGCACAAATATTTTTTTTATTGGTTAACGATTCGCAATATAGTTGGACTGGTTTCAACTTTTATTTTGTGGCGTATCTATTTGCTTGAAGAAAGAGCCAATCAAAACCAATGAAATATGCAAATTTAGCAATTATGCAAATTTAGCGCGTTAAATAAAACACATCGTATTTGTTATGGCTGACAATCTATAACACTCAACAGTGGCACCATCATGCAGTATTTTCAATATAGGAATGTAAATATTGCAATTTTATATCAGTTTTGTTAAATTCTTCTCGATATCAAGTTTCAATCTTGGATAAATAAGTTGTTAACGAATAAGTTGAAAATGATAGAATTGATAAAGATACTTTTCAGCGAAATGAATTCGAGCAAGACTTTTCTTGAAGCTGTTCGATTTACCAACTTTGTGGAATGTGAGTCATTCAACTTACAAAGACAGAAGTGTGAAAATAAATGTATTGAAAAAACTTGCCTTGACATTCAATAAAAAAGAGAAATTTTTATAGAAAAAATTAAAAAATCGTAAAGATACATTAAGGAAACGTTTAGATAAACGTAATCGTATTACAAAATCAGGAGCAGCAGCCTCAAACTTAACAAAATGTAAATTTTTTAATCAAATAGCATTTTTTGCATTAAAAAAGTGCAAACAAACCAAAGGAAACTAATATGAATATGCAACATCTTTAAAATAATTATTTTTCTTCGGATCAACTGCAACTTTTTTTAAACCAACATAATTTTCAAAAAGCTCGTCAACAGTTTTTGCTGGTGGAAATTAAAGTTTTGACTCAACAAAAAATTAGCGACAAAAAATTCGCTTCGCGCGTAATATTTCGATCCGTAGAAATCCGCTTACTTAAGAAAGCAAAAATCTTTTCCGAATGCAAAAAGCAAACTTGAAATTTCAAGTTATAATTCAAATCTGAAGTCAGATTATGAAATAAATTAAAATAAATTCGTTCTTGAAAAATCAAATTTCAGGTCGTATTTTGAAGTTTAGCACACATCAGTCTTGAAAGCAAACTTAAAATAAAAAAAAGAAATCGCCATTATCATTTTATAAAATAAATAAAGAACTCAATGTGAAAAAAATAGTATTAATCTTGCGAATAAAAATAACATTCAAAAGCACAAAAATGCTCTAAAAAAATAATCCTTAAAATAGTGTTTATGAAAATTGGGGAACTAATATGTAACATTGTCATTATTTTTTGTAAACTTTCATTTTAATTACATGTTACTTTTGTTATTTTTTTTGCTTCAAGTTTTCTGATAATTTCAGAAGACCTCACTTCAAATTGAACTTCAGTGACTCATTTGGTCATTTGGTATATAATAATATTGGTATTGTAAAATGGGCAAGGACAAAAAAGAAAGCTAAGTTTGTTTTGTATCAAATGTTGTATCCTAAAAATAAACTGATGGAATAACCTTTTAGTTTTTTAAAAACTTAATCAAATTTTGAAATTGCATTATTCCCATAAAATGCTAAAATAGAACTAAATGATTTTGTGGCAATATTTGCATAATATCTCTTATTATGTCATTAGAGTTTAATTAGGTTAGTTTTACCAGTCTTCTTTTCCTATCTTTTACTCAAATTCAAAAATTAAATAGGTTTATTCAGCCAAAATGAATTGTTTATATTATAAACCTAATAAATGCTAACAACATTTTCTCTAATTCATAAATTGAACATGTGTTGTTCTTCTACTGGTTTTGTTCTCTACCTCCATAACCATAAATATGATATTCGTCCTGATATCGAAAACTGTTGTTAGAATTTTTAATTAATTTTCTGCTAACTCCCAACTTAATTAGTGTTTGCTTGCACCCATGCTGAAGTTAAACTTATTTGTAATAAAAATCTCAAAAAGAATAATGAATAATAACAACCTTGTGTTCAACATATATGCTGTGCTGATAACCGCATAGCAGATATGCTATTTGAATGTTAAACAGTTGTTATGCTGTAGTTACCCAATGGGCACCGGACCAAAAAAAGACGTCTTTTAAATGTTCAAAACGTTCAAAGGACGTTCTAAAGTCGTCCAAAACGTGTAAAAGACGTTTAAAAGACGTCTTTTTTACGACCCTGTCTACTGGGTAGGGTCTAGGACTAAATGATAGGTAACACGAGCATGTTAATTTTTTAAACTCATTTTTATAAACTAATATTTTAAAGTACAAAACTTAGATATATTGTTTAAAATTATATAATTAATTTGCTTTATTTAAAAAAAAATTCTTTAAAAATACTCTGCCGCTATTGGTTGCAAAGTTGTTTTCCGATTCTACCTTCAAATCAATACCTTTTAAATTTTTCAAGTTTGACTTTCTCAAGCGCGATCTTGAAGTTTTCAAGTTTCGTTTACGCATTTGCTCGAGCTTTTTTTGAAGTCTTACTTGACAAAGTCAGACTTCAAAGTTCAAATCAAACTTCACTCGGGTTCGCTTTATTCATTCCATCCTAAAGTATTATATATATATATATTAGGCCTTTTATATTTGAAATTTATTATATATTTATAAACTTAACCCACAATAAACAATAATTAGCAAGAAAATCATTTTTAAAACGGTAGGTTTCATACGCTTATTTAAGTTGAACAAGTTAATTATTTTTTGTTTGTGCATAAATGTGTCGAAAACGTGAAAAATGAAAAAAAATTTTACTAACGGCGCCATTTTATTTACTAAAAGAAAATAATAACATTAATAAAAAAAGCTATGCTAATTTTAAATATAATTATTACATGGCAACTTATCTTTATTGTTAAAAGTATACACTGTGGTCCACCATGTTATAATCACGAATGTGAAAAACGTCCTCTTGAAGAACCATCTTTTTTTTCGACAATGAACCCTTTAAACCGAAGAGTGATGAAAAAAAACTGCAGAAGAAGTTGCTTGAGTAGAAAAAATTGTATGGCTTTTGTTTACACATTTGAAGTATTGCCATCCGTCATTGAAAGAAAGGGTAACTGTTTGTTATATGATTTTAAACCAAAAACCTGGATAGACGATAAAGCATGGCACGGCAGAGTTTGCTTTGCTGACTGGAATGACAGTTGTTTTAAGAATTTACATAAAGCTCTATAATTATATTGCATGACAATATAAGGACTTTTTGTTATACCTTTATAAAAGCATGAAAAAACGATGTCAAACAAAGTTTTTTTTTTTTTTATTGAAATAAACAAGGAGGTATAATAGACTAGCTGGAGGGAGAACAAGCCGAAAATCGTTTAAAATTGTGGTGCAGTCTTATTAGATTAATTATTCCAGCCTTCGCGTTGAAAGAGGAAAATTTTGAAATGTAGTTTGTAACCTTTGAAAGGTTGAAAGCTGTAATCAAAGTGGACTACACTCTTAAAAGTTTACTGGATAAGTTTTTAACAAATGTTCGAACTGTCAAGAAGTAAATCACAAAAAAAATCACGATTTAGATGAAGTAATCTTTTTTTAAAAAACCTCGATACTAGGTATAAAAATCAAAGTTTTAGACAATTTCTACTACCTATTTTAGTTTTATTTTTTGCAAGAACGTTTTTTTGGCAAGGAACTTTTTATATTTTTCCAGGATTTTATTTTGTGTCGTAGTATTTTTGCTGGATTTAAAAACAAATTGATATATTTTAAATATAGAGATATAAAATATCTTTTTGTAAATCTTGCAAAAATACTACCAATTCTTATCTAGACATTATTATTTGTTCAAAAAGCACAACATAAAAAAGTACCAATTAGCTAGCTCTTAGTTTTGCTTCAGAAATTTTCTAAACTTCCATCTTTTATTTGCAATGCTTTGATTGCTCATGACGGTTTGAAACAATTTGATAATTTTTCAAAAAAGTAGAATGTGATCGATTAACATTAATTTATGATATTTACGCGGTATTTAATTAAAAAATTTGTTATTACTAACACTGTTTCTTAAAATATGACTACTTTTAAATCGTTCTCACTCCAGCTATATTATAACTCTTTGATATAATCTGGTCAATATTAAAAAAATTTGATACGCAATTCAGCAGCCGTGGTGCAGTGGTAGCGCACTGCCTTCAGAAACGTAAGATCCATGGTTCAAACCCACCTTTGGGCAAGTTTTTGCAACATCGGTTGGGAAGGAGACGTAAACTTCCTATTAAATGCTCTTCCGCGGTGCTTAGTGATAAAACCGTAAGGATTTCTTAAAGCACCTTGGGAAAAAAAAATTAAAATAATAATAAATTGAAAAAATAGTTATTGTGATTGTACAAACCTTTATTATAAGCATGTTGTATTGGTGACGACATGGATGAGGCGTGTGATGCAGCTTCATAATCCCGATGAAACTGCAGCCCTTAAACTCTTTTTTATTTTTTAAATCCTCAAAATTTTTATTTAAACGTTTAGGTAGTTTTAAACGTTTTTTTAAACGTTAATTTAAACGTTTAGATAGTTTGTTGTGTTTTCCCAAAAATCGTGCAACTTCTTTTTGTATTTAACTAAACAGTTCCATATGCACCATTTTCCTATGTCTGATTATTCAAACTCCCTCATTTTGATGTGTCTGATTTCTGCATGGGGGAAATTTCATGCAAAGATGCATAAAAATTACGTTAAAATGAGCCTTAAAAGCACGCTAAACTGAAGTACAAGACGAAACAAAACAGAACAATCAATACTTTATATAGATTACATAGACTATTTTCTAAATGTAACATTTAATCTAATCTAATTAAATAGAAGATATACACATTAAAACAATTTTCTGTTTCTAATAACAAATGATAAAAATATTAAATAGAGAATCCAATTTCATTTATTTGTATTCAAGCATAAAAAAAATTATTTTAATATTATTTAAATAGTAGAATTACTATATTATTTAAATAGTATTTAGATATTATTTAAATAGTAAAATCTATTAAGGTGAATAACCACAAAAAAAAACAAATTTCAGAACAGTAACAAACTTTAAAACCGCCATTCGTTTCAAATAAGTACATATATTTCTTGCAACGTAAATATTGCTAAATATGTAGATCTTTCATAAAAAAACAGAAAATTGTCTAAATTACGTTAAAATGAAGCATTTAATAGTACACTTGCAACATTTAATACGTACACTTGCAACACAATTTTTTAAGTAATAGTAACGTTTAAGCTTTGAAACTTAACAATTGTCTGTCATCGCATGGAATAAAAGGAATGAATTAATATCTCTGGATACAAAAAATAATTACCCTTTTTGTCTAACATTTTTTACTTTTTTCAATATTTTTAGGGGGTAGAGCTGTATTAAAAGACTAAAAAGACAAAAAATAAATGTAATTTTCAAAAGTTTTTACATTCATTCTCTTCATTAGGTATTTTAAAAAACTTCTGAAAATTTGATGTAAACTGCTTGACTTAATATTAAGATATCATATTGCAAGTCCAACTAAGTATCGTTAAAATGCAATTCTTAGAAAATAAGAAAAATAAAATACCAAAGCATAAGAAACTTAAAATTTACCAGATAAATCAGCTTTTTGAAGTTGCTTTTATATTATCAACCCAACCTTTTTTTTAATGCTTTTAACTTTTTTTTTTTTTTTTATATACTTTGAAATCTTTTTTAAGCATGTTTTTTAAAAGCTTTATATCTTTTTGATAAAATGCCAATGAATTTTTCAAGTCAAATTTTAAATTAAGAAACTTAAAAACTTTGTTAAGACCGTATGTATTATAATTGAAGTTAAAGTATAGCAGAATTAACATCCACTTCAAGCAAAAATCTTGTAACAAATTACTTTTTGGACTTCGAGACCATATTGTGTTAGGGCCTTCATTTAAATTTTGTGTCTCTCCATGAATACATTTTTTAAGAAGTAAATCATCAGAAAAGTTATCAAAATCTTTCTTTATAACATCATAAATCCACATAGGAATATTTACTTTAGGCTTGTAATTATCAACTCCTTCTTCATAATTATTCCACCTTCACTAACTATTTAATCCTCTAGGACATTGCATATGATGCCGCAATTTATAATAAAAATAATATAAAATAGACTTGTATAATATTTTAATGACTTTAAGTAGTTTAGTTTTTTAAGAAGAAAAACAGGTAAAAAAAAAAGAAAAGAATAAATGAATGAACTAGGTTAAACATTACGTTATCAAAGTAAGAAGAAAAAAAAGAAAAAAGTTAAGGCTTAAGCCTGGATTTGCAAATATATGTATGTATGCTACTTTTTGAGGTGAACGATCTCTTGGCAGTGGTTTGGCGGTTTTGTCAGCAAAAATGTAAATGCACCAATGTAATCTGGATTCAGCAATACCATGGCTCTTTAGTTTCTTCCTTTCGTATGGCTCTTTAGTTTCAACTTTTTGGCATGTGTATTTGGGTATACACCAATACAAATATATTTTTATTATGTTTGGAAAATAAGATAATCGTATTCGACAAAAAAGATTCCAATGCTTATATCCGACAAATTAAATTGTGTGTGCGCAACACAATATATTCATTTTGAAAATTATGGACATTTTTATCCGCCCGCTATTTTTAAACTATTTTAGTCATATTTATTTAGAAATTTATAGAGGTTATTGTTTGCTTATTTCACTAGTTATTTATTGTTCACATATTTCATCGGTTATTGTTCGATTTTTTTTATCGGTTATTGTTCCCATATTTCATCGGTTTTTATTTACATATCTCATCGGTTATTGTTCACATATTTTATCGATGATTGTTTGCATATTTCATCGGTTATTGTTCACATATTTCATCGGTTGTTTGCATATTTCGCATAGAAGACTAAGTAGTTTGATGGATGTAAGCAGTACATAACATATCACACCGGTTCTCTGTGACAAGTCCTGATTATCTTCTTGTTGTATCCACGTTCTTTATACTTTATTTTTTATTCTTTATATTTTAGCAATATTCTTGTAATTTTTCTTCTTTTATTTATTTTTATCTTTTTCTTATATATTCTAATAAAAAAAATTGAAAAATAAAATAATCATATTGATAAAATTTTATATTATTTTTATGAATAAAAGCAATTTAGTCCGCAACGCTACAGCTAATATATACACTCAAATATGCGTGTGTGTGTGTGAGTGTGTCTGTGCGCGCGTTATAGTTAAGTAAAGTAGAAATACGTTATACCAAAAATATATAAAATTAAAATATGGTTTTTTAAGTTAAAAAACTAATTAAATATAATTTTTGAGAAATAAATTTTTATTATGTAACACTTAAACAAAACGTTTATATTATAAAATGAAATATAGACCTTGTTTCCCGATTTACAAAAAGCAATTGAAAACTGCTCGTTAAATCGTGGTTACAAAGTTATATATTTTATATAAGTTATACAAAGTTATATATTTTATATAAGTTATACAAAGTTATATATTTTATATAAGTTATACAAAGTTATATATTTTATATAAGTTATACAAAGTTATATATTTTATATAAGTTATACAAAGTTATATATTTTATATAAGTTATACAAAGTTATATATTTTATATAAGTTATACAAAGTTATATATTTTATATAAGTTATACAAAGTTATATATTTTATATAAGTTATACAAAGTTATATATTTTATATAAGTTATACAAAGTTATATATTTTATATAAGTTATACAAAGTTATATATTTTATTTAAGTTATACAAAGTTATATATTTTATATAAGTTATACAAAGTTATATATTTTATATAAGTTATACAAAGTTATATATTTTATATAAGTTATACAAAGTTATATATTTTATATAAGTTATACAAAGTTATATATTTTATATAAGTTATACAAAGTTATATATTTTATATAAGTTATACAAAGTTATATATTTTATATAAGTTATACAAAGTTTTTAATATTTGACTTTACATAAATAATGTATTTATGTAAAGTCAAATATTGCGCATTTAACACAAATTAAAGTATTATACATATATATTGAGCAATTTATAATTGAATTTTATAATACATTTAAAAACTTAACTCACAATAAACAATTAGCAAGAAAATCATTTTTAAAACTTTAAGTTTCATACGATCATTTCACTTGAACATGTTTATTTTTTGTTTGTTTGTGCATAAATGTGTCGAAAACGTGAAAGATGAAAAAAGTTGTTGGCTATGCTATTTTATTTACTAGTTTTTTTTTATTGATATAAACAAGGAGATATATAAGACAAGCTGGAAAAGGAGTAAGAAGCCGAGAATCGTATATATATATATATTTATCAACTTAACCCACAATAATTAGCAAGAGAATATATTTTAAAACGGTAAGTTTCATACGATCATTTCACTTGAACATGTTAATTTTTTGTTTGTTTGTGCATAAATGTGTCGAAAACGTAAAAGATGAAAAAAATTGTTAGCAGTGCCATTTTATTTAATTAAAGAAAATATTAACATTAATAATAGAGCTATGGTAATTTTAAACATAATTTTTACATGGCAACTTATCTTTATTGCTAAGAGTATACACTGTGGTCCACCATGTTATAATCACGAATGTGAAAAACGTCCTCTTGAAGAACCATCTTTTTTTTCGACAATGAACCCTTTAAATCAAAGAGTGATGAAAAAAAACTGCAGAAGAAATTGCTTAAGTAGAAAAAATTGTATGGCTTTTGTTTACACATACGACGTATTGCCATCCGTCATTGAAAGAAAGGGTAACTGTTTGTTATATGATTTTAAACCAAAAACCTGGATAGACGATAAAGCATGGCATGGTAGAGTTTGTTTTGCTGACTGGAATGACAGTTGTTTTAAAAATTTACATAAAGCTCTATAATTATTTTGCATGGCATTAAGAGGATTTTTTTAAATATGTATATATAAGCATTGAAAAATGACGTGAAACAAAGTTTTTTTAATTGATATAATCTGCTCCCTATTAAAAAAAAATGTAATGAGTAATTTAAAAGTAGTTATTGTGATTGCACAAATCTTTTTTATAAGCATATTACATGGACAACGCCATGGATAGAACTATAAAGCTGCAGCCCTTTCACTCTTTTTTTATTTTTGACTAATGAAAAAACCTATAGCTTCATGTAAACAATTAGATAAAGTACAAAACCAAAAATTGGATATAAAGCGAACACGTCAAAAATGTTTTGAAATACTGTCGTGTTTTAATGTTACTGTCGTATTAAAATGTTACTGTCGTGTTAAATGTTACTGTCGTCTTGAAATATTACTATCGTGTTAGAATTTTACTGTCGTATTAAAATGTTACCTTCGTGTTAAAATGATATTGTCGTATTAAAATGTTACTGTCGCGTTAAAAAATTACTGTCATTTTAAAAAGTTATTGTCGCGTTAAAAAGAATTTAGAGCCCGACGGTTGCGATTTAGAAATTAGAACTCAATACCTTTCATTAAAAGTTGACATGCGATGTTCAGCCAGTCAAAAACAAAAATAAAATTTTTTCAAAAGCACAATTAAGTATTTCAATATATTCATTAAATAATCTAAAGTATACTTTTGTCAGTATTGTTACAATTGAATGTTTGTTAACAACGGAGCCTTACTTTAAACAATCACTTCACTTAAATCTTTATTTGACAACCAATGGTTACAAATTACATAAGTTTCATCGGTTTAGTTACCATTTTACATGATTTTACTTTTTAATCTGATACAAAAGTCTGACTTTGAAGATTTTTACTTTGATTATTTAAGCCTTTTTTTAAAACCCTATTTTGTATTATTTTAGAAACATGGTGTAGTTTGTGAAGTTTTCAGTATGTTTTTAACTTTTACAACTTTACTTTACTCTTTTCCAAATAAAAAAGTTTACTTGATGATCAATTCTAGCTCTCGTACTTTAAAAAGCGCTGACCATGGTTAGTGGGTGACCATGGTTAGTGGGCATAATATTATTATGACGTAAACAAATACTGTTGAAACTTGCTTTTATTAAAATGGAAATTTAAATTAAGTAAATATTTTAAAAAAATAATACGATATTTTTTATTCTTGACATGTTTTGTAACATAATTATTACATTTTCAAAAGATCTAGTTTTACAATAAAAATAAGTTGGAAGTTATTAAAGGAATAAAAATGTCAATGAACCCATGAAAACCTTTTTTTCTGCAATTTTTTGAAATTTCGAAACAAATGAAAATGACGGAAAACTCGAGTTTCAGTTTTTTATTTATATAACTTGTTCTAATATACTTTTAAAATCATTAATATTATATATAATTTTAAGAGACGCACTTTTGCTATTATGTACTATTTTAAAGTTTGTTAAAATATTTATTGTTAATTTTGAAGAATGATTTATTATTCGATAAGTACAACAAAGTATGTTTAAAAAAGCTTAACTCAACAACTTTAAAATTCCCTTCCATTTAAAAAGTAACTTAGTAATTTACTTAAATATCAACATAATACTAGCTTTCTAGACCTGCAAAATACTCAATATTTGGAATAGACTTAGTAAGTCTATTCCACACCGACCGTTTCTATACTTATTTGTTATGAAGTAAGTATATTTTAGAGAAAGCGGTAGAAAAATATATAAATGTATATAATTTTTGTTATTCCATCCTTTAAATAAAACAAAAAGATTTCCTATTTCTTTTTTAAAACTAATTATTAAAAACACAGAAATTAGTCGCGAAAGAGTAACAAAATTTCTTGGTATTCTCATCGACGAAAATATTACCTGGAATAAACATATTACCTATATATGGCAATAAAATATTAAAACGTATTGGAAATCTATACCAATCAAGGGATCTACTAAATAAACATCCTCTAAAAATATATATATTTCAGTTTTATACAAAATTATTTAATTATGCAAATATCTCATAGAGTAGTTTTTCTAAAGGCAAACTAGTGTTTCTCTATAAAAAAAATAGAAACATACTTAAAAAATAATCTATAGGACCTTTTTTTTCTTATATAAAGGAAACTCTAGATACAGAGGTCTTTTTTTAAAAACTAATTTTGAAAAAGTGACCCTATACTTCGAGACCCGTGTCGTCTGCCTTGCTAACTAACAATGTTCTTCATTTTTCTCAATGAAACAAAAACTTTTTAATTATATTAATATTTATTTAATTATTTTTATTTCGTGATTATATTTCATTTCATGACCTTTTGCTGAAACTTCTTGGCAAAATTTCATAAATTAAATTTTTTTTATTTACTTTTTAAATTCCATTAAATAACTTGTATATTTGAATCACCTGAATCCGTCACGACAGTATTTCAAGGCACCTGAATCTGTCTTAAAACTAAATTAATGGGACCCATTTTGTCTACTCTTTTCTCATAGCATAGTTTTTTTGATGGCGATATTATTCTTGTAGCACAATGCTGTACCATTTCTAAGAGATTAATTTCATTTTTTTTTTTACAACAATTTATTTAACTTGCTTTCTTGTCGTTTTTTTTTTTTTAGTGTCCGCGCACAACAAACACGAGGTCAGCGGTAATAATAAAAGAAATCGTTAAAAAAAGTAATTAAAACCAACTACGCGCAACAAACTTTAGTTTACTTTGTGTATATACACAACCTGAAATATTCATTAATGTCAACGACTGAAAGTATTAGGCAATTAAGTACAACTCGCTCCTATTGGCCTAATTGGCGCAATTCGTTCCGTGTCAAACGCGTACAAATGAGGGCAGCATTAAATACATTAATAATATATAACAGATATTACAGGAAACCGAATATGGTAATTGTTAAAGTAATAATAACATAAAATGTTAAACAGTGTTAAGTCAAAAAATGTATATATTGTTGTGAATTACGACTTCCAAGATATTAACAACAATTAGCGGTTGTATTATTAACATTAATTAATAATATTGTAATATTAACATTAATGTATTTGTAACGAAGGGGTCTTCGTGAAGGTATTCGAAAATTACTCCAACGTAATTACATGTATTTAAGGTTATTAATATAATATTTTGTCGTACTGAATTTTATATAAAAAGGATGATTATGAAATAATATATTCGCAGTCATATGTTAATAAAACAACTATAAACAAACCTATTGCACCTCCTAACATCGAGTGCAATCCTATCCGCTTTCTCTATGCTATCTTTCTAACACGACTACTTCTGTTTTTCACTCTAAAATAGAGTGAAAAACAGAAGTAGAGTTTAGGAAGAATCTTCGTTCTTCCTAAACTCACTTTACTATTGGTCCGTAGAACGGGTTATGACGCTTCCTTGGGGAGTCGAACCTGTCTTTGCGGGCCTTGGTAATGTGGCCTCTATATAGCAATTAGCCGGAGAAGGATAAACCACAATACCAAATAACTATAAACAAACGTTTAGTAATTGTGATGAAAAAGTGAATTCATTAGTGTCACTGGGAAACGTTTAATAATTCCCCACACCAAAAGGTGGCAACATCTGCCAAAACCAAGGAAACCTACGAATAATCAAAATGGATCAAGAGCGAAACTATCAGAGGGAGATCAACATGTTGAATATAAACATTAAATGCATAGAACGCAACACGACAAGCAGCGACAAATCGAGCATAATCTTGGCTTTAGATAAAATAGCAAATTTGTTAACAAGATTTGAAATGGAAAAAGATGAGCTGACCAGAAAAATGCTGGATGACGGCGAAAGCATAGATATTGTTGAAGAATGGCTATCGAAACCAATAGCGGAAGTTGAAGCAGCGGTTGCAATTAAAAACGAAATAATAAACAAATTGAATATAATTAACAAATTAAATATAATTAACAAAATAGAAAAACACAATGCGAACCTCTCTTACGTCAGCTTGGAGCTTTAAATATTTATAAGCTTAATATTCATCAGGTAATGATATTTATGTTTAAAGCAAAACTTGGGTTTTCTCCAGTAACATTTCAATCCTACTTTAATGAAATCTTCCATAAATATCCAACCAAATTTTCAGTGAATAACTTTGTGGTTCCCATAAACTTTCTTAAATTAAGTTCGTACCAAATTCAATATCGGGGACCTTTAGTTTGGAAAGAATTTCTTCCAATCTTTAGTAAAAAACAAAACTTCGTTTTAAACTGCACTTTGCAAAGTTTTAAGGATGATTCAAAATGGCATTTACTGAACATGGAATTCGATATATTAGATTTCAAATACCTTTTTTGAAAACAATTTAAAGGTTTAAACTAAATCACTTAAAAATAAATTAAATCTTTAACACTTTCTTTGGCTTTTATTAAAATCTATACCAATTCCATTACCGTCTCTAAAAATAGAAAATAAATTTATCGAAAGAACCAAAGCAACAATAATTTATTTAGAATTAACATTAATAATATTCATTCAAAATCATACAAATATATAATTTATCATATGCTTGCAATTAAATAATTATTCACTTTAAGAAGTAAAATTTTATGTTTTTTTTATAATTTTGTCTAAACTGATATTGACATGTTTCAACGGATGATGACGTCTAAACTAATTGATTAACTACCATTAAGCGCTTTTTTTTTTCAATATATCTAACCGCTAATGTGTAATCAATTACATCGTTATGGAATCAAAGAGCCATTAACCTGAGTAATTATCGATTAGATTGTGAACTACTTAAAAAATTTTCTACATTTTCAGATTGTTCATCACCTTTCAGACCGTACCAATAAATTTTGTGTGGATCATTTTTGAAAAATGAGGCAGTTTAGAACACCAAATAAATATTGGTTCTTGATTTATGAAACAAAACTCTTTTATAACTTTGCAACTAGATGTCCAGTTACTTTATGAAAAACATACAGCCATAAAGCCGAAGGGAAACAAATAACAAAGTTGTATTAGAGTAAGGGTGAGTTGAGTAAGTTTCGAAACTATTGGATAGGCGCGTAATGTAAAAGCAAATAACTTAGTGAAAGAAATGGTAGTAGTTAATCATGTCAATTCCCAGCAGTAAAAGAAATACATGCCCGATTAAACTCACTTTTATAGAGCTACATAAAGTTTATAAAATAAAAAAAGAAACAGAATCAATACTTATATATTAGTTGTACCCTCTTTCAAGGTCACTTATCT
Organism: Hydra vulgaris; assembly: GCF_022113875.1. NCBI lineage: Eukaryota > Metazoa > Cnidaria > Hydrozoa > Anthoathecata > Hydridae > Hydra > Hydra vulgaris. The sequence continues at coordinate 39,467,467 of NC_061165.1, forward strand.
TAGAGACTAGACTGTTTAAACATTTATTAAATTTTGACTCTAAAATAATTATTTTATTACAATAACAATATATTGTTATTGTATTATAAAGACAATTTACAATACAATATTTATTGTTATTGTAGTGGGTCATTACAATACATTTTTTTTTCAGATATTGTTACTGTTTAATAAAGATGAATTGCAATACAATATTTATTGTTATTGTATTACAGTATTACAACAGTTGTAAATCACAAGTATTGTTATTGTTTCTAAATTAAGTTAATACAATAACAATAGTTATTGTTACTGTTATTGTTTTCATTACAATTACAATAGTCCTAACCCTATACATATATATATATATATATATATATATATATATATATATATATATATATATATATATATATATATATATATATATATATATATATATATATATATATATATATATATATATATATATATATATATATATATATATATATATATATATATATATATATATATATATATATATATATATACTTTTTGGTATCTCCAGTTTCCTGTATAAAAAACAGATAAACTTTAGTTGGAAAGTAACTGAAAAGTCATTAGTTTTATTTAATTTTTGAAAAAAGTCACCCATCATGACCCTTGATTACACACTGGCTTCCACATATCAGTGAATTTTTTTCTCTTCAAAAGTATATCAACCTGGGTGTCTAAAGAACCAGAATTTTATAGTGTTTTAAAAATTCATAACTGTGATTTAAATTTAAAAGTTCAAATTAGTAATACGAATTGACAAAATAAATTTGCATAACTTTTACATAACCAATAGACGTCTTCACAGTTATCACCGATAATTTCACCGAAAATTTCATGCGCGCGCATATTTAACATTACGTCATGGTATTTTATGCGCAGAATCGCATGAAAACAAGTAAATACTCATATAAATTAAGATAGTAACCTTAAAAGAAACAGTTGTTTACATGAGATTTTTTTAATTTTTTTTTAAAAAAGACATTGATTTAGTTTAATATAAGTTTATTTTACTCATTTTAAGTTTAAAATCTATACTGTTTATATGTTTTTGTCATATAATATTTGTAATCAAGGAAAAAACAAATTTGTACGTTGAGTGTAAAAGTATCTAGTATTGATTAATAAAAATGAGCTTTCGGGAAAGAAGATTATTAAATAGTAATTTATATATATATATATATATATATATATATATATATATATATATATATATATATATATATATATATATATATATATATATATATATACAGGGCCGTCCCGAAGGGGGTGGGGGTGTCGAAGGTGTTCCCCCCCAAAAAAAAAAAAGCTGTCATATAAGCATTTGAGTTGGCACATTAAGCAAGTTTTGCTCCATGTGAAATGCTTTTTTAGTTGATATAATAAATATAGTTGGCAAAATGCCAACTGAAATGCTTTTTGAGTTGGCATTTTGCTAACTATATTTATTAATATAATTGAGATTTTGCCAACGATATTTTATTAAAGTTATAGTTGGCAAATTTAAATATAAATATAGTTTGCTATATTTATAGTTGGCAAATTGCAAGTATTGAGGACCTTTTTTTTTCTTTTTTTTTTTTTGTGTGTGTGTTCTTAGTAGGCAAAAAAATACTTACACCCCCCCCCCCCCCCATGGAAGACCTCTTCGGGACGGCCCTGTGTATATATATATATATATATATATATATATATATATATATATATATATATATATATATATATATATATATATATATATACATATATATATATATATATATATATATATATATATATATATATATGTATATATATGTATATATATATATACACACACACAAACACAACTATCAATGCACATTTCACACTCGAAATGTGTGAAATGCAAAAGATAAAGAGTATTCTTTAAGAGCTTTTATTTCTTTCATATATATCCTATAAAACAAACATATAAAAAGTATAAATATATAAATAATATAAATTTAGCCTTAAAATAGTTAAAATAAAGTTAATAATTCAAAATCGATACTTTTATTATGAATAAAAGTAAAGATATCTCATGTAAACAACTGTTTCTTTCAAGAATGCTTTCATTATATATTTGTGTATTTACTTTCTTTCATGCGATTCTGCGCACAAGGAACAATGACATACCGTTTTGAACTAAAGATTGTTTAAGACAGACAAAATTTTGTTACTAATAGAGTTGTAAATGACTGGAATGCACTGTAACGTAAATCAATTTAAGAACCACATTGACAAATACTTAAATTTTAACCTCATATCTTAGATCTAGTATATTGTTTTTAATCCTTAATAAATTTTTTAGCTGTTATAGACTGAAATTCTACGTTTTAGTTTCAACTCGTATGAGTTACAGCGTCATTTCTATAACTGCTTGCTGGAACTTGTGATTTGATTTATTTGAACTTGCTTTGATGTTAAGATATTTAACCATTTTTATAAAAAAGCCAATTGGAAAAAATTAAAGCATAGCTTAAAGAATCAAAAGGTGTAAACAAATTTTAGAACATAGGAATCGAGACGATTTTATTTCCAGCTCCTAAACAACATGTCGTATTTTTAAGTAAGTTTTAAAAATTCGAATTTAAAAATCTTTTATTTTTCATTTTCCACGATTTTCCATGGCTATAATGACGGTAAATGTTCTTAAACCTAGAAGCGGTTTCTCCTAACTTTCCTTACTTAAGTCTTAAGTTTTTTCTTAATACAAAAAATGTATTTTTAAAATTTATAAATTTTATAAATAATATATAAAAAATATTACTAATTAGAAAATTTTGACATTACGCTGCGATGTTTGCAAGTAAAAACGGAATTTTAAACAATTAGTATATATCGATTGTGGGTTTGGGTAATACCTATGTTTCATTTATAACAATAAGAAAATATAACCCGTAATTCCAATATTATATACACATATATATGAATATTGTAATAAAATAGAATTATAGTATTGACAAAATTACAAGTCTTTCAATAATAAACCGACATGCTACGATCTAATACAGAGACAACAGTACTGGCATTAATATTATCGATTATTTAAGATCGTTTTGATGATAACAAGTGTTTGATTTTTGTATTTAAACATTCATTCTTTGAAGAATCAACGAGACCGTGAACGAGACCTTTTTGGGCTAAATGAAAAGCAATTTATTTATAATTAAACAAAATAATATTATTCATACCAAAAAAATAAATCATTAATAATAAACACCGTGTTTTATTTACATACCTGCTTCTAGATCGCGAGCGACTTCGTTCCCCAGATTTTACGGGTTCAGGAGATCTAGAACGCGATTTTGATTTACTTCGGGATTTACTTCGAGATTTTTCTCTCTTACTTCGCGATCTGTGTAATCAAAAACTTGTTATTCAAGATACAAAAAAAGATTATAGATGAAAATAAATTCACGTAAGATGCAATTTAAAATAAATACCTTGAACGACTCCTTGATCGTGACACACTTCTAGATTTTTGCCTACTTCGAGATCGAGAACGAGATCGAGATGCCGAACCTCTATCCTAAACAATAAAAAGCAACAAAACGCATTAAGAAATATATAGCATCAAAGATAAGATATGAGATCATCGTATCAAAAAAAAAAACAAAAAAAAAACCCAGAAAAAACCATACAATAAAATAACATATAGACACCGTATAGAAGATAAAAATAGTTTAACATTAAATTACATCAAGAACTCTGATTTTTTTCCCATTTAATTCTGTATTGTCAATCTTTCGAATAAGATTTTTCATATCTTCGTATGTTGATGTACAAATACATCTAAAAAATAAATTATAAAATTCATGTTAAGTTATTATAAGTAAAGATTTGAAGTTTTCTTAACTAAAAAATATATTTTTTTTGATTTGAATGTTTTCTTAATTAAAAAATATTTAAAGGTAAAGAAAAAAGGTATACTAAGTACTTAAAATTAATACAAGATTTAAAAGTACTCACGCCACCCCTCTTTCTTTTCGATGAGCATCTGCATAAGTTACTTCAGCATGAGGCCGACAATAATCTTTTAAGTCCTTTTAACACAATTCACATAAAAATAAAAAACATTGAAAAAAAAAAATTGAATTCATTGTAAACTAATATTTATATCGTCATGCACGTTTTCACTTATATTCACAATTTAAGTTTTTCAACGTAATTAAATGTATATTTTTAATATACATTTAATAAAATTTTAGTTAAAAAAATTATCAACACAAATAACTTGTTTATTTGTGCTGATATTATTTACTATCAATACTTTTTGTTTCATGCTATTTTTTTTAAAAGCGTGAAAAATTTGAAAGTTTTTACAAAAACAAAAAATTGCTAAATTCCTGTCAAAACATGCACTTCGATATGATAGACCGTTTAACGAACCTTCTTATTACAAAATTCCTTAAGCTTATAAAAAGTTTTAACACAATTATCTTATGCTCTCACCACAACTTAACGTCAATAGAAAATTTTAAACAAACTGTATATTGTCTTCAAGTCACTAAACCCAATCATTGTACATCAATTGGAATACTGACGTCAGTAAAATGTGTTGAACAAACATCAATAGTCATCACTGGTTTTAAAAAATATATAACTCTCAATGAACATGTTTTAGAAGAAGACGCTAACACTTCATTCTATGCTCAACATCATTGAAATAATAATTTGAATTCAGTGTTTTGGAATGTTCATCTGAAAGTCAACATCAAGTGTCGAACATCTCATTGAAGTTGAGTGACATCAATGAAACCATCAATGCATCTAATGTTAACTGAAATTATTAAGAAGCTTTTAACAAAAGATTTACTAATCTTTCTTAATTATGTCTAACAATACAATAATATTAGTGCTCATAACAACCTTTTGCATCTGGCAACATAATGACTAAGAACCTGTAAATAATAATCCCTTACACTTTAAATATGTTGTAAAGATAGTAAATAAATTCACCTGCCAACTGACTCTTGATGACAGATTTTCAACGCGTAACATCCATTTTGTTCGAACAGGAGGTCCATACCTGAAAAAAATTATAAAATAGTTAAGTATTGCTTTGTGAAATTTGGCAATACTTTATATCTATATTGTTTTCCACACTTTGATAGTACTTTGATTTCTTGGTTCTCAGTTTAGGTGTTAAATATCTTGAACAATGCTTAAAAACAGTTTGATTAATAATAATTTCACATTACTTGCAAAATTATGTCTTTTGAAATATATATGTATACATATACCTTGTATTTGGATAAATTTTGTGTATACATATTCATATTCAATATTTATAAAGATATAAGGCCATCATGTTGTTACTAAAATAACATCTTGTTATCATCCAATTAGTTTTGTTGCCCCTTGCCATACACTTTATAGGATAAAAGACAGCGCAATAAATAGCCTACGCCAATGCTGCATATTAAACCTTAGCGCTTCGCTCTCCTACGTAAAAACCAGGGCAATGGTCACAAAAAATGGTGTAGCAAAGCCTAATGTTTTTTTTAATTCAAAATTATTTAACAGTATATCCATGTGACAAAGAACTTAAGTAAAATATTGTATATTTTGATTGATGAATTCTTTTTCTAGATTATTCTTTCAATACTAGAAAGTTTATTAATTTTGACTCAAACACATTACTGCACATGACCAAAGTGCACAAAGCATGACTTTTGCAAGCAGAAATATAACTATTAAATTAACTATTTAGAAAATAGTCATTGAAAAAACAGCAATTATAATGAATCCCTCTTGCAAATGATAAATTTTTAATCTCTAAATATTTAAATCTGAATACTATTATTTTTTATTTTTTTACTATTTATCACATCTATTCAAATTTGTCTACAAACTTATCTGTAACTTGTTTAAACTAGGCCTTAATATCCGCCCCTCAGACCATTTTTGAGACCTGCTATATGAGGGCAACCAACCATTGTTCATTTTTACTGAAAAATTGAACAATGGTTTGTTGTCCTCATCTAGCAGATCTCAAAAATGGTCTGAGGGGTGGCGATGTCCGGCACTTATTTCGACCCCTGCCCATTATTTGTATGATGAGAGTGTTTAAATTAAAAAAATCAATCTTACTTATCACGAGCTCTTTGTTTTCGGCCAAATCCACTTCTGTCATCTTTAAATCGTTCTCTTCCATAGGGTGCACCGCCAGATCCACGCTCAATGCCTTTTGCATGTTCAATAATCACTCTTTTTAAAAAAAAAAAGAAAAAAAGAAAATAAACCAAAACCAAGCAATAAGGTGAAACAAAAGCATTAAATGCAAAAATGAATGTAACTAGGAATATATATAAACAACAAAAATAAACAAGAACAATTTTGAAATTTTTAATAATTATGTAAAAATTAAATAAACTGACCTGTCTCCCATTAACTCCTTTCCATTAAGATCATAGACAGCATCATCAGCATCGCGATAGTCATCAAAATCCTTGAGATAAAAGTAAAATTCTAAATTTTGAAACTTAGTAGTCTAACAGTATATTGAGCATACTTTATGAAAAAATTAGTTATTAATTAAACTTTAATCCCTTAATTTTTTTTAATATAATTTTCCGAATTTAATAACTATTTTTAGTATAGCCACGATAAAATTGACTCAACTTTGAACACTTTAAATTACAGAATAAAAAATATGAGTCTTTTTAAACATAAACAAAGCTCATTAGTTCTATTTCACAAAAAATACAAACTAAAGTTTTCCTAAAAGAATATTATGGAAAATATTGTCATAAAAACAACTTAATTATGAAAGAAATTTGCACATTTACATAAATAGTCTAGAACTATTTTCAATCTACTTAAGTAGTTCACCAGTCACTGAGAACCCCTTGTTGTAACAGAAGTGAGATCCTTTTCATACTCAAATGTTATCTCTAAAAACTCAGAGAGTGTTGGCTTCTTATTAAGATAAAAATAAATGGAGTATCATCAGCCAACAATGCCATCTTAGATATGAGAATTTCAGGAAGATTGTTAATGTAAATTTAAAAAGGGTCAAGGATAGAATCTTGAGGAATCCCTGTTTGTCAGCTATATCAGGGAAGATGTGATAAGTGGAATCAAGAGATGAGGTTAATGAAAATTTTTTAGCAAACAATTCAGCTTTGTCTTTAGGCGAGGTAACAAAATCTAAACCATGCAAGAAAGGTAGAATAACAGATTTGCCCATATTATAGACACTGTTAAAGATTCTCCAGAAGTCTTAGGAGCCTAATTTTTGAAATACAAGATTTTTGGACCTGAAAATAGCAGGGTTTGGCATTAGACAAAACCTTTTTACAATGGTTTCTAGCAATAGTAAACAGACGTCTGTTTTCTGGAGAATTATTTTAGCAATAGATTTTAAAATAATGGTTGCAATTAAAATTAGCAGCAGCACAATTAAAAGAAAACGACGGAGAAGAGTGAGGCTGGACTTGAAAGTGTTAAAAGAAAATTAAAGATTCTATGCCAGACTAAATCCAAGAAGTTACATAAGAAGCTCATTTGTCAGCAGGACAATAAAAGATTTTAACCTAAGGGCCATCACTAAGAAAATCACGGAAAGAGAATGGTTTTTTGTGTTTTATAGTTTTTGATACTTCAGTCATTTTTTAAATTGGTTAAAAAACTTGACTTAAAGCTAAGGTAGTACTCAGTACACTATTTAATAGTCCAAGCAATTGCCTAATTATTATTAATAAACCCAAAGCCATAACAAAAGGTTTCAAATGTGGCCTCGACATTATGCATCCAAAAAACTAACAGGGACACCACCCATGCACATGTTGATAGAATCAGCCTCTCTGAGAGAAAACCTGACTACCAGCAGGCCTCAGAACCATAAAACTGAGATTTAGAGTTGTATCCTTATAGAGACACAAGCAAAACCCATGCAATGAGTCAAAAAGATCCAGCATTCGATATCCTAAACTGGAAATGTATTATGAATACATCAGCCTAATAGATAGAGAGAGGGTGCAAATTTAATTTTTTAATTAAAAAAACAACATACATTTAAATATTATAAAGATAAATATTTTTATACTTGAAAAAAGTCAATAACAAAAATTGATAATATTTTTTATTAATAAACAATTTTTTTTATACATGAAAATTCTTAAACTGAGTTTAAAAAAATGTTTAAAGATTAAACTTTTCAAAATATTTAACCCATTTAGGACCAATTTTTTTTTTTTAATTTTCTATTAGAATCCACATATGTGAACACAGAAAAAAATATATTTTCACAAAAATATATTTTTTTCTGTGTTCACATATGTGTATATAAAACAAAATGAGTCATTGTAGTATTAAATAATTTGACGAGCCAAGCTATTAACCAAAACTGCTTAAATTTATGTTTTGTTTGAAAACTTTATGTTTGACTACCAACATGACCATTATGAACAAACTTTGAAGATGATATTTGAGAAAACATTTTGCCATAATGGCAAGGGTGTTGTTTGTGTGGCTATTAAAAAACAGCTTTACAAAATACAAATATAATTTCAAAATTTTGTGAAATATGCAACAAAAACATATTTCGGCAAGATTTGTTTTCAAACTTGAAAATTTTCACAACCAAAAGTAATATAAAAAATACTATATTGAGTACTCCATTTTTACCGATTTCCTAGCCAAATACACTTCTGATAGCTTTAACTCTTGATTAGCATTTTTTTTTTTAATTTCAAAGGTTTTTAAGTTTGATTTTTTTCTTGAAAGTCACGTGATATCTGTGAGTGATACCTTGTCATTTTGATATTTAAAAAAAATTTTCTAAGATAAACAAACTATACTTATTTATCTATGAACTTTAATTATACATTTGTATAATTAAAGTTCATAGTACAATTTTGTATGGTAAATACAAAATTGGTGCTCTGCAGTTTCTTCCCCCTCCCTTTTTTATTGTTGATTATGATATAGAATTTTATGCTGATTAAGAATTGTCTAAAAATCAACAGAAAGTGCTCTAATATGATGATGAAGTTTAAAAAATTACACAAGAAAAGGTAATATTTACTATTTTTAAAAAATGTCTTACACTTAAGTTTACATTTAGAAATTGATTAATTACCCGTTTTTATTGTTGTCAAAATTAAATTTTATTTAAGTTAAGGGTGATTCTATGTAAAAACATCATGCAACCCAAAGTCACAGATTTTGCTGATTTTTACACCACTCAAAGATTTTAATAAGTTATAAACATTCTAAAAATTTTATCATTTAATTCCAAACGGCTTTTAAGATATGACTACTCAAACTTTGCCTTGAATCAACAAAAATCTGCTTTTTTGAAAAATAGTTTTTGGTCATTGTTTCTATTCTGTGCAAAATGGAAAGCTGAAAATGTGTACACTTACATACTTTTAGGCAAAGAATTAAATATAACAACTTAAAATAAATAAGAATAAATGTAACACCTGTAATTTTGACCTTCATCACAATTTTACTGGACCTTCTATAATTTCAAAAATGCTGATGTAGCTTGATTTTTTTTTTTTGGTTTTATTCTGAATAGCTAAGTTAGAGATATTATAAAAAATTGAATAATGGTCTTTTCTTAAACAGAAAATAAAAACGTGGTCAAATTTACTTAAATTTGTTACTTAAAAAATAGGAATTATGAAAAATCAAAGGAAAAAAAAATTACTCTTAAGTGCTTTATACACAACAATTGATTTTAACAACTTTTGAAAAATTTTTCCACCCACTCTGAACCACCACCTGTTAGTTAAATTTTAAAGTTATGAACAAAGCAAGTGTCTTAATCTCAAATCAAAAAAAAAAATTTCAAATAGTATTATTTAATTTTTGAGACCTGTTTAGGTATTAAAAATTAGAAAATCGAGCCTTCCCGTGAAGCGTATGCGGTTGCACGCCTTGTTTGTTCATGTTCAAACTAATTTTTTTAGACTAACCGACCACAGCAGCAGTTCGCAACTTTTAACTTATAAAACGTTTCAATAATTTGCAGCAAAAAGCTAAATTTATTTACTAAGAAAAACAAAAACAATTCTTATATAAGGCAAACAAAATTGTAACCAAATAACAAGTTTATTTAAATAAACAAGAAAATTTATTAATTAAAAAAAAAAAAAATTTATAAAATTTTTATACAACTTTTTTATTGTTACTTTTTTTAGAGTGATTGTTTTGATATGCAATTTATTTACGATTTTTATCAGTCAAGAAACTAATTTGCTATGCACGCTAGAACTATAAAAATTTTTGTTAATTTTTTTTCTTATGTTTATTCATTTTTATGTCTTTTCGCTTTTAAAAAAGTTTTTTCTATATTTGACATTTTTTCTCAATACTTATATAATAGGAAAATAAGAAAAGAAATTGTTATTTATTTGCAAAAAATGACGGAATAAGTTGAATAAATTAACAGTTTCTTTAATAAATGTCTTTACCGCATTTAAAGCATCTAAGAAATTGTTTCAAAATTTTGTTAAAAAAGTTAAGTAAATTAATAATGCACTAGCCCACAAAATTTTGCAGCATTGTTTTATTTTTATTAATGTAAAAGTTGTTGAAAAAAAAAAAAAAAAATTTTTTTTTACAAATAAATAACAATTAGTTTTCTTGCTTTCCTGCCCATTAATAAAAACAGTAAAGTTTAGCAAAGACATTTGAAAAACAAATTTAAAAACTGTCTGTGTTTCTAGCGCAATTTATAATAAAGTATTTCTTTTATATACTGACTGAAAAAAATTGCAAAAAAATTGTATATCAAAAAATATTTTTATTTTCATTTTATTTTTATCTACTTTTTTTCCTTGACTTGTATCAATTTTGGTAGTGGAAAATAACTAACGCTCTAAAAATAAGAAAACAAAAACAATAAATATTTAGGTATATTATTTTTTTGAAAACAATTTTATTTTTTTTATTAATAAATTTTTCTAGCTTATTTTATTTAGATTTTTTATTTCGTATATTCTAGGTTTATTCTCTAGTTTTTTAAAGTTTTATTTTGCCGCAAATTCTTAAAATGCTTACTATATAAAAACATGGTCAAGTTGTCTAATAAAATTACTTTAAGCATGGACGCACAAGGCATGCAGCTGCACATACTTCTCGGGAAGGCTTGGAAAAAATAAACTTACTTTTAGACAAAAAAAATTCCACATTCACCTGTTTGTTAAGACAACCCGCCCTTCTTTTTTTCTCTCTCCCCCCCCCCCATTTGATACTTTTTTTCTCCCCTCCCCACCCACATTGTGTTAAGCAGATGAGAGTAACTTGAAAGTAATCAAACTGAAACAGTTTTGACAATATCAAATTGTTCCTTTAGTTGTTGCTAACTTGCTTTTTTTGTTTTCTTGGTACCTTAATAAATTAAGGTGCTAAATTTCAAAAATGTATTATAATTTTAACAAATTTTTGAAATTTAGGATCGGTAAATCACCGTGGCACAGTGTCACAAAATGCAAATTAATTTGAACTTTCCATCCCAAAAAAACCTTTTGGGGTATGGTAGTACACAAACAGATGATCACATTAGCATAGATTCTAAAATTAAACTATTACGTCCGAGGAAGAAAATTTGATTATTGTATATATCTCAAAACCACTATTACGTCTATGTGCAAAAAAGTGGTTTAAATATGGTAAATTATTTTTTCCAAAACAAAAATAATATACAACTTCAATATGGAAAATTAATTTTTCCAAGACAATAATAATATACAATTTTAAATCATGTTTTACAAAAAAATAAACCATGTTTTACAACAAAAATTTTTTTAATGCTTTAAATCCATTGATTCAAAATAGAGGATTATTTGTTAAGATTACTGAAAACAAAACATAAAAAAATTAAAATATATAAATAATTCTTAACATTCAGTTGCTTGCTCTGTATATACCCCCAAGAGAGCAATAATGGCGGGCAAAAAATTGATCGACATGAAAAAAATGGCATGTGCTTTTGGGGTGATAGTTGTGTTTGGGAGATCCACACAAAAGCATGTGAACTCAGCAATATTTAAAGCATAGTTATGTTTAAGCAAATTGCCTACCATAAAATAGTTTTTGCTGAATGTTTACCATTTTTGGCCATTCTATTGCTTTTGGCCAGATAAGACTAAGGCTCTTGAATAAGTGGTTCACTACACCAAGAAGCAAGTGAAGCTCTGTGTGGAATAAAATCTATAATCAGAGTATCCATGGCATCATGATAATGGGTTCATGAATAACATTTTGGAGGGCCTTTACTATCGTGGAGTTGGCTCCATCAGTTTTAAAAGCCTTATGATTACTTTGAATGGACCCGAAGGTTCTAAGTTCGCCACTCTGAAGATTTTTTGACTCCACATTATACGAAATGTATACCACACACAATGTTGGCAAGTTTCATATCACATGATAAAACCAAAGTTATTTTATCAAGACCCAATTTATTTAGTACCTGCTTGACATTTTTATAGTTTTCAGGAAGATTTTCTGAGCTTGCAATTATCATGTGCCTATTAACTCCAGAGTCAGAGAAAAAAACTTCTTAGATGGAGGAGACTCATTCTGTGTCTCTAAGTTGAGAATTTTAAGAAAGACTTTTAAGAAACCACCACCTCTATCCAATCCAACTTTAATTAAAACTAATCCTGTGCTACTAATCTCCATTATAATTTTACTCAATACCCTTAAGTCTTTGCAATATACTATAAGCCTTTTTGACTTGGAGTGTTATTTTTGTTGTATTACAAATGTCTGAAGTAACAAATTTTTTTTCCTTAATTCTCTGTGAAGACACTTGATTTAGGGTTGATACAAGCTTGTTTACACTCTGGTTTGATAACCCAGTCTGGCTTTGAACAACAAGGAAATTTTGAGCTGTTAAGACACGCGCAGCTGGAAATAATTCTTTACGTTTGGAGGGTCCTAAAAATTTTTTTTTGTTGTATTAAGCTTTTGTATTTATTTTTTTTTTGTGGTAAAATCTTGGATACACACTTCTTATAGCTTTCGTTAACTCTTAAAATTTTCATAAATTTTTAAACTTTAAAATTTTTAACCCAAAAAATATGTTACCTGGAACCACAGGAAGAGGTTTTCCTTTTCCTCGATTCAGTCTTTCAGTACCATGAGGTAAAGTAGTCTTGTTTGAAATCACCAAAGTAGCTACTTTTTCAGCTGTAACATTGTCTTTTGTGGCAACATTCAACAAATTTTGTCTAAGCATTTGTTTGGTGCAACTATAAGAAAGACCTCTATCAATGATAGAAAAGCATGTTAAACATCGTTTCTTAACTGCTGATTGTTTTTCTTGATGAACTATTTGGGCAGTGCTAACTGGTAGAGGATTATTGAGTTTTGTCTTTCCAATTCAACAAATCAAGCAGCCACATGTTGACTTTATAGTTGGACAAATCTTTACTGTTCAATAGTCAAATAAGAGGTGTAGAGAAGCAACTTCACTTGAATCTCTTCTTCAAGAATTATGTGGCACTTTTCACATATCCCAGTCAACACTTGAGGGTTGTTTAAATCAATATGATTTGCTAAAACTTTTTGATGAACGCTCAAACAAAAAATCACTCATCACTCTATTGGCTTTTTGTAAGCACAAAAAAATACAGATTTCTTGCATTCATCATGATTCTTTGCTTTGTTTGGCATTTTGAGAGAATAAAGTCTCTTAAGTCAAGTTAACTTTTAAAGATTAAACCTGATTTTGTTACTATTTTGAGTTTTACTGTGATTTATTTTAATAAAAACTAAATTCAAAACAAAACTATTTAAAACAAATATAAAATTAAAATACAGTCTTTAAAAACAAATTTTAAAATCCAAATTAAAAAAAATTAAACTTATTAATTATAAAAATTAAATATTAATTTTGATTTAAAATTGAAAATCAATTTTTCTTATTTATTACTTTATTTAATTTGACATCTTATAGTTTATAAAATTGAGCTTAAAAGGTAATTTATAGACTGCCATAATATTCTAATGATTATTACATTCTGTAATGATTATTACAGAATGTATTAATTATTAGAATATCATGACAAATACTAACTTTGTTTTTTTACCTACAAATATTTTAAAGAAAATAGTTCTCACAGCAATATGCAAGGGACTTCCAGTTAGGCAACACACTGCAAAAGTGGTAAGTGTTATTAGTAATTCAGGAGATGATGCTCCTAATTTTGTTTTTTAATTAGATTTGGAGTTGCGGAGGAAGTTGTAAATAAAGGAAGAGAAATGATTATAAAATGGTCACATAATCAAACAAATTTAAACCTAATAAACTTCTTAAACTCTTTCAATCAATAAACAAATCATGTTATTTACATGTAACAAATAAGGGGAAGTAGGAAAGGAAGGGGGAGGGAGAGGATGGGGGTATTAATAAACAGGATGGTGGGAATTTTTATTTCTATAAGTGAGTTTATCTTTTTAGATTCTATGACCTGAACATTCTCACAAATTAGAAATTAGTAAATAAAAATTATTTTTATTTTTAGTTTTGAGATACAGTTTCTTTGTTCATTACAAGTAAAATCAGGAATGCAGATTTCCAAAAGGACTCTACCTTTATATCTCTATTTTTCTTGGTCTTTAATGCCCAGAAGCTGGTGTTATGTCTATTTTTATATATTTTATGTTGTTTGATTGGATTATTTGCCTAAAACTATGTAAGTGCAGTGCTCAATTTAACGGTCGGACATCGCTGCCCCCAGACACTTTTTGAGATTTGATTTATGGTGAAAATCAACCATTGTTAATTTTTAATGAAAGAATCAAAAATGGTTTGTTTACCTCCTCTAGCAAGTCTCATAAATGGTCTAAGGGGCAGCAACATCCGACTGTTAAATTGAACCCTGTAAGTGTACACATTTTCAGCTTTTCTTTGCACACAGAACAAAAACAATGACCAAAACCACTTTTCAAAATGGCAGATTTTTGTTGATTCAAGGCAAATGCTGAATAGTCATATCTTTGAAACTATTTGAAATTAGATTAAAAATTTTCTGGGAATGTTCATAACTTATTAAAATCTTACACACACACACACACACACACACACACACACACACACACACACACACACACACACACATACACATATATGTATATAAAATTAATTTAAAAAACATTAATTTAAGATATTGCTTTTTAGATGAATATGCATCGACTGACAAACAGGGATCGAAGCAATTAAACATGCATAGTTTGGGATAGGGTTAGGGCCAGAGATCAATCAGAAATTGATGCGCTATGCATTTTTAAACAGTTTTAAATTGTCAATAAAAACCAGGCTTTTTTAACCAAGTATGAAAAAATGATGAATATTAGCGTTTTTTAGTGAAATTTTTTAAACTTCAACATTAAATTAGAGCACATTCTGCTGATTTTCAGACCTGTATTTTTAAACAATTCTTAATCAGCATAAAATTCTCTATCATAATCAACAATAAAAAAAAGGAGGGCGGAGGAACTGCAGTAGCACTAAATGATTTTCGTACAAACACTTCTACTACCCCTAGATGTAAGTGTCATACATAATCTCAAAATAGCGTCATTATTAAAATCTAGACTGTGCTACAAAAATATCTTCAGAGTCTTTATTTTTTTCTTTATTGATTTAGGATGGTAAATATGAGTTCAATTTTTTCAATTCAATTTTAAGTCAAAATATATCCCTTTAATTTTCGAAGCTATTTTTTAAGACAAATTATAAATAGCGCAAAATTATCAGCTATAATCTGCAATAAAATCAAAGCAAGTAAAAACTGTATTAGCGCCAGGGAAGTTTTTTTTTTTTTGCCCTTTAATTTAACATTACTAAACTACTATAGCAACAATAATCATAAACAGCTCAAATAATAAAAAAAGTATAATAAAAAAAATATCTCACAACAAAAGCGTAGCCATTTTTCATCATTATATCACGAATCTTTCCATAGTTGTCAAAAAACTTTTTCAAGTCTCTTTCTATAACACGATTATTTAATCTGCCAACATATAGACGAGGCATTACTTGTAAAAAATATTTAAACTTGTAAAATTTCGATTAGTATAAAAATTATTATGAAGAGAAGTTCACTAAACTCTTTTTTTTAGTAAGTGGCCCACAATTCATCATGCTACTTATTTGTATTTTACCGAACTTAAGAGGGTATTAATATACAATTTCCTGATCATAGATTTCTAGTTGTTTGATTGGTTGTTTTCTTTACGATTGCATATTTATGATATGACAACATATCTTAAGTCCGGTTCGCATTAAATATCCAAAAGCCGATGGAAATTTATCGAAATAATGTTTTTTATGTTTTAAGATAATTTAATTAGTTATTTAAACTATTGATAGTCCAAATAAGAATGGTGTTATTTATAACTTTATTTAAATTAAACTTTAATGAGTCCTTGAATTATGAAATCATAAATAGTCCGATTCGATTATTTATTGTATAATTAATCCAATCTATTATTATAGTATTAGCTTGGATAATTATTAATAATAATCTAAGCTATTAATAATAACAAGCTATTATATATAAATAAAATATAAATATTATATATAAATCCAAGCTGTTAATAATAACAAGTTAATATTATATTATTAGCTTGTTTATAATATAAACAAGCTAATACTATAAGCTTGTTTACATTATAAACAAGCTAATAATATAATATTAGCTTGTTAATATTAACTGCTTTGATTTATATATAAAACTATTAGTAATAGTAATATTAATCCAAGCTAATCCTATAATTTTAACTTTAAATATATTTGTATATATTGTAAACAAATATATGGTATTAAGTTAATATTAAATTTTAGCTTGGTCATTTTACCTGTATATATAATATATACATGTAATGTGACCAAACTAATATTAATTATATTTACAAATTAAGCCAATATTATATATATATATATATATATATATATATATATATATATATATATATATATATATTTTTTTTTTTTTTTTTTTTTTTTTTTTAACATCTTCGCTTCCAACAAGGCTGCAAGCAACCACTATAAGAGTTGGAAGTTACTGGAAGAGAAAAGACTAAATCTGTAGAGCAAGATAACGATTGACTGATGACTTAAAAAATTGCAAATTATATGAATCAGGAAAGCAAGACGAAGGAAGCGAATTCCAAAGAACTGATGTTCGAGGAAAAAAACTAGAAGAATAAGAGTTTTTGAAGCACTTAGGAACAGTCACAGAAAAAGGATGAGACTTAATTGAATGGCGAGTAACACGAGAATGAATTTTAGTAGATGGCACAAGGGACGCTAGCTCTTTAGAGCAGTGCCCATTATAGTATTTGTAGAAAAGAGAAAGAGAAGCAACATTACGACGATGTGACAAAGGTTGGAGATTGGCTGCCAGAGCAGGTCCAACTATGTTTACAATTCGTTTTTGCACCTTGTCTAAAAGAGAAAGAGCATCATTAGAAGATCCGCCCCAGATGTGGCAACAGTATTCCATACAGGGACAGATTTGAGATTTATAGAGATAGAGAATAGAATCTGGAGTAAGAAAGTGTCGAGCTCGATAAAGAGATGCAACCTTAGCAGATGCTAATTTTGCAATGGATTTGATATACGGTTTAAAAGAAAGATCAGAAGTAAGAGTTAATCCTAGAAGATGAATGGTAGATGACTCATCTAGTACATTACCATTCATAAATATAGGAAGATCTAAATTATTACGATAACGATTGGCCGAATAAAATTGAGTTTTATCTGAATTAAAGTTCACCAGCCACTGTGAGCCCCATGCTGTAGCAGAAGTGAGATCCTTTTCAAGCTCAGATACCCCCTCCAAGCAATCAGAGAGTGTAGGCTTCTTATCATGACAAGAGTAAATGGTAGTGTCGTCAGCGAATAATGCCACCTTAGATGTGAGAATATCTGGAAGATCGTTAATGTAAATTAAAAAGAGTATAGGGCAAAGGATTGAACCTTGAGGAACCCCTGAAGTTACAGGATGTGAAGAAGAGTGTTGTCCATCGAGGACAACTTTTATACTACGATTGGAAAGAAAGGACTCAATAATCTTATATATATATATGTATATGTATATGTATATATATATATATATATATATATATATATATATATATATATATATATATATATATATATATATATATATATATATATATATATATATACAGTGACTATTTCTACCAATATATTAAAATGGTCACAATCACTATTTATATATAAACACACACACATATATATGTGTGTGTGTATATATTTATAATTAGTTACTGTTTATAAACTTTTTTTGTAAACTGACATGTTATACTTCTTATGTTAAATAAAATTATCTTAAATAAAGTCCATTTGTATTAGCGTTATTTAATGTGAAATTAAACCAATTTATTAAATATTTATTAATTATATTAAAATAAAAACTTTTTAACCTAATTTTTAATAACTTAATTGATTGAAATCAATTAATCTTTAATAAATAATTTCATAAAATGGTTAATATAATATGATTTAATATATATATATATATATATATATATATATATACATATAATATATATATATATATATATATATATATATATATATATATATATATATATATATATATATATATATACACAGAGGGTTACAAAAGTGTTCGTACAGTGAATCCTTCAATAAATGTAGTTATTTTTCATACATTTTTTCAAGTTATTTTGGTGAAATTATGTACAAAATTTATTTTATAGATCAAAATTAATGCAACATGAAAAGAAAAATAATATATTTTCAGAAAATCCCTTTAAAAAACCTAGATACAAGAAAAAGGTCTTGTTTAAAATGTTACTAAAGTCTTCGTACAATATAAAAATCTTTCAGAAAAACCAAAAAAGTGGCAAGAAAGGTATCAGAAAATCAAATTTCAATAACAAGTTGCTTTTCCTTTGCTTTTTATAACAGCTCTCAATCGATCTGGCATACAATGAACCAGTTTTTTTGTGATTTCTTGACTTGAACAATTCCAAGCACTCTCTAAAGCAACTTTCATCTGTGGTTTGTTAGTGAACTGAATTTTACGCAGTTTGATTTCCAATTCTGACCATAAATGTTCAATTGGCTTGAGATCTGGACTTTGAGCTGGTGTTTTTATTACTCCAGGACAGTTGTAGAGCATCCAGAGCCGTGTATCAAAAGCAGAATGCTTTGGATCATTGTCCTGGTAGTACTTATATACACCAGTCAGCCCCAATTTTTCAGCACTTTGGTTTAAGTTTTGTTTTAGGACATCAATATAAACACAAGCGTTCATGGTAGTCTCTATAAAAAGTAATTTACCAACCCCAGACGCTGCCATACAGCCCCAAACCATCACACCGCTCCCACCATGTTTGACTGTTGCTACCATATTTCGCTCTTCTAATTCTGTATTAGGTCTTCTCCAAACATTGACACGTCCATCTGATCCAAACAAATTAAATTTGCACTCATCAGCAAAAATTACAGCCTCCCAGAACATTTTAGACATCGAAACATACTTTTTAGCAAATTCTAAACGTGCTTTTCTATTCTTCTTAGAAATGAAGGGTTTTTTTCTCGCTACTCTTCTATGAAAATTTTGTTTTTTTAAGCATCCTCTCACTGTTTGCACACTTACAGATTATCCTAGATCAAGTTCTAAATCCTTAGTCAATTTAGGAGCGCTCAGCTTAGGCTGCATCTTGATTTTTTGTACCAACCAATTCTCAGTTCGTTCCGAAAGGATTTTTGGGCGGCCAGTTCTTGGTTTATTTTGAACAGAACCCTCAGTAACAAACTTTTTTATAATAGACTGAACCGTAGATTTTGGAATACAAAGCATTTCTCTTATCTGTGACAGTGATTTCCCATTTTGATGGTGAGAAATAATAAGATTTTTTATTACTTCTGGCAACTCGTTTCTAGTAGGCTTCATTTTCAAAATTACCAATTTTTTATTGCACAAAATATCTTATTTGACAATTTTATTTACGTTAAAAACAAAAACATAGAGAATTTAAAGCTAATGTAAACATAAACAACAGATAAAGTATAAAACCAATATTAGCATATTAAATCCTAAGAAAATTATGATAAAACAGCTGTTGAAAAATGTTTATTTGATTTATATAAAAAAAAAAAACTGTTCATTATATTTGAAAAAAAATCCATGAAAAAATTAAATTTTATAAAAATGATTTTTAAAAATTATTATATATATATATATATATATATATATATATATATATATATATATATATATATATATA
>NC_061165.1:39492740-39507740 GCF_022113875.1 Hydra vulgaris
TTAATGACAGTCAAATTAATAGCTCAAGTATAAAATTATAGGTTTTAAAATGCGCCTTAGTTGTGATAAAGATGGGTCATCTAGGAAATAAAAAAACTTAGATAAAAAATATACGCTTTAATCTGGTTAAGGGTAGGAGCAGTTTTTAATCTTTTGATAGTAATCTTCCTAGTGATGTTGTCATGGTAAAAATAACGGTAAACTGAATGTGAGCTCAAATTTAAGGCGATCCAGGGATTCATTGTGTAATATGATTTTATTATTTTATTTTTTTCATACTTTTATTATGTTACATTTTGGTTTGTTACATTATGTGTTTTACATTGTTGCATTATTGCAAAAAATAATATTGCCTTAACTTTCTTTTATAGGGCCCCCCTGAGTTCCTTAATCCAAGCTTAATGTAAAACAATTTGTTGCAAATTTGCAATATTGCAACAAGAAATTTCAAAACAAATTTTAAATATTGCAAAGAAATATTTTTGTACTATTGCACTATTATTTTTTACTGTTCAATTTTAAAATTTTATCTTCTAAAATGAATTTTTTATTTAGTGGATTGATGTATTTGATGAAGTTACTGGTCTTTGGAAATTTGGGTTAAATAATCCCAGAAAACAAAAAGTTGATCAAGACCCATTTTCACCACAGTTAGTGGAACAATTAAATATACGAAACAGATGGATACATAATCAATCAGTTTATCCTTTTTTAAATGGCATTTGTGAATGTGGGGTAGGTTTCTTCTTATATTACTGCTGTATTACTAATGATATCCCTGTATTTCTTTTTTGTGTGTGATTTTTATCTATAATTTCTTAGAAAAGACCATTGTATTACATTTTACAATGAATTATATTTAGGCTGGATGGAATAACAATACTTACCCAGAAGGAAGATTTTTTCCCAATGGAACATCCAGTTTATATACTGACAGAGGTTTTATATTGTTACAGGTTTTTCTTCTACGTTGTGTCAATTTGTCATGTGTTAGGTTTTGGGACGGTGCAGAACATTGTGTATATCGATTGTCTTCATCTACATGTGCTGGTTATGACATTGGTTGGGACTTTGTTGATTCAGTTCAAACCAGTGGTCAAAGTGCCCTGTTCATGGGCATTGTTATGGTTTTCATGTAATACCAGGTAGCAAAGGTCGAAAAGACCCTGCTGCATCACTATATACCCATTGTCCAGAAGCCCCAAATGATTTATTTTATGACTTTGCCTGCAATTTGTCAGAATATTGCAAAAACAGAGAATCACAGTACTTTGCAAAAACTCGTTTTTTCCATGACATTTTTCATGGATATACGCATAAATGTTCAAATGCCTTTAAATATAGTCGTTTGACCTCCTCATCTCTGGTAAATACATCAATATGTGAACAATTTAACAGCTACATTCAAAAAATCAAACGGTCTGCAAAGCTTATGTCTCAAGCACATTTTATGTTTTATTTGCAATTTTTTGTGCATCTTTGGAATAAATCTAAACGAATTTCATTTCAAAGAAAGCTAAATATTGCTCATCAAGGATGCAAAACATAAGCAATTAGTTAATTTAATACTATTTAAAATTATTTTATTCACACTCCTGTCTTATATGTTATAGATGTTGGAAAGTATACTTTAAAAATACAAATTTAAATTTTAGTTTTTAAATTAAATGTTTTAAGATTTAGCTTGTCTTTCTTTTTTTAAACTATAAATTGTGATAAGCTTTTTTTCTAAATTTTATAATATCTATAAAAAGGTTTAGTATATAAATATGAAGTTTCTTATTTTCTTAATATATATTTTCTTAATAAATATTGTCTTTTTAGATAAAAGTTTGTTTATTAATTCAATTTTTAACTTACTTTTAATACTATTTTTATTGCTTTTTTGGTAAATTAAGTATTTAATTGATGATGTTAAAGATAAAGAGCAGTAAGTGGTATTTTAGAGTATAAACAGTTATTATTCTTTGAAATAAAAACTGTTTATACTCTTCTATAATAGGGTGTTATTTATACTATAGTGATATTTATATTCCAAACGGTATTACTTTTGTAAAGATTGTAATACTGGTTTATGTTTTTGTGATACCTGTTGTTATAGTTGATTTTAAAAAAACTTTAATTTAATAACCCACATGTGTTTCTTACTCAAATTTAGTTGACTCCAAGAAATTCCAATTAAGCTTTTTTACTAAAACTTATTAGTTACCGACTTGATTAGTATATTTAATGACGACCAATTATTGTCAAGGTAAAATATGTGATAGGCTTAATGTATATCTTAACATAAAACATATTGAACAAAAAACTATTTTTTATTTTTCACTTATGGTGGGTGAAAAATGTTGTGTAACTTTTTTATTTTGACCAGAATGTAAAAAAAAAATTCAAGATCTTTATTCAATGGTAGTCCTTTACGTTATAAAAAAGCTAACGAGTAAGATCTTTTTTGGTAATTTTATTTATATTTATTTCCTCTTTTTTCTTTATTTTTGTAAGAGCGTTTTCAGCTTTTTTGAAAGTGAAACTTTTATTTGAAGACTTTATTTGTGTGATGCACACTATTAATTAAATATTTATTTATTTTTAATTTTAATTTTTTTTTAGTTCGACTATTGCCATTATTTTGTTTCAGTTGGCTTACTGTTAAAAAATGGTTTTAATTTAGTAAATTTCATTATTTGAAACTTACTTAAATAATCATTAGTAACAGTAAAGAAAATTAATGCAGATCATCAAAGTAGGAACAGTTTTATTTACGGGTAACTTAAAAAAACAGCTTATAACTGTTTATACTCTTTTTTAATGAGAGTGTTATACTAATCATTTGCTAAGTAATAGTAATATTAGAGATGTTGTGATACTAGGCTTACATACTTACATGTATATCCGACAATATGACAATCTATTGTGTAATAAAATTAATTAACATTTAAATAGATTTTATTTTGTTGTTTTTATTTAGTAGATTTTATTTGCGGTTTATTTTTTTTTTTTTGTTTTTTTGTTTTTTGGAGACTGTACTTTGTACAACTTGCAAAACCTTTGAAAAAATCAAAAAATATATTATTAATATATAATAAAAATATATTTCAAAAAATCACAAAAGTGTAAGCAAGTACCCCAGCGGCACATCTAGTTTCTTTTTCGGAAATAAAACCTATATAGGCACGTGTTTTTCACGATCCATGCGTAAACCAAAAGCACGTGTATATTACGGGCAGTTTTACAAGAGTTTAACACGTGTTATTTGAGGTTTTAAAGTCAAATTTAAATGTCGCATGTTTTTATCAGTGGTTTCACATTCTTACAGAAAGGTAATACAATTTAATACTACGTTTACGTAACGGTGAAACCATTAATACTTTAACTGGTATTTATGGTAAATAGTAATAGTTAATTTCACGGAATAAAAAACATTTTTGATACGTGTTATTCTTTTTGTTTTAGAAGGTTTTAAAAATGCAACAGAAACCAAGCGTAACTATTTTCTGAGTTGTGCCGGCTGGGACAGTGAACTTGCAAAAGTGTATACAAGTACAGTGAACTTGCATACACTTTTGTGGTGCAATATAAAGTTGCGACAGTATAAATGATATTAAAAAGAGCTTTAAAACTTATGTTATGTGATATTTATATGTTTTTAGCTATAAGGTAAATTGTTATTATTATTTAAATACTAATAACCCATATTACGGGTTGCTAGTTGCTAGAATTAGAATTTTATTATGCGAATTAGAATCTTTTTCTTTCCTTTAAACTAAAAGGCAATTACTTTAATTGGAATATATTACAAATCTTCTGGTTTATGGGTAATACATATGGTACGTCATGCTAAGTTTAACTTTTAAACATAGGTATTAGATCACTTGCTCTTTTTCATTAAACCTGAAGCGTCATATTTCATGAACAAAACTCTGCATAAGAGAGTCGATTTTATTTTCCCTAAATACCGAAAATTGCTAACGCCGGTTTTTATATATATTAAATATTTTATATATTGTAAAGGTACAACTGAAAAACATTGAGTTAAGTTAAAATAATTTTTGAATCAGACTGTTGATCAAAAAAACTAAATCACTCTCGAATGCCATCATTACCTTGATCACAATAAAAATATATTACCTACCTAAAATATTTAACTTCGGTTGAAGTTTTTATATTTATTCATAAAAAAATGTTAATTGTATACGTAAACAAATACTTCACGTAAAATGATTTTTTTACTTTACAATATAACGCACATTTAAAAATGTAGCGGCTTTTGGTATTTCAGCCCCGATTGACGTCCTATACGGACGTCAAATGCAAGCAAAGATGATAAAACCATAAAGAAGTCAATGCAAAATTGGTTTTAAAGAAGTTTATAATATTTTTTAACCAATAAATCTATAGGGTAAAATGTTGTTAAAGACATTATGTCTTTAACTGTTATGTTGCCATTTAACAACATTTTACCCTATAGGTTTAAGAAAATAATGAAGAAATAAAAAATATTTTAATATTTAAGAATATTTGAAAAATATTCTTAGCTCCTCTTTCACGCTTATTTCCTCCCTCTACCCATGCAGTACTGTGTAACTCTATACAGTAAACTGTATAGTATATTCACAGTATACTGTAAAAGACTCACCCAACTATAACACCCCCAAATAACTTTTTTTTTTAACTTTATTTCTACTTTTTCATTTTAAACTAGATCAACAATATATATCGAGTAAAAATATTTCAATGTACTTTATAGATAAATTCGACAATAGATTTCAAATTTATAAAAAAAAACATCTTGCCGTAAAAATGTTATCACCAGTTTAAAATATTTGTTTTAAGAAAAAAGTACACGTTATATGATCATAAAATTTTAAAAGAAGGCTCTTATAGAAAAAAACAAATCTTTCATTAAACCTAGTAAGTCAAATTTTTTTGCTTTTGAAGTTTTGATACCCTTAAACTAAACCGTTAATCTACCTTCGAATGGGATACTTTGATTGGCTTTCGTGATTTTTTTTAAAAGTTCTGATAAATTTTTTATAAATTGCTGCCGTTTTTGGTTTGAATATACCGAATGATCTCTCCAAGCAAACCCTCTTCTTCCCCCCGCGGGGTTTCATGGGTAGTTTTTTAGGCTTTAAAAAAGATTTATAGACCTGGTACACCTGATACATTTTCCAATCAGAAAAAACGTTTATTATCTTCAAAATGTGATTTTCGCAATCAGAAGAGAGTGCAACTGGATGACTAAATTGTTTTATATGTTTACCTTTTATTCCGTTGTGCAAGAGTTAACTCGATATAAGCTCGAAATGTAAACTTGACGGTAAATAAAAAAAAAAACAGAAAAAAAACCTAATTCTTTTTAATATCAAATTTTATCTAAATTTGGTGGATTATCGGTATACCTTCTAAATTAATAGGTTACAAAACCATCAAAATGTTTTACCTATTTTTTAATAAACATTTTTTTTTGTAGTAAAAATATTTTTTAGGTCATAAAACTGTCTTTGAGTTTTTGCAAAGATGTTGCTAAGGACGCTTTTTTTTCAAAATAAATGTAAAAATTGAAAATAACCAACTTTAACTTAAAAGTTTTAATATTTTAGTACCAAGCATTAAAGAGCAATAAATTCTAATCTAGAAACGTTTTTAAAAAATTTTTGAACTTTTTTTAATTTTTGAAATTTTTTTAATATATATATATATATATATATATATATATATATATATATATATATATATATATATATATATATATATATATATATATAATAATAATAATAATATTTTAAATTTCTAAATTCTATTCTAAAGCATTCTAAAGTAGGGTAGACGCTTTATATTTTAGGCAACCAAGCTATAGTTTTATTGAAAAATAAAAAGTTTCTATGCTTCTTTTCAGTGTAAAGTATGCTTCTTTTCACAAGATTTTTTGTTTTATAAATGATTTTGAAAAATAGCCATTTCATAAAAATTAAAAACCCTAAATACATTTGACATTTGAAGAAAACCTAGATGTCATCGAATTAAATCAATAAAAAATATTGTATACTAAGCTCTGGTTCTTTCCTTCACAGACACTAATGCAAAATAAAAAAAATATCCTACTATTTTGTATTTTATGCAGAGTAGTTAGAAATGTATTAAAACTTCGCTAATGCATATTTCTATTTACCTGAACGAATGTTTGATGCTAGAAACGATTAAATACGCGTAGTCAGGGAGAACAATTAAATATGGCGTAGTCAGGGAGATCCATAGAAAAATATTGCGTTTAAGTTGTTGTTTTCATGCATTCTGATTAGTCTATTCTTTTTTATTTTAATTCTTGAAACTCATTGCTATATTTTGTTTATAATAATTCAGTGATTTTTATTTCTTAGAGTTTCAAATTTTAGCTCATTACGGGGCAAGAGTTATATAAAAGCTGAAAAATTTTTTAAAAGTAATTTATTCGAACGACTATAAGGTGATTTTACAAATAATTTGTCTGAAGTAAAAATTAATGTGAAAACTTCGATTTACTGTTCGTTTTACTGTTTACGGATAAGGTAAAGTGATAGATTTTTTAGCGATTTATCGTATATTTTGAAAGTCAGACATAAAGAATCTTTATTTTTTAAATAAGAGACATTTTTGGATTGATACATTTGTTTAAACTATTTTATAAATGCTACCCGTCACGTTTTATTTAGTGATAATTTGATACCTGAATAAAAAAAAAAAAAAATTATAAAAAGTAATTAACTCTATAATAATTTTCCGAAATAAGTGGAAAACACAAAAAATTTAAAATAAATTTAAAAACGTAAATTTTAACTTTCGATTAATTTAAATTCCTCTGATCTCGCCTTAATTACGCTGTGTAGTTTTAGGGTTTCTTATTTTTCCTTTGCAGGCATTAAAAAAAAAAAAAAATCGATATTCAGTTCTAAGTTTTCACAGACGCGTCATAATAAAAAATAAGATATTTAAAAACAATTTAGTACCCCCGCAGGTTTAGCTTAAATATTTTTCTGTATGACTTTTAAGGGATCGTCCATAAATTACGCAACGCTAAACTTATTTTAAAAATATAAGCGCTGCGGTGGTTTTCGCTGGACTATAAAGGTTGTTTATTTACTTAGTTTAATTAATGACTCCGCGAGGGAAAACTTTGAACGCTTTGTCTTTTGTCTATAATTTTAATTTCGCGTTACGTAATTTATGTTACGTATTCAATGTTTTCTCATTGTCTGACTCCCAGAACTGAAATTTAGGCTTCGTTTCTGCTTTATAAAATTTTGGTAAATATGATAAACCCAAGTAACAACGACGGTGCATGAGGTGTAAAACAACCCACAATTTCGACCTGTATTAGGAAAATATAAAGGAAATATCGAGGAAAACATGATAACAGAATTGAAATCAAGGTCTGCTGGCCACCGTGATGATTCACTTTAATACGAAATATTTCAACAATAAAAAAACGAACGCGTATAAGCTTTTTTTGATAGTTAAATAAATAAATTAAAAAAAACACGACATTTTATTGAATTATTTTGAAAAACAAAAAGTTTTATGGAGCAATCTGTGTTAAAATAAATACTAATTACAGTATAATATTAAAATTTTTACTATTAAAATTGCTGAGATGATATTTCTCTATATTAGTATAACGACTATATGAGGCGACCAGGGCGATGCAGAAAAACGATTTTCGAACCGTATTTCAAAACTTGGCTTGAGCTACCATATTTTACAGGATATATATAGGATTTCAATTAATTTGAGTCTCATATAAATCTTCCCAGCTGTTTATTTTCAATCTAAAGTATAAGTTTGTATTAATCTTTTTATAAGAATAGTCATATATTTATTGTTTATATTTATAAACGCTTTTTTTTGATGAAATGAAACACCTAAAAAAAAATACACATTCAGTGTTTTTAAAAAAAAAAAAGGTTTAGGTCTGGGATTGAAAATACCCTAAAAAGTTACCACCCACCACTTAATCCTCGACCGTACGGTATTACTATAATTATTTTGTTTAAACAAGTCTGCCTACCTACTTATCTACAAAAAATATTAGCTCTAAACTTAATATGTAATTTTATTGTAACAATTCCTATTCTAAGAATTGAATTTGCTAGTTACTGAAAAAAAAAAAAAAAAAAAAAAAACTAAAATAAATAAGTTTAACTAAAATAAATAAGTTTTAATAAGAAAAAACTAAAATAAATAAGTTTTAATAAGAAAAAACTAAAATAAATAAGTTTTCCGGTTTAATTGAACACACTACTTATTTTACATAATTTTCTTTTTTTCTGTGTAAATTTATTTCCGCTAGACATAAACAATGTTAACAAATCAAAACTGTAACAATCAAATTTTTCAAAAAGGTTGTAACAATATTTTAAAATCACAATACAAGGTAAAAATCTTAAAAACATATATAACAACTATAATAAGCAGTAACAACTATAATAATAAAAACAATATTTTTAATAATTTTTATTAAAAAGAAATAACAATCATTATTAAAATAATCTTTAATAAAAAATTATTAATAATAAAATATGGAAAATAATAAAGACAGTAATAAAGAAAAATTAATAATTAATGCTGTAAACCAAAGTAAAAAAATTTTTTTTACACGAGATTGAAAGTATTTAACAAATTGTAGATATAAAGAGTGGTTAATAAAAGCGTAAGCAAAAAAATCTAGTAAATATAAGAAAGTAAAGATTTAATACTAATAAAAAACAAACAAATAAATAAAAAGAAAAAAATTAAGGGGATAATGCAAATTGAGAGAACTGTTACAGCCAATAAAGGAAATAAAATCTTTTTATCTAAAGCCATTGTTCAGAAAATTTAATATCTAGGGTAGGGTAAACTAATATAAAGGGTAATATATAGGGTTGGCACGATCTGTCTGTGTACAATATGAGCCTGCCAACAGATTTTCCCAAATTTGCCAGAAGCAGATTAATTGTGTGGCAATTGGCATTAACAAAATAGTTATACAGTAGTAATGTAGTGGTAGAGTGCTTGCTTCATAAGCAAGAGGTTCTGAGTTCGATCTCCACCATGTCCCTGGTAATATTGTGCTCAACTTGTTTTTCCATGACCAGCGTTGTTTGTCAAGGTTCGTGTTTCGCAATTATAGAGTTGAGAGAGTTTAGAATTAGAGAGTTTGGAATTATAGAGTTATATTTACATTTTTTTATATACATCTTCGCTTCCAACAAGGCTGCAAGCAACCATTAATTATAGTTAAAAGTTATTGGAAAAGAAAAGATGAAGATTGTAGAGCATGATAACAATTGACAGACGACTTAAAAGATTGCAAATTATATGAATCAGGAAAGCAAGATGAAGGAAACTCCAAAGAAATGATGTTTGAGGAAAAAACTAGAAGAATAAGAGTTTTTGGAGCACTTAGGAACAGTCACAGAAAAAGGATGAGACTTTATTGAATGACAAGTAACACAAAAATGAATTTTAGTTGATAGCACAAGTGACGCTATATATTATAATATTTGTAGAAAATAGAAAGAGAAGCAACATTACGATGATGTGATAATGGTTAAAGGTTGCCTGTAAAAGCAGGTCCAACTATATTTGCAATGCGTTTTACACCTTGTCCAAAAGAGAAAGAGTATCATTAGAAGATTGGCCCCAGATATGGCAACAGTATTCCATAAAGAACAGATTTAAAATTTATAGAAATAGAGAATAGAACCTGGAGTA
The DNA here is from genome assembly GCF_022113875.1 of Hydra vulgaris. Taxonomy (NCBI): domain Eukaryota; kingdom Metazoa; phylum Cnidaria; class Hydrozoa; order Anthoathecata; family Hydridae; genus Hydra; species Hydra vulgaris. The sequence goes on from NC_061165.1 coordinate 39,502,470, forward strand.
AGAAAGTGTCAAGCTTGATAAAGAGATATAATCATAGCAGATGCTAATTTTGCCACGGTACATTACCTATCAAGTACGTTCAAATATATAGGAAGGTCTAAATTATTGCAATAACGATTGGCTGAAAAAAATTGAGTTTTATCTGAATTAAAGTTCACCAGCCACTGTGAGCCCCATGTTGTAACAGAAGTGAGATCCTTTTTAAGCTCAAATGCCCCCTCCAAGCAATCAGAGTGTTGGCTTCTTATCATGACAAGAATAAATGGTAGTATCATTTGTAAATAATGCCACCTTAGATATGAGAATATCTGGAAGATCGTTAATATAAATTAAAAAGAGTATAGGGCTAAGGATTGAACCTTATGGAACCCCTGAAGTTACAGAATATGAAGAAGAGTACTGTCCATTGAGGACAACTTTTATACTACGATTGGAAAAAAATTCAATAATCTTAAATATGTTATCAGATACACCGTAAGAAGAAAGCTTATGGAGAAGAACAGCATGCCAAACTTTATCAAAAACTTTAGAAACGTCAAGAGTGATGGCATTAACCTCTCCACCTTTATCTAATTCACAATAAAACCTATCGGTTATTACTGTTAGCAAATCAACCATAGAACGAGAAAATCTAAATCCATATTGATAATCAGAAAGTAAGTTATTAGATTCAAGATGAGAGATCAAGTGTGAATTTAACAAAATAAAATTAAAAAAATACATTTAATAAATATTTTGTTGTATTACTTAGACAAGTAATTATAGAGTGTCTACCTGTATATAAATACCTAGTTACAGGGCTGTATTAATTAGAATAAATTTATCAAGGGTGTTAGCCAGAAAAATATTTTTACCACTTATTTGCGATATTGGATACATTTATTGGTTATTGTCCTACAAACTAATTTTACTACAAAAATAAAAAAAGTTGTTAAATTTTAAGAATTTTAAACCCATTAGGAATTACACAATATATGTGATGCCATTTTGCTGACTAACACCTTGTTATCATATATTATTTTTTCTGTTATTTGCCAATAAGATATCCTTTACATTATAAACTATAGTAATTCATATAAACATGCATTAAAAATATTAACTAAGTTATTATATATTAAAATCATTAACTAAGTTATTATATATTAAATTTTTTATTACCTTTTGCCTGATTGCAAAAATGGAACAATGGTCAAAAAGGTTATAATATGCAAAAAAAACCAACATTTTATCTGTATAATTACCACTCTCAGCCTCTATTATTGATAATTTAATAGTTCTATATATCTTTTAATAAGATTGATTAAAAAATATATATATCTTTGAATAAGATGCATAAAAAAATTTATTACAACAATGGGCGAACTAATGACAATCCTTCTCACTTTGATTGTAGAACTAACATAATCCTCAAAAACATAGCATTTGAAACTGAGGTCACTCTAATGGAACTCTCATCACTTGATATACCTAAATCACTTGGTGTAGACAATTTTAGCCCTCACGTTTTACACACTTGTTCTATTTCAATGTCTACTTCATTTAATCTCATCTTTTAAAATTCATTTGACATAGTGAAACTCAAAGCTTATGGTCCAAAGCTGATGTATCACCTTTATTTAAGAAGGGCTCCAGAATTGAACAAACTACAGACCAATATTCCTAACCTTAAAACAATGTAAAATAATGGAGAAACTATTAAAGAAAGCAACCATGCAGTATCTAAAATCAAATTATCTTTTATCAATAGTCAACATGGCTTCTTAGAGAAAAAAGTATGCATTATTATTAATTATTGCATTAAAATTCTCCTTGAAACAGTGGACTTCTTGACTGATAATATGGCCAGAAAACTACCAGTTGATGTCATATTCCTTTTTTGCTAAAGCATTTGACTAAGTGCTCAATTAGTTTTGAACTGAATTTTTAATAAACAAATTTTAAGGAGTGTTTACATTAAACAGATAAGATTAAAATTATTAAATGTGTGTATATATTATTGTTGAGTATTTTATTTTTTATATTTGCGTGATTAAAATATTGCCTAAAAGTATCTAAAAGTTCTTTCATTTAAAGTATAGTTTTAAATAAAAAATTTAAATTTAAATAATTTTTTAAAATTTTATTCTTTATAATTGTAATTTGAACTTATATAGTTAATTAAAAAATAATAAGGACAAAAAACTTTTTTTTCAATTTTGAATGTGAAATATTAACTTATTCAAAACGTTTAAAATAATTTTTAATGTCTTTAAAGTTGTTGTGTCTTTATGAATGATTACTTTGTATGTCTTTTTAAAAATTTTATTTGTAAATTTACATTTTTGATGCTTTTGTTGATGTACATAAAATGCAAACAATTATTTTTAAAATATCTTTACTTCCAACAAGGCTACAAGTAATAACTATTAGAGCTAGAAGTTATTGGAAAAAAAAAGATGAAGTTTATAAAGCAAGATTATTATAAACAGATAACTTAAAAAATTGCAAACTATATGAATTAGGAAATATATATATATACATATATTTCTTAATTCATAAATTTTAAACCCACAAGCCACTGCAAATCTTAGGTTGTTACAGAAAAGAGATCAGATTAAGGCATTGAGGCATTTTGTCAAGACAAGAGTATAAAATTGAGTTATCAGCAAATAGATCCACATTTTAGATGTAAAATTTTCACATGAAGATCATTATTGTAGATAAGTAACAATACAGGAGCAAAGATAGTACTTAGTGGTACCCTTAAAGTTACTTAAAATGAAGAAGAGTGTGCCTTCAAGAATAACTTTAATACTGCAGTTAGAAAATAATGTTTTAACAATCGCAAAAAATTTATATGAAGAAACTAATAATAGAGTGAAGACTAATTGTAGAATAATTAGAGAGGTTAAAGTGTTTTCTACAGTTTTTAAAAATTGGAATAAAAATCGAATAGAGTTATGGAGAACATTTTTTTAAGACTGTGATAGAAACCTTGTCAGAAGCACAATCTGTAAAAGTATTTAATTGAGAATTAATTTTAGCATTGGAAGCCAAAGTGATTTGTTTAACAATTGGTTGATCTATTTAACTGGTTTGACAAGAACAGTATGGCCCTTAGATTTCTGTGTCAAGTAAGAGTAAAAGTTCTTTCCAAATAACTCTGCCCTATTGTAAAGATAATTAAAAAGATCAGACCTATGAAAGATCAGAATCATGAAAAGATGTGCATTTGTAAATACATAATATGGATATAAACTTATGTTTACTATTTATTTAGATGCTGGCAATTTTTCTTACATATTTATATAAACTTTACTATTTATATGGTATAGTATTTGCAGAAAGAGAAGCTGATCAGACGGATGCGTGGTGTGACTCTAAGAAGACAAGAAAAAGAGGCATAATCTTTGACAGATTAGAAAAAAACGTTGTATCTAACAAAATTTGCTAAAGAAGTTTTAAGTGATTTGGGTATTAGCATGAGACAGGTAGCAGCTTCAGAATTAAATAGTAGTGGTAGAAGTAAGAAAACTTGAAGAGAATCCCTTACAGATTGTATGAATTAGTTTTAGCTAAGGAAAGAAAATGCTCTAATGTTTATATTAGAGTTATAAGTAAGAAAGGCTAAAGCCAGATGTTAATGATGATGATGAAGATCATGATCTTGATGATGGTATTGGTAATGATGATTATGATGATCTTGTTGATCATAATGGTATTTTTATATGTATATATACACAAAATATAACATAAATTTTGAATTAAAAAAAAAACCTTTAGGAAGTATAAACATTTATGCAGCCCGGTCACAAACCTAGCCCCAACAAAATATAACATAAATTTTGAATTAAAAAAAAAAACCTTTAGGAAGTATAAACATTTATGCAGCCCGGTCACAAACCTAGCCCCAACCCCGGCTATATTTTATCAAACCCGGACCCTGCCCTTGTCAAATTGCAACCCTGGTTGCTTACTAAGTACCAATATAAAAAAGTTTCATCCTGACTTTGTCATTTCGACTATTAAACCTCAAAGATAAATGATGATCTGATAAGTCATCAGTTTAAGGATTCAAAGGTAAGTGTGGCAAGAATAATACAAGCAGTCCTATAATATATTAAAAATAATTATATAATATAATAATTCTTTTAAAACTATCTGATAAGAAAATCTAGATTAGCTGATATGAAAATAAAGAAAAATGTATCCAAGAGCTTTTGTATCAACCAACGGCATACTTATATTAGCTATACTTGCCTACATAAAAAAAAACTTTTTAAGCGTATGTATTTATATATATATACATACATATATATATATATAATCTTTAAAAGTCATTTTCTTGTTATACGATAATAATAAAATATGTAAAATTCAATAAAAACAGCTGCGTATAAACTTTTTAAAAAATATATATTTGTTTTTATTTTAATATATTTTTTCGATATTTCGCTGATCTATTGTGATCAGCGTCATCAGGTGTAATTTATACTTATGTAATTTATAATTACACCTGATGACGCTGATCACAATAGATCAGCGAAATATCGAAAAAATATATTACAATAAAAACAAATATATATTTTTTAAAAAGTTTATACGCAGCTATTTTTATTAAATTTTACATATTATATATATATATATATATATATATATATATATATATATATATATATATATATATATATATATATATATATATATATATATATATATATATATATATATATATATGTGTATATATATCAGGGTGTTACCCAGCCTGATGGCACCGCGTATAACATGGTATTCTCAATTGGTTTAAAATTCTCAAAGGTTTATATGATCATAGTAAAAAAAAAATTTTTTTTAATTGCGCTTTTTTTGAAACACGTAATTAAAGCATTTTGAAAAACGGCTGCAGTATATCAAAAACAAAGAAAAGAAGCGATTTAAATAAAAACTTTAGAAGATTTCTCATAATGAAACAAGTTGATTAATTAAAATTAAACATATATAAAGTAGAAAAATAATCCTGCTTTAAATGTAACTCCCAGCAAAAATAGAAAGTTTATTTTGATTAAAATTTAATTGCAGAATGTAAGGACTTTTTTTTTTTTTTTAGCCGCACCTAAATTCCCAATTTCGCAAAAACGCTGTATGAAAATTTTTCCTGGGTAACACCTTGTATATATATATATATATATATATATATATATATATATATATATATATATATATATATATATATATATATATATATATATATATACAGCATCCTAGTTTGTGACTTTCAGGGACATGTTTTTT
>NC_061165.1:39512740-39627740 GCF_022113875.1 Hydra vulgaris
GCGCAATATTCATCATTTGAGTTTTATCGTAACCATTTTCAATAAACACGTCGATTAGAAAATTTATTTCATTTTGCAAGTAAGACTTACTACAAATTGAGTAAGCTCGGTGGAGAAATCCTTTAAAAATAGAGTTCAAGATATTTGGATCATGATTTGAGTGTGGCTTAATTTGAATGTTAGTGATAGCATCTTTCCGATACACTTTGTATTCATACTTTCCTGTTTTTTTATTCATAATTTGTATATCCAGATAATTTAGTGTTCCTAACTCGTTTTCAACTTCAATTGTATACTGGACGGAAGGATGTTGTTGATTTAAAATGTATTGGAAATGTTTTGCTTGGCAGAGATCTGGAAACCTTGCGTGACTATCATCGACATATCTTACGAACGATTTGAGGTTAAGTGCAGGGTTGAAATTTAGTGCAATTTTAATTGCATTGTTTTCATGGAATTGTAGAAATGATTCTGCAAGAACGACCATGAACGAAAGTCCAATTGGACCCGAGTTTTCCATTATATGAATTTCATTGTTCCAATGAAAATAACATTGAAATAAACAAAGTTCTATAAGTTGTTTTATTTCAGGTATACTTAGTCTGGTTAATTTTTTATATGTTGTATTATTATTTAATTTTTCTATAAGTACAAGGGTGGCTTCTTTTAAAGGAACCGACGGATACAGATTTACGACATCAAAAGATACCTGAACTTCATCATTGTCAATTTTCCAAGATTCAGCTTTTTTAATAAAGTCAAAGGAATTTTTTAATCTTGTCAAGTTTTCATTCAAAACTGGTTGTATTATCTTAACTAAGAACTCAGATATTCCGTAGTTTACTGTGCCGATTGTGGAGATAATTATTCTCATAGGATAGAATTTTTCAGGTTTGTGGGCTTTGATTACACCATACATACGAGGCGGGATGGGATCACTAGGATATATTTTTTCGTATTCCTCTTTCGAAAAACAGTTTCTTTTATTTAGTTTTGAAAGATATCTACGAATTTTAGCCGCGTAATTTGCAGTAGGGTCTTCACTTACTATTTTTGTTGGGCCTATTTGTTATATAGCAACTGTTTTTCGAAAGAGGAATAAAAATTTATTTGAAAAGTTTCGCAAAAATGCAAAAAAAAAAAACTAATATTCAAACTTACTTAATAAATATAAGCACAACTCTGGCAAATCACGAAGGAGGTGTCTGGAAAACTTGAACCAAATAAAAAATTGACAACCTGTTAATAAATGACTCAAATAATATTGCATTTGAATTTAACAAGTTTTTCTCTATCTATCTATCTATTTTCACTATCGGGACAAAATTAAGCGATAGTATTTCATTCATTAAAGATAAATCTGTTGATGAGTTCGAAACATCAAAAAGCTCTAACCTAAATTTTACTGAGTTTACTTGAATGAATAAATGAATTTGAGGTTGCTTTTAAGAAATATCGTAGGAATCAATCACAAATATTGTGATTGATTCCTACGATGTTATAAAAGATGTTTTTTATAAAAACTTCAGAGCATACATTGCACAAAGGTCTTTTCCAGATAAACTAAAAATAGCGAAAGTAACTCCAATCTTCAAGACAGGGAATCGTACAAATATAACAAATTATCGCCCTATTTCAGTTCTTCCAGTTTTTTCAAAAATTCTACAAAGAATAATGTACAACCAAATCTACACTTATCTTTTTGAAAATAAAATTCTATACGAAAACCAATTTGATTTCAAAAAAACTTTTTCAACCGAGTATGCTATTCTTCAACTTACGCGCAAAATAACTGACTCATGTAAAGACTCTTGTTTTACACTAGGAGTATTTATTGATTTGCTGAAGGCATTTGATACCATTAGTTATCAAAAACTGTTAAAAAAACTAATGTCATATGGTATTAAAGATGAAACCTTATTATGGTTTGAACGTTATCTTACTAACCGTAAACAGTTTGTTTACAATAAAGATTTATTTATTTATTTCTATTAATGAATATAACATGTGGTGTTCCACAAGGTTCCATACTTGGTCCTCTTATTTTTTTAATATACATAAATGATATTCATAAATCATCAAATTTAACAACAATAAATTTTGCAGATGACACAAATTTGTTTTTGTCTCATAAAGATATTAATATGCTTTTTACTAATATGGCAAATGAATTAAAAAATGTTTCTGTTTGGTTTAAACAAAATAGTTTATCTCTAAATATAGAAAAAACTAAATGAACACTTTTTGATCCACCTTTAAAAAACCAGAAACTGCCCCATATCATGCCAGACCTTTTAATTGATAATATAATAATAAAAAGAGAAAAAGTTACTAAATTTCTGGAAGTATATATTGATGAAAATCTATCTTGGAGAAATCATATTGCTAATACCTCCAATAAAATTGCTAAATGCATCGGAATTTTCTATAAAGCAAGAAATATATTAGGTAAACACCAGTTAACACAATTATATTATTCATTTATACATTGTCATATAAACTACGCCAATATTATTTGAGAAAGCACTCACAGAACAAAGCTAAAATCTTTTTACCTTCATCAGAAACACGCAACTCGCGCAATAAATTTTAAAAATCGGTTTTTTTAAACGAAACAACTTTTTAAAGAAATAAATATTTTAAATGTATATCAACTAAATGTCTTTAATATTTTATGTTTCATGTTTAGATATAGAGAAAATTTGTCGCCAAATGTATTACAAAATCTTTATTGTATGAAACCTAAAAACAAATATAATCTTCGAATTAATAACAATTAATAACAATCTTATTGCCTTTTTTTGTCGTAAAAGCAAAGACCAGTTTTTTGTTACTTATCGAGGTCCTTATCTCTGGAACAAAATAGTCTAACCAAACTTTGTTTTTTCCATCCAACTGACTTTTGCTTCATTCAAACAGAAACTTAAAAGAATTATATTTTTAATTGAAAATGTCTTGATTTATTTTTAACTCCCTTTTTTGTTGTTGTATTTGTTTATTTTGTATATTATTTAGTTTAACATTTTATCTTGGCTTTTTAACATTTTATCTTGGTTTTTAAATATTTTTGCATAAAGGTGTATTATTATTAGTTCACGACAGACAATGTATTTTTATTAGAAAAATTAGCCATATATTGAAAAGGGCTTCATGATAAGGTCTTCGTGATCTTCTAGAAGTCCTGTCGTTACTAATGTAAAAATTGTAAAATATATTTAGTTATTGTAATATTAAACGGCAAAATAAAAAAAATAAAAAAATAAAAAATTTAAAATAAAAGTTTGATAATTTTTACTAGAAATTGCATCAGTTGCATCAATCTTATCGAATTTTGTGTGTTGCATCGGCAAATTGAATGTTGCATCGGCCAATCAGTGCTACGTATTTGCATCCCTAGCCAGAGCCCTGGCTGACTACGCTAGTTGCACAACCGCTCTTATCTCAGAAATCTCCACTACTAACTAGATTTTCTAGACCAATAACTAAAGCAAAAATAAAACCACTCTAGACTAATGCTTCCACCACTTCACTTAGTTATCTACGCCACTATGCAAACAACCTATGCTCACTCAATAATGATAAACGCTTAGAGCTGTCGGACAGAATATTTACTCTGCCTAAATCATGTTAGCCACACGTCATACTTTTTGAGGAAACATGGTTCACAGATTTATCAGAGGTTGACATACCCGGCTACCAACTACACCGCAAAAAAAGAGACAACAAGGGCGGCGGAGTTGCCAATTATACAAAAGAAGATATCATAGTCAACGAAATTGATTTCACCCAGCCGAACTCAACATTGATTAAGTAAATTTGGCAAAAAATAGAAATTAGTGAAGAATCGTTTCTCCTCGGCTACTTATATCGTCCTCACAATCTTAATGATTAGGTTCATACTCAGTGTATCACATTAATCACGACCGCTCCACAGATACTGCCTATTATAAATTGCTCGGCAATGCTACTATATGGAGATTTCAATTTTGGCTATACATCTTATGAGTCAAAGTTAAAGGTGGTATTGCAACAGTTGCTCACGTGAGAGATGAGGGTCAAGGCGATACCAGGTTCCAAAATTACCTTGATGAATATTACCTAACTTAGCTTGTCACACTCCCAACGTACCGTAATAGTTGACTCGTCGAGCCCACTAGCACACTTGATCATTACTCATAACAAATAAGTCAGACCGTGCTATCTTTATCGAAAAAGATGACTCTCTCTGCAACAATCTTATGGCGACATTCCTATCATCGAAGGTCAACTTGCTGTTGTAGGTCTTGACAACTCCCTTATTTTGCCTCTACGACCTCGACTTATTTGGAGCAGAGCAAACTACGCAGCAATATCTTTGCACATTGCAGCTGTTTATAGGGAAACAAAACTCACTGGTCTAAATGCAAACAATAGCTACCAGCTCCTATTAAACGTGAATAATGAAGCCATTAAAATACACATCGCATCAACAACTACTCCCTTCACTGAGAAACAGGAGCGATGGGTAACACCAGAATCTTATAAAGGTGGTCAAGTCTCAATGCGCCTTTAGGCCCTAGTAAATTAATGCTGGTTACGATACGCACAAATTACTTGAAGAATTGCATCGCACCGCATGCAATAACGCTACTAAAATAGTAAAATCTGCAAGACATAACTAAGAAGAAAAACTCGCCAGGGAGTCTGAAAGCAACCCTAAACACTTACATGCACATATAAAAAGCAAAAAGAGCGTCAGAAATACTATTACATTACTAGAAATTAGCAATATATGCTCATTGTTGAATAACCATTTTCAACCGGTTTTGTTTTGGAGCCAAAAGGTGCAATGTAAGCTTTTGAAAATCATACTGAAGCGAAGTATGTTGTCGGCTTAGCAAGTTTTTATATCAGTATAGTACAAAAGTGCCTAAACAACCTTGATGAAGGAAAGTCAACCGGTTACGGCGGCTTACATTCACGGGTCCTTAGTAAATGTGCAGCTATCTTTGCCAAACCCCCTCCGCTTATCTGCAAGTACTTGTTCGCGACTGGTGTAGTTCACAACTTGTGGGGAAAATCAAATGTAACACCTTCTTTTAAGAAGGGCAGTAAACTAAATGAATCAAACTACCGATCTGTCGAGCTCACATCCATCCAATGCTAAATGATGGAAAGTATTTTTCAAACAAGCCTATTGGAACACTGTGTTGATAATGGCTTAATTACTCCAAAGCAGCATGAGTTTTATTGCATGGGTTGCTTCTCAGTCCTCTTAGAAACTCGGGACATCATAACAATATAAGCTGATATTGACAGAGAATTGGAATGGTTACATATTTAGCTCATGCATTTTAAAATTTAAAAATGCAAAATATTGTATATTGGTTGCGCATCTAACAAGTTGACGCGCAAATATTCAGTGGCTAATGTAGACGGCATGGGTTGTTTACACAAAAAAACTGTACTCAAACGAGACCTTGATGTGATAATCTCCAGCTACCTAAATGTCAAACCACAAGTAGTGTCAACCGCATCAATAACAAATAGAATGCTAGAACGACTCAAAACACATTTCGCAGTCGCAGTTCTTATTTATAGCTCATACTTTATCTCATTTACTTTCGCCACCAACTTTTGTTTGTTGTGCAAGCCTGGTCGCTGCATAGCTATCCTTGAGCAAGTCCAACATCAAGCAGCAAAACCAATATCATCTATTAAACTCCTGTTCTCTGAAAATCAACTCCAACAGCTCGGTCTAACAACACTTGAAGAACGCCGTAAAAGAGCAGGCCTAGTTTAAAATCACGCGTCGACTCAAACTAGTCAGTTTTTTTGTCCTGCAAAAACTTTTAAACAGTAAAGCCAAATATTTTGAGAGAGCATAACCTAAAACTAGAACTCCAGCCTGTTCGAAATTGTGAAGAACGACAAAATATTTTGTAATAGAAGTTAAAATTGAGTTGTTGTCTTATGGAATACACTTTAGCACCTCTTCATTAAACTATAAATAGATTAATTATATTTTTATTTTGATCACTGAATTAAAGAAATATATATATATATATATATATATATATATATATATATATATATATATATATATATATATATATATATATATATATATATATATATATATACATACATATATATGTTAGGGCTGTTCAGTATGCTAATTTGTTTTCAGAACATAGCTAATTGAAGTTTTTCCTATTCAACTATCATATTGTGGTTCAAAAATATTTTTTACAAAATTTTATTATATCCCTTGAAGGTCGCTCAAAGCCCCTAAACATTTGACAGGTCCCTAATATTATTGAAAAAAAAATTATTTAAAAATATGTCAACTTGGTACTCAAAAGAAGCAAAATCATTTAAAAATTTCAAAAACAAAAAGTATTTTTTATAAAAAAAACAATATTAGGTTTTTTTGAATAAAAACTATGGTTTTTAAACGAAAAATGAAAAAAAGGAAATATTCATAACATTTTTAATAATAAGTTTTTTTAAGTTGTTTTTTATAAAAAATGAATCTAATTTTTAAAATTTTGCTTCTTTTGAGTATATATATATATATATATATATATATATATATATATATATATATATATATATATATATATATATATATATATATATATATATATATATATATATATATATATAAATTAGTACAAAATCACTTAGCAAATTTTTTCTCATTTAACACTGTGTTTCATTAATAAAGACTCATCAGAAATGAATGATCAAATTAATAAAACTTCAATTTATACCAAAAATTAAATTACAGGAAGTCACATGTCTTAACTACTGCAATTTTTCATTTTTTTATTTTTATTTTTTAATTCCCATATATATTTTGACAGCATTGTCTCTTTTGAATACTTTTTATTTTTAAAAGATTGCTTATGATTGGCAAAACGTTTTTTCCATTCACCTTCTGTTATGCCAATATATTGTTTATCAGGTACATTCTTAGAGGAGACAACACATTTATATACCACATTTTTTGATAATCAATAACTCATCGTTTGTTTTTTTGAAAGGCTTATATGTATTTTCCAAGAGGTTAAATGTGACATAGAGAAAGTTCACAATTTTTTAATTTATGTTTATTTCAATTTGAAAGCCAATATTTTAAAAAATTTTTATAATATCTTTTCTAATTTTATCAAGCTGTGGACCAGATTTTTTACGCATTACTATTAAACCATCATCGCGATAAAGGCCTATATCATTTATATTGATTATTTTACTTAATAAATCTAAAATATATAATCTAACAAACCCACAAATTTCTGCTCCAACATAACTGCCCATTGTTACATCAAAGCAGTTATGTATGTTTTTCTTTTTCCAAGTTTCCTTTTTTTTTTCTTTTTTCTGAAAAAAAAAAAAAAAAAAAAAGAAAAACATACTTAACTGCTTTGATGTAACAATGGGCAGTTATGATGGAGCAGAAATTTGTGGATTTGTTGGATTATATATTTTAGATTTATTAAGTAAAATAATCAATAGATTTGTTTATTTATTTGAAATCAATTTTCTAAAAATCTGACTGTAGGATTTCAATAATTTTTTTTTTAAACTTCAGATAAATATGTTCTATATGTATGATATTTTTCTGGTCATTGCTTCAACTTTTTTTCCATATAAAAATTTGTTTTTACTGTTATGATTATTTATAGATCAAAGTGCAATTTCATTATTTATTTTGTTAATTACTATTTTTGTATATATATATATATATATATATATATATATATATATATATATATATATATATATATATATATATATATATATATATATATATATATATATATATATATATATATATATATACATATATATATATATATATATATATATATATATATATATATATATATATATACAGTAGCTTTCATAAATTTAGACGCATTCATTTTTTTTTTTCATATATGTAAGAAAATACTCAAAATAAAAATAAAATAAAAGTACTACCGCTATGTTTGATATATAATTTAAAAGAGGAAATGAAACTCTATTATAGAGTTCCTTAATTTTTTTTACAGGATGTTTATTACTCATTTTATACCGATTAACACAAAAAAGTTAATTGATAAACTTGATTTTATTTTGTTCATAAATTTAGACGCACAATTAAAAAAGTCTTATATCTTGTTAATTGATAGTTAATTAGTAGTTTTTTTCTTATATTTCTCATTAATAGGCCTAAATAAATTGGTTTTGTCAAAAAACCTTATATAAATATGACTTTCCTTGAATTATTTAATCATTATTTAATAAATAAACAAAAGTTAAGTTAGTTTAGCACTAAAAAAACGTAAAAAATGGGCAAAAGACGTATTACTCAAGGTAAAAGATGGCAAATTATTGCGCACATCAAAGAAGGAACCAAAAGTAATAGAGAAAGCGCCAAGTTAGTTGGAGTTTCTGAGAAATGCGTTCGGACAACGAAACAAAACTTTCTTCACACTGGTGGTGCCAGCGAGAAAACGAGGCCAGGTAGACCCTTGTCAACCACGAGAAAGGACGATAGTGTTCTTTTTAGAGCTGTCAGAGCTAATCCAAGAATTAGTTACAAAGAATTGACCACAGAATTCAATACAACGCGAAATACATCTATTTCTCAAAGCACAGTCCGCCGAATACTTATCAAATACAAGATTGGAGTCTACACTGCTTTGAAGAAACCGCTTCTGCGTCCATATGATAAACAAAGGAGACTAAAATGGTGTCGTGAAAGAAGGTATTAGACAATAGATCAATGGGAAAACATTATGTGGAGTGATGAGAGTAACTTTGAGCTTATCAATCGCAAATCTAACATAACAGTCAAAAGAATGGCTCACGAAAAGTATTACGCCAGGTACATTAGACCAACTGTACAAAGTGGAGGAGGCTCGATAGGAATCTGGTCATGCTTCAATTACAAAGGTGTTGGTATGTGCCAAACATACACCGGAAGAATCAACTCCAGAATATACGTAGAAGTACTGGAAAACAACCTTATTCCATCAATTGACCTTCTTATGCTCAATGATAAACCATGGAAACTTCAACAAGATAGCGCTACTGCACATACTGCATACTATACAAAGGAGTGGTTCAACGATAATAATATTATGACAATACCGTGGTCTCCATATTCACCTGATTTGAAACCGATTGAAAACATTTGGGCTTGGATTGATCGTGAATTAGCAAAGGTTCAAATTTCCACACTTGGTCAGCTGAAGGAATTCCTTAAGGAGACCTGGTATGGGGTCCCAGAAGCGATGTGCAAAAATCTTGTTGAGTCTATGCCTAGAAGAGTTCTTAGTTGTATTAAAGCAAAAGGCGGATACACAAAATATTGATTGGTTCATAAATTACGCCTTCTAATGTATCGTGCGTCTAAATTTATAAATAATTTTTTTGTCTAATTTTTTTAATACCATGTAGTTGTACCTAATTATTACTTAGTATTTCATTTTTTTTGTAAACTTTTTTTACATTTTGTATTCTGTATGTATTTATCTGATAAATAGAAAAAAAACTAAACCGAAATTTTTTTTCGTCATTGTTTTATCGTTAAAATACCTAAAATTTTCTATTCTCAAATATGAGTGCGTCTAAATTTATGAAAACTACTGTATATATATATATATATATATATATATATATATATATATATATATATATATATATACATATATATATATATATATATATATATATATATATATATATAATTATTGTATACATACACACACACACACACACACACACACACACACACACACACACATATATATATATATATTTATATATATACAAATATATAATATATGTGTATATGTGTGTGTATCTGTGCAATAATACACACACATGTGTATTATTGTACACCCACCCACACATACATATATGTGTGTATGTATGTATATATACATATATATATATATATATATATATATATATATATATATATATATATATATATATATATATATATATATATATATATATATATATATATATATATATATATATATATATATATATATATATATATATATATATATATATATGTATATATATATATATATATATATATATATATATATATATATATATATATATATATATATATATATATATATGTATACATATGTATATATATATATATATATATATATATATATATATAATATATATATATATATATATATTATAAATATATATATATATATATATTTATAATATATATATATATATATATATATATATATATATATATATATATATATATATATATATATATATATATATATATATATATATATATATATATATATATATATATATATATATATATATATATATATATATATATATATATATATATATACATATTTATATTGAAAAAAAGTTGAAGCAGTGACCAGAAAAATATCATAAATATAGAACATATTTATCTGAAGTTTAAAAAAAAATTATTGAGTTCCTACAGTCAGATTTTTAGAAAATTGATTTTAAATAAATAAACAAATATATGAATTACACTAAAAAGTTGGTAATTGAAAATAAAGTTTAGGTACTCTAAGATATTTTTTATTCTTTTTTTATTTATATTTTTGTGAAAATTTTGTAATAATATAGTGATCTACATAAAAATAAGTCTACAACATTGAGTTTTTAGAGATCAAATGACAAATAACACGGTTTCCATATAAAATATACTCTGTAGTTAAGAACCATAGGGCAAGCGAAAGATACTATGACTCAAAATGAGGTTTTGACTTTTTAAAAAAAGAAGACCAGATATATTACTGAATTGGGGAGAAATGTAGGAGAGTGCTTCTACATTGACTTATTTAGGGATAACATGCAAGGGAATGCTGCTACATCGACTGAGCGTTTGGGTTAAGACAGGTACAGATCAATCGATGTAGCACATTTCTCCTCAAATCAGTAATATATCTGGTCTTCGTTTTTAAAAAAAATCAAAACCTCATTTTGAGTCATAGTATCTTTCGCTTACCGAACCATAGCCATTTTAAAAGTTCAAATTTTTTTTTGCATTTTCTCACGCATGCGCACCTAAACATAGCGCTCGTAAACGACCGTGATCCTTCTTATACTAATAAATATTATATGGTGCAATCCTCCTTACAGTAAAAATGTGGTAACAAAAATTAGGCACCTTTTCTTAAATTCAATTGACTTGCATTTTCCATTACATCATAAGCTCCACAAAATATTCAACAGAAGCACATTAAAAATTAATTACAGCTGCACGCCAAATATTCGATCAGTTATTAATTCACACAACTAACAAATTATGCGCAACAAACTTACCGCTAATGATATAAATTTTTATTATCTAACTTCGATTCCGGCGCTTAGCAATTATTGGATCACGTATAATTGACGTCAGATGCCGTTGCAACGCTAAATTTGTATTTTTTATAACGGTTTTTTATTTTCCTTTATTATGGCTGATAATTGCCGAATAGCATGAAACTTTAAGTTCCATTATAAAGTTGCATTTTTTCATTTAAATTATATATATATATATATATATATATATATATATATATATATATATATATATATATATATATATATATATATATATATATATATATATACAGAGCCGTGGCTAGGCACCCCCAAACCCCCCAATTGGGGGGGCCCAGTATTTTTAGGGGCCCTTTTTAAAAATTAAAATATCTTTTAACTTTAAAAGGGTTTAAGTGAAGTAAAAAGATTTGCATTTTAACCATTATATTAACTAAGTTATGCATGCTAAAAAGTACTAAAAAGCAAAAGTCATTTTTACGCAAAAACAATTTAAACTCCGAGTTCTTTTGTTTTGTTAGAAGCAGTGGTGTACGACTCGCTCGATTTCTTGTAATTCGGCGAACGGGGATTCTGGGATGTCTAGTACAGCCAGATTTGTAAACAACAATACGTATGTAAATACGTTTTGACAGAATAATGCTTTTGTAAAGATGGTTTAACTTATTTTTAAACAATAATGCTTTAATAAGATGTAGCATCAATCTTTTTTTACTTGTAAACTAAATGGTTTATTTTGAAAATGCGGGAATATGTTAGTATAAAACTTTTTATAGCATTTAAAGCTTGTATTTTTGTTATATTTTGAACAATAAAAAATAACATTCAATTTTATTTTTAATGTTCAAAATATAACAAAAATACAAACATTAAATGCCATAAATTAAATGTCATACTATTTTAAACTTATATATTACAGCTTTTTTAAAATTGTATATTGCTACACTGTTTACTAACAATGTAAAAATTATTGTAACAATCATCTGAACAATGTAACATTGTTACAAATGTTACATTGTCTAACGAAGTAAACGTATTAGTTATATAAACTTGTTTTTTTTTTCAATATATGTACGTTTCAATTCTTAACTACCCTCTGCAGTATGCTAGAATGTTTATAATATAACTGTATGGTAGACAGCAATCAGGGTTTCAACTAAACATAAGAAAAATTTTTAACAACCCTACAATAAGGGTATATTATAGTTTTGTAAATGTTTCAATATTTAGACATTTTATTTAGTAGCCTAAAATTATACAACTGCTGTATGAATTGTTTATTGAGCTCTGTTAGTATAAAACAACTCAAACGTTCCTTCTAGTTTTGATATTTTTTCAATATTGTTTTTTTATACTTTTATATATGTTTTTGCTATTTTTATTATCCTAATCTTATATATAATATAAAAAAATTAAAGGATATTAGAATTTATAATTTCAATTTAGTACATTTTAAATAAATACACATTTTTTAACTAAATATAATCTTTTACTATTTATGAGTAATACGAGCCATTTTTTTAAGGCATTTTTTATAACGTGGAGCTATGTCACAATTGTAAAATGTGATGAAATAATAAATTCGAATATCAACAAAATAGTGTATCAGTTTTCTCTCCAAATGCGATGCATGTTTTGGGTGGAGGTTGTATAAAAAAACGAAATTGCAGTCTTTCTTGATAGCTTTAATGATAGTTCCTGCTATATTTTTGCATACAATTATTTTATTAATGTTGTTAGTGAAAATGGCTTCTATTACTCTTACAACTTCGCGTAAACAAGAACTTGGTTCTATTGAATGATTTTTTGTTTCATATTTCTTAGTATAGACAAATTCATCAAAATTACCACAGATTTCAGCAGATGGTTGAGATAAAATATTTGTGCATAATTGACATAAAGAGACTTTTTTAATTAGCCAACCAGCAAGAGAACATAAACTCTATTCTACAGTTTCAGAACATATTTGTAATTTCAAATCCTTTATTAGTATCAAAGGTTTTACATTACCTAAATCATAGTCTACATGCATTATCTTAAATTATAGTCTACATGCTGTTTGAGAGACATCTCATCAAATACAAGGCAACAGTTGCGTTCATTGACATTCATATAATTGACTCGCATTTTGAGTAAAGCAAAAACTTTTGCAGAAAATCCAGGCTGTAGGTTTCCAAATGCTTTTGACAAAAAAATAAGAAGAGTTGTCTTACTTGGCAAAGTAAAAATTTGCCTCAAAATACGAAATGCCTGTGGACTATGATACAAGATGCGTAGAGAAACTAGTTTGTCATGTATTGTCCACCTTTTTCCATGTTTTGTTCGCTTGTTCATTCTAAGTTGACTCTCAAAAAATTTAATCTGGTTTTCAGAAAGGTATTTCTTTGCAAGATCACAAATATGTTCAATAGATCCCTTGCATTTTTTATTTTGTGTTTTTAAAAACAATAGTTTTTTGTTTAAACGATAATTTTTAACACGATTTAAGTTAATTACTTTTTGAAAATTTAACATCTGTTTTTTAGCTTTATCATTTATATTTAAATCTTCTGAGTTGGTAGTGTCTGTACTAGAAACAACTGCTAACTTTACAGACTGTTCATTAGAAATTGATTTACTTTTTTTGTGTGACTGAGGAAGAAATCTTTCTGAAGGTGCTTTTCTTTTAATAGAAATTTTGTGAGGAGGATTTGGTACATCAAAAAGGGTCGGAATGGCTGTTAAAATTGCTCTTTTGCCTCCAATATTTGTTGGATAATACTGTGTTGGCTCAAAATGTTTACTGCATAGAGCGTATGATTTATTTAGTTCTAATGAAGTTTTCTTGTCGAGATCACTGCTTACATCTGAAATAAAAATTATATATATATATATATATATATATATATATATATATATATATATATATATATATATATATATATATATATATACATATATATACATATATATATGTATATATGTATACATATATATATATATATATATATATATATATATATATATATATATATATATATATTATATATATATATATATATATATACATATATATATGTATATATATATATATATATATATATATATATATATATATATATACATATATATATATATATATATATATATATATATATATATATATATATATATATATATATATATATATATATATATATATATATATATATGTCTTTTGGAAAGCGAAAAAACGACACACTTTTATCAACATTTTTTCCTCGTTTATGATGACAATTAGGAGCTGCGCAAAATCCAGCAGACATGGTTTAGTATTCTATACTATAGTTTGTCAACTTAAAATAATTGAAAGAAAAAGTATATAAAAATCAGCTGTATTATGCGATAGAAAAGTATATATTGTTTTTTTTTAATTTGTATTTCGTTGTTTATGTTTACAATCTGGCTGTACTACACATCCCAGAAGCCTTTGCGTCAGCAATTACAAGAATTTAATGCAAATTTTGCCGAGTCGCACCCCACTGGTTAGAAGTTTTTTGAGAAACCACTATAGCGGTTTGTCTGATGTTATTTTAGCGGTTTGTCTGATGTTATTTAGCGGTTTGTTTGATGTTACTAGCGCGCTAATGAGAAACCATTAAACAGCGTTTCGTGGGGAAATATATTTTCAAGTATGTCGCTTATTTTATGATTACAAGCGAATTTATTATTTTTAATTAGGTTATTTATTGATTAACTATAATTTGCTGGTAATTCAACTGTTTACCAATTCACCACGGTAAAGTTTATTTTATTACTATTATTTCTATTACTTATGTTTTATGCCTAGCAAAAAATATAATTATCTTTCATTCTTAGTTTTTTACAATATTTTGGAATTATTGGAATGAAAAAAGTGAAAAGTGGTGCCACTAAAAGAAGAGAAAAAGCTGCAGCCATGGAGAAAATCATGAAATACCCCAAACTAACACATTTTTTAAAACCAGCAGTTCCGGCTAGCAGTGTTTTGATATCAACAAATAATTTTGATTGTGATTATTTGGGTACTAGACTAGAGTCAGATGGGTTAATCTATGACTCAAATGCAAAGTCAAATGTAAGTCATGGTTTAATCTGTGAATCAAATGCCACAACAAATCCACTAATATTTCTCAGTGATGATCCTTCTGATTGGCCTGATAATGTTTCTGACGCTCAGAAGTGTGATGTTGTTAAACGAGGTTTAAAAAAGATTGAAATCGACTTTCCAAAAAATTCAGAAAGAAGACGATTTTCCATGAGTTATTATAACCGCAAAATGAAAAATGGAGAAATCTTTGAAAGATCATGGCTTATATATTCTTTAAATAGTGATAAAGTGTTTTGTTTCTGTTGCAAACTTTTTGGGATAACTTCTTCACCCTTTCGAAAAGGAATAAACACGTGGGAAGGCTTATCAAAAAAACTTAAAGAACACGAAACATGCAGTGCGCATTTAAAATGCTTTGAACATTGGATGACATTACGAAAAGGTAACTGATATTTCATTTAACTTGTTTTGTTACTTTTTTTATTGCTAAAACATTAATTTTTTTTCAATTTTGACAATGCAGGCATAGCAAATCAAGCTACCATAGACGAGCAACAACAAAAGTTGCTTCATAAAGAGCGGGTATTTTGGAGATCTGTGTTGGAAAGGATACTGGACATTACGTTATTTCTTTCATCAAGAAATCTTGCATTCCGTGGATCAGACACGGCAATTGGTTCAAAGAGCAATGGAAATTTTTTTGGGGTGTTTGAATTACTGGCTAAGTACGATGCCGTCTTTAAGGAGCTTCTGTTAAGAATTCAGGACAAAAAAACAAACGCTCACTATTTGAGCAATGACACACAGAACGAGTTGATTAGATGTTTAGCGCAGGAGATTGAATCAGAAAACCTTTCTATGGTAAAAAAAGCAAAATACTATTCGGTTATTTTAGATTGCACGCCAGACGTTTCGCACAAAGAACAAATGAGCATAATTTTAAGATCAGTGACATGTACTTCTAGAGTTGGTATTAACATTTCCGAAAATTTCTTTGGATATCTCACAGTAAATGATACCACTGGAAAAGGGCTTTTGGATGCCTTTTTAAATCAGGCAAAAAAATGGGATCTAAATATTCTTGATTGTCGAGGCCAATCTTATGATAATGGTGCTAACATGAAAGGAAAACTTAAAGGTGTTCAAGCCAGGCTTCTAGAAATGAACCCAAAGGCTATATATGTTCCATGTGCAAATCATTCACTGAATCTTGTTATTGTTGATGGTGCACTGTCATCTATCAGTGCAATATCTTTTTTTGGAGTTCTTACAAGATTGTATACCCTCTTTTCATCGTCTCCTCCTCGATGGGAAATTTTAAAATCGTGTGTGGAAATTTCTGTCAAACCACAATCAGATACAAGATGGGAAAGTAAAATAAACTGTGTTAAACCACTTCGCTATTATCTGAAAGAAATTTTATAGGGCACTCGACAGATTGGAAAAACTTTCCTTTGAAAAGAAAGATGGGGCAACAGCCACAGAAGTACGATCTCTGATTGAATATATTAGGACATGGCCTTTCTTATTATCAATCATTATTTGGTATGACGTTTTATTTCAAATCAACAAATCAAGTAAGCTTCTTCAGTCTTCTACAACCTCTCTTGACATATTGGCTAGTGAAATAAAAGCAACAAATACATTTCTTCATGAGTATCGTGAGACTGGATTTACTGACGCACATATTAAAGCACAAGAAATTGCAGAGGAATTGGGCATTGAAAAGATTTTTCCAACAGTGCGCTTACGAAAAAAAAAAAAAATGTATTCATACGAGTGTGCTGATGAAACTCGGCAACCTGAGCATCAGTATAAAGCAGATTTCTTTTTGCCACTCATTGACATGTCAATTGCATCAGTAAAGGAGCGTTTTGAACAGGTCAGTATCTTCACAAATCTTTTTGACTTTCTTTACCGGTCTGAGAGTCTTATCAAAGCCTGTAATGAAAATTTTCTTACTGTATTTTGCACAAATTTGCAAACGAAGCTCGGGGATATAGATTCTGAGGATTTGGAAATGGAGTTGAAACGATTTGTCATAGTTGTACAAGAGGACAAAAATACAAACCTGAAATCTGCATATGACTTCCTTAACTACGTCTACAAAGAAGAGCTGCAGGAAACTTATCCTAATCTAGTTATTGCGTTACGCATCATTCTTACTTCTCCAGTAACTGTTGCAAGTGCAGAACGTAGCTTTAGCAAGTTAAAATTAATTAAAACATTTCATAGGTCAGTATAAATACTCTTACTTCCTTATACCTAAACACATATAACTATATTTCTTTGTATCTTTATGTAGGTCAACAATGGTCGATGAACGTTTGTCTTCCCTAGCAATGCTGTCAATCGAGAACGAGGTAGCAAGGAAATTAAGTTATGAAGGCTTAATAAATAAGTTTGCAAGTATGAAAACACGACGCAAACCTTTTTTTTGACCTGTGAATGCCTAATACATTCACAGTAGTCAAAGAAACTTTTTGTTTTAAACTCTTAATAAATATAACAATTATAAAATATACTTAATTAAATTAAAGGGTTAATTTTATTGTTTTTTTTCTCGTGAACGACTACTTAAAAATATGTTCGGTGCATTATAAAAGATACGCCTTGCGCTTTTTGAAAAAAAAAAATGTCAATTTAAACGCATTTAAAAAAACTTTGGGGCCCTAATGGAATGTTTGGGGGGGGGGCCCTAAAGTCACTAGCCACGGCACTGTATATATATATATATATATATATATATATATATATATATATATATATATATATAATATATATATATTATATATATATATATATATATATATATATATATATATATATAAAAAAAAGTGAATTGTGTCAAATACCCAGCGAGCCGACTAAATTCGTAAAAAAAAAACGACTACAACTTGAAAATTCTTTTCTTGGGGACCCCAAAAGAAACACCCCCTCCGTCCGTTGTAAAACCGCCTTTGTATATATATATAAATAAATTAAATGCAGACAATAAGTTGTGGTTACAGCGTTTGCTTCAGAATCAAGAGATCTGTGGCAGTGACGTATACAGCCTTTTTTAGTGATTGATATTGAGCAAACTCCAAGCATTTTTATGTTTGAAGTTTGCTCTTTTATGTTTTTTATTTTATGTCAAATAGTAATGCTTTTCAAAATATTGCAATGATTAGACGCTGGGAGCAAAAAAGCCCTAAAACTTTATCCCCCCTTGCCCCAAGCGTAAGAGTAACAAGTTGATAAAATAGTTTTCTTGCTATTTAAAACTAAATTTATATATATTTATATTCATTAATAAATTTTAAGTATTGCTGTACAATCTCTAAGCGTTCAAAAATCATGACAATATATAAAATTTGTAACCCCCTCAAATTGAAGAGGGTTTAAACTTTACATGATCATATTTTTTAAACGCTGATAGATAATACTATGAAACTTAAAGTTAATTGATGAATATAAACCTTATTGAGAATAGCAAAAATATTATTTTATCAACTTGATGCACTCACATTTGGGGCAAAGATGAATAAAATTTAGCGCTTTTTGTTCTCAGTCTCCAATCATTGCAATATTTTGCAAAGCATCATTATATGACATAAGTATAAACCACTGATCTTAATAATAATATTATAGAGATCAGAGGTATAAACATACAAGTGGTTAGATTTTGCTCCATGTCTGAAAGTTAGCTGTTTCAATCACCAAAAAATGCTCGATACGTCATTGATCTCTGGTTCGATGCCTACTCTAGGCTTTTTTCGACATAAAGCAAGCGTAAATTTCCAAGTTATATACTTTTCTGCACTGTTCTGTGATTTTTGTACAATCTTGTAGTAAATGAAATTTTATTCAAATAATTCAAATTTTTAAAAAATATACATTGCAATTCGAAAGTTTTGACCAAAAAATGTTACATTCCCGCTCCCCTTCCAAAAAAATAAGGAGGTTTTATATTTTACATGACCATAACTTCTGAAATACATAAGAATTTTTTAAGAAACTTGAAATTTCATTATAAATTTTGATGAATTTTGGTTTAAAAAATTACAAAAATATTTTTTAAAAGCACATGTCCCCCTCTCAAACAGAGCAGGTGGCTTTAAATTTTGGGTTTTTTTTATTCTCAGACTTTAATCACAGTAATTTTTTGGGCACATTTATCTTTTTATAATTATATGATACCATGTGATTATACAATTTTGTATACAAAAAATTTTAGTCTTCAAAATGCCTAAATATCATAAGCTCTTTTATTGTTAATAAACATTTTTTGTTTAGCTTTATTAAAAAGAATTTAGTTTTAGTGAACCACTAGATCCACAGTATCACAAGTTTATCCAAGACTTTACAGATAGTGTAAATTTAAAGAAAATAGTTCATTTAAAGAATAAATTGAAGTTATTTAAGTAATTTAAATACCGAAATTCCCAACAAAATGTTGATGAGTTTGAGGACTGATGCCAGAGAATATTTACAAGTACAAAGTTGAATTTTTTTATTCAATACTGTGAGGTTGCTATGTGTTTCTTGCATATTTTTACAGTATGTTAATCAAGAGCAAAATTCCAGAGTAAGTTCCCCAATCATTCCCTTCAGTGACTCTTGTTGGTTTGGGTTGAAAAAGTTTGCAATAACTTACGTTGAACTTCCACTATAAATGTTTTTATTTACTCATTACTCTTAAAATTTATAGTTTTCGTTATTCATCTATTGTATTAAAAATCAAATGCTCAAATCCGAATCTATGCCAACTCTTACAAAGGTATCGAGGAGATCCTGTTTTATGTACTCAATAACAAACTCAAGATGTTCTGTGATATTTTTTACATAAACTAAATCTCTTTTTACATGATTTAGTATCTCTCTTTTTATCCTCCAAAGAAACATTTTCTAAAATATAGAAAAACTAAAATTCTTAAGTATCTTTGTTTTATCATTCAATTTCTTATTCATATTACTTTCAAACTTAATTCCATTTTGCCTAAAGGTCTTCAAGAGAACATATGATTTGAACTGAGTCAATTGCAAACAAACAACTAACTTGTTAAACTCTGAAAACCGTATTTCTGTCTGTTTCATACTAGTTTGACCAAGAGTTATGGTGACTTTGGAACCACCTATACAGTTGACAAAAATGTTTAGAAAGGCTCAAAATTTTACAAACATATACAAAGAAAGCAAGATATATAACATACCAGTGGAAAACAGGATTTTTTCACCTTTTTCCATATCATTGTTTGAGTACACAGCTTTCAAAAAATTGATCATTACTTGGCCTTGAACTTAAACAATAGGACAGTAAAAAATTGGTTTTACAAATGAGATATAAACAAGAAACATTCAGATTTTAAATAATAGTATTATTATTAATTAAAAAAAATATATTTTATAAAGATTTTACTTTAATATCTTTATTTAAGAGATAAGTTTCTAGACTCTTTAATTCCTTTCCAGGGTAGCATCTATGACGTATACCTTTACCAATAACTTGAAGACATTTTTGACAAACTTTAAAGCAAGCAGCATTTGAACTCTTGAAAACACCAACTTTTCCTGAAATTATTTTTTTTCTGTTTTATTTGTCTATTTTTATTTAAAAAATTATTTGATGAATTTAATTCAAACTAATTAAAAAAAAAAGCGTAGTATAGAACCTAAGATTTTAGTAGTTACTAATTTGCAAACTTTGCATTTTTTGCAGCTCCTACTGCAGTAGAAATTGCTTAAAGATTCTTTGTTCCATTTCCATTTAACTGATGTTGAATGAGGTTTTCCAGCTTTAAGCAGTTACAGATTTCTTTTACACGTAAGGCATAGTCCAGCTGGGTAGTTCATAACCTTAATACTATATTTATTATGGCAATGGTTTACAACGAGCTTTGAAAAACTTTCTGTAACCAGAATACACTTAGTGTTTTTAGTAAAGCAACAAGCACAGACCAAAAGTCTGTTCAACTTATGAGATTTTTAAAACTTAAATTCCCTTCCTTTCTTTGATATTAAATAAGGCATTATAAACTCTATCTGTAAATTTAATAGTTACTAAAATATCAAGAGTAAATTTTTAAATAAACTTTAATTAAATAAAAATTTAATTACCAATTGCAAACTTTATTTAATTCTAATTATTCATCATTACCTTTAAATAACTATAAACAACTAATAAATGGTATTTAATGAAGTTAAGCTAATTTTATACCATATACTATACTTTTTTTATATAAAAATACAGTGTCATAAAGACCAATGTGTCCAAAAAAGTGAAGCTAAACAAAAAACGTTTATTAAAAATAAAGGGGCTAATTTAGGCACTTTGAAGACTAAAATCTTTTGTATACAAAGTCATATAACCACATGGTATCATATGGTTATAAAAAGATAAATGTGTCCAAAAAATAACTGTGATTTAAGTTTGAGAACAAAAAAAACACCAAAATTTGAGGCCACTTGTTCTGATTGAGAGGGGGACATCTGAAAAATATGGTCATGTAAAATATAAAAACTCCTTATTTTTTTGGAAGGGGGAGGGAGAATATAACGTTTTTTAGGCATAACTTTTGAATTGTAAAGGATATTTTTTAAAAATTTGAATTCTTTAAATAAATATTTCATTTACTATAAGATTGTACAAAAAATTTTAAAATTTTTTTATTTGCCGAATTTGGGGTCGGTGCCCCGAAATCGTGTATTTTCAATGTTCCCAATATATATATATTTTTTAGTAGAACATCATTATTTGATATTAGTATTAGTATGTAAAAATGAAAGGTTTGCAGCGTTACTGGAAGTTTCTTCACTTGAACATAATAATTTCATAGGCCCACGTCCTTTAAATGCCTTTTCTAAAAATGTGCCATCTGCAGGATTTTAATTTTTACAGTTTTGTGTAACCTAAAGGTTTCTTAAATAGAATCTATAAAAATGTTTGGGGTATTCCAAAATCAAATCTAAATGGTCAATTTCTGACCTGTGCCAGTAAATTTATTTAAAAAAAATAACATCATTTGATACAAAAATGAGGTAAAAATTATAAAGTTTGTTGCATGACTAGAAATAAGCTCAAAGATCAACAAAATAATCTCATTACAATAGCCAAAGTTTAATTTATCTATCATAATCAGCGAAAGATAGGTACAACTTATTTCTTAAATTAATACGGACAGATTTTTTTTTTGTTACAGGAACATATAAAGAAAATATTGTTGAAAAAATTAAATGGGTTTTAAATCAGAATTTATTTTTGCCATTGCTTGGAAATTGCTGTAAATTTAGTTAAAAATTGTGAAAAGAGTAACTTCAAACAACCGCATAAAAATTGGTTGTCGAAAAAAATTATGGGATTGGCTAGTATACTGTAAAGTTTTCCATAAACAAAATTTCTTTTTGATAAAACCTTAATACAAGTTTGAGAAAAAAATTAACAATTTAAGTGAAGCAAATGTGTTTGATTTTTATTTAATATACCGTATACTGTAACCGGTGATCCCTAGGTTCATGGGATCGAAGTTTTACTACCTGAAATTTTTTGAGTGATTTTTAAAATTTAATGAACTTTATCCAGGTTTTTTAAGTTCCCGCCCTCTGTGGGTCTGTCAAATAATTCGGCAGATTATATGTTAGAACTAGATCCTAAAATGAATATACCATCAGTAGTCTTATATTAACTATTGACAATATATTCTTTTAACCTTCAATCGAACATTAGACATTGTACCCATAGTGATTCTTTCTACCATTAAGTTTCAATATCAAGTGTAGGTTTTTTCATTGCATTTTTGGCGGATCTATTTCTAACATTTTTTATGTTGAATTGTTTGACAGATCACTTACAGGCCCGTCGCAACTGGGAGGTCAGCAGGAGCATTCCCCCTACCTCCTAATGACTTTTCAAACAAAAATTTGTGAAGTTAGTTTTTAGAAAAAAAATTTAGATTACAAATTAAGATGTAAAAGAAAAAACCGGATAGAAAAGACCTAATTTGTTTTTTCGTATTTTCGGCGTAAGTTCTTTTCACAAATATTTGTGACCTACTACTATTCGACCTACCAAATAGTATTGCCACCTCCCATGGCGGATCGAGGCCTAGGGCTATTTTTTTCGGAAAAAAAAATAAAAAAAGAAAAAAAACGGTCCCAGCACTACCCTCCCCCCAATATAGTTTTTGTTCCTACGGGCCTGACTTATAAGCATTGCCTTGGCTAGTGAGTTAAAGCCCCCCTCCAACCCCCAAAAATTATTCATTAGGGCTCTAATATTTTAAAAAATTCTCTACTAGGTATTCTTGAAAAAAAAGCTCATTAAATTTGAAAAAGGGCCCCTAAATTCGCAAATAGACCCCTAAAAATTGCTGTACCCATCCCCAATTGGGGATCGTAGGGTAGCCTACCGAAGGCTCTGCTTATAAGAATTCATCTAATTTTTTAATTCGCTCTGCCGTTGGTATTATATAAATGATTTATTTGGCCAATCAGCTCTATATATATATAAAAAAAAAGTCATGCTTATAACAAACGAGACAAATGTCTGAAAAATGAGTCGGTTAGTTGTCAAAACATGTGGTTCTTATTTTAATTTCGTCATCTCTAATGTCAAAGTCTGAATAAATAACCTATTCCACTCCATTCTTTCGAATCCATTTTTAAAAATACAGGTCTGCCTGTTGTTTAACTAATATATGATGATATTGCAAAAACGCATTGTAAATTATGTAAAAAAGTATTCAACGTCCTCTGAAAATACAAAGAATAAGACATCGTCTACTATTGCCTCCAGACTTATTAATCCTGAACTATATATTAAACCAAACAAGCATGTTATAAATTTTGGAATTGCTGCTCTTGCAGGTTGTGTTATGTACCTTGTTTACATGATAGCTACAGCAGATCAAAACAAAGGAAAGCAAAAAACTCTCTCACAGAATACACAAAATATTCGCAACAAGTGGGACTAATTTTAAAACTAAACTTCATCGGATATTTAAAAATGAATCGTGATTTTTTTAATTTTTTTCAAAATAATGTTTTTTATAAACTGTTTCGGTTTAAACCAGGATTTAGACATTGGTATGCTCTAGGTTATACATCTAGGTTTTTGTATGTTGGAATTATAAGTGGTATTTGCAGCTTGATTTGGTTAGTTATTCACAGGTTTATGCAAGGCAAAGATGAAAAATATAAAAAAATGTATCAAATTGATTATATAGAGAAAAAAGCATTATGTGAAAGAAGAAAAAAAGGTAGGTTAATATTTTTTAGTTTTTATGTAAAACTTGGGTTATGGCCATTTTTTAAGTTTGTGTTATACCTAGGTATAACATAAACTTAAGGGATAGAATAGCAAAAGTTATGATCTGTATCTATATCTTTCACATTAACTAGACATAGAATCTACAACATAGTTATTGATATCAACAAGCTCTATTTTAATGTGTGCCAATCTAATAAAAGTTATATTTTAATGTTTGACTATCCTACTTTTTAAAACAACTCTAAGTGAATGTGAAATTTTAAGTGAATGTCAAACTCTAAGTGAATGTCAAAATAAGACAACGAAACACCATCTAATCATACCAGCAAAATGCAATTTTCTAAAAATGTCGAACAGAATAATAGCACAAAATTTGGTTCTATAAAATGTAAATTTCGGCAATACCTATTGTCATTATATACCAGGGATGCAATATCCACCAAATCCCTGAGAGAGATTTTTAAAAATTTAAAACAAATAAACTAATAGCTGCTTTAATTGTAGTGGATCTATATACAGTAAAAAACGAGAAAAAAAAAGCAACAAACAAACAAAAAGCAAGCAAACAAAAGACGTTAGTTTATATATATATATAAAACTTTAATGAAAATTAGCTTGCGATTAACAAACATAATTATGTTCATGCCTATGTCAGATAGTAATGATCTACAAATAATTATTTTAACTCTAGGAGCCAGAGAACAAAAAGTAATCCAAAATCTTATAATGAATTTAAGTTTTTATTTATTATTTATCACAGCTGTATCACTCAATATAAAAGCAAGCTTGACGTCACAAGTTTAATTTTTAAAAAGTGTTTCTGAACACTTTAAAATAAGATTATTTTTTATCTATAAGTGCTTTCATCTTCAAATATAAATTAAAAATTTTTTTGTCCTTCAAATAAAAAAAAAAACTTCAAATAAAAAACTTCAAATTAAAAAAAAAAACTTCAAATAACTTCAAATAAAAACTTAACTTCAAATTAAAAAAAAAAAAAAATTAAAGATCTATCTTTCCTTGTTAAATAAATGTTTTCGGTAAACAAAATAAATATAAAAGTTGTAAAAATATTGCTTATGATATGAGTCACTTTTCTGTTTTTTGTGATTTTTACAGAAAACCTGTCTCGGTCCAACCAAGATTTGATAACATAGCTAAATGCTTAATAGTTTAAATTTGGAACACTTGTTAATGATTTTCTGTTCTATCTAGATTTTTACAGATATGAATAATTTTTTTATAAATTTATTCGTTTAAAAAAAAAAACATAGTATTTTTTGTCTGTGAAATTTTTAATACCTCAACCTAATATGACTATAAAAATCAACAAATTATTTTCTGTACCTCTGTGTTATCAAATATACTTTCAAAGCATGTTTAATAACAATTTTTTTTTAGTTTTTCATGTAATTTCTTGTTTACGCAACCTTTAATTGTTATGTCCCAAACCATTATCTTATGAATTTTAGAAAAACAGCTGTTTCGGCAAGACAAATTTTAAAGAATAAAAAATAAAGTTTCGCTATTTATTTCCTCTTGGATATTTGATTAATTTCAGATAAGTTGCTTAATTAGGCAACTTAATTAAGCTACTTTTAATTATCAATGGATCAACTGATTTTAAAACAGTTTTTTATGAGAATAAAAAAGAATTATCAAATGATTTAAATTATCTATTTGTATATTTAAACATACTTTTTTTTTGTGAAAAAAGATTATTGATCCAAAATAGAATGGTTGTTGATTTTTTCTATTTAAAAAGAACTTTTCCAGTTTTTACATTACATTTACAATTACATGCTGTAACTCATTTAGTATTTAAAACTGTTGTTACTATTAAAAGATTAGTTTTAAATAAAAGAATTAAAACTTATTATGAAATTCAATTTTAAGACAATCGAATGTCTGAGAAATTTGTTTTTTTTAAAAATAAAATATTCATTTGTTAACTTTTAACTATGGAAGTATAATACATATAGAGATTTATCTAGCCACAAACATCAAAGCAATTTCAAGTTGTCTTAGGAGCTTGTAACCAACAATAAAAATAAACAAATAAATTTACTGGACAAAAAACAACAAAAACTCACTAAAAGATTTTATTAGAACATTAAAAAAATAGGAATAAAAAAATTCTAGGGATACACTATTTATTCTTGTTATTTTATTTTCTTTTGGAAAAAATAACCCGCAGGGGTCCATTTTTTTGGCTTTTTTGGTAAATAAAAAAACTCATTATTTAAGCTACTAAAATTATCTTTAATGGCAATATCTTAATTCATATTTTAATTTCATGTTTATATAGGACAATTACTACTCAAATTTACTAAAATTCTCCTTATTCTGGTATGCTTAAAGGTTGACACAGTTGGAGTAGTTCTATAGATAAACTTCTTAGATAATTATATCTTTCTCAATTTTATCTTATTTGGTTTTAGTGTTATATATATATATATATATATATATATATATATATATATATATATATATATATATATATATATATATATATATATATATATATATATATATATATATATATATATATAAATATATATATATATATATATATTTATATATATATATATATATATATATATTAGGGCTGTACCAGATTTAATTTTTTTAAATCCGGCCGGAGCCGGATTTGCCGGATTTTTACTAACAGATCCGGCGGGAATTGGAGCCGGAGCCGGATTTCGAAGCAAAACTACAGGAACCAAAATCCTGTATATCAAAATCCTGTATATACTTGGTGTTGAAAATGGTCAACAATGTTGACTATTTAGATCACCAAGTGACAGTTCCCGACGGGCATTTCTTTTTAAAAGTTACGATCTAAATGTATTTTAAATGTCTTTTAAACCTCTTTTAAATATTAATGTTTAAAAGACGTTTAAAAGACATTTAAAACACATTCAGAACGTAACTTTTAAAAACAAATGCCCGTCGGGTTGTTTTCTATTAAACATCATTTTTGTTGTTTAAAAGTTTTATAGCAATTTCTATAGAAATTAATAGACATTTTATATAAATTTTATAGAGTTTCTATAGGCCATATGTTTCAAAAATTTAGAGAAATTCTACAGAACTTTTTTCCCGGGATGTTGTCATTCCGCCACTGTAGTGAATCAGCGTGTCTATATATTTCTGATTCTTCCAGATATTGGCTTAGGTGAGTGTCAATGCCTGTTGGTAATTGTTGTTCATGTGCTGTGCCACAAGCGAGCGTAGACTGAATAATTTCATCTATATATATTGCCATTGTATTAATGATAATGTATAAGAATTATCCAGCCGGGATTGTTTTGCTGGATTTTCTTTATTTTTTTCAATCTAAAAAGGTTTCTCCTCAATGCCTTTGAAACGCTCATCTAATGAGTTGATTAGGATTGACTTCATAGTCTTTACACCTGCATTATTGCAGAATATCGTGTGTCTTCTCTTTAGAATTTTTTGTTGCGTTCTTGTTTTGTAAAATTAATAAAATTGTAAAAAAATGTAAATACAGATACCAAAACAAACATGAAGTTCAAAAATTAAGTATTATGTATACATGTTATCACGGGTAAGAAAGATATAATAAACATCCAGAAATCCGGCCAAATTATGCCGGATTTGCTAACATTTTGCCGGAGCCGGATTTGGGCCGGATTTGTAAAAATGGCCGGATTTCGGCCGGAGCAGGAGCCGGAGCCGAAATTCGGTACAGCCCTAATATATATATATATATATGTATATATATATATATATATATATATTTTTATATACATATATATATATATATATATGTATATATAAATATATATATATATATATATATATATATATATATATATATATATATATATATATATATATATATATATATATATATATATATGTATATATATATATATATATATATATATATATATATATATATATATATATGTATGTATATATATATATATATATATATATATATATATATATATATATATATATATATATATATATATATATATATATATATATATATTTATATATTTATATAGCTCGCACCGCTTTGGTAATAGGGTAATGGATGGGGGTGGGGAGCGTTAGTATAAAGTTATACATTTTGTGAGTAATTATTATTTTTTAACAAATTATCTCTTATATTTAATTATTATCTTATAATTTTCTCGTTTGGTGGAGTTTAAAATAGCGTATGTTACTGTTATAATTTACAATTTAAAGTTTAGTTTATAATTGAAAGTTTAAGTTGCAGTTACAGTGTAATGAGCAACTAATGTATTTAATACTGTTAAGATGTTACTTTTAGCAATATCTTAATAGTAGTAAATATTAGTTTTTACTTAACATGATACTTAAAAAAGTAAAAGTAAAAAACTAAGAGTAAAAAGCAAACATTACAATATTTAAACCACTAATTAGTCATAGAAAACTATTTAATACGTTCATGCTGACAATAAAACACATGTTATTTTTAAAGAATATTTAATTGTTATTGTAAAAAGTTATAAAACAACAATAAAACAAATTGCAAAGTTGTTTTAAAAATATAAATAGCTTGATTTAATGTAAAACTTCGTGACGCTGTTTTGTTGCTGTTTTATACAGCATATAACTTAATAACATAAAACACGTTTAAAATAAAACCAAGCAAATAAATGAAATAGTTCTAATTAATAAGTTAAAAAATTATCGTCATAAAACTTAATATTTGCGCAAAAACACGCATTTAAGACCATACGAGTCTATAATCTATAGACCAAAAGAGTACGGTCAAAGAAAAAAAAAATTAGATACTTTCAGATAATTTCCTTAAATTTAAAAATATGCTTAAAAGCAAATAAGTTTCGATTAAGGTTGCCCAACTATTAGAAAAAAAATAAAATAAAAACCAATTAATATATATTTTAATATACATAAAGTAGTAAAATTATAAATATAAAACTGTTGATAAAATAATAATTTAAATTATTAACAAAAAAGCTAACTTGGTGCAACGTTTTGAAAAACAAAGATAAAAACCAGGCTGTTTTTGTTAAAAAAAAGTAATGAAGAAAAAATTTGCTTTAACGTCTTTTCTTTTCTTAACTTTTCACTTTAACAACCTTTAAAATACTATTGGCTTCCATGCAGAGATTTAAAGTAATTTAAATTTTTTAAAAGATTTTTATGTTGAACAAAAATCTCATCGATCTCCGCGCGAAATAACAAGTGATCATCTATTAAGAAGATAAATTTAGTGTGATGTACTTTATGACAAAAACATTACTTTTAAGAATTGTATTATTCACGATTTGTTACGTTTTGAGATTATTAGCATTGTTTTAAGAATATATATTATTTGTTTACGAAAATAAATGTTTTAAATATATATTAATTAAATTGTTAAAATTTTAAAAGTTTAATATAAATCATAGATTTTATTAGTATATTTTTATTTTTTATTTTAAAAGAGATTGTATTCTTTATGTAAATGTAATTTTGTGTATTTGTTTTTTATCGTAATGTATCTTTTAAAGCAATTTTTATGATTTAAACAAAGGCTTACAAAAATAATTGCGTTTTCAATGAAGATATTATCGTTAAAGTTAAAAAAATTAATTATGTAACAAACATATAAGAAGTTTCTGGTTACTAAACACAAACAACGCATACAAAGTAACTCGCGGATGAACAAGCATCGCACCTGAGGTCACGACAGAACACGAATATATATAGCAAATAATTAGATATAAAGAAAAGTTTCTAGATATTGGTTCACTAACTATAATTATTTTCGCTTAAGTTGCCATTCTTTAAACTTGCTACACGTTTTTCTGCTTTAAATACTAATTGAAATTAAAAAGCCCACTCACTAAACATAATCAGCGATATTGTGAAGCAGTTTCGCTTCCTGGTCATTAAGTATTTTTAACCTTTTTAGTTGATTTCTATCTTGATAATTTAATTCTTATAGTAATTCAATGATTTAATTATTTCATTTGAAGTAATCGCTTCAAACATGTTAAACTTTTTAAACTACGCGAAACATAAAAAAGGTATTAAAAAAATTAACTTTTTTATTTATATAATAAATTAAGGTTAAGTAAAACTAAAACTTGCAAACTTAGTTAAATAAAAAATATATTTGTTTCCCTTTTAAACAATCGTAAGTTGTTACTTTGTATAAAAAACATCGCTTAATTTTATAAAAAAAATTATAAAAGAGCGATGTTTCGAAAATATTTGTTCTAAATGTAATTTATTTAGCTTTAAATTTTTTCGCGTTTAAAGATATTTTATTTGCCTATTTTTTTTTTTTTTTTGTGTAATTGTCTCTTATCGGTCCAATTAATCTTCGTCGTTGAGAGTGATCGCTCCCGCTTCCCGACCAAGCCTGCTCATCTCCATTGAAACCCCAGCCTCAATCAGCCAATGAAATAAAGCATTCTGACATTTTTTTTTGCTTTGAAGTTAAAACTGTTTTTTTTTTCATGGATGGGAAAAAATATGTAGCAATAAATAGGTAGTTAATTGTTGCTAGTTTTTCCTATCTTTATAACATACAGCGTTTTCAGAAAAAGGAAGAAAAAAAACAAAGAATAATATAAGAAAAAATTGCTGCCCTGTGCTTAACTCTTAGTTTATTTAGTTGCATTCATTAACTATCTTATAGCCTGCAGCAACAGGCAATAAGAAAGTCAATTTATGTACTGTAGTCTCCGGTAGCTGACTATTTTAGTTTGATGTTAGAGATATTATCTAAACATGTATTCATAGTTAAAAATACATGCATATATAATATATGTGTGTGTATATATATGTATATATATACAGGGTGTAAACTATCCCTGTGGGGCCCTGTCAAACATGGTATTCCCAAATTCTCATAAATTTAAAATTCTTAAATTTTAAAACAACATTGTTTTTATTTTTGCTGAGACTTTTGTAATTGTAACTTTATTTCGCTATGCAATTTATGTATAAAGAAAGTTAATATTAATTATAAAATTGAACCCACAATAAATATAAATATGAAATTTACGAGCTTGTGTTTACTGTTCAAAACCTTTTTTTTATTTTTTTTTTTTTTTTATTTTTCTATTTTTAAAACATTTCTTTTGATGACACAATTTATTACATGATGGTGTAAGGATTTGTCCATAACGGACGTCAATCAGAATTTAGATAATAATTAGAAGTAGAAGATTGCTATATTACTTTAAAAATTGCTCTTTAATGCCCACCAGTGAAATATTCAAAAGAATACTTTTAACATAAAAGCGGCAATGATATATTAAGATTAAAAGTAAATCAAATATATTACTCATAATAAAAATTAATTAATACACACTGATTTTTTTATAATATGAAAATAAATGATTCTGAATATATCTTTGGAAATCGAAGCCTTTTTATAATCTTTTCTTTCACTTAACATAAACTCTTCCTTAACTTTCTTTGTCGTCCAAGAGACACATAAAAACTAACCCTTTATATAAAAATTTGCTTCTAAAGTGCTTGCGGCTTTGTTTTATTAAAGAATAATTATAATTCTTTAATGTTTATTTTTTAAAATCGGCTAATATTGCGCTGCTGCGTTTGTATCTTTTTTTTTAATACTTTCTTTTTAAAAAAAATTTTTTTTTTAAATAAAATTGAAAAATATAACTTACAACATAATTTTGTATAATATTAATATAAAAATATATTTCATATGTGGGAGGACGATTGTGGCTATGCAAATGAAATATTTATACTATATCTTATTTTACTTTTATAAAAAAAAATGTTATCCTTTAAGAAATATATTCCGCTCCTTTAATCTGGGAGGCCTTATAAGCGGGAATTGGCATAAGTGCGATGCGTTGCAAAAACTGGCACAAGTGCGAATTGGCAAAAGAGCGAAATAACAATTTGCGTTATGCCAATATTTGCAATTTTATTCGGCGCACTTATGCCAGTTTGCACTTATGCCAATGTTTGCAAACTGCTTTGCACTTATGCCAATTTGCATATATGCAGTTCGTACTTACACCATTTGCACATTCAGCTCGATTTAATTTCAAATGTCTTTACATTGCTAAATATTGTGACTCACTGTAAGTTTAAAAAATAGAAAAAAATATATAGCAAAAACATTTGCTAAAAAATTTGTTATTTTATAATCATTTCTTTCACTTAATATGATCTTTTCCTCAACTTTCTTTGACGTCCATAGCCCGCTAAAAACTAACATTTTATACAAAAATTTACCAGAAAATTGCTTGCAGGTTTGTTTAGAATAGTCATGTTAATCTTTTAACAAATCTTTTCATGTTTAAAATAGGCTATATTGCTTGTGGGTTTGTAATTTTTTTTAATACATATTGTTCTCTTTCCAAAATAAGTTTTTTTATCTTAAAAATTGACTAAGATTGCTTGTGGGTTTGTATTTCTTTTTTTTTTTT
This sequence comes from Hydra vulgaris, assembly GCF_022113875.1. Classification (NCBI taxonomy): domain Eukaryota; kingdom Metazoa; phylum Cnidaria; class Hydrozoa; order Anthoathecata; family Hydridae; genus Hydra; species Hydra vulgaris. Next base: position 39,545,796 of record NC_061165.1, read on the forward strand.
TTTGAAAAGTTGTTTTTTTAATAAAATTGAAAAAGTAACTTACAAAGTTATGTTAACTTTGTTTAATATTAATATAAAAGTATGATACATCTGTGGGAGGACGCGGGTTGCAATGCAAATGAAATATTTGTAATATATGTTATTTTACTTTTATACAAAAATTTTTTATCTTTTAAAACAAAAATATTTCGCTCCTTTAATCAGCAAATACTCAGTTTTTTTAGGATAAAAAGCTCGACTTAATTACAAATGTCTAGACAAACGCATTGCAACTCTCTGTAAAGACTAAAAAGTAGAAAATAAAATATAGCAAAAACATTTGCTAAAAATATAATCTTTTTGTACTAAAAAGTAGAAAATAAACTTTTTAATTTAAATTTAATAGTTCCGTAAACTAAAGATTGACAGGTCTGGGCAAGATTTATTTAGAAAATACCTGTCAATCTTTAGTTTACGGAACTATTAAATTTAAATTAAAAAGTTAGTTTACTACTTTTTAGTTCATGTTTTTAGCAAATGTTTTTGCTATATTTTATTTTTGGAAATTTGCCTTGTCATTGTGAAACCATGTTTAATTTTGTGTTGATTTCATATTCCTCTTCAATAAATATTACAGACGGTATTTTGTTTTATTTTTGGCGCTGTCCAATCAATATATGCAGCACTAAAATGAAGTAGAAGAAGAAAGAGTATAAGAAAAGGACCCACACATTCCCGGTACACATTTTAATTTCAGGGAGGGGGTGGTATATTTGGGAAATTTTTTGACAAATTCCCAATTTTGTCAAAACGTTGCATCAAAATTATTCCTAGTAAACACCCGATATATATATATATATATATATATATATATATATATATATATATATATATATATATATATATATATATATATATATATATATATATATATGTATATATATATATATATATATATATATATATATATATATATATATATATATATATATATATATATATATATATATATATATATATATATATCAACGCTTGGAATTAGAGTCAGAATTAAATTAAAATAAGTTAAAATTTAAGTTTTATGCTTGTAAATTTTCTATTTTTCTTGTCATTAGGACTACCTCCTGGCCTAATTAATGATGGAAATTCTTGCTTTTCAAATTGTATTTTGCAGGTAGTTTTTTTTATATATTTATTAGTTATTTTATTATTTTTATATATTTATTATTGATTTAATTTTAAGAAATAATGTTACTATATAAGGTTTTTTTGTAAATTAAAAGTCTTTTTAACTGTTATAAATTCACTTACTTTTCTTTCTTTTTAAACTGTTGCATCAAATAATTTTACTTCAAAAAATTAATTGTGTTATAGTTTTAGTAACTTTCGTTACACACACACAAAAAATTATTTTTATCTGTTAAAAGCATCTTGTTTGTTGTAAGCAACAATGTTAAATGCCAAATGAAATAAACAGTATAAACAGTAATTTCGGATCATTTTGCGGTTTAGTTAAAAATTTTTAAATTTTATTTTTGCTTAATGTATTTGTCTAAGATATATTTAAGAAAGAGTTTGTGCTTTGCTGCATAACAACATTATATGCCAGTATTACTTATGAAATCAACTCTATTTTTACCAAAGTGATATCCTTGATAAGTTTTTTGTAATTTCTCTGCAGAATTGTAAACATTGTTCAGCTAGAGAAAAAACTTTTAAAGGATCTTTGTTCCATGCTACTTTATTTTTAAAACTCTCTAGTTTTTATTTTTTAATTAGTTTGCAATTATAGTAATTTAGGTTGCATAGATTGTGTCATAATTTAAAAAAAAAATTTTTAGAGAATTTTCTCTAAAAAATTTTTTTTAAAATTATTCACTTCCCCAAGGCCCGAGGCGGCCACTACAGTCAAGGAGGCTACTCATTTTTTTTTTTTTTTTGTGGTACAACTCTCTCTCAACTCTTTAACTCCAAAACACAAACCTTAACAAGCAAGGCCGCTGCACAGAGAAATTAAGTTGAATTTAATTTTTTTTATAATTAAAGTGATTATATGTACTCTAAATGTAGTTGCACGATTGTTTTAAATTAAAATTATTTGATCACTGCTAAATTTTATTTTTGGTGAATGATGAGTCAAGCAAAAATGAATTTTGGTTGATGGATCTAAAGTTGATAGCTCATTTGAGCAACAACAGTGTTAGTATTTTTAGAAAAGCAAAAGAAATGTAACTTTATGAAGGTATTAGAGAAGCTTAAGCTTGGCAGATTACGTTGATTGATTGAATTTTATGAAGGTATTGAGAAGCTCAAGCTTGGCAGATTGGCGTTTTTGGACCTTGCCTAGAACCAAACAAAATGAACAACATTCTATTCAGTGACAAATTAGAAATTTGTAGAGGTAGAGAATGAAATCAGGAATAAGAAAATGGTGAGCGCAACAAAGAGATTTAGCAGATGCTAACTTTGCAATGGATTGTATGTTCATCACTGAGATCAGAAGACGAAACAGCAGAATTCAAATTAGTCTTACAAAGAGCAAGTAAGTTTGATAAGTTTTGAAGTTACTTCTAAGACGATGAAGTTAAAAAAATTTGTAAAGGATAAATTTAAACAGTTAGATGGTGGTAATAGTTTTTTATGTTTAATATATTTAGGTACTTTGGTCATATTTTAAGTTAAGTAGGTAGTAGATAGTGTAGCACCACAAGCAATGAGCTTTGGAGTTAAAAGTGATCATCATCTTTCTCAGCAAATGTTGTCATATAAACGCTAAAGTTTATAAAAATATGCAGAAGCAAGCGTGTATGTTTATATCCGTATATTTAATTATATATAAATATTAATTATCTATGTTTTAATTATATTATCCATATTATATATTAATATTATATTAATTATATTATCCATATTATATGTTAATATTATATGTTAATCCATATTATATATTAATGTTATATATTAATTATATAGTATATTATACATTAATTATATTTATATATTAAGTGTATAGTATCCATATTATATATTAATATTATTTTAATTACATTTTCTGTATATTGATTATATTATCTGTAAGTTATATTATATTATATATATTATATAATATATTAATTACCAGACATTCTCTCATATTGAATCTAATAACTTACTTTCTGATCTTTTAATATATTATATAATATTATTCTGATCTTTTAATATATTATATAATATATTAATTACCAGACAATCTCTCGTATTGAATCTAATAACTTACTTTCTGATCATCAATATGGATTTTGATCTTCTCGTTCTACAGCTGATTTGCTAACAGTAATAACTGATAGGTTTTATCGTGCATTAGATAAAAGTGGAGAGGTTAAGGCAATCACTCTTGACATTAGTCTAAAGCTTTTGGTAAAGTTTGGCATGCTGGAATTCTCTATAAGCTGTCTTTTCACAGTGTATCAGGTAATATCTTTAGAATTATTAAATTCTTCCTTACCAATTATAGTATAAGGTTCTATCCTTGGCCCTATTCTCTTTTTAATTTACATTAACGATCTTCTAGGTATTCTTACATCAATGGTGGCATTATTCGCTGATGATATTACCATTTATTCTTGTCTTGACAAGCCAAAATCTTCTGATTGCTTAAAACTTTTTTGATTGTTTGAGCTTTTTTTTGATTGTTTGAGCTTGAAAAAGATCTCATTTCTGCTACTGCATGGGGCTCATAGTGGCTGGTGAACTTTAATTCAGATAAATTTTTTTTCAACATATTGTTATTGCAATAATCTATTTCTTACTGTATTTATGATCGGTAATGTAATTGATGAGTCATCTACCCTTTATCTACAAATTATCTTTTACTATCTCTACAAATTTCATCTTTTCTCTTCCAGTAACTTCCAACTCTAATAGGAGTTGCTTTTTATAAACTTTTTCCTTGGATTTCAAAAAAGTTTCTTTAATTTATCTAAAAGATTCTTTTTTTTAATTTGATTTTATATTATTATTTTATATTTATTTAATAATTTATTAAAAAAAAAAAAGTTAAATAATATAATACTAGCTGTCATGATCCGTAAAATACGGATCTTGGTAAATCTATTCCGCAACGACTTTTTCTAAACTTATTCCTTACTTTAATATACCTTAGTAAGAGGAGAAAAATAATTAAATACATACAGTATTGGACAAAACATTTAAAACCAACATCGAACAATGCTAAAAAGTGTTCCTAATTTTACATGTCTTAAAAACGAAACAAACTATACTACCACAGCAAACAGTTCAGGAGTCTGGAGTCATGGCATGCCATGACATGAGCAATCAGCTGACAGGTGACAGCACACAGGCAGAATTTGGTTGACAAGTGCCATTTTGTAGCAGACAAAACAAGTGCAACTTTTTTGGTTTGTTTCATTTTCTTAATGATCTTTCTGGTCGGTGTCAATGTCACAGAAGTTTTTTAATAATTAAAGGAAGTATCCAGAAGTTTCCACAAGCATGCAGAAGCTTCCAGAAGTTTCCAGAAGAAGCATCTGGAAACATCCAAAAGCATTCAGAAGTATCCAGAAACATTCAGAAGTATCCAGACGCATCCAAAAGCTTCCAGAAGCATCCAAAAGAAGCATCTAGAATCTTCCAGAACAGGTTCACACAGGTTCATTTTACTATATAAGAGACATGTAAACTGACATGTAATTCAGTCAGTATATGGAAGTCAATCAGTTAGTATTATCAAGACAGTTTATCAAAGTGAGTTTTATCAAAGTGTTTTATCGAAGAACATCATTACAAGAAGTGAAATACAACAAGTGTTTCATTACATAAATACAGTCCACATCCAACCAAGACGTTGTGTTCCACAGAGCATTATTATATCATCAAAAGGTAAATGTAACACGGTAAGCCTTGAGAAGCGTGATTAGTATTATGACTTCAAGTGCAAAAATGGCTCCCGACAGTCTTGGATTGGAACTAAGAAAGAAAATTATTGGCAATTACGTAAGTGGAATGTCACAAAAAAATATTTGTGATAAATATTGCGTAAAAAAATGGACCGTATCAAGACTATGTTCTAAATATCGTTTTACAGAAAGTTGGCATCAGATAACAAAGGTGGAAGATCGCGCTCCACCACTTCTAAAGAGAATTCTATGATTGTCAGATCTGTCAAGAAGGATCCCTAGATATCATCAGTTGAGATACAAAAGCAATTGGAGCTGCCTGTATCAGACCGAACAATCAGACAATGTGCTGTTGAAGCCGGATTGTTTTCTCGACGCCCTGCAAAGAAACCGCTGGTTTCACTAAAGAACCAGAAGAAAAGACTCCTGTTTGCTACATCTCATATTGAGTGGAATGTGCAGAAATGGCAAACTGTCCTGTTCAGTGATGAATTGAAGTTCAACATCATTGGGAGCGTTGGCATTTGCTGTGTACGTCGACCAGCTGGAAAATGCCTCGATTTATGTTACTGCCATAAGACCGTGAAGCATGGTGGAGGCAATATAATGGTCTGGGGGTGTTTTTCTGCTAACGGTCTAGGTCTAATATATCGAATCAATGGAATAATGGACCGTTTCATGTATAAAAATATCCTGAAAGATGTTATGTTACATCATGCTGAATGGAATATGCCAATAAAATGGGTTTTTCAGCAAGACAATGATCCAAAACACACTGCAAAACTAGTCAAGCAGTGGTTTCAAGACAACCACCTATCGGTGATGGATTGGCTGCCTCAATCTCCGGATCCTAACCCTATGAAGAACCTGTGGGAGATCGTCAACCGCAGAAATAATTGTGAAGGTGTTCGTAATAAGGATCAAATCCAAAAGGCCTGGGCAGCGATTCCACAAAGTTTCATTGACCACCTGATCGATTCTATACCTCCAAGAGGCAAGGCTATGATCGAAAACAAAGGATTCACCATGAAATATTGATAGTAAAATTACAGCTTGGTCAACATTTTGTTGGAGTTGCACTTGTTTTGTCCAGAAGGAAATCAACTTTTTTTAATACTTTTGAATAATTTATTAATTTTTGTGTACAAATAATGAACTTTATGATGAATGGAACTTGAAGATTGTTGTTTCTAAATATTTACATAGTTATTTCTCTAAATTGAAAAAACGCAGCACTTTTATATAAAGAAACTAAATTAGCATTATTTGGTTGCACTTGTTTTGTCCAATACTGTATATAATAACAATACTATTAACTACTTTTTAATGCTATAAAATATATTTTCTATTATATTTAACTTTACAAAAATTTAAATGTTTTGGTAGACGTTGCAAGAATCGCTATTTATCAACGAATCAGATATCAATACCAGTTTGAATAATATAGAACACCTGCTTAAAATGTGTTAATTAAATATCATTGGTATAAAAAGTTTCAAAAAACATGAGGTGACTTATACATGTGGAATAACTGACTTACCATGACCCATATAATTATTACTGAACATTAATATGTTACTGGTCATGGTAAATCTATTCCACACCTACCATTATAATTAGGGCTGTACCGGATTTAATTTTTCCAAATCCGGCCGGAGCCGGATTTGCCGGATTTTTACTAACAGATCCAGCCGGAATCGGAGCCGGAGCCGGAATTTGAAGCAAAACTACAGGAACCAAAATCCTGTATATCCCTACTTGGTGTTGAAAATGGTCAACAATGTTGACTATTTAGATCACCAAGTGACAGTTCCCGACGGGCATTTCTTTTTAAAATTTACGATCTAAATGTATTTTAAATGTCTTTTAAACATCTTTTAAACATTAATGTTTAAAAGACGTTTAAAAGACATTTAAAACACATTCAGAACGTAACTTTTATAAACAAATGCCCGTCGGGTTGTTTTCTATTAAACATCGTTTTTGTTGTTTAAAAGTTTTATAGCAATTTCTATAGAAATTAATAGACATTTTATATAAATTTTAAAGAGTTTCTATAGGCCATATGTTTCAAAAATTTAGAGAAATTCTACAGAACTTTTTTTCCCGGGATGTCGTCACTCCGCCACTGTAGTGAATCAGCGTGTCTATATATTTCTGATTCTTCCAGATATTGGCTTAGCTGAGTGTCAATGCCTGTTGGTAATTGTTGTTCTTGTGCTGTTCCCTAAGCGGGCGTAGACTTAATAATTTCATCTATATATATTGCCATTGTAATGATGATAATGTATAAGAATTATCCAGCCGGGATTGTTTTGCTGGATTTTCTTTATTTTTTTCAATCTAAAAAGGTTTCTCCTCAATGCCTTTGAAACGCTCATCTAATGAGTTGATTAGGATTGACTTCATAGTCTTTACACCTGCATTATTGCAGAATATCGTGTGTCTTCTCTTCAGAATTTTTTGTTGCGTTCTTGTTTTGTAAAATTAATAAAATTGTAAAAAAATGTAAATACAGATACCAAAACAAACATGAAGTTCAAAAATTAAGTATTATGTATACATGTTATCACAGGTAAGAAAGATGTAATAAACATCCAGAAATCCGGCCAAAATTATGCTGGATTTGCTAACATTTTGCCGGAGCCAGATTTGGGCCGGATTTGTAAAAATGGCCGGATATCGGCCGGAGCAGGAGCCGGAGCCGAAATTCGGTACAGCCCTAATTATAATAATTTTGTTTTATTTCATTAATTTTTAAAAAAGACCAAAATATAAAAATCTTTTATATATACTAGCAAAAAGTAACCCGTAATAAAGGCTATGTTCGGTCTGTTTTATAGTGGCTGTTTTCCACAATTTAAAGTTGCGAATTCTTAACTAATACCCTTTTAGAAAAACGCCTTTAAATTGAACAAATTTATCTCTCGGTAAAATTAACATAATAAGTATGAGGAGGTAAAATAATTTACCAATTATTATTTATCACATTGGAGTAATTTACAACTGACATAGGTCATATTAGTGTAAGGCAGAACCATTTTTATCAACATTTTTATTTCAACACAAAATAATAACACTGCGACATTCTTTTTAAATATCAACTAAATTCTTGTAATATTTTTTATAACATAAACCTTAATTATTTATTATACAGGAGTTTATTATATTATACAGGAGTTATTAACTTTTGGTATCCCCTCTCAGGTTAAATTTTTTTAAAATGCACTTAACTAAATAAATTTATTAAAAATAACTAAGTTTATTATAAATAACTAAGCAATTGAGTACAAATACGTTTAAAAAAAAAATAATAATAATTTACAATCATACATGTGTATAGCAAATTTAAAAAAAAAATGTTAACTTTGATCTTTTATATTGTGTCATACGACAAACCTAAAATAAAAATTTTAACAGATAAGTAGGCATAAAAAAGGCATAAAAAAAAGTAGACATAAAAAAGGATAAAAAAATGACTGGAAAACAATTTACCTGCTTTTGGTAACATGTTACCATACTTTAGTTACTGTCATGATGCAGCAGTTCTTGTCGGTGTTGTTTAATGACGTTATTTAATGTTGGCTTTCAGTAAATTTAAGTTTAATTTAGAAAATATCACAACATATTTAAATATTTTAATTAAAAAGCAAAATAAAAAGCTTTAAGGAGCTAAACTATAAACATTTAAGATAAAAAATCAAATTGAGATATAAATTAAATGCATTTATATAGCTAAATATATTGTCTTGGCTTATAGTAAATTTTAAAAGTAGCAAATGCTATATATTATTTTTAACAATTGAATGTAGCATTATTATACTATAATAATTGGATAATGAATCAATTTAACTGTATTTTGAGTTAACTGTTTTAAAATGAAAGCAAATCAAATATACAACAGAATATATTATTAAAAAAAATACAAATTAAAAACAAAAAAAATTACAATTTTAAACAAAAAAATTACAATTAAAAAAAAATTACAATCAAAAAAAAAATTACAAAAATAATAAAAAAAAAATCACCGAAGAAAAAGCAGCAACAAAAAAGTTATAAATATCAATGCAGAAGCCTCTAATAGTGGTTGCTTGTAGCCTTGATTAAAAAATTACCATTTACAGATAAGGGTGTTAGCAGCTCATTGTTGCTGGGGTTGCTTAAACTTTATTGGCTATAATAAATCACAAAAACAAACAGGTAATCAAATTGAAAATAAAAAACAATTCAAACCAATCAAATTATTAGTAAATATCTCAAAAAATAGGATTATCATATTAAAGTAAATATTAATTTCTATTAATACAAATTAATATTTACTTTAATATCTGCTATTATCATTATCTATTATCATTATAGATAACCATAATAGCAGATTTAAAGTTGTTTCAGAAACTTTTAAAAGTAAAATAGGAACTACAAAAAACACACAGCATGCACTTGTACAATGCCTTGTACATTATCAGTTAAAAGCATCAGAGTTGTCTATTCTAATATTATATGAAGTTTAATTCTATTTTGATGGTTATCTAAATTCTGTCATTGTTGCGGACTTAGTTTAGGATGTTTAACAGGGGCGTGGTAAAATAGTTGTAAAACTTTAAATTTCCTTATTACCATTATGTAATGTAATTTTAATTTTTTATTATTTTTAAAAGTTATAGATTTTATAAAATGGTTTATTTTAAATAGAACTTAAAATTTTCAATTATGTTCTCAATAAAAACATTTTTAAACCCCTATAATGTTTAAAAAAAGTTAAGGTCGCTACGCGGCAAGTTCAACTCATCAGTTGGTTTTTTAAACTTGTTATTTAAAATGCAAAACAAAAAAATTTCTTTCTTTAAAAACAAACTTCTTTCTTTAAAAACATTTTACTTTGTATTTTAAAAAAATCGAAAAAAGATTTAATTAAAAAAAAAAAAAAAGAATCGAGCCAGTTGAAGAAAGCGAACCTACTGGCGTATTGTATTTACAAAAATTTTAAAACTATATAACATATTAAAGACTTTTTCAAATGGAAATAAGTTCTACAGATCAAATCTTAAAGAGATGTTTCTGCAATTCTATTTTCAAGTGAATGTAAAACTAAAACATTTTAAAAATTTTAAGTGATGTTTTATTTTGCTTTTAACATTAATTAATTTTAAGTTTTCGTAAGTTATATATTTGCATAGACTTTTGTTGACTTCTCTTATAAAAAAAAGTGCTGCTACTCTTTCTCGCTATTACTTTGATTGCAATGACTGTCAAGAGTATCGTGTCAAACACACTCGAATGAGCATTAATAAGTTTCTCATTATAATAATATTTGATACACAACAATAATATGGAATAGTTATTGACTTAAAAATTTGTTTTATTTTTCTATTTTTTTACATATTACTTCATTACATTCAAGTAAGTTTTTTTTAAGACACACTAAACTAAATTTCTTAATTTTATAATTAAAAAGATTTTTAAATTATAAATTATATAACTTTTAAAACTTTTTTAAACTTGAAGTTTGCCATTTATGTTGTTAAGTTACATCATGTGAAAAGTGTTAGAAGAATTGCTACATAGAAAACCTCAACATATTTAAAGTTGTGGGCTTTATTTTTAAACTGACCTATATAAGTTAGGAGGCAAGCGTTACTGTGAAACCTGTGTGTAAATCTGTATGTAAACTTGTTAAAACCTTTAATTGGTAGTGGTTTAATGGTAGAGCGTTCGCTTCATAAGTGAGAGGTTCCAGTTCGATTCTCACCATGTCCCTGGTAGTGCCGTGCTCAACTTGTTTCTCTGCGTAGTGGCCTTATTTGTCAAGGTTCGTGTTTTGGAGTAGCCTCCTCATCTGTAGAAGCCTTCTTGGCCTTGAGGAGGTAAATTACAAAAAAAAAAAAAAATGTTATGAAATGATTTTAATAAAGCAATCATATATGTTAATAAAAATATTATTTATATATATACATACATTCACTTAATACATTTATTTTGTTTTTCAGGCTTTATCCTCAATGCCTCAAGTTGAATTATGGATGCAAAATAAATTAGAAGAGACTTTGGGAGATAATTGTTATACAATATTATCCAGTGTCTTCAGTTTAATTAAAGGTTTGTGTTTTTATATTTAATTTTTTTTCTTAACAACATAGGATAGGATGCTCTAAATAAGTTGATAATTAATTTTAATCAATTTGATGTTAATTACATAACTACAACTTCACAATAGTGGAATGTTTTAATAATAAAATTATGTTTTAAATAGATAAATGTCACATTAATGTTACATTATGTAAGTAGATATGTAATCAAAATAGTCAAGAAAAATTCTGTTTATTTCTGTTAATAGTAAAGTTATAGTTAATAGTAAAATTGTATATAACAAAATATTTGTTATTTATAAATTTTCAGTTAAATACATTAATATATTATAATAATATAATTATTTACAATATAGAGTACTATTAAGCCTTAATCTTGATTATAACAGATAAAACAAACTTTATCTCAATTATAACAGATAAAACAAACACTTCATGTTACAAAGAGTTGTAATGAATAAAACTTTTTCTTTAATTTTCACATACTTGGCCTTGAATAAAATATCTTTTGTTATATCTTATTCAACTCTCGGAATTAGGGTCGGCATTCAGCAAAAAGTGCCGACCTTGTTTCAATGTTTTATGGCTAGACCTTTGTATCAAATAGTTTTTGCAGACCTGATGCCGAGCTCAAAAAGAGTGAGGTCTACAAATTATTGCCGACCTCATTTTTTCTAATTCCAACGGTTGCTCACTAAAATAGCCATCTCTGTAGGCTTCACTACATATAGTGACAGATGTTTTGGATTTTGGCATGTGGGATTTTTAAAATGGCATAAAATTAAAAAAAAAAAAAAAAATCTATTTGGATTTTCCGCATTTAATCAATAGATATGCTTAAACATTTTTTAGATTAAGTATTTCTCACATTTTATTACCAATAATTTCACTAAAAACAATGTTTGGGTCATGCCATAGCCAACATGAAGACCTACTAACAAATTTTATTTAATTTGGTTATAGATTAAAATCATGCAAACATAATAGATTGTATTCTTTATATATTCACACATAAAAAGCGTACCGTTTTGGTGACGTCAAATTGTTTGTTTGTCCGATTATCAATCCCATAACCATTAGCGTTTTTAAGAAATTCTTTTGTTTTTGTGCAATATTTGTCTGAATATCAATCCCAATATTTCTTATATTTCTGTAAAAAATTCTATTTTTAGAACACAAACGGTACGCTATTAGTTTAAATATATTGACTTGAAATTTAAGTAAGTTACAATAATTAGTTTAAATAAGCTACAATGTCAATTGCACAAAAAAAGAAAGATTGAAAAACCGACTGATTCTGCTAATTATTTTATGTAATAAAATAATAAGCAGAATCAGACGGTTAATATAAATTTGCTTCATTTGAGTACCAGGTTGACATATTTTTAAAAATATAAAGGACCCATTAAATATATGAGGGTCTTAGGGGACCCCATGAAATATTTTTTATTCAAAAAGTATTTTAAGTATGAAGTTTATTTGAATTTTATTATTATTATTTTTCTTTGTAAATATTATTAATAAATAGAATTATTGTAAATTTTTCTGTAATCAGTTGTTAAATATAATTTGGTAAAATTTATAAAGTTTAATTGTTAAATTATGAAATAAATGGAAATAAAAGTTAATTTTTCTTTGACAGGCCTAATAATAAGTATTACTGTGAGTTCATGATTTTTATGGAAAACACTATAAGACCATAACAATTTAAGGCTGTAACAATCAAAATGAAATAGTTTTCACTTTAACATTTTAAAAGATAAAAGTGTTAAACAATTTGTATTACTTAAAAATACTTTTGAATGTAGCAAAAAGAAAAAAGTATTTCAAACATAGTAACTTTTAAATATAATAAAAACATCAAAAAGAACACTATTATAATAAGGTAAGAATTTTTATTTAAAACTTATTTGTAATATTTTCTTTTTTTATAAATGAGCTATTTTTGTGTGTTATTTAGGGTTACACCACACAAAAAGTGCTGTATAAAAATTATTTGACAATCTACGTTACAAAATTTTTTTAAGTTGATCTTTATTGATTGGCAACCTTATGTATTGAATACTCATTACCATACTTAAAAGATTTTGAGTACTGGTAATGAGTATTCAATGCATAAAATGTATGGAATAATTGAATACATAAAATTTAAATATTTTAATGAAATGTTGCAATTTCTAAAAATGTCTCTAACTGCTTAAGACTAATAAAGAGGAAAGAAAAACAGAAGATCTGGCAAAGATTTATTGTGTGAGAAAAGAACTATAATGGTATAGTATTGGCCATTTGATATTTTAATTTATTTCAATGATTTTTTAGTTTTATCAAACAACTGTGGAAATGAAGATTACTACTCAACAGAAGATATTTTATGCTCATTAAATTCATATGGTTGGGTAATATCTGGTGACCAACAAGATGCGTATGAATTTTATCAAATTCTTATAGCAACCATAGAAGAAGAGGTCTTGAAACTTGTTAGGATTGATGACTTGTTTATTAAGATGTAAATATGTTTCTTTTAAATATATATAGTCTTTCAAAATACAAATGTATAAATATTTTAATCTGGATTTTTATTAAAAAGTGTGATAGCTCATGTATGAGTTTGTCTATGTGTCTATGAGTCTTCATCTCTTTTCCTATCCAATAACGGAAGTATTGATTGCTGTTTTTAAAAAGTATACAATTTTTATATATTAATTTACATAAACAATCAAATAAGATCTTATCTATTTAAAAATATACTGTTTTTTCTTTTAATACTTTTTTTTTAACTATCCGATGGTGTCAGGGTAATTCCATGTTAAAACATTCAATTTTTTCGTGAAATGCAACCCTAAGTCTCATTTTGCTGATTTTTACATCACTTAAAGATATTTATAAGTTATGAACATCTTCACAATTTCATGATTTAATTTCAAATGGTTTCAAAGTTATGACTAAAAAGCTGAAAATATATACTCCTAGGTTTTTTAAGGCAAGGAATCCAATAAAGAAATTTAACATAATTTAAAATAAACATAACATCAGTAATTTTAACTTTAGTTGCAATTTTACTGGAAAAAGTTAATTACTAAAATGCCAATGTAGCTCGATTTTTTTTTTGTTAAATTTTTCTGACGTGGTTCTGAACATATATATATATATATATATATATATATATATATATATATATATATATATATATATATATATATATATATATATATATATATATATATATATATATATATATATATATATATATATATATATATATATATATATATATATATATATATATATATATATATATATATATATATATATATATATATATATATATATATATATATATATATTTTTTTTTTGTTGGTATGCTTTCATTATTTAGTTTCAATCAAAAAAATTTAGTCCAAATGTTTTTTTTTAACATTTTCTTTAATATGAACACAACTTGTCTCTGCAGTTGGGAATCCCTTTAAGAGGGAAATATTTATTACTTTTTTTTTGCCCGTGTTTACATGTATACCTAATATTTTATTTAAATAAAATTTTTTTTGTAATTCTGTGTTTTATGAACCTCATATTTGTTTTGGTATTTGTATTTATATTTCTTTATAATTTAATAAGCTAAGTCTAATTTAAAACAACAGCGCAACAAAAAATTCTGAAAAGAAGACACATGATATTCTACAATGATGCAGGTATAAAGACTATGATGTCAACCCTAATCAAGTGATTGGATGAGCGTTTTACAAGCATTGAAAAGAGAAACCTCTTTATATACTGACGAGGCTGGTTGACTCACAATTTAAAACTAAATTCTCCTCATTACAGGCAACACTGACAGATCAAAAAACAAGATTGAAGTCAATCTGAGCATGCTGAACAGAAGATTGACAAAAGTGAAGAAAATCCACCAAAATAAGCTGGCTTAATATTTTTTTTACATCATCATCATCATTACTCTGGCAATTTATTGATAAAATTATTCAGTCTACGTCCGCTGGTGGCAGGGCACATAAACAACAATTACTAAAAGGCATTGAAATTCAGCTAAGGAAATATCCGAAAGAACCAGAATTAAATAGACACAAAAATCAGGCATGGTTGGGAAGCGGGAGCGATCGCTCTCGAATACTGACCACGGAAATTATATTTAGTTGCGAAAAACTGGCCAGGTTTTTTAGTCGTTTTGAAAACATTTAAGTTTATTTACGAAACAAAAGATTTTTGTTTTAGGGACATACATGGAACATGTATGTCCATAAAACAATAAACTTAAATGTTCTCAAAACATCTTGGTGCGAAAGAATAAAAAGAATATTCGCGAACACTAAA
Organism: Hydra vulgaris; assembly: GCF_022113875.1. Lineage (NCBI taxonomy): Eukaryota > Metazoa > Cnidaria > Hydrozoa > Anthoathecata > Hydridae > Hydra > Hydra vulgaris. The sequence goes on from NC_061165.1 coordinate 39,561,082, forward strand.
ATCCTGCCAAATTAAGGAACAAACTAATTCTATTGGTTCAAAAAATACGCTGACTAAGCAAAATAAAATTTTGGAGCATCTTGTTGAAATGTTTTAGAAATTATATTATTTACGATTTGTTACGTTTTCAGATTTCTAGCATAAATCGTTTTAAGAATATATATTATTTGTTTACAAAAATAAATGTTTTAAATATATATTAATTAAAATTTTAAAAGTTTATTATAAATTATAGATTTTATTAGTACATTCTTTTTTTTTTTATTTAAAAAGTATGTATTCTTTATGTAAATGTAAATTTGTTTACCTTTTTTTTTAACGTAATGTATCTTTTAAAGCAATTTTTATGATTTAAACAAAGACTTACAAAAATAATTGCGTTTTCAATAAAGTTATAATCGTTAAAGTTAATAAAACTAATCATGTAACACATATAAAAAGTCTCTGGTTACTAAACACAAACAAGGCATACAAAGTAACTCGCGGATGAACAAGCATCGCGCCTGAGGTCACAACAGAGCACAAATATATATAGCAAATTATTAGATATAAAGAAAAGTTTCTAGATATTGGTTTACTAACTCTAATTATTTTCGCTTCATTTGCCATTCTTAAAAACTCGTTACACTTTTTTCTGCTTTAATTACCAATTAAAAAGCCCACTCACGAAAGATCATCAGCGATATTGTGAAGCAGTTTCGCTTCCTGGTCATTAAGTATTTTTGACCTTTTTAGTTGATTTCTATCTTGTTAATTTAATGTCTATAGTAATTCAATGATTTAATTATTTCATTTGTTTATCTTACTAAGAAGAATTGCTTCAAATATGTTAAACTTTTCAAACTACGTGAAACATAAAATAGGTATTAATAAAAATTAGCTTTTTTATTTTTATTTTTATTAATTTTTTATTTTTATTTAGCTTAAATAAAACTAAAACTTGCAAACTTTGTTTAATAAAGAATATTTGTTTCCTTTTTAAACAATCGTAAGATGTTACTTTACATAAAAAACATCGCTTAATTTTATAAAAAAATTTTTGTAATTGTCTCTAATCGGTCCAATTAAACTTCAGCGTTTTTTTTTTTTTTTGCTTGTTAAAATGTTCTAAAAACGACTAAAAAATCTGGCCAGCTTTTCGCAACTAAATACTATTTACGTGGTCAGCAATCGAGAGCGATCGCTCCCGCTTCCCGACCAAGCCTGAATAATCCACTACAGTGGCGGAGTGACAAAATCCCGAAAAAAAAGTTCAACAGAATTACTATAAACTTTTAAAACATATGGCCTATAGAATTTCTCTAGAATTTCTATTATTTTATATATAGAAATTGCTATAAAACTTTTTAAATAACAACAATGAAGTTTAACAGAAAACAGCAGTCACTTGGTATTCTGAATAGTCCACATTGTTGACCATGCTTAACACCAATTAGGGATGTACAGGATTTTGGCTCCTGTAGTTTTGTTTTGAAATCCGGCTCAAGCTCCGATTCCAGCCGGATCTGTCAGTAGAAATCCGGCAGATCCGGCTCCGGCTGGATTTGAAAAAATTAAATCCGGTACAGCCCTATTATTAATTCACCTCCTCAAGGCTGAGAAGGCCACTACAGACAAGGAGGCTACTTATTTGTGGTTATGACCCTTTCTAAAATCTATAACTCCAAAACACGAACCTTGACAAACAAGGCCACTGCCCAAAGAAACAAGTTGAGCGTGGTACTACCAGGGATGTGATGGGAATCAAACTCGGAACCTCTTGCTTACGAAGCAAGCGCTACACCACTACTGTATATATATTACAGAGTATCACAGGAAGACGTGCGATCGCACCTCTTTATATGACTAGGCATTTTATGTTTTGCTTTGACGATTTGGCCACAGCTTTTTCAAAAAACATTTTAAAAACATGCTAAATTAATTTTTTTTTTTTTTAAATGTTGATTTAGATGCCCCAAGAAGTCCTTACGGTCTTATCACAGAGCACTGCGGAAGTGCATTTAATAGGAAGTTCACGCCTCCTTCCTAAAAGATGTCGCAAAACTTGCCCAGAGGTGGGTTTGAACCACAGATCTTACGTTTCTGAGGCAAGTGCGCTACCACTGCGCCATGGCTGCTTAAATATTCTTTATTATACCTTAAGTGAAATAAAATTACATCAAAACTTTGAACAAATGTTTTTATATCAGTGAAACACTTTTAAATTAAGTAACAATTTACTGATAATGGTCTTTTTTTAAAGTATAATTGACAGTTGTATAAATTTTCTAATTTATAATATAAAAATTGTTTAAGTGTACATTTTTTTCAATAAACGTTAAAAAATAAAAAATTGGTTTTGTTTTTATAAATGATAACATTTTATGACAATGAAAGTCTCTATAAAGAGTTTTAACATAAGAATAGTTTAAGTTAATAAATTTGTAAAGATAAACAAAATTTTGTTAAAAAAAAAGTTAAATGTTTTAGAATCCTGATACATTTAAATAAATTTGATCTTAAATGCTTTTATACAGCGTGTAAAATAAGAAATCGAAGGCAAGCGGTCAATTTGACCAGCTAACCCTTGGAATTGACGGTCAACTGTTTTTATTTGGGCAGTCAACATATTTGTTATTTACTTTGTTTTCATTTTAATCTTTGTAATAGTTCTTCATGACTGAACTTTTTAAAAATAAAAGTAACTTAATATTTGATAATTAACGAATTAGTATTCCTTTTTTAAACTGGATTTAGGTAATGTCAAAATGAAATCGTTATTTGTCTCTTTTTAATGAGTTGATTTGCCTCCATTTTAATAGGTTGATGTTTGATAATTTTTTTAAAATTCAAGAAAAAAAATAAAAAAGTGCAATCGCATAACAATAATTTTAAATTTATTTAAAAATAATTCATTTGTAACTAATGGCGGGAAAAGCTACGAGAAAATAAATGAAAAGATTGAATAAAAAAAAAATCATTTTAGAAGAGAAAATGTTCTTAGTAACATACCACAATATCATATAAAAATTTATTGAGAACTTTAATATTCAAAGTTAAAAGAAAAAAAATGGTTGCACATTTTGCTCATTAAAATCATTTTAAAAACTGCAAATTTTAATTTAAATAGAGTAAATAAAATTAGCAAATTGTAATTTTAATAATTTGCGCAAAGATTTTGTACTCAAAATTAACATGGAAATTAATTCCTCGATCTATTTAGCTCTTTTTTGAGACCAACACTCTACTGATTAATTTAAAATTTGAAGTTCCTCATTTATTCAGTTTGCGGCAAAACTTACAAGTAAACAAATAAAAAGTTAAAAGACAATGTTTTTTGTTATTAATGCAATTATTATATATTATTATATTGCGGTATATATAATGCGGTAGTGGTGTAGTGGTAGAGCGCTCGCTTCATAAACGAGTGGTTCGGAGTTCGATCCTCACCACGTCCCTGGTAGTACCGCGCTCAACTCGTTTCTCCGCACAGCGGCCTTGTTCATCAAGGTTCGTGTTTCGGAGTTATAGAGTTGAGAGAGGGTTATAGCCACAAATAAGTAGCCTCCTCGTCTGTAGTGGCCTACTCGGCCTTGAGGAGGTGAATTAAAATAAAATTAAAAATAAAATAATTATTAAAATAATATATTACATATAATTATTATTATAGACTTTATTAAATTAATAAAGTGTAATAAGAGCTTCAATCATTTATGAAGAAATGATTTTCGCCACCAATAAAATAAAAGTAATTTAGATAAGTGAAAAAAAAAATTCTTAGATGTCGTGTCTTATGTTATTTTCGTTAGCGAAAGGAATTTAAGAACTTATTGTAAACAATAAGCCTAATTTGAACACTTTTTCAAAATTTTAATGATTAATTGATAATTTAGTACACGCGTTTTCCAAATAATAATCGGATTATTTTCCAAATCTTGTATTTCAAAACTCTTAACCGGTCAAATTTAAGTGACATCTTTATTAGTATGTGTAATTATAAGCATTAAAACATCATATGTGGTTTCATACTATTTATTTTTTTATTTTTTATTGTAAGTGATATTTCAGGTCATATAGTGAGAGCCGTTATCAAACTAAAAAACCGTTAAAAAAAACCGTTTTATATATATATATATATATACATATATATATACTTATATATATATATATATGTATATATATATATATATATTTTATTGCACACATATATATATATATATGTATATATATACATATATATATGTATATACATATGTATATATGTATATATATACATATATATCTGCATATATATATATATATATATATATATATATATATATATATATATGCATATATATGCATATATATATATATATATATATATATATATATATATATATATATATATATATATATATATATCTGATAATATGAATACACTAATTTAATATTAGTCGAGTTACGTCATTTTCTAGGCTTTTCTATTTTAAAATAGTAGTTTTCTATACGTGGTTTTTTTTTTTAATTTTATTTACTAACAACGCATATTACGGGTTGCTTACTGCTAGTATATATATATTGTGTATTTATACTTTAGTTAAGTATTGTTTTTATTTGCATTTTTGTTTAGATTTTTTTTTCTTTTTTAAAGTTTTTTCTTAGATTAGTTTAAGTGAGTTTAGTTGCGCATATGAAAAATTTGAAAATATGTCAAAAGTCGCTGTCAAATTGTAACGATAAGTTATAATTTGCCTTGTCATATAAAGGCGTGCAATGTCTCCCTGTGAAAGACTGATGTTAAAGTAAATCATTAAAAGAAATTTGACTATGGATTATGATAAATTGTTGCTCCTGAATAATATTATGTAATTTTATAAAAAGTATTTTGACTTTTTTAGTGTCTTCCTTTGCCGCCATAGGCCTTAAATCACCATATTTGTGTATTTAATGACTTAATAATTTGGTTATAAAATTAAACTTAAGTTAGTATAAATTGTTGCTCGTGAAAGATATAATTTAAATAAGAAAAAAAAACCTAACATTTTCGTTTGTTGCTAAAAGACCTTAATTTACCATATTTGTGCTTTCTTAGGCTTTTTTTATTGTTATTACTTATTAATTTTTGTTTTAAATTTATTTTTTAAATTGCGATAAATTGTTACCATTGGATGATATAACAAAAGTAAAATACTAACCAAATTTAGAATAGTATCCACAAAAAAAAAGGTGAATCAAAGACTTTCAGCAGTAACAATTGCTAAGATGAAAAGTTTAATTTTGTTTGACATTGCAGTATGTCATTGTCTTAATTTAAGTAAATGCACATGCCCAAGAATATCAAGTGCCACTACTTGAGCTTGAAAATTTTTAATGGATCAAAGAATTTAAAGAAATATGGTTATTGGTCCTTTAGATAAGGATAAAACTTTTATATTAACCATAACATTTGTAAGAAGCAGAAAGAGACAGAAATGCAATAATTTTTTTTCGTCTAGTAAAAGCAGTTTGGAAGCATCAGTTAGTATCACTTCTGATATAGATATAGAAATTAATTCTGGTGGTGAGGAGTTATTTAATGACACTCAGAGCAATGTTGATGACTATCAGTTGTCAGGTTTCTGTGAATTAGCTAGTGAATCTGACAGAAGTATGATAAAGTTTCCAACAGTTGCCAGAGAATATGACAGATATGGTGTATCTGATGTTGCTAGAGCTGTAATTGCTACTGCAACACTTTCAGATTATGGAATTATAAAAAAAACATGACAAAAAAATAGAATGAACCAAGTTAAGGCGTCAAAGACAATTGCTTAGAACTACATTATCACACAAAGCAAAGTTAGCTTGTGTTCAGTAGGCCCAAAATCAACTTTGTTTGATGGGAGAAAAGATAAAACACTTTGTGCATCAACAACTAGCATTAATTAACAAGTAGACATAATCACTGAGGAACATATCACATTAGTTAAAGGACCTCATTCCATTTTTCTTGGTTATGTTTCTCCATCAAGTGTGTCATCAACAAATATTAGGAAAGCTATTTTAGACTTTTAATGAAAACAAAATATCACTTGATAATGTGTTAGCTATTAGTGCTGATAGAGCTAGCGTAAATGCTGGTGTGAACGTTCTACATGAGATTGTGAAAAATAGTATTAGCAAAGATCAACAATATTTTTATAAAATATGCAAGGCAATAGAAATAGGTGAGGTGAAAGGAACCCTAGAAAAAAAGTCTGGCTCGTTGGTTTATTCTTGATGGCTGACAACAGCAAATTGAATCCTTTGTTTGTATGTTGCAAGCACTCCTCCATATACCGAGCTTTTAATACTTACTGATTACATTCTTTGAGTTTATGCACCAGTGTGGTTCTTTATAAAACTGGAGACTCATTGTTACATAGGGGCAAAACATTTGTGCCACTTAATTCAACTCTCTTGCTTCCTTTCTGAAATTGATTGAGTTATAGTTGATAAATGCATTCAAAGAAATGCATATTATGGTTACCTAGAAAATATTTTGTTATCAATGTTGATATATGAACGAAAAGAAATAAGAGAATTAGCAGCTAGAAGAACTAAATTTGCGAAGCGATGCAGATTTTAATTCTACAGAAGTAAGAAAATTTAAAATTCCTTTTCTAAACTTTAACCCAGTTGATACACCACCTATGTTAATTTAAAAAGTTAATTTATGATTTCATTGAAAATACAAAATATGCAAAAATTGACTTTAGATGATTTTCCATGCCATTCTCAAATTGTAGAAAGAAATATTCAATTAGTTACAACAACAGCCCCAGCTGTATCTGGAGAAATGTGAAGAGACTGATACATTAAAGCAAAACTTTTATCTAGAAAGTATATTTCACACTTTACTTCAAAAAATAGTTGGAATAATCTATATATTTATATATAAGAAATGTTATTCTAGTGCTAATCGTGCTACTGCATAAAATTTTAAGTTTTCAAACAATCTTAAAGGTTTGACCAGAAAACAACATAGTTATTGCATTTTTTGTAGAGGAGAGATTTTTATATATCATATATTGTGATATGAAAAGTTGCTTATTTTCAATTAGACGGCAGCAAAGGAAGGAAAAAATAATTTTAATTTTTAATTTTAATTATATTTAGATGTTAGATATTTAGATCTCCAAACTAATTTGAACAAAAAAATGCAATTATGATCTACCTTAATATATATATATATACATATATATATATATACATATATATATATATATATATATATATATATATATATATATATATATATATATATATATATATATATATATATATATATATATATATATATATATATATATATGTTTATATATATATATATATATATATATATATATATATATTTATATATATATATATATATATATATATATATATATATATATATATAATTTTATTGTTATATTTATATATAATTTTATAAATCTTTGGATTATTAAATAACTCAAACATTGATAAGCAAGTGCGTTTGATAGAAAAGCAAGTTGAGTTAGGTACTTTCTGTGGCATGATGAGTTTGAACTCTTTGCCTTTCACTTACAAAGCCAATGATCTTTCATGGAATTTCACCATACCGAATCAGTTAATGAATATACTGAAGACCATATCCCACCATCCCACCCCATGTTAAAGTTGTTAAAAAACAGTGTTAAAGTTTTAACAGTATATAAAAAATAAAAATGCCTCTAACAAGTCTGAAAAGTTATTCAAAAAAAATTGTTACAGATTTATTTTTTTATTACAAGTCATTTTGCTCAAAGTTAAAAAATTAAAGTATTTTTTAAATTAAATTTTTTTATTTTATTTTTATATTTAATGGTATTAAAATGTTTCATCACACGGTTTATTATGCTTTTTTTATAGGGCTCCTTTAAATGCATACCCACGAATCTTAAATCGCGCCTGCAAAAGTTTGCCAAGTCAAAAAGGAAACAATAATCCATTTAAAGGCTCATTTGCAATCAGAATGACTTGTTTTGCATGCATGTCACAGGTAGCTTAAGAACTTTTTTTTAAAACTTAGTTAAGTATAATTATAACATTCAATAATAGTTTTTAATTGTTTGTGCACATGCTTTAATTGGTATAGCAAGCTTTCATCTGTACTGATCTCTGAAATATATAAAACTGGTTATATCATATTTGATTATGTATAAAATTTGTTTTTGTAATAACAAGATAAATGGTAACCAATAACAACAACAATTTAAAAAAGAAGAAAGTTCATTTTATTACTTATAAGTTAACATTTCTTAACATGTCAGTTTTAAACGAAATGTGACTATGGAAGTTTTAAATATCTATCAAAATATCCTTTTTTATGTTTTTATCTTTTATCACATATCACAAACAAAATGGTCAGAAATGTCAATATCATTGTAATATCCACAATGTGGATATCACAATAATATCCACATTGTGTTGTGTCTGTTAATTTGAAAATTTGATATTTTTTAATAAGTTTATTGATTTTGATATTTTATTGATGCTTTCTATCACTGACTTTCATTGTTTTTATTTATTTTTTATAAGCTTTCATGAATGAGCAGTATTTTTATAGCAGCAATCCATGAATTTTTTGTTTCTCAAAGAAACTCATTAAGCATAAATGAATAAAAGTTTGATTTCAAAACTAAAAAAGTTTGATTTTTAAAAATTCTATTTTCATTTTTTAAAATAAAATTTTTGACGCATTGTTGAAGCAAACTCAATTTGTTCTTGCATCAATGGAAACTTTTGAAATGTTGTATAATAAGGTGGCTGTGCTATATTTTTAATTGATTTTTTTTTTAAAGTTCACTAGATGTTTTGCCTGTTGTTCTTGTTTCCAGTCGCATCAGAATAGTCCTATTTTTTGCTACCTTTATTATTTCTGTCTTATCAATATCTTTGCTTTTTTGTTTCAAAAATCTACTTGATGTACTAATAGTAAATTTTGGCAAAGCCAAATTTTGGCAAAGCCAATCTTTCTTGTATTGTATTAAATATTTTTAACGTTAATATATAACATAAATTTATAAAAAACCCTTTACACCATTACTATTTATTGATTTAAAAAGGCAGTTGTTCTAACAAGCTACTATTCTCAAATAATGATATACATTGTAATAAAATTATGTCAATATTATTGTTCAGTTCTAAAACCATTTAGAAAAGGATTCGCCTGCAATTCATTTTGTATAACTTTTTTGTTGAAAATAATACTCAAACATCAATGTACATCAACATTTTGATGCATATAACCTGCAAAGTTTTTATCATCCATTTTTTATGTTGATCACTTCTAAACAACTAAACAATATGATAAGCATTCATGAGGTGATATCAGGATATTCAGAGTACAACAGCCTATTGATTTTAAACCTGAATTAAAAAAGTCAACCATATGAGCTTAAAAGACTTGAAATCTTTTTCTTACCAAATTAGTCAATTAGTGTTTTATATCTATATAATATAAAAAAAATTTTAATTTAAAGTAAATCAAAATTTAAATGTTGTCACTTTCAGTGGCAAAACTCAAATTTTTTTATTATTTAGTTCATTTTTTAATAATTTACATATTTATCTTCTTTTAATTTTAGAATCCTGTGAAATTTGAAACATTTGGCAGTATTAGTTTGAGTCTCCAAAACATAAAACTGGTAATGTAAAACAGTAAAGTGTTTATATATATATATATATATATATATATATATATATATATATATATATATATATATATATATATATATATATGTATATATATATATATATATATATATATATATATATATATATATATATATATATATATATATATATATATATATATATACTAGTGATTAATTATATATATAAATATATATATATATATATACTAGCGATTAATTGGCATTGGCTTTATTGGCCATTTTTTGCACAATCTGTATCGGCATTGGCGACTTTTACCAATTCTCCAACCGATGGCATTTTTGTCCTACATTATTATAACAATTACATAATAATAAAACTTAATGAATTTTTTTACATTACTTTGTTTACAGGCAAAAGCTTTAAAAGTAACCAATTTAGGCATTGTTATCTATATTTTTTTAAATTCTTTTTTACTCTCAACAATGCTGCAAGCAACCACTATTAAGTTAGGAGTTGCTTGACAAAAAGAGTAGAGTTATAGAGCAAGGAAACAGTTGACAGAAGACTTAAAAAGTTGAAGGTTGTATGAGTCAGGAAAACATGGAGATGGGACAGAGTTCCTAAGGGTTGAAGTGCTGGGAAATAAGCTAGACAAAAATGTTTTTGGAGCATAAGGAGGCAGATACAGTAAAAGAATGAGACTTTGATAAATAACAAGTCAAGCAAGAATGAGTTTTGGTTGATGGAACTAGAGACAAGCTCTATTGAGCAACCATTATAGTATTTACGAAAAAGAGAAGGAGATGCAATTTTACAACGATAGGAAAGGGGCTCAAGCTTAGCATATAGACTTAGTTCAACTCTGTTTACAATGCATTTTTGGACCTTATCTTGAAGAGAAAAAGCATTATTAGAAAAACCAGCCCAGATATGACAATAGTATTTCATACAGGGATGAATAAGAAATTTGTAGAGGTAGAGAATGGAATCAGAAAAGAGAAAATGATGAGCACAATGAAGAGAAGCAAGCTTAGCATATGCTAATTTAGCAATCCATTTTATATATGGTTTCCATGAAAGGTCATTAGTAAATGATAACCCAAGAAGAAGTTAAGAAGAGGAATCAGTGAGAGGGTTGCCATTCATTAAAATAGGAGTGTCAACAGTACTGCAATAGTTATTTGAGGTAAATAACTGAGTTTTGTTGGAATTTAAATTTACAAGCCACTGTAAGCCCCAATCAGTTACAGAAGTAAGATCAGATACAAGGCGGGCTGTCTGTTCTAAGCAAAAAGAGAAGAATTTTTGTCGAGACATTAGTATTGATTTGAGTTATTAGAAAAAAGAGCTACTTTAGATGTGAGGTTGTCAGGAAGATCATTGATGTAGATAAGTAATAAAACAGGACCAATAATAAAACTTTGAGGTACCCCAGAAGTTACTGGAAATAAAGTAGAGTGTTGACCTTCAAGGATGACTTTATTAAGGCGGTTAGAAAAAAAAACGATTTTATAATCTCAAAAATTTCCCAGATACACCATATGAAACAAGCTTATAGAAAAGGCCAACATGTCAAACTTTGTCGAAAGCCTCAGATATGTCTAGAGTGATAGCCTTTAAGCCTCCATCTAATGCACAATAAAATCTTTCAGTCACAGCAGTTAGCAAGTCAGCGGAAGAGCAAGAGGATTGAAACACGTATTGATTGTCTGACAGCAAGTTATTTGACTAAAGTTGGAATGTAAGAAATATGTTTATCAAAGACTCAAAGACCTTGCTAATAATATAAAGAAGACTGATTGGACAATATTTGGAGGGGTCAGTATGTTTACAAGCGCTTTTAAAAAATAGAACAACAGGTGCCATTATCCAGCAAGTAGGAAAATAAGAATCAGTCAAGTACTTAATAAATAGTTTAGAGATAATTGAGTCCTGAAAAACAATTTTGTACGACTGTGACAGGAATTTTGTCTGGATCACAAGCTGTAGAAGAGTTTAATCGAGGTATGACTATGAGCAATAGAAGCTGAAGTAGTTTGAATGTCTAACAATTGGTTAACCTGTTTAATTAGAATTGAAGGAAGAGAAAGGCCATAAGATTTGAGAGTCAGATTGGAAGAGAATTTCTTTGCTAATGGTTCAGCCTTATTTCATGTATTTAAGCATAGCCAAGTATCAAGTACAATTCTATATTTTTTATTTTTTCATTTCAATTCACCTCCCTGAGGCTGCGAAGGCGACTTTTATTGAGGAGGCTTCTTTAGTTATGACTACAACCCAATCTCAATTTTATAACTTGGAAACACAAACCTTGATTAAGATAGATTAAAATAATTGTTTGGCTTTGATTTGGGTCCAAGTCTTTGTTTTACCAGTATCGATTTAAAGTTGTATGGGTTTATATTCTCAAATTTTTAATAGTTAGTTAATTCAACAGTAAAGTGTGTATATATATATATATATATATATATATATATATATATATATATATATATAACAGTAAAGTGTATATATATATGTATATGTATATAAATATATATATATATATATATAAATATATATATATTTTGATATTTATATAACTTGATATTTCGTTACAATTTTGTTCCTGATTTAAGAATTGTTTTCTTTTTTTCAAGTAAATAAGTTTAGCATTTTGTAGCCAATTATTGAAACGCTTTTTAAGTTAAAAGATGCGAACTGCCGTGGTCATTGTGTCTAAATATATTACTTTTGGTGTGGGCGTACAAGGCCTTTCCCGGGAAGGCTTGATACATACATACGTAGGGCATCAGGAAAGTTTGTGCAACTTATTAAAAATCTCTTTTAATAAAAAAATTTTAATCTTTTTTGTTTTGTCTATCAGTTAAATTTGGCATTTCGTAATTGAAGAACGATCCCAAAGGCAAGCGACAGTTATGAGCGTATTTATAAAATTATTAAAAATTTGAACAAATTTTATGTCATTATTATATATAATTTAAAGAGCATTCATTTTTCTACATTTTGGTTTTTAATCATAAATTGCTTATATAACAAAAATTTATTTCAATTTTAGTAAAAGCACTTTAAAAAAATAACTTTATTGTATGAAACTATTATATATATATATATATATATATATATATATATATATATATATATATATATATATATATATATATATATATATATATATATATATATATATATATATATATATATATATATATATATATATATATATATATCACTTGTGCGACCTCACTTCAAGTCTGCACTTTAAATATGGAACCCATACTACGCTAAAGATATTAATCTTATAGAAAGAGTACAAAAACGAACAACTAAAATTTGTTACCCAGAAGGTATTAACTATGAACAATAGATACAAAATATGGAACTTTTAAAATTGGTTGGTTGAAGGCTGCGAAGTTATCTAATTCATATGTTTAGATTTCAAAACAATATATATAAAATAAACTGGCATAACCAACCTGAATGAATAACATATACTACATGAGGGCATGATCAGAAAATAAAGACAATAAGTAAGAAACTCACTTTCTAGCTATATTTTCTTCACCAATCGTGTTGAAAAAACTTGGAATGTACTAGATCAAGATGTTATTAATACAACTTCTGTAAAAGATTTAACTTTTGTTTTTCATTAAATGCTTTAATGAAAAATAACTGTTATAGTTTAACATCTACTGTCGTCAGTCTCATATTTCTTGGTAAAACAAGAAAACAGCATTTGATTTATATTATATTATATTATAAAATGAATAAATATAAATATAGAGCATATATTAAAACTTGTGCTCAGTTTGGAATTCCATCAACTGAGATATCCAATGAACTCAAAAAAGTTTATGGAGACCAAACACCAAAATATAGAACAGTTGCCAAATGGGTGGTTTTATTCTTATTGCTGAAAACTTGTTAGCTCACTTTAATTTCTCTATTTTCTTTCAAGTATAAAATTTCAATTTGTTATTAAAAAATTTTTATTAAATAGAAATCTAGCACACAGCAGAATCAGTAAAAAAAAAAATGTTGTATTAAGTTTTGCTTGTTTTAAAGAAAGGCCACAGCAACATATTTGTTCTGGTAGATAAAAAAATACATAAGCAAAAAAATCAAAGATTTCTCGTCCCACTTTCCACACGTTACAGAGAAAAGTTAGACAAAAAATCGTCTACTCTTATTACAACAGAAAGAAAATAACTACATATTTGTTATGTAATTTCACTATTAATACAATTATTACACATTTATTATATAGAGGAAGATTGCGTAAGGCGAGCAGGTTCCTGAGATGGTATAACCTCTTTTACGGGTAGACTAAAATTTTTTTCGCAAACTTTTTTGGTTAAGGATATTTATTTTAATCTTGGTTGTAAAGTTAATTCTTTGATTGTTTTATTGTTAAAAAAACTTACTGTCCCCGTTATATACAGTATTGGACAAAATATTTGCAACCAACATCAAACAATGCTAAAAAGTGTTTCTAATTTTACATTTCTTAAAAACGAAATGAACTATACTACCACAGCAAACAGTTCAGGAGTCTGGAGTCATAACATGCCATGACATGAGCAATTAGCTGACAGGTGGCAGCACACAGGCGGAATTGTGTTGATAAGTGCCATTTTGCAGCGGACAAAACAAGTGCAACTTTTTTGGTTTGTTTCATTATCTAAAGTCTGGTCCGTGTCAACGTCACAGAAGTTTTTTAATAATTAAAGGAAGTATCCAGAACTTTCCAGAAGTTTCCAGAAGAAGCATCTGGAAGCATCCAGTAGTATCCAGAAACATTCAGAAGCATCCAGACGCATCCAGAAGCTTCCAGAAACATCAAAAAGAAGCATCTAGAATCTTCCAGAACAGGTTCACACAGGTTCATTTTACTATATAAGAGACATGTAAACCGACATGTAATTCAGTCAGTATATGGAAGTCAATCAGTCAGTATTATCAAGACAGTTTATTGAAGTGAGTTTTATTAAAGAACATCAATACAAGAAGTGAAATACAACAAGTGTTTCATTACATCAATACAGTCCACATCCAACCAAGAGGTTGTATTCCACAGAACATTATTATATCATCACTAGGTAAATGTAACACAGTAAGCCTTGAGAAACGTGATTATTTATTTTTATTATTTTTATGACTTCAAGTGCAAAAATGGCTCCTGACAGTATTGTATTGGAACTAAGAAAGAAAATTATTGGCGATTACGTAAGTGGAATGTTACAAAAAAGTATTTTTGATAAATATTGCGTGAAAAAATAGACCATATCAAGACTATGTTCCAAATATCGTTCTACAGTGAAGTTAGCAGCAGATAACAAAGGTGGAAGATTGCGTTCCACCACTACTAGAGAGAATTCTATGATCGTCAGATCTGTCAAGAAGGATCCCTAGATATCATCAGTCGAGATACAAAAGCAATTAGAGCTGCCTGTATCGGACCGATCAATAAGACGACAAGCTATTGAAGCCGGATTGTTTTCTCAACGCCCTGCAAAGAAACCACTGATTTCATTAAAGAACCAGAAGAAAAGACTCCTGTTTGCTACATCTCATATTGACTGGGATGTGCAGAAGTGGCGAACTGCCCTGTTCAGTATTGAATTGAACTTCAACATCATTGGGAGCAATGGCATTTGCCGTGTATGTTGACCAGCTGGAAAACGCCTTGACTTACGTTACTGCCATAAGACCGTGAAGCATGGTGGAGGCAATGTAATGGTCCGGGGGTGTTTTTCTGCTAATGGTGTAGGTCTAGTACATCAAATCGATGGAATAATGGACCGTTTCTTGTATAAAAATATCCTGAAAGATGTTATGTTACCTCATGCTGAATGGAATATGCCAATAAAATGGTTTTTACACAACGATTTAAAACACACTGCAAAAGTAGTCAAGCAGTGGTTTCAAGACAACCACCTATCGGTGATGGATTGGCTGCCTCAATCTCCGGATCTTAACCCTATGAAGAATCTGTGGGAGATCGTCAACCGCAGAATTAATCGTGAAGGTGTTTGTAATAAGGATTAACTGTTTGAACAAATCTAAAAGGCCTGGGCAGCGGTTCCACAAAGTTTCATTGATCAGCTGATCGAATGTGTGCCTCAATGATGCAAGGCTTTTAACTTTTTTTAATACTTTTGATTAATTTAATAATTATTGTGTACAAATAATGAACTTTGTGATGAATGAAACTTGAACAACGTTGTCTCTAAACAGATACATAGTTATTTCTCTATATTGAAAAAATGCACTTTTATATAAAGAAACTAAATTAGCATTATTTGGTTGCACTTGTTTTGTCCGATACTGTATTTTTTATTCAATATTTTGTAATTACGTCAGAACAAAACAAGATCATCAAAAATTTGTTACATCCTCAATATTTTATTCTTATCTACTGCTTATTCCATGGGTTACAAAAGATAATACATGAGCTGTTGTCATGCTATTTAAACTATGATAGTACTTGGTGAAGTTGCTTAAGATGATACGTTTTTAAACGCTCAAGATGAGATGCGGCTTTTTAATAAGAAAAGCGTATTTTTTAAAGTTATTCTCCGCAGAGCTTTATTTTGGTATTTCAAGAGCGAAAGTTTTTTCAAAAAATAGTATCGTTAACTTTTTTAGAGATAGAAAAGATTTATTATAGTTTTTTTTTTTTTTGTGGTTGAGATAATTACTATTTACTTAAGTACTAGCTGTAAGCAACCCGTAATACGGGTTAGTAGTAATAAATCATTACTAACAATTTGATATTTATTTACTTTCTCTAATAAAATATAAATTTATTTATACAGTAAGCAACCCGTAATACGGGTTAGTAGTAAATAAATCATTACTAACAATTTGATCTTTATTTACTTTCTCTAATGAAATATAAATTTATTTATACATTTTTTTAGTTGAGCTCACTTTTATTTTTCTTGGCTTCTTAGTTTAAGAGAACTCTTAGCTTTATTAAAGATAAAGTTAACCATAAAATGACTTGAATTATATGCACAGAAAATCGATGTCAAATTTTCGAATTCCGTAAAATTGTTTAGGTAAATATTGGGAATATATTCTACTCTTAATTTTGCTTTAAGCTGAGTCGTTTCTTTGTTTTTTAAACTTTTTTCGTTTTACTGAGTGAAGAGCTTAAAAATATGTCACTATCGCACCTAAACCTTCTAAATGTTATTAATATATTTTTTAAATATTTTTAAAACCTCTAAAATATTACACCCAAACTTGTAGGCATAGAAGTTGGATATCCGGAAAAACTATAAGTTGAAAACTATATCGCAATTCCGAAAAGGGCTTACCCTGCATACGGATCCTATATTATTATGATAAAGATTATTTTTTAAACCAATCTTATTTTTAATTAGTAATCCAGCAGAAACTTGTTTATAAAAAAACAAAGGAATATATGGATTTACTATAATAGCTAACGTGTATCAACATATTTATTTCAGCATACATCCAATCCATATTTATACTAATTTTATAAAATACATTTTGCCTTAACTTGGCGTTAGATTATTAGTTTTATTTCATTAATTTTTGTATAGATCAGGTTAATAATAAAAGCAATTGGGTTTTACTCAATATTTTTGAAGTAATTATTCAGCTTTAATAAAATTGATAAAATCATATAAGACAGTCAAAAAATATATTTAAATCTTTGTTCACTTTTTGAAAATCCGTAAAAAAGCAAGTATCAAGTTTACATATCTTTGAAAGAAATTTATTTACATGATATATAGTTAAATATGTAACAAAAATATTTTAAAACGGAAGCATATAAAAACACATTTTTCTTAAAAATACAAAGTTGAAGCCACCATTTACAGCACCAAAGAGCCAAGCATAGCCTATTAAAAAGAAAACCATATCAAATAATTTAAAATATTTATTACGATAGGGACGACAATTAAACATATTTAAAAAGCTACCTCTAAATTGAGGCATGAGGCACCTCTAAAAATATTTTTTGTTTAAAAAAATTTTAAACCTAATATTTTTGCATTATATAGAATACATTTAGTTGAGAGCAGCAGACTATTTTAAAAAAAGTTGTTTTTTGCATCACCCTCATATATATACACACATTGGTTATAAGCTATATTTTGCACTCTCTTTTGCAAATTTCGCTAACTCTTGATTTAGAGCATTTTCTCAATTATTGCACCTATTAGACACCAATTTACAAATATTAGTAGAATTGTTATAGAAAAGTATATTAAAAAAGTATATTTAAAAAAAGTGTATTAAATAGAAAACAGATTTTTAAAAACTACCTAATTTTGTAAGCATTTTGCCAATGATGTTCAATTTTGAAACCAATATCTTTAATGAAAAGCCGACTTGTTTAACTAAAATCATTCAAAGAATAAAATTATTAACACTTAAAGATAAAGAAAAAAAAAATGAATGAGATATAAACAATCGTACTATAGTATTATATAAATAAGTAGATATATATGAAAAAAAAACAACAACAACTGGAAAACAGTATACCTGTTTTTGGTAACCTATTGTGATACTGCAGCAGTTGCTGTAGGGATGCAGCTGTTCTTTTTGGTGTTGTTCAAAAACGTAATTTTTATGTTGGCTCTTAGTAAACTTTAGTTTAATTTAAAAGACATCACAACGGATTTAAAATATTCATAATAAAAAGAGCAAAACATAAAATGCTTTAAGGAGCCAAACTATAAACATAAAAGATAAAGAATGGAATCGAGATAAATAAATTGTATTTATATAGCTAAATATATTGCCTTGGGTTTTGGTAAATTTTAAAAGCAGTACCAAATAGTTGTTTTCAACAAAAGAATGCAGCATCATTATATTATGATAATTGGATAATGAATCAACTCAACTTTAGAATTTAGGGAGGGGTATTTAAGAGGGCTTTAAATTTGAAGTCAGGTTTAATTGGTGAGAAAACAATTAAAAATTTTATTAAAAAAGATTAAAGCAAATCAAATATTCAATGTAATTTATATTTAAAAAAAAAATTACAAAATTATAATAAAAAAAACACCGAAACAAAAAATTACAAAGTTGAAAAAAAAAAAAAAAACGAAGAAAAAGCAGCAACTAAAAAGTCATAAATATCTCTACTGATAGAAGACATTTACAACCTTTTGGTTGCTGTTTTGCAAGAGCAAATGGACTTTGTTCCATAATTATAGTTTGCAATTGAAACATTAAATCACGTAAACAAAGATCATTAGCATAGTGTTGCATTCTAAAATTTAGTGCAGCAAGTGGATCATAAATATATAGTTGACAATATATTGGTGGAATATCTTGATCTGGCCTAAGATTACCTACACGATGAAAAATCTGGCCACATATTTTAAAACATGGAAGCCCATGATTCATTGGTTGAACTACATTTGCTGTAAAAGAAGCAAAAGAAAGGCAGGCATTATAATTTCGAATATGTTTTAAAAAATTAGCATTAGCATTACAATCTACATAACTCCCTGTAAACAAATCCTGTAAAGCTTGTGTAATTGGTGAAAGTGGAGGCAAAGCTACCTTACCATTATGGCAACATAGAAAATGTGTTTCATCTGGAAATTTCTTAGCACCACAGTGCTGACAAATTTGATTCATTTCTCCTAAATAATTATAATCTGGAATAGCATTACTTCTCGCTATAGAATACATTCGTCCTTGTCCAACAGCTCTTCCTTCATTTTGGCAACGATTAACATTATCTCGATAGAGCCTATTTCTTTCATTTTGGCGATGATTAACATTATCTTGATCGAGCCTATTTCTTCCATTTTGGCGACGATTAACATTATCTCGATCGAGCCTATTTCTTTCATTTTGTAAACAATTAATTTCATCTCGCCTAAGTCTATTTCTTTCATTTCGTCTACGATTATTTTCAACACGCCTTATAGCACTTACATCATCTTGTAAATACAAAACTACATCTAGCCTATCATCCGTTTCAATGTCATCATTTTTATTAAACATATTTATCAAAGCAACACTCATTATTTCTTTTTTTTTTTACTAATCTAAAGTTAACAATAAAATAAAAAAACTTAATAACTAAAAAATCATACTCGAAAAATTAAAAAAAAATTTTCAAAACAAATATATATATAAAGAAACCAAACAAATGCAAAATAAAATTAATTTGCCATCATCAAAAGTAATACAGGTTTCTTAAGTTTTTTTGATAGAAGTTAAGAAAAACCTGCAACCACATCAACAAAAACTTATTAAAACTTATTTTATTTCTAATAAAAAAAAAAAAAAAAATTGCGACAGCGTCATAGTTAATGCGTTGGGAGAAAACATTGAACAAAACACGTAATAAAACTTATTAATGCATTATTAATGCATTATGTACGATAGAAAACAGGTTATTAACGCGGGTTTATAAATTTTTTTCTCCTAACACACTATTATGCTGCCTCAACTCCAAGGATATATAGTTATATATAGTTCTATATATATATATATATATATATATATATATATATATATATATATATATATATATATATATTTATATATATATATATATATATATATATATATATATATATATATACATATATAGATATATATATATATATATACATATATATATATATATATATATATATATATATATATATATATATATATATATATATATATATATATATATATATATATATATATATATATATATATATATATATATATATATATATATATATATATACATATATATATATATATATATATATATATATATATATATATATATATATATATATATATATATATATATATATATATATATATATATATACACATATATACATATATATATATATATATATATATATATATACACATATATATATATATATATATATATATATATATACACATATATACATATATATATATATATATATATATACATATATACATATATACATATATACATATATATATATATATATATATATATATATATATATATATATATATATATATATATATATATATATATATATATATATATATATATATATATATATATATATATGTATATATATATATATATATATATAGAACTATTTATTAGTAAAAACATATGAAAACCAAAATTTTTTATATAATATATATAGTATATATTTGATAAATAAAACTCTACAATTTCTTTGGTTCAAGAACTCGATAATGATTAATAACAACTCTGTAAACATGAATTTTCTAATAATTTAAATCTTAATAAATTATAACAATTAACTACTTATTTAAACAAATAATTACTTATTAAATTTTAAAAAGATTTTATATATACGTAATGTCTACTTAGAAATACTAAATGTCTATTTATACATTAAAAAGATCTACAATTTCGAAAACCTGAAACTTTAAATCTACCTCAAAACAAAAAGATATTTATTGAAAAGTATTTTTATTTCTTTTTAAAAATTTAAAAATGCTTTTTAACTTACTTCCTCCAATATTATTATATAATTTATAGTATATATTGATAAATAAACCTCTACAATTTCCTTGGTTTAACAACTTTTTAAATCTTGGTTTAAAAAAATTTCTTATAAATACATATTTAGATACCTTAAAATGAAGCATAACACAACACTCTTTTGACAAATTTTAGAAGAAATTTTTTTTATTTTTCTATTCTCAATTATTTTTGCTAAGAGAAAATACATATAGATATACATATATATATATACATAGCAAACTAACAATTATTTAAATTTTTATTTAAAAAAAAAACACAACATTAATTCTTCTTGAAAATAGATGTATCAGCTCCAATTTGATTGCTGATTTTACTCGAATGACCGCGTGGAATATATAACTGCGCTTAGAAAATTCTAGAGGCAAAGAAATAATGTATTTTACATAATGCAGAACCGTATTTAACAAAACGAACAATAGGCGTAACAAGGCGTAACTATGCGCACAAATAATATTCATAGGCTATTCATTTTAGGCGGATAGTCCTCGAAGATACAATATTATTTATTTTTTTTGTGTGAATATTTTTTTGTTATTTTGATTTTTCTTGAGTTTTATTAAAAAAAAAACTCATCTTAGGAAACTGGTTTCCTAAGATGAGATGATAGGGTCTGTTGAAAGTAAATCAACTTTTGGTATAAAGATTTTTTTTAAACGAATTATTCATTTAAATTCTTTAAGAGGAAAAAATAAGTTATGATAATCTGCAAAAACAAATATAATTTTTTGGCTGCAAAAAAACAATAGACTGTTAACATGCTCAACATACGCAACCTTCCCTTAATTTCACTATTAACATGCATCGACACATTCAAGGTGAAAATCCCTTTTACCTCGTTTGTGTTCCGTCAACTTTTCTAGATATAAAAATCATTCCTAAGATTATCGTATCTAATTCGAAGACATCTGGGAGACGAACAACATCACGCTAAATTATTGTTGTTTTTCTCTCCCAGACAGAATATTTTTCATACATATGACCAGCCCATTAGAACGTTATATATTCATTTTGCAAATTTTAGTTTGCAAAAGGAATATGTAACGACATTTCTATAATTTCTCTCTATAATTCTAACAACAATTTTCTTGGTTTTTAATAATTCTACAAATTGTGAAAAATATTTACAAATTCAAAACGTGGACATATATATAGAAATCCCAATCAGTGACGGATCAAATTTTTTTGGTGTACTGAGCTAACTCCAAACATTTTTACGTTTATACTAATGTCAAATAATGATGCTTTGCAAAAAACTGCGATGATTGGAGGCTGGGAGCAAAAAACCCTTTTAACTTCATTCCCAACCCATAAAACGTGAAAGGCAACAAGTTAATAAAATATTTTTAAATTAGGGAGTAAAAGTCCTATCCCCAATTTAACCTGAGCCCATAATTTTGTTAAACCAAGTGTATTAGCTGTGGTAGGTTTAAAACTTTTTTTAGGATGAAATAAATTTTGAGGTTAAAGAAATATATAATATCCTCAAAATTAGTTCAATTTGAGACAATTCTCTGTATGTATTCCTAATTTTTATCTAATATATTCTAATGAACAAAACAAAAAAGGTAAAATGTTTTTCCTCGCCGCTTTAAGTTAAATAAAAAATCAATAGCTCGTTAAGTTTAATGAAAATCGTGATATTATGGCTACTTATTTTAACTGCAGTTATATTATGGTGACAACATAAATTTTTCGCTAACCATATTGTAAACCACTTAAATACGTTAATGGTTCATTAGTATACCATAGTAGTTCCGATCGTTTCAAGAATGGCCATGTTAAATAAATAACATACATAATTTAACAATTTTCCAATACATTTATGACTGATCTGCTTTTAGCATAAGTTTTACTCATGTTCTGTTTTAAATGGGTGTGTTTCTATCAGCTTAATAAAATATTAAAAAGATCTCTACCATAGTGTCAAATATTAGATTTTTTTCAACCAGTACTAAAATTCACTTCAGCTAAAATCAATCTTATTCTTAAGTAAAAATGAGCGAACCATAACATTTTTGTGTCCTGTTTTAATATATTTTAAAAACTGCCAAAAATGAATATAGATCAATTTTTTTTTTTTTTTTCATATTGGGAGTATGTATTAAAATAAAGTGGAGTAGTTATTAAAATGTGATAGTGGTGTAGTGGAAGAGCGTTCGCTTCATAAGCGAAAAGTTCCAAGTTCAATTCTCAACATGTCCTTCGTAGTACCGCACTCAACTTGTTTCATTGTTCAGCGGCCTTGTTTGCCAAGGTTCATGTTTAAAAGTAAAAGAGTTGACAGAGGATTGTAACCAGAAAAATTAACCTCCTTGCTATAGTGGCCCTCTTGGCCTTTTGGAGGCGAATAACATTTAAAGATAAGTAAAGTGGAGAAGGTATTAACATAATGGTTAAAAGTATTGATGTGCTCATGTAAAATGGCTGTTTTAAATTTTACTTAAATTTATTAAATAAAAATTTTGTATTCAAAAAACTTAATTACGTGCTTAAAGGTGGTAGGGGTGCAAATAGACTACTTTCTGAAATTTGTCATTGTAACTTTATTTAGTTTTATAAAACTGTTAAAGACGTTAAAAGAAATAGTTTGCATAAAATTTTTTATTTATTTTTTAAACATAAAATCCATAATTGCGGAAAATGTGTTAATTTTGACCTTTAAAAATGATGTTTTTGAAACATGATATCTTGATAAAATAAAATAAAAATTGAAAATCTTTTTGCACATATTTATATTATTATATTATACTCCGGATGACTCTTAGAATTTGCATAAATCATTTTACGAATTTTTTTAGGAATTAAAGTTTTTGTAAAAATACTACTTTTTCTAACAAATGTAGATACAAATTTGCACCTAACCTGAATTTTTATATGATATTAGAAGTTTTGTGTAAAATCCAAGGGTCATCCGGAGTATTAGATTATATCAAACACAAGTTCAAAATTTCAACTTATCATGTTTGAGTTATAGCTAGTATGCAAAAAATTAAAAACAGAGAAAATACAAAACAAAATTAAAATGTTTAAAAAATAAGTTATCTCTTTAGTACGAACCAGTTTGATATAAATCTTACTGATTCTTTTTCACCCATTTTTATTGAAAAATCTTTTTTTTTTCTGGCTCGAAATCCTTTTCTACGCTTTTTTCTCAGCGTTTATGAACTTTTTATTCATTTGCTTAATGCGTGAATTAACTAACTTTTTTCCCCAGCCTTTGAAAATTTTGCTTTTAAGTTAAAGTGTTCTAAAACCTTTAGTATTCCTTTCCGCCCATCATTAAGATAAATAATAGCTAAATGTACACCCATTTCTATGGTTTTCCTGCCAACAAATTCAGTTTTTGGTAAATTTTTGTAAATAATACAAATTATAAAATTTTCAACAGTACTGTTACAACTTTTCAGCTTATTTATGTCTAAGTTATGATTGTGATTTCCAATTATAATATTTTCTAAAAACATATAGCAGATACACCTTAGTATATGTTAAGAGTAAAATAAGGCATTTTATGAGAGGAAAATAAAGATTAAACTTCTGTTCATGGTAACTAGGGACGTTGCTATGGGCTCTGATGCTACTAAGAGCGTTTTAAGATGTAAATATGGACCAAGAAATATTTTTTATTGTTTCCAATATTAATTGCATGAAAGACATTAAAGGGTAAAATTCCACATTAAAAAAAAATTCTCAAATATTTTTTTTTTTTTGATCATTTATCCTATTAAATGATTTTCATGATATTAATTACTCGAAAAATCTTTTGTCTGAAGTTTTACGACATTTCATTGATTTTTTTGGCTTAAGACTTGCTTTTTTAGGCTTAAGACTTGCTTTTTTTAAATTCAGTCAACTGTGTTGTTCTTTAAAAGCAACTTTTAATACCTGTTTAATAAAATAAACCAATGTATACTTTGTTGTGCTTGTTTTAAGTTCTGTTAAATAAAACAAACACAAAAATATTATCGTAAAAATAATCCTTGTATTTAATTTTTTTTTTGTTTTTAGTATTCTGCGACGCTTGAAGCTTGTTTTAATGAGTGGTTCAAACCAGAATTTTTACACAATGTGGATTGCCAGGTTTGCTCAGAGAAAAATAAAAAAAACACAAAGACTATATTTTCAAAACAAATCTCGTTTGCTAAGGTTTGTATTTTGTTAGTTACTAAAATATTAACAATTTTATTCGTTTCAAACATTAAAAATTTGTACGTGGAAAAAGTAAAACGCTACCTAAAGAATATTATCTATAGAGTAAATAAACTTATGAACTTCTATGAACAAAAACGCTTTTCTAATTTAATTTAGCTTCCAGAATGTCTATGCATACAGCTTCAACGTAGTTCTTACAATTCAAGTGGATATTTACAAAAGTGCGACATGTTTATCAATTTTCCAGAGGTGTTAGATTTGTTTCAATACACATACATTGCATCAAAAACTAGTAAAAACGCAACGAACACAATTTGCTTACCGCCAGCATCACGGTAAATTCAATACATGATATATTGGTTTTATTAATATATACAGTTGTTAATTTTTAAGTCAATATCAAAGGGTTTTATTCTTGTTTATGATGATAACATATTTAGAAATCAATCAACAATTTACAAGTTATCATCTTTGGTGACGCATTATGGTAATACCAATCAAGGTCATTTTGCAACATTCAGACGTCTTTCTGACAAGCGTTGGGTATATATTTCAGATCAAAGTGTTATTGTGAAATCAGTTTCTGACGTTTTTAGTTCTGATGCTTATATGTTGTTTTACGAAAAAATTTCTAAATGATTTTAATTTCTATTATACTTTATTATTATTGCCAACAAATGAAAATGGAAATTGCAAACCAAATGCAAGCAAAAAGATTTATACATTTTTTTATATTTTAAATTATCTGGTTAGATGAATATCACCAACCTAATCTTTTCATTTATTGAATAAGTGTAAATGATATTTATATATCTATTATAATTACTTTTTGAGTTTTGGTCTGTGTTTAATTTTTTTTCTCGTTTTTTTTTTTCGTTTAAGGATTCATTACTTGGCAAAACAAAACTAAAAAAAAAAAAAGGGAAGGGGGTTCATACGTAAATAACAGAAAAATTTTTTACTGCAATGCACAGTGGGCCGATTATTAGACATTGTGGACAAAATTATTTTGATCTTTTTTTTATTTTTTATCAAAACCCTTGTCCAAAATCCAAAAATGTCCTAAGAATCACTTTGTGTTAAGATATTTTTACTTTGATTTTAATTAAATAGTTGCTAATTCTAAAAATTATTTAACAAACTTTATTAAACTTTAAAAATGCGGATTTGCAATTTTTTAATTTCAAATCTTATAACTTTTTAAAATCGTTGAACTGAATAACACACTCTTCAGGTGGAATAAACTTAAAAAAATTAATGCAACAAACTTTAAAAATAAAAATTTGCACTTTGAAAAAAATGAAAATTTATCACTAGACTTGAAACTCTATTATCGATATTATATAATATATTTGAAATATGTAAATAAATATAAATATAAAGAAAATATAAATGAACATATAGACTTGAAACTCAGTTATTTGTATTATTATATGCGTACGACATTTTGAATAAGTCTGTAGATTAATAATCACCTATTTATATAAAAATATATTTTTCTTTTTTTTTTAATCTATTGGACGCACATTCTGGATGAATAATATTACAATAGTTTTATTATTATAAAGTCTACTGAGTTTTAGAGTTACTATGCAAATAATCATTTGTAAAAATGTTTTATATTAATTTGCATTTTAAATTACCTGTTCGTAAAAACTATATCCTGTAGTACCATCAAAACCATCCTTGCATCTAAATGTTAGTTTAGTTAATTCCTTAGCATTGTGATTAGCACAGTAGTTTGTGAAACATAACATTTTAAGAGTGTGTTTAAAGATCTTATAGCTGTATTTGTACTGAAATATCTATTTAAATGTTCTTAGGATAGTATTTAGCTTTTGAAGATCCTATACCATTTTATAAAGGATGTATGTGGCAACCATTTTTTCAGCACCATTTCTTAGAAGCTGGTATGTTGATTTTGGTATAACACCATTAATAATGAATTTTGAAACTTCATCAGATGAATATATCTAAGCAGGTTTAATGGTGTTTTCTATTTAATTAACAGAAATATTTGTGCTTAAACTCACTTAGATTCATTTTTGTTGCATAAATTTAGTTTATGGGCTAAATAAAATATTAAAAACCTTGTCAAGCTTATTCTTTTTGTTTGGTTGCAAGCTTTTTCAAAAGAGCAACATGGTTTCCCAACTTCATTAACTAATGATGTAACATTTAATGTACTGTAGGTGTATTGAAAATCTTGAATCAGCCAATTTTTATTGCTCCTTTCAAAATGAGAATTATGATTGTTTGCAGCTTTAAACTTTTTACATTGTAAATTTATAAAGTTTTTCATTCAAAACCCTCTAAATTAGTATCTGCAGAAACTAGAACAGTTAATTTCTATGAAAAAAACGGTATACCATTAGGAACTACCCAGCCGGCACAAAGACGTCTATTAGACGTCTAACGATAACTTAAGTCAGCGTCTCAAGTACGTCTTAAGACGTCTACCTGTTAACACATTTTAGACGTACTGTGTTAGACGTCTATAAGAGGTAAAGTATTAGGTGTCTCTAAGACGTCTGATTGAAAACTCGCCTGAGCGTCTAAAGAACGTCTTGAGACGTCTATTTGTTAACACTTTTAAGACGTCTAATAGACGCTCACTCAATATATTCGGAACTCAAATTATACTTAAAGTTATAGTTTATTGTATTTGAGTTATTTTTATACGTTTAAGATAATTCATAACCAAAACATAAAAGCGATTATATATCTTCAATAAAACATTAAACAAATTTGTGTATACAACTGTCATTTTTATACAGCTCTATTTTTTGCTCGTGCAGGGGCATTTCTAAGTAGGTTCTGAATAGCTTAACAAAACTCATTTTTCGTTATTTTCGGAAACTTAAACGTCACTATTTTACATACTGTTTTGTAATTCTCGGTTAACCTAAAAGCTAACTTATTTCGACTTTCGGTATCCTTTGTTTCACGCATGGCAAATCTTTTCATTATGTACTTAATCGTATCTTTGTAATCAATTCTTTTAGTTTTACAGTCTAAGAAGTAAAAGTCACATTAAACTAAAAGTATCTAA
Organism: Hydra vulgaris; assembly: GCF_022113875.1. Taxonomy (NCBI): domain Eukaryota; kingdom Metazoa; phylum Cnidaria; class Hydrozoa; order Anthoathecata; family Hydridae; genus Hydra; species Hydra vulgaris. The sequence goes on from NC_061165.1 coordinate 39,589,416, forward strand.
GAGCCTTAACACACACCCATATAAAGTTATATAAAATAAACTAAGTATAAGCAAACACCATTATTTGATACAAATAATAATACGAGCATAATAACTAATCTTACTTTTTGTTTAAGTAATGAATCCATTTTCATATTTTCTTCAAACAGGATAAACTTCTCTTTCCGTTTTATACATTGTCATTGTCAAATAAAGATACTGGAGGTTGTTGAGAATTATAAGCTGTTGGTAAAGACAAATTGTTGGATATATCGCTCATCCATTTAACAACTTTTTTGGAATGCCTACTGCTTTGAGCAGCCGTGGCGCAGTGGTAGCGCACTTGCCTCAGAAACGTAAGATCCGCGGTTCAAACCCACCTCTGGGCATGTTTTGCGACATCGGTTGGGAAGGAGGCGTGAACTTCCTATTAAGTGCTCTTCCGCGGTGCTCTGTGATAAGACCGTAAGGACTTCTTGGGGCACCTAAATCAACATAAAAAAAAAAAAAAAAAAAAAAAAAAAAAAAATAATTTTATCAATTTCTCTCGCAATAAATAAATTTAATAAAACATAAAATAAATCAACTTTCTAATTCAATTGATGTTTAACATTTTAAAATAATTGAATAACACAAACTTACTAGCATTTGATATATATAAATTTTTTTTTGTTAATTTTTTAGGTGCCCCAAGAAGTCCTTGCGGTCTTATCACAGAGCACCGCGGAAGAGCATTTAATAGGAAGTTCACGCCTCCTTCCCAACCGATGTCGCAAAACTTGCCCAGAGGTGGGGTTTGAACCACGGATCTTAGGTTTCTGAGGCAAGTGCGCTACCACTGCGCTACGGCTGCTCGAATATTGGATATGTTATGCTCGAAACTTAACTCATCCAAAGGAAATAATTCTGCTGAAATGGAAAAAATTTAAAAGGTTTTCTCTGTCTTTTTCTAAAAATAATTTAAACTTCCTATATCTATGTAGTCTAAGTCTATGTATATCTATGTAATCTATGAGTCAATTTAGAAATTAGTATTACATTTAATAATTAAATAATTACCACTTATGATAGCACTTTTTTGTTTTGAAACCTTTTTAAAATTAGAGATTCCAATGTTGAGTCACCACAATCATCAATATCACTTATTGAACATGTTTTTCGCTTTCGGTGTGAAGTATTATTATTTCCTAAGCGCTTAAAATTTGTATCATCATGAAACACCGGTAAATCAATTCCAACTTCTTGAAACTTAATCTCATTGATATTTTTTCTTTCTCCTTTATTTCTTCATCCTGACTTGTGTACTCACATGTCATGCAATCAGTTTTATCCTCTACAAAATATTTATAAACTATTAAATTAATACAACTTTAAATCGTATTACACACCATAACATGTGTAATACATGTTCAAGGTTTAAACATGTTATGCAGGACAAGATTATCTACAGTGCAGATGTGGCATTTGCTATGGCCCAGGAGGAGAAAAAAAAGGGGGCTGTAACATCTGATCTCTGAACATAAAAAACCTTTGAATCTTAAAGACAAAAAACGATTGTTTTAAACCTACTAAAAAACATATTTAAAACTAAAAAAAATTAACAAATTAAATAGATTTACAGTTTTGTCTAATTAATTCTCCATAAAATTAAGATTGTGTTTTGCCCCAAGCCTACAAAACAGCTAAGCTGGCCTTTATCTTATGATGCAATGTTTGAATTAGAAAGTAAAAATTAAATTAATAAATTTAAGTAACTAACCATGTGTCAACTTTATTTTTAAAATTGCAAATGATTATCAAAGCCAATTATCACTAGGTGGGATTCTTTTGTTCGTAGCTTTTTTTCCGGGAAATCCTTTTGGTGGCCAACGCAATACACCAGCCTTAATCCAACTATGAGGAACAACATCTTCAATGACTCCAGAGTTTTCTTTCCACACACAGAGTGACCACATTTTAATATTCAAAAATTTGATAAATGAGAAAACCTATGAGAAATAACAAATTTAAATTTTGATAAAAATATAAAAATAAGAAAACAAAGACAAATAAGACAAATAAAAAAAATTAAATAAGATATAGGTTAGTAATATTATTAAAATAATATTACTAACCTATAATATTACTAAATAATATTATTAAAATAATATTACTAACTATCAATTGATAAATGTAAATACCTAATAATAATAATAAACAATTATATTCTGGGATGTAAATTATAGGGTTCCACAGAATTTAAAATAGACACTCAAGTTGACAATAATAATAAATTCCTTGGAATCAATAATAATAGATTCGAAAGTATTTATAATAATAATAACAACAATAATAAGAAGAAGATGAATAGAAAGAAATAACATTTATTTTTATTTATTCTGTTTTATTTATTATTTTACAATAAATAAAAACAGAAAAGAAAAATAAGACTTACTTTAAAGCAAAACGTTTCTCAACATATGAGTTATTTAAAAACTCTCATTTTATACAAGAAAAAATAAAGAAGTAAAAAAACAATTAAAAAAATTTAGGTTGCAATAAAGCAATTCCAGAAGTTTAAATAATTAAAGTACTATTTAAGTATTTCCAAACATCACATTCATAATTTTGACACCAATCTATATTATGGAAGCCAAACACATTAATATTAAACAAGTATATATATATATATATATATATATATATATATATATATATATATATATATATATATATATATATATATATATATATATATATATATATATATATATATATATATATATATGTACAACTCATTTTTTTAAATATTATGTTAATATTTTCAAACATTTTAATTTAACGGATCACTTCAGAAACAAGATAAGTAAAAAAAGAATGGGGTGAGGAGGATTAAAGCTAAAGCTGAAATTTCAGTCGCAATAATGCTGATTCTGAAGATAATGATTTAGTATATATGATATAACATACCATTGTCTAAAGTATAACTGCGGAGTGCGGCGTACATTTTAGGTTTAGCTCTTATCCTTTTCAACCCTTTTTTTTACTTATGGTGTTTCAGAAGTGACCCGTTCAATTGTAAATTAGGGTATTGACTAAATAAAATTAACTTTGGTCAAATATAAACTTCTTCAATATAAGCAACAAAAACCCAATAAATTAAAATAATCTAAAAACTAATGAATTAAAAACACAAAAAAACTAACAAATATAAAAGATATTAACAAGTAATAAAATTAAATACATACAAATTTTAACTTTACTTTCTTAAGTCAATTAGATAAATTACTCCCCCTTGACGGTAAGGCATAAACACAACTTTATGGTTTAAATCAAGCTTTGAAAAAATAATGGACTTAACATTTAACTTTGTAATATCCTTAATGAAGGCTGCTTGCGTAATCTTGGAATCTAATGGCTTTTGAAAAAAAACTTTTTAACTTTTTAAGCTTAAAAACATTACAAAAATATTTGTCATTAACGATATCTGTAACCATAGCAATTTTTTTTAAAGTTATTGTGTAATTGCGTAATTCCGGTTCACGGTTATGTTAAATAAAGAAACGTGCAAGCGAGTTTCCATTTTGGTCGGGACTATTATATTAAGAGACACAAAGCAAGAACTTTACATGTAGTATGGTGTGTAATAGAATATCACCGCACCTTAGAATATCACCGCACTAGTAGAAATAATGAAAACGAGGATGCGTTTTGAAGTAATAGAACTTAGTACAGTACCGAGTACGTCCAAATAATACAAGAAGTTCTTTTTTAACAAACAATATCTAGCATGTTGGTTTTTTAACAAAATACTTAGGTGATGTGATATTCTAAAAATTTAATAGTGTATTTCTAAGTTTTGTGAAGGTGATGTGATATGTAAATAGAATATCACCGCACCTTAGAATATCACCGCACCAGTAGAAATAATAAAAACGAGGTTGCGTTTGAAGTAATAGAACTTAGTAGAGTACCGAGTACGTCCAAATAATACAAGAAGTTCTTTTTTAACAAACAATATCTAGTATGTTGGTTTTTTAACAAAATACTTAGGTGATGTGATATTCTAAAAATTTAATAGTGTATTTCTAAGTTTTGTGAAGGTGATGTGATATGTAAATAGAATATCACCGCACCTTAGAATATCACCGCACCAGTAGAAATAATGAAAACGAGGATGCGTTTTGAAGTAATAGAACTTAGTACAGTACCGAGTACGTCCGAATAATACAAAAAGTTCAAAATATGTTGTTTTTTAACAAACAATATCTAGTATGTTTTTTTTTTTTACCAAAATACTTAGGTGATGTGATATTCTAAAAATTTAATAGTGTATTTCTAAGTTTTGTGAAGGTGATGAAATATTCTAATGTTCTAAGCCCTATCTACGATATTGTTTTTTAACAAAATATGGGTGATGTGATATTCTAAACATATATAACTGTATTTCTAAATTTTGTAAAGGTGATGTGATATTCTAACATTTTAAGCACTATCTAGTATGTTGTTTTTTAACAAAATACATGAGTCACGTGATATTATAAACATGTAATAGTGTATTTTTTAATTTTAATAAGGTGATGTGATATTCTAACATTCTAAGCACTATCCAGCATGTTGTTTTTTAACAAAATACATGGGTGATGTGATATTCTAAACATGTAATAGTGTATATTTTAATATTATTAAGGTGATGTGATTTTCTAACATTTTAAGCACTATCTAGTATGTTGTTTTTTAACAAAATACATGGGTGATGTGATATTTTAAACATGTAATAGTGTATATTTTAATTTTATAAAGGTGATGTGATATTCTAACATTCTAAGCACAATCTAGTATGTTTTTTAACAAAATTCATGGGTGATGTAATATTCTAAACATGCAATAGTGTATTTTTAAATTTTATTAAGGTGATGTGATATTCTAACATTCTAAGCACTGTCAAGTATGTTGTTTTTTACCAAAGTACATGGGTGATGTGATATTCTAAACATATAATAGAAGCATGCCATAACTTTCTTAATTTTATTGAGGTGATGTGATATTCGAACGTTCTAAGCACTATCTAGTATGTTTTTTTAAAACTAAATACATGGGCAATGTGATATTTTCAACATATAATAGTATATTTCTTAGTTTTATTAAGGGGATGTGATATTCTAACATTCTAAACACTATATAGATTGTTGTTTTTTAACTATGTACATGGGTGATGTGATATTTTAAACATATAATACTATATTTCTAATTTTTATTAAAGCAATGTGATATTCTAACATTCTAAGCTCTATATAGTTAGTTGTTTATAAACAAAATACATGGGCGATGTGATATTCTAAACATATGATAGTATATTTCTTATTTTTATAAAGGCAATGAATTATTTTAACATTCTAAGCACCATCTAGTATGTTGTTTTTTAACAAAGTACATGGGTGATGTGATATTCTAAACATATAATACCGGTAGCATGCCATATATTTCTTAATTTCTTTAAGGCAATGTGAAATTCTAAGGTTCTAAGCATCAAATAAAAATAATTTCTATAACATAAATGAACAATATACATGGGGGATGTGATATTCAAAATATTTGTTTCTTATAGTGTGCAATATATTTTTTAATTATAATAAGGAAATGTCATATTCTAAGTTTTTAAACTAAAAGTGCAACTAATTAGTATGATATTTATAAACAAAATACACAAGGGATGTGATATTGTAAACATACAGTGATAGTTAGTGATATATTTTTTAATTAATTTGCTGGATGTGATATTTTAAGGTCCATAGCATAGGGGGTATGACATTCTAAACATACTGATAGTTTGTGATATAATTCTTAGTTACACTAAGGGAGTGTAATATTCTAAGCAGTAAATTTGACTAACTATGACATTTATAAACAATATACATAGGGGATGTGTGTCTAAACATAATACTATAATATGCATTATATTTCTTAATTTTATTATGAGAGGAGATATATTAGGATAGTATTCTAAGATACTACTCTAAAATATTTATTAGGATAATATTCTTTTTTTAGGTTTCTTCTTGTTGTCACTGGCCACTAGCATTATGTTTTGTTGCATGTTATCAGACTTGTATGGTCACTACTTTTGAAGCCTTTCTGACTGAACAATACCCAGCTGGGAGATTCCATGTGAAAACATCCAGGGCATGCAACCCTAAGTCTCAGATTTTGCTGATTTTTATTTACTACTTAAAGATTTTAGTAAATTATGAACATCCTGAAAATTTTATCGTCTAATTTCAATCCGTTCCTAAGATATAGCTATTTTAAGTTTGCTTCCAACCAACAAAAATCCGCCATTTTTAAAAATGGTTTTGGTCCTAGTTTCTGTTATATGTGTGTTGGAAAGCTGAAAATTTGTACCTTTACATATTTTGGGCCAACGAATCGAATGAAACACTTAAAGTATTTAAAAACAAGCATAACACCTAAAATTTGAACGTTTACCACAATTTTACTGGGGCGAGTCCGATCACAAAAGTGCCGATGTAGCTCGATTTTTTTTTTTTATAGAGGTTGTCCTGAATAGTTAAGCTATAGTTACTACAAAGAATTGGAGCGTGGTCTTTTCTAAAACAGAAACAAAAATATGGTCAAATCTACTTAAATTTATTGCTTAAAAAACAGGTATTTTGATAAATTAAACTATACAAAAAGATGTGATAATTTGACAGTTCTGAAGCTGAAACAGTTTTGGCTATATCGAAATGTTCTTTTAGATGTTGTTGAATTGCTGTTTCTATTTTTTTAGTAGTTTTATGATTTAGAAATGTTTATAAGGTTGTAAAAGAATGCTTACTAATTAAGTTTAAATTTCTAATCCTCAACAACCTTGACTCCATGAACACATTGAATGAATCATAGATTTTTCTTGCATCTTTTTTAGAAATAATAATAGTATATTGATAAAATGGAATCTTGTGGGTTTGAAAAAGTTTTAAAAGATGAATGTCACAAAATATGTTTTGTTCGAAAACAAGGATTAAAAGATTTTTGTAATCAAGAAAAGGACTTTCAAGATACTTATATTTGGAGGTCTGGTTTGCTTGAGACTACATCATACGAAGAGATAAAGTCTATTTGTTATCATCATGAGCAGGTTTTTGGACCGATATTTCTACTAAAGAATGATAAGTGTTGCGATGTTTTAAAAAGACACAAAAAGAAGGTTAAAGGTAATATATATATTTTTTTATAATTCACCTTCTCAAGGCCGAGAAGGTGAATTATAATTGAGATTGATGAAGAAGAAGAAATTCAATTCAACCAATGGCAAAGTACTGATAGATCACAATCAATTATTCAATCAGTTAACTTATTTGAATATAAAGAACTAGTTGTTTAATTTAAAACATTAATCATCTAACTTCACATTCATATATTGCTAAATGCCAAACTCGCTATTTGAAAGAACTAAAAAATAATTTAGGTTACAATGAATGTATTATACAGGCAGATTTTGCAGAGAACTATCAATTTGTTATACAGGATGAAATACAAAGTTATCATTGGAATAAACAACAATGTACACTTCATCCTGTTGTTACATATTTTAAGGAATTTTCTAAAACAAATATTCAGCATAAGTCATTCCGTTTTTTAAGTGATGACAATGATCATGATACATGCTTTGTGTATGAATTCCAAAAGAAAATTGTAGAGTACATTAAGGAATATTTAGTTGGTATCAGTAAAATTTATTATTTTTCTGATGGATGTTCTGCTCATTATAAAAACTATAAAAACTTTAAAAATCTATGCCACCATAAGAAAGATTTTGAGATTACAGCTGAATGGGTATTTTTTGCAACCAGCCATGGAAAATCCACTTGTGATGGCATAGGTGGTATCGTTAAAAGAATAACAGCAAGAGCAAGTTTGCAAAGGACATTGGAAAACCAAATATTAACAGTTGATGATATGCTTGAATTTTTTATCACCAATATAAACACAATCATATTTTATAAAATTTCCAAAGAAACAGTTAATGCAAGGAGACAGCAACTAAAGGAGCAATTTGAAACAGGAAAACTGTTTCAGGTATCAGAAGTTATCATCATTACATACCTATTTCAAAATTTGAAATTAGTTTTAAAAGAACAAGCGAACATCATTGACAGATTTATACTGTCAAAAGCAGTAATGTCTGATGTTGTTATTGTACCAAATCTAAATGATTTTGTTGCATGCAAGTACGATTCCTTTTGGTGGATAGGCATGGTTACAGAGATAGATATTATTATAAATGATATTCAAATTAAGTTTATGCACCCTCACGGCCCTTCTTAAAACTTTATTTGGCCACAGAGAGATGATATCTGTTGGGTACCATTGTCGAGTTTGATTGCAGTAATCAAAGTTCCAACAACAAAATCAGGGCTAACATATAACATTGATGTGAATGATTTTAACACAATAACTGATAAATTTTAATTTTTTTGAGTTTTTAATTTTTAAATTTTGTATATTACTTTTGTTTCTTGAACTTCTTTCTGAGTGCTCTATTTGTTTTGGAGTCTTTGTTTTTTAAGTTTATTAAATGAAGTTTGATAAATATGAAACTAATGTTTTATAAGTAATATGTTTAAGTATTATTTTTCACATGGAATCTCCCAGCTGTTTGTCATCAATGCCATCTATATCATGTGATGTAACACAGACTGCTATCACTTTAAAAAAAAACAGTTAAAATTTTCTTCAATCTGTTTCACTCGCTTTCCATTAAAATAAATATAGAGTATCTTACCTTTAAGAGTATTTATAGTTTTTTGCCTGATGTTGTCTTTAAGTATCCCAATCTTCAATTGTAGATTGCAGCTACTAATGAAGTTTGTAGGCCAATACCTATTCTGTATCAAGCAGAAACCAAAGCAGTACAACCAGCACTTATATTTTCAGCACTTATGTTTATCATTATCTTCTCCATCCTCCTAAACCAAATATGTTTATTCTTATTCAAATATTCTCCATCCTCCTTAACCAAATATGTTTGTTCTCCACTGATTTCTAGAATGATTAGTTTGTCTCTTCTGTAATATACATGTTTCTTTACTATTATACATGTTTCTCTAATTTCTGGTCAAGGTAGAACTTATTATTCTCCACTTTAACATTCTGTTCAAAAACAAATGTGTTCTCCATAAATCTCTTTATGTTTTACTAAACTATTTAATAAGTGCTTGACTGAATCTAATCTTAAGCAAAGTTTTTGATAATTGATCAACAAATTTCTAACATTTCAACTTGAGTCTAATATTTTACTCCATGACAATCATTATGGTTTTTGAATTTTTTGTTTTAAGGCTGACTTGTTTACTGTAATGGCATGCTGGTTTTCTCATTATTGCTTGCTTCATGTGACGTATCTGAGAAAGTTTTTTCAAATTATTTCTTTCTAATTGCTTTATTAATTTCATCCTTGAAGGCTAACACTCTTCTTCTTTTCCAGTACCTTCTGGAGTGCCTAAAAGGGTTATACTTGGTCCTGAGTTTTTTTTTATCTACATTAATGATCTTCCTAACAATCTTGCATCTAAAGTGGCTCTATTTGTTGATAAGTAAACTTTATACCCCTGTCTAAATAAAAATCTGATCTCACTTTTGTAGCAGCTTGGGGCTTGTAGTGCCTTTTGAATTATAACTTTAACAAAACTCAGTTGCTTACTTCAACCTAACTCCAATTGTGGTTAAGTTGCATCTCTTTCTATTTTCTACAAATGGTTGCTGCTCAAAAGAGCTATCATCTCTAGTTTCATTAACCAAAACTCATTCTCGGTTGAATCGTCATTCAGCAAAGTTGCCTTTTACTGTATCTGTTCCTGCATGCTCTAAAAATTATATAAACTTTGTTTTTATAATTTTTAGAGCATTTTAAATAAACAAATAAATTTTATAATTATATAAAATTTATTTGTTTATTTTTTTTCTTCTGACTGTATGTATCACAATCTAATTATTTAAACAATTGATTATATATTTTGTATTTTATTGAAGTATATTTTTTTTTTTAGATTTAGTACAAATCAGTAGTGAATTTATACAGAATTCATCAAACAAGTTGGAAGACTGAAAACTTTGATACACTCAAAATGTCAATTTTCAAGTTTAATTATTTCCTTTTGAAATTGAATATACAATCAGTAATAAAATTATACCAAATTTGAGTCACAAAGTAAATTTAACTTTCTTAAAGCAATATTTTAAATAAAAAAATTTTATTTAAATATTTTAAATAAAAGAAAGAAAACTTGTGATTGCGATAACTTGTTTTTTTATTATTATTATTATTTTGCTTGCGTTGCTTGTAATGAATTAATAAATAAGAAGTGTTAATCAAGGAATTTTGCCTAATAGAAGCGAAAAAAATTAGGCACCTTTTTTTTTTGAGTAACTCAAACTATTAACCTGAGCAACTTTCAAAGCAACTGTGCAACTTAGTAACTTTTAAACTTGTTAAAAAGCAAAAAAATTATTGGTTAAAATGAAGTATTGGTTCATTAAAAATGAATACCTGCAGCACTCAAAGTAGGCCAATTTTTTACAAGAATGTTTTTATATATGTTTTTTTTCTTTCAGGTGTCTTTAGTTGGCAAAAAAAATACAAACATCACCTCTCCATCCCTTTTCCTATGGAAAAACTCGGGACGGCTCTGCTCTGAGTAACTACATTTACATAAAATTAAAATGAAGTATTGGTTTATTAAATATGAATAACTGCAGCACTTAAAGTAGGCCAATATTCACAAGATTGTTTTTATATATCGTCGGGGATAGTGCAAATCCGCGTAACTAGCATTGGCCACTTGGATATTATAAATTTTAACATTGGCTATATGGATTCTAGCATTGGCTATTTGGATATTATTAATTTTAATATTTATTGTTGAGATTACAAAAAACATGAATAATACTCTTTTTACTAAAATGAACCCAATATCCGTTAAAATAAAAAATAAATAAAGTTTTAAACTTCTCCAGTAAAAATCATGATCTCTAGATACGCTGTATTATAAAATGCTAGATACGCGGTTTTGCACTATCCCTGACGATATGCTATTGCTCTGAGTAGCTACATTTTTCCACTAGGTTGCTGAACAAGTTTTATCGCTTGTTAAAAAAAAAAAATTTAGTGTTTGATATACAGTTTGTTATTCCATATAATCGCTCTAAACTTCAATACACTTTTTTCAGTGATTTTCTAATTTATGTAGTCTATCCTTGTAGTGAGAATCTGGAAGACCTTCGAAATAGGTTTCCACGGCTGCTTTAATTCTTTTTTTTAATAAAAATCGTTTTCAACACAAGAATTTATTTTGATGCGAGAATAGCCATAAGTTGTCAACTTATGGTTATTCTCACACTAAATCAACATCTACCCTATTTGCCGAACCAAAACTAGTATTATGATAGATATTGCAACAATTCATACTTTAATTCACTAATTTTCGCAATGGTTTTTTGATCTGTGTGAGGTGCGTTTTCTTGATGAAAAGCTAATTTTTTTTTCTAAATCTGGTCATTTCTCACTATTGTCCAAAACTAGTCCAAAAGGTTACACTAATAATCTGAGTTTATTGTTAAACCAGTTTGAAGGTAATCTGTAAACAAAACTCCATTTGCATTACAATAAAATAATGCTAACATCTTCTTGGACGAATTCTGTAACCTTACTCGCTTCAGAGCAAAAATACTGGGTTCATTCCACTTATCTGTTTATTTGTTTCAGGTTATTGATTGTAGACCCAAGTTTCAGCCATAGTTATGAAACGACGCACAAAGTTATTTTTATTCTTTCTAAATCGCTAAATGTTGCTAAGAAAGTTGCAACCGAACTTGTTTTTGTTTCATCGTTAGCAAATGTCACGTACATTGTGCATACAACTTATTAAAACTCAAAACTTCATTCAAAATTTTGTTTACACTATCTAAGGAAATGTCTAGAGCTTCTACTAAATCTCTCTCAATTAATTGATAATCTTTCAAAATCATATGTTGTTTTTTTGATACGATTTCTGGTTGTAATGCACTTATTGTACGTCCTTGACGTGGATCATCTTAAAAACTTGTATAACCACGTTTAAGTTAAGCATTCCATCTTTCTACTATTCTAATTGAATGTGAAGAATCCTTATACTTTTTTAATAATCATTAATGAAATTGTTTTAGTGCTACGTATTCACTAAATAAAAATTCTTTTACTGCACAATATTCAATTTTTTCCATTGCAAAAAAATTTGAAATTTTGAACACCTGTAAATATACAAATGATTTAACAGATCTACGAATAACTTCACACGTGTTAAAAAAAAGTAGTAACAATATGAGATAAACAAAATAAGGAACCTCATAGCGCCATCTCCAATCGAACGACAAAATTTATTGAACAAACTTGTAAACTCGTATTTAAAATTGGAGTTTCTTTCTTGAACGGTTGTTGTGATGGTAAAGTAACTTATAATAATGAAATATACAAGTTGTATTTAAAAAATTCCTTTTCCTATCATCCAATAGACGGATATATATTATATGTTATAAAGAAAAAATCAAAATTCACTTTTTCGATTTTAGGCTCATTATCTTGAAAAAGAAAAAAAAATGCATTTTTACAAGGTCCTTTCTTATTGTGTTAAGCAACGGATATGTAGAGAAAAAAGAGATTGCAAGTTAGTCATGACTAAAATATGATTTGTTTAAAATACTTACGTAACGGCATTTTCGTTAAAGTAAAAATATGAAATTTGAATACTAATATTGGTCAGTGAAGTCAATTCTGATATAGTACGTTTTTACATTTGTTATCATCAAAGCTAGGTTAATCGGTTAGTTTCATGCTTGTACAGGACACTCGTTGCTTTCTAACCACATAAGTTTAAATTGCAACTATAAATTGAGCTACGACATCAAAACAGAACTCATTGGATAGTAGGTTTTTGTTAAATAAAACAGTTATCTTTTATTTCAACTATCTTGTAAACATTCGTTCTAGACTTACTTAGGGATTGTTATTAATAGCATGATACAGCAAACAGTATTACTTTTGTTATTTTGGCCGTCTAAAAAAATAATTATTCAGCTAAATAAGACATTTGCAATATAAGTGAATTTTGAACAAAACAAAAAAAAAAATCACTGAAACCAACAGGCACTCCGTAAATCAACATTTTGGTTGGTTACTTCTCTAAAAGAAATAACTAATAATGAAAATAGAAAATTATAGAACATCAAAGAGTTAGATATAACGCCAATAAAAAAAAATTGTCAAGCTAATTAAAACCAATATCAACAGCGTTTTAAAGTTTTGAAGATGTTGCGGAACTAGAACGAGGATGTACTCACAAAGAGCAAAAAACTTTTGATATATTGAATACATAATCGTTAACCGATTTTCTTTTTTTAAATCATAAACAAATATTTTTTTGCTTTCTAACAAGTTTAAAAGTTACTAAGTTGCTTTGAAAGTTGCTCAGGTTAATAGTTTGAGTTACTCAAAAAAAAAAGGTGCCTTATTTTTTTGGCTTTTATTAGGCAGATTAAGATTACAAGCTAAAAGTCGATTTACAAAAATGATTTTAAAAAAGCCTAATGAAACTGTCGAGTAAGCATTTACTATAATAAAAAAAAGAGAAAACAAAAAGATTTTGCATGCTGATTTTATTCTTATTTGTTCAGTTTATATCAGCGTCTAATTAGTTATCCTGAGCAATAAGTTTATAAACCCGAAATGAGAGGAGTACAGTCTTTATATTTATGAAGCTTAATTTCACTTAATACTTCAAAAAAATATACTTTTGATGTTACAAAAAGTATTATATACTCTTCCTTTATTAACACTTCTTACTTCTTAATTCATTACAAGCAATGCAAGCAAAATAATAATAATAAAAAAAAAACAAGTTAGTTAATATAGAAATGTTTTAGCCTGTTCGTTTTTTTTAATATTATAAAATACAACATTTTTTCTTTTAAATTTTTCTTTAAAGATACATAAATTAAAAAGAAAATTTAGTTGCTAAATAATAGCGTTAATTTAAAGAAAAAAAGTTAAAGGAAAAATAGGAAGGAACAACACAACAATCACAAGTTTTCTTTCTTTTATTTAAAATATTTAAATAAATTTTTTTTATTTAAAATATTGCTTTAAGAAAGTTAAATTTACTTTGTGACTCTAATTTGGTATAATTTATTATTGATTGTATATTCAATTTCGAAAGGAAATAATTAAACTTGAAAATTGACTTTTTAAGTGTATCAAAGTTTTCAGTCTTCCAACTTGTTTGATGAATTCTGTATAAACTCACTACTGATTTGTACTAAATCTAAAAAAAAAAATATACTTCAATAAAATACAAAATATATAATCAATTGTTTAAATAATTAGATTGTGGTACATACAGTCAGAAGAAAAAAACCTAATCAGAATTATTATTAATATATATCATAAAAATAAATAATGGGGGACCCAGCTATTTACTATTATCCATTCTGAGTATGTACCACCAACAATGACACTCTAATGCCGATCTCTTAGGTAACATTCAATTCAATTGTAGAGTTTGTCATCTATGCTATAAGCTTTTAATTTTAGAAGTAGTAAATGTGTCGAAAGCTTTCGATATATCTAGATATAAATTTTCTTTATTAGTTTTATTCTCCAAGGCTATTGTCTTAGCCTCAATCTTCACTAAAGTTTATTGCATTTTCAAAGTCGCATTTATATAATTTATTACTATTTTCAGCATTACTTATTGCGTTAACTTTACTTTAATCTTTTTTAACTACTCCTAATATAATTTAATGTAGCAGATCTAGTTTATCTTATTGATTTTTTTATTACCTATAACATTGCATTAAACTATTGCATAAAAAAAATGCTATATGAAATAAAAAACATCCTAAAAAAAACTTTTTTTTAGCAAAATTACTATCTTGTAATAAATTTTTTAAATACTAAAGTAGGCCTAGTTTTCAACTTTTACTGTAAACTAATACAAACTGAACTAATTTTGCAACATTCTTTAATGCTTTTGTATAAGTCTGAGATATATCTATTTTATTGATTTTTTTTCTAGGTTTATAATTGCAATTTGAATTGCAAAGCAATAAAGCTTGTGTGATGGCATTATTTAACTTTTATCAGAAAAATAATTACAAAACTTAATATAAGACAAATTTGTTGATAAGGTAAAAAATCAATATTACTTTGTTAATATTTAGGCGACAATTTACAATTTTGTTAGTGGCTAATATATTTTTAAATATTTTCAGCTCGCAAAATTGTTTTCAGACAACAAATAAATCTAAAATTTATTTGTAAAAGAAGTAAAATGCAACATTCAAAAAGTGACTTTTAGATCATGTCTGTACATCTGTTAAAAAGCCTATTGTAAATTTAAAGCAATCCTTTAGCCAAGCCAATATCTCAATCTCTCTGAATATATATCTGTCAAAGATTAATTTTAAAATTTGTGAAATGTTCTGTATTTCTTTTAGTCAATTGATATCATAAACATCTAATATTATAAAATCAGGGTTTGAGTTCAATATGATATCAATGAGTGATTTCATTTTGACATCATATTGATATCATAAACTTCTAATATTATGATATTAGAGTTTGAGTTTAAAAAGATATAAATGAGTGATATCTTTTTGAACGTCTCATATCATGATATCATATATATCATTGTTTGATATTATTTTGATATCAGTATGGTATAAAATTCCTGACTGGGTAATTGTATGTTTTATACATTTTGTATTTTACCCTAAAGGATTTAAAAGAATAGAACGTCGATGAAATCATTAAGCTACATTATATTTTGCATTTCTTATTGTAAATTTATTATTTATTCATTCTTTGTTTAAAATACTTACTATAACAGCAAATGCAACAAACAGATTTTAATTTTCATTGTCTAAAACTTTCATGAATACAATAATTCTTGTATACAAGATAAAATGACGATATTATTTTGCTTTCCTGTGTTCTAGTTTAAAAAGACCTCTTCGAAGTTAGAAGTAGTGGACTGATCGATTCCCAACATTTGATTAAAAACCAGTCGTTTCTGAGCAAACCAGATATGAATTTTTGATTTGAATTTTAAACAACATAAGAATAATGAGGATCCATATCTAAATTATTTATTAAAAATCAAATGCTGTTTCTATTCTTATGCAATAGGTAGGCATTTGAGCTAAATTCAGCATCACATCTTAGTATTGCATTATTGTTTGAATAAATACTCCTTTTTTTAAGTTACACTGTCACAGAAGTTTACCATTCACACTCATTTTTTGATATGTGACTCGAGCAACATTTTTTTTTTAAATATAATTTAGGTGCTCCCAGAAGTCCTTACGGTCTTATCACGGAGCACCGCGGGAGAGCATTTAACTGGAAGTTCACGCCTCCTTCCTTACCAATGTTCCTTATTAAACTAGAACCGTCGATCCCCAGGCCTTGCTGCAAAATCTTGTAAATAAAATTGTGTCATGAAAACTAGATGGGATTGCGTTTTCAATATATACAGCCACTGGAAAAGGACAAGATAAAATATTTTACTATTTAACAAAAAACTGGCAATATTGTTAACTATCGGAGCACTGAATAGGAATTCCGTCAGTATTTACATCAATAGTTATAAACTTGGTATCTTGGTTAATATCACTTAAATATATATTTACTTTATAGAGATATAATTCTTTTAAATCATTTTTACTTGTTTTCTTGTGACGAAAGAACTTCAGGTAACAATTCATCTACTAATTTTGTCAACATACTTACAGATTACATTGTAAAAAATTGTTTTATATATTGTAAACTTACAGAGGAAACTTTGAACTCATAATGGAAACTTTAAACTTAGAGGGAAAACTGTAAGTTTACAGTTTACAACTGTACCTATCGTTTCAATTGATAAGTTGATATACGTGATAACGCTTTAGCCGAACAACATTTGTTGTTCTGCTAAAGTATTATTAAACTTCATTTTTTTTTTTCATTAACCATTTTGCTCTAAAAGTAGTTGCTTGCAGCCATTTTGGAAGCAAAAATGTTAAAAAAAAAGAACAGAAACTTCTATCGGTTTTTTGTATTACTGATATAATATTACATAATATAATAATTTTAATGGAGATATGTCTATGTAGATATACCTCTATTACAGTTTGTACTGATGTGTTGGTATATGTAACAATACTAAAGCAGAAGAATAAACACTGTTTGAATTTAATATTACTTTAGCAGAACAACAAATGCTGTTCGGCTAAAGCGTTATCATGTATATCAACATATCAATTGAAACGATAGCTACAGTTGTAAACTGTAAACTTACAGTTTTCCCTCTAAGTTTATAGTTTCCATTATGAGTGAAAACAATGTTGCGAGCTGAAAATATTTAAAAATATATTAGCCACTAACAAAATTGTAAATTGTCGCCTAAATATTAACAAAGTAATATTGATTTTTTACCTTATCAACAAATTTGTCTTATATTAAGTTTTGTAATTATTTTTCTGATAAAAGTTAAATATTGCCATCACACAAACTTTATTGCTTTGCAATTCAAATTGCAATTATAAACCTAGAAAAAAAATCAATAAAATAGATATATGTCAGACTTATACAAAAGCATTAAAGAATGTTGCAAAATTAGTTCAGTTTGTATAAGTTTACAGTAAAAGTTGAAAACTAGGCCTACTTTAGTATTTAAAAATTTTATTACAAGATAGTAATTTTGTTGTAAAAAAAGTTTTTTTTAGGATGTCTTTTATTTCATATAGCATTTTTTTTATGCAATAGTTTAATGCAATGTTATAGGTAATAAAAAAATCAATAAGATAAACTAGATCTGCTACATTAAATTATATTAGGAGTAGTTAAAAAAGATTAAAGTAAAGTTAACGCAATAAGTAATGCTGAAAATAGTAATAAATTATACATATGCGACTTTGAAAATGCAATAAACTTTAGTGAAGATTGAGGCTAAGACAATAGCCTTGGAGAATAAAACTAATAAAGAAAATTTATATCTAGATATATCGAAAGCTTTCGACACATTTACTACTTCTAAAATTAAAAGCTTATAGCATAGATGACAAACTCTACAATTGAATTGAATGTTACCTAAGAGATCGGCATTAGAGTGTCATTGTTGGTGGTACATACTCAGAATGGATAATAGTAAATAGCTGGGTCCCCCATTATTTATTTTTATGATATATATTAATAATAATTCTGATTAGGTTTTTTTCTTCTGACTGTATGTACCACAACCTAATTATTTAAACAATTGATTATATATTTTGTATTTTATTGAAGTATATTTTTTTTTAGATTTAGTACAAATCAGTAGTGAATTTATACAGAATTCATCAAACAAGTTGGAAGACTGAAAACTTTGATACACTCAAAAAGTCAATTTTCAAGTTTAATTATTTCCTTTCGAAATTGAATATACAATCAATAATAAATTATACCAAATTAGAGTCACAAAGTAAATTTAACTTTCTTAAAGCAATATTTTAAATAAAAAAAATTTATTTAAATATTTTAAATAAAAGAAAGAAAACTTGTGATTGTTGTGTTGTTTCTTCCTATTTTTCCTTCAACTTTTTTTCTTTAAATTAACGCTATTAATTAGCAACTAAATTTTCTTTTTAATTTATGTATCTTAAAAGAAAAATTTGAAAGAAAAAATGTTGTATTTTATAATATTAAAAAAAAAGAACAGGCTAAAACATTTCTATATTAACTAACTTGTTTTTTTATTATTATTATTTTTTTGCTTGCATTGCTTGTAATGAATTAAGAGGTAAGAAGTGTTAATAAAGGAAGAGTATATAATACTTTTTGTAACATCAAAAGTATATTTTTTTGAAGTATTAAGTGAAATTAAGCTTCATAAATATAAAGACTGTACTCCTCTCATTTCGGGTTTATAAACTTATTGCTCAGGATAACTAATTAGACGCTGATATAAAAGGAACAAATAAGAATAAAATCAGCATGCAAAAGCTTTTTGTTTTCTCTTTATTTTATTATAGTAAATGCTTACTCGACAGTTTCATTAGGCTTTTTTAAAATCATTTTTGTAAATCGACTTTTAGCTTGTAATCTTAATCTGCCTAATAAAAGCCATAAAAATAAGGCACCTTTTTTTTTTTTGAGTAACTCAAACTATTAACCTGAGCAACTTTCAAAGCAACTTAGTAACTTTTAAACTTGTTAGAAAGCAAAAAAATTATTGGTTTATGATTTAAAAAAAGAAAATCGGTTAACGATTATGTATTCAATATATCAAAAGTTTTTTGCTCTTTGTGAGTACATCCTCTTTCTAGTTCCGCAACATCTTCAAAACTTTAAAACGCTGTTGATATTGGTTTTAATTAGCTTGACAATTTTTTTTTATTGGCGTTATATCTAACTCTTTGATGTTCTATAATTTTCTATTTTCATTATTAATTATTTCTTTTAGAGAAGTAACTATTCTTTTAGAGAAACAACAAATCATATTTTAGTCATGACTAACTTGCAATCTCTTTTTTCTCTACATATCCGTTGCTTAACACAACAAGAAAGGACCTTGTAAAAATGCATTTTTTTTTCTTTTTCAAGATAATGAGCCTAAAATCGAAAAAGTGAATTTTGATTTTTTCTTTATAACATATAATATATATCCGTCTATTGGATGATAGGAAAAGGAATTTTTTAAATAAAACTTGTATATTTTATTATTTTAAGTTACTTTACCATCACAACAACCGTTCAAGAAAGAAACTCCAATTTTTAATACGAGTTTACAAGTTTGTTCAATAAATTTTGTCGTTCGATTGGAGATGGCGCTATGAGGTTCCTTATTTTGTTTATCTCAAATTGTTACTACTTTTTTTTTTAACACGTGTGAAGTTATTCGTAGATCTGTTAAATCATTTGTATATTTACAGGTGTTCAAAATTTCAAATTTTATTGCAATGGAAAAAATTGATTGTGCAGTAAAAGAATTTTTATGGAAATGGAGGGAAATGGAAAAAAATATTGTACAGTAAAAGAATTTTTCTTTAGTGAATACGTAGCACTAAAACAATTTCATTAATGGTTATTAAAAAAGAATAAAGATTCTTCACATTTAATTAGAATAGTAGAAAGATGGAATGCTTAACTTAAACGTGGTTATACAAGTTTTTAAGATGATCCACGTCAAGGACGTACAATAAGTGCATTACAACCAGAAATCGTATCAAAAAAACAACATATGATTTTGAAAGATTATCAATTAATTGAGAGAGATTTAGTAGAAGCTCTAGACATTTCCTTAGATAGTGTAAACAAAATTTTAAATGAAGTTTTGAGTTTTAATAAGTTGTATGCACAATGTACGTGACATTTGCTAACGATGAAACAAAAACAAGTTCGGTTGCAAATTTCTTAGCAACATTTAGCGATTTAGAAAGAATAAAAATAATTTTGTGCGTCGTTTCATAACTATGGCTGAAACTTGGATCTACAATCAATAACCTGAAACAAAACAAACAGAAAAGTGGAATGAACCCAGTATTTTTGCTCTGAAGCGAGTAAGGTTACAGAATTCGTCCAAGAAGATGTTAGCATTATTTTATTGTAATGCAAATGGAGTTTTGTTTACAGATTACCTTCAAACTGGTTTAACAATAAACTCAGATTATTAGTGTAACCTTTTGGACTAGTTTTGGACAATAGTGAGAAATGACCAGATTTAGAAAAAAAAAATTAGCTTTTCATCAAGAAAACGCACCTCACACAGATCAAAAAACCATCGCGAAAATTAGTGAATTAAAGTATGAATTGTTGCAATATCTATCATAATACTAGTTTTGGTTCGGCAAACAGGGTAGATGTTGATTTAGTGTGAGAATAACCATAAGTTGACAACTTATGGCTATTCTCGCATCAAAATAAATTCTTGTGTTGAAAACGATTTTCATTAAAACAAAGAATTAAAGCAGCCGTGGAAACCTATTTCGAAGGTCTTCCAGATTCTCACTACAAGGATAGACTACATAAATTAGAAAATCACTGAAAAAAGTGTATTGAAGTTTAGAGCGATTATATGGAATAACAAACTGTATATCAAACACTAAATTTTTTTTTTAGATCTAGGGATCCTTCTTGACAGATCTGACGATCATAGAATTCTCTATAGAAGTGGTGGAACGCAATCTTCCACCTTTGTTATCTGCTGCTAACTTCACTGTAGAACGATATTTGGAACATAGTCTTGATATAGTCTATTTTATCACGCAATGTTTATCAAAAATACTTTTTTGTAACATTCCACTTACGTAATCGCCAATAATTTTCTTTCTTAGTTCCAATACAATACTGTCAGGAGCCATTTTTGCACTTGAAGTCATAAAAATAATAAAAATAAATAATCACGTTTCTCAAAGCTTACTGTGTTACATTTACCTAGTGATGATATAATAATGTTCTGTGGAATACAACCTCTTGGTTGGATGTGGACTGTATTGATGTAATGAAACACTTGTTGTATTTCACTTCTTGTATTGATGTTCTTCGATAAAACACTTTGATAAAACTCACTTCAATAAACTGTCTTGATAATACTGACTGATTGACTTCCATATACTGACTGAATTACATGTCGGTTTACATGTCTCTTATATAGTAAAATGAACCTGTGTGAACCTGTTCTGGAAGATTCTAGATGCTTCTTTTTGATGTTTCTGGAAGCTTCTGGATGCGTCTGGATGCTTCTGAATGTTTCTGGATACTACTGGATGCTTCCAGATGCTTCTTCTGGAAACTTGTTTTGTCCGCTGCAAAATGGCACTTATCAACAAAATTCCGCCTGTGTGCTGCCACCTGTCAGCTAATTGCTCATGTCATGGCATGTTATGACTCCAGACTCCTGAACTGTTTGCTGTGGTAGTATAGTTCATTTCGTTTTTAAGAAATGTAAAATTAGAAACACTTTTTAGCATTGTTTGATGTTGGTTGCAAATATTTTGTCCAATACTGTATATAACGGGGACAGTAAGTTTTTTTAACAATAAAACAATCAAAGAATTAACTTTACAACCAAGATTAAAATAAATATCCTTAACCAAAAAAGTTTGCGAAAAAATTTTTAGTCTACCCGTAAAAGAGGTTATACCATCTTAGGAACCTGCTCGCCTTATGCAATCTTCCTCTATATAATAAATGTGTAATAATTGTATTAATAGTGAAATTACATAACAAATATGTAGTTATTTTCTTTCTGTTGTAATAAGGGTAGACGATTTTTTGTCTAACTTTTCTCTGTAACGTGTGGAAAGTGGGACGAGAAATCTTTGATTTTTTTGCTTATGTATTTTTTTATCTACCAGAACAAATATGTTGCTGTGGCCTTTCTTTAAAACAAGCAAAACTTAATACAACATTTTTTTTTACTGATTCTGCTGTGTGCTAGATTTCTATTTAATAAAAATTTGTTAATAACAAATTGAAATTTTATACTTGTGAGAAAATAGAGAAATTAAAGTGAGCTAACAAGTTTTCAGCAATAAGAATAAAACCACCCATTTGGCAACTGTTCTATATTTTAGTGTTTGGTCTCCATAAACTTTTTTGAGTTCATTGGATATCTCAGTTGATGGAATTCCAAACTCAGCACAAGTTTTAATATATGCTCTATATTTAAATTTATTCATTTTATAATATAATATAATATAAATCAAATGCTGTTTTCTTGTTTTACCAAGAAATATGAGACTGACGACAGTAGATGTTAAACTATAACAGTTATTTTTCATTAAAGCATTTAATGAAAAACAAAAGTTAAATCTTTTACAGAAGTTGTATTAATAACATCTTGATCTAGTACATTCCAAGTTTTTTCAACACGATTGGTAAAGAAAATATGGCTAGAAAGTGAGTTTCTTACTTATTGTCTTTATTTTCTGATCATGCCCTCATGTAGTATAAGTTATTCTTTCAGGTTGGTTATGCCAGCTTATTTTATATATATTGTTTTGAAATCTAAACATATGAATTAGATAACTTCGCAGCCTTCAACCAACCAATTTTAAAAGTTCCATATTTTGTATCTATTGTTCATAGTTAATACCTTTTAGGTAACAAATTTTAGTTGTTCGTTTTTGGACTCTTTCTATAAGATTAATATCTTTAGCGTAGTATGGGTTCCATATTTAAAGTGCAGACTTGAAGTGAGGTCGCACAAGTGATATATATATATATATATATATATATATATATATATATATATATATATATATATATATATATATATATATATATATATATATATATATATATATATATACATATATATATATATATATATATATATATATATATATATATATATACATATATATATATATATATATATATATATATATATATATATATATATATATATATATATATTTATATATATATATATATATATATATATATATATATATATATATATATATATATATATATATATATATATATATATATAATAGTTTCATAGAATAAAGTTATTTTTTTTAAGTGCTTTTACTAAAATTGAAATAAATTTTTTATTATATAAGCAATTTATGATTAAAAACCAAAATGTAGAAAAATGAATGCTCTTTAAATTATATATAATAATGACATAAAATTTGTTCAAATTTTTAATAATTTTATAAATAAGCTCATAACTGTCGCTTGCCTTTGGGATCGTTCTTCAATTACGAAATGCCAAATTTAACTAATAGACAAAATTTTTTTATTAAAAGAGATTTTTAATAAGTTGCACAAACTTTCCTGATGCCCTACGTATGTATGTATCAAGCCTACCCGGGAAAGGCCTTGTATGCCCACACCAAAAGTAATATATTTAGACACACTGACCACGGCAGTTCGCATCTTTTAACTTAAAAAGCGTTTCAATAACTGGCTACAAAATGCTAAACTTATTTACTTGAAAAAAAGAAAACAATTCTTAAATCAGGAAACAAAATTGTAACGAAATATCAAGTTATATAAATATATAAATATATATATATATTTATATATATATATATATATATATTTATATACATATACATATATATATATATACACTTTACTGTTATATATATATATATATATATATATATGTATATATATATATATATATATATATATATATATATATATATATATATATATATATATATATATATATATATATATATATATATATATATATATATATATATACACACTTTACTGTTGAATTAACTAACTATTAAAAATTTGAAAATATAAACCCATACAACTTTAAATCGATACTGGTAAAACAAATACTTGGACCCAAATCAAAGCCAAACAATTATTTTAATCTATCTTAATCAAGGTTTGTGTTTCCAAGTTATAATTGAGATTGGGTTGTAGTCATAACTAAAGAAGCCTCCTCAATAAAAGTGGCCTTCGCAGCGTCAGGGAGGTGAATTGAAATGAAAAAATAAAAAATATAAAATTGTACTTGATACTTGGCTATGCTTAAATACATGAAATAAGGCTGAACCATTAGCAAAGAAATTCTCTTCCAATCTGACTCTCAAATCTTATGGCCTTTCTCTTCCTTCCATTCTAATTAAACAGGTTAACCAATTGTTAGACATTCAAACTACTTCAGCTTCTATTGCTCATAGTCATACCTCGATTAAACTCTTCTACGACTTGTGATCCAGACAAAATTCCTGTCACAGTCGTACAAAATTGTTTTTCAGGACTCAATTATCTCTAAACTATTTATTAAGTACTTGACTGATTCTTATTTTCCTACTTGCTGGATAATGGCACCTGTTGTTCTATTTTTTAAAAGCGCTTGTAAACATACTGACCCCTCCAAATATTGTCTAATCAGTCTTCTTTATATTATTAGCAAGGTCTTTGAGCCTTTGATAAACATATTTCTTACATTCCAACTTTAGTCAAATAACTTGCTGTCAGACAATCAATACGTGTTTCAATCCTCTTGCTCTTCCGCTGACTTGCTAACTGCTGTGACTGAAAGATTTTATTGTGCATTAGATGGAGGCTTAAAGGCTATCACTCTAGACATATCTGAGGCTTTCGACAAAGTTTGACATGTTGGCCTTTTCTATAAGCTTGTTTCATATGGTGTATCTGGGAAATTTTTGAGATTATAAAATCGTTTTTTTTTCTAACCGCCTTAATAAAGTCATCCTTGAAGGTCAACACTCTACTTTATTTCCAGTAACTTCTGGGGTACCTCAAAGTTTTATTATTAGTCCTGTTTTATTACTTATCTACATCAATGATCTTCCTGACAACCTCACATCTAAAGTAGCTCTTTTTTCTAATAACTCAAATCAATACTAATGTCTCGACAAAAGTTCTTCTCTTTTTGCTTAGAACAGACAGCCCATCTTGTATCTGATCTTACTTCTGTAACTGATTGGGGCTTACAGTGGCTTGTAAATTTAAATTCCAACAAAACTCAGTTATTTACCTCAAATAACTATTGCAGTACTGTTGACACTCCTATTTTAATGAATGGCAACCCTCTCACTGATTCCTCTTCTTAACTTCTTCTTGGGTTATCATTTACTAATGACCTTTCATGGAAACCATATATAAAATGGATTGCTAAATTAGCATATGCTAAGCTTGCTTCTCTTCATTGTGCTCATCATTTTCTCTTTTCTGATTCCATTCTCTACCTCTACAAATTTCTTATTCATCCCTGTATGAAATACTATTGTCATATCTGGGCTGGTTTTTCTAATAATGCTTTTTCTCTTCAAGATTAGGTCCAAAAACGCATTGTAAACAGAGTTGAACTAAGTCTATATGCTAAGCTTGAGCCCCTTTCCTATCGTTGTAAAGTTGCATATCCTTCTCTTTTTTGTAAATACTATAATGGTTGCTCAATAGAACTTGTCTCTAGTTCCATCAACCAAAACTCATTCTTGCTTGACTTGTTATTTATCAAAGTCTCATTCTTTTGCTGTATCTGCCTCCTTATGCTCCAAAAACATTTTTGTCTAGCTTATTTCCCAGCACTTCAACCCTTAGGAACTCTGTCCCATCTCCATGTTTTCCTGACTCATACAACCTTCAACTTTTAAAGTCTTCTTTCAACTGTTTCCTTGCTCTATAACTCTACTCTTTTTGTCAATCAACTCCTAACTTAATAGTGGTTGCTTGCAGCATTGTTGGGAGTAAAAAAGAATTTATAAAAATATAGATAACAATGCCTAAATTGGTTACTTTTAAAGCTTTTACCTGTAAACAAAGTAATGTAAAAAAATTCTAAGTAATGCATAAAGTTAAGTTTTATTATTATGTAATTAGTATAATAATGTAGGACAAAAATGCCATCGGTTGGAGAATTGGTAAAAGTGGCCAATATATATATATATATATATATATATATATATATATATATATATATATATATATATATATATATATATATATATATATATATATATATATATATGTATATATATATAACATAAAACATAAAACCGGTAATGTAAAACAGTTAAGTGTTTATATATATATATATATACATATATATATATATATATATATATATATATATATATATATATATATATATATATATATATATATATATATATATATATATATGTATGTATATATATATATATATATATGTATATATATATATATGTATGTATATATATATATATATATATATATATATATAATATATATATATATATATATATATATATATATATATATATAAATACTTTACTGTTTTACATTACCGGTTTTATGTTTTGGAGACTCAAGCTAATACTGCCAAATGTTTCAAATTTCACAGGATTCTAAAATTAAAAGAAGATAAATATGTAAATTATTAAAAAATGAACTAAATAATAAAAAAATTTGAGTTTTGCCACTGAAAGTGACAACATTTAAATTTTGATTTACTTTAAATAAAGATTTTTTTTATATTATATAGATATAAAACACTAATTGTTTAAATTGGTAAGAAAAAGATTTCAAGTCTTTTAAGCTCATATGGTTGACATTTTTAATTCAGGTTTAAAATCAATAGGCTGTTGTACTCTGAATATCCTGATATCACCTCATGAATGCTTATCATATTGTTTAGTTGTTTAGAAGTGATCAACATAAAAAATGGATGATAAAAACTTTGCAGGTTATATGCATCATAATGTTGATGTACATTGATGTTTGAGTATTATTTTCAACAAAAAAGTTATACAAAATGAATTGCAGGCGATTTATTTTCCAAATGGTTTTAGAACTGAACAATAATATTGACATAATTTTATTACAATGTATATCATTATTTGAGAATAGTAGCTTGTTAGAACAACTGCCTTTTTAAATCAACAAATAGTAATGGTGTAAAGGGTTTTTTATAAATTTATGTTATATATTAACGTTAGAAATATTTAATACAATACAAGAAAGATGTGCTGGCTTTGCCAAAATTTACTATTAGTACATCAAGTAGATTTCTGAAACAAAAAAGCAAAGATATTGATAAGACAGAAATAATAAAGGTAGCAAAAAATAGGACTATTCTGATGCGACTGGAAACAAGAACAACAGGCAAAACATCTAGTGAACTTTAAAAAAAAAAATCAATTAAAAATATAGCACAGCCACCTTATTATACAACATTTCAAAAGTTTCCATTAATGCAAGAACAAATTGAGTTTGCTTCAACAATGCGTCAAAAATTTTATTTTAAAAAATGAAAATAGAATTTTTATAAATCAAATTTTTTTACTTTTGAAATCAAACTTTTATTCATTTATGCTTAATGAGTTTCTTTGAGAAACAAAAAATTCATGGATTGCTGCTATAAAAATACTGCTCATTCATGGAAGCTTATAAAAAATAAATAAAAACAATGAAAGTCAGTGATAGAAAGCATGAATAAAATATCAAAATCAATAAACTTATTAAAAAATATCAAATTTTCAAATTAACAGACACAACACAATGTGGATATTATTGTGATATCCACATTGTGGATATTACAATGATATTGACATTTTTGACCATTTTGTTTGTGATATGTGATAGAAGATAAAAACATGAAAAACAGGCTTGGTCGGGAAGCGGGAGCGATTGCTCTCGATTGCTGACCACGTAAATAATATTTAGTTGCGAAAAGCTGGCCAGATTTTTAGTCGTTTTGAGAACATTTTAAAAAGCAAAAAAAAAAAAGCGACGAAGATTAATTGGACCGATGAGAGACAATTACAAAAAAAATAAAATTATGCGATGTTTTTTATATAAAGTAACAACTTACGATTGTTTAAAAGGGAAATAAATATTCTTTATTTAACTAAGTTTGCAAGTTTTAGTTTTACTTAATCTAAATTATTTTATAAATAAAAAAGTTAATTTTTTTAATACCTATTTTATGTTTCGCGTAGTTTGAAAAGTTTAACATATTTGAAGCGATTCTTCTTAGTAAGATAAACAAATGAAATAATTAACTCATTGAATTACTATAGGAATTAAATTATCAAGATAGAAATCAACTAAAAAGGTTAAAAATACTTAATGACCAGGAAGCGAAACTGCTTCACAATATCGCTGATGTGCTGATTAGTGAGTGGGCTTTTTAGTTTTAATAAGTATTTAAAGCAGCAAAAAGTATAACGAGTTTTAAGAATGGCAATTTAAGCGAAAATATTTAGAGTTAGTAAACCTATATCTAGAAACTTTTCTTTAAATCTAATTATTTGCTATATATATTTGTGTTTTGTCGTGACCTCAGGCGCGATGCTTGTTCATCCGCGAGTTACTTTGTATGCGTTGTTTGTGTTTAGTAACCAGAAACTTCTCATATGTTTGTTACATAATTAGTTTTATTAACTTTAACGATTATAACTTCATTGAAAACGCAATTATTTTTGTAAGTCTTTGTTTAAATCATGAAAATTGCTTTAAAAGATACATTATGATAAAAAACAAATACACAAATTTACATTTACATAAAGAATACAATCTCTTTTAAAATAAAAAATAATAATATACTAATAAAATCTATGATTTATAATAAACTTTTAAAATTTTGACAACTTAATATATATTTAAAACATTTATTTTTGTAAACAAATAATAAATATTTTTAAAACAATTTATGCTAGAAATCTCAAAACGTAACAAATCGTGAATTAAAACATTTCAACAGAATACTCTAGAACTTTATTTCGCTTAATCAGCGTATTTTTTGAACCAATAGAATTAGTTTGTTCGTTAATTTGGCGGGTTTTTAGTGTTCGCAAATATTCTTTTTATTCTTGCGCTCGAAGATGTTTTGAGAACATTCAAGTTTTTTATGTTTCCATGTATGTCCGTAAAACAAAAATTTTTTGTTTCGTACATAAACTTAAATGTTCTCAAAACGACTAAAAACCCTGGCCAGTTTTACGCAACTAAATATAATTTCCGTGGTCAGTATTCGAGAGCGATCGCTCCCGCTTCCCGACCAAGCCTGGAAAAAGGATATTTTGATAGATATTTAAAACTTCCATAGTCACATTTCGTTTAAAACTGACATGTTAAGAAATGTTAACTTATAAGTAAGAAAATGAACTTTCTTCTTTTTTAAATTGTTGTTGTTATTGGTTACCATTTATCTTGTTATTACAAAAACAAATTTTATACATAATCAAATATGATATAACCAGTTTTATATATTTCAGAGATCAGTACAGATGAAAGCTTGCTATACCAATTAAAGCATGTGCACAAACAATTAAAAACTATTATTGAATGTTATAATTTTATATAACTAAGTTTTTAAAAAAAGTTCTTAAGCTACCTGTGACATGCATGCAAAACAAGTCATTCTGATTGCAAATGAGCCTTTAAATGGATGATTGTTTCCTTTTTGACTTGGCAAACTTTTGCAGGCGCGATTTAAGATTCGTGGGTATGCATTTAAAGGAGCCCTATAAAAAAAGCATAATGAACCGTGTGATGAAATATTTTAATACCATTAAATATAAAAATAAAATAAAAAAATTAATTTAAAAAATACTTTAATTTTTTAACTTTGAGCAAAATGACTTGTAATAAAAAAATATATCTGTAACAATATAGGCATTTTTATTTTTTAAATACTGTTAAAACTTTAACACTGTTTTTTAACAACTTTAACATGGGGTGGGATGGTGGGATATGGTCTTCAGTATATTCATTAACTGATTCGGTATGGTGAAATGCCATGAAAGATCATTGGCTTTGTAAGTGAAAGGCAAAGAGTTCAAACTCATCATGCCACAAGAAGTACCTAACTCAACTTGCTTTTCTATCAAACGCACTTGCTTATCAATGTTTGAGTTATTTAATAATCCAAAGATTTATAAAATTATATATAAATATAACAATAAAATTATATATATATATATATATATATATATATATATATATATATATATATATATATATATATATATATATATATATATATATATATATATATATTAAGGTAGATCATAATTGCATTTTTTTGTTCAAATTAGTTTGGAGATCTAAATATCTAACATCTAAATATAATTAAAATTAAAAATTAAAATTATTTTTCCCTTCCATTGCTGCCGTCTAATAGAAAATAAGTAACTTTTCATATTACAATATATGATATATAAAAATCTCTCCTCTACAAAAAATGCAATAACTATGTTGTTTTCTGGTCAAACCTTTAAGATTGTTTGAAAACTCAAAATTTTATGCAGTAGCACGATTAGCACTAGAATAACATTTCTTATATATAAATATATAGATTATTCCAACTATTTTTTGAAGTAAAGTGTGAAATATACTTTCTAGATAAAAGTTTTGCTCTAATGTATCAGTCTCTTCACATTTCTCCAGATACAGCTGGGGCTGTTGTTGTAACCAATTGAATATTTCTTTCTACAATTTGAGAATGGCATGGAAAATCATCTAAAGTCAATTTTTGCATACTTTGTATTTTCAATGAAATCATAAATTAACTTTTTAAATTAACATAGGTGGCGTAGTCCATGTAATCAACTGTGTTAAAGTTTAGAAAAGGAATTTTAAATTTTCTTACTTCTGTAGAATTAAAAACTGCATCGCTTCGCAAATTTAGTTCTTCTAGCTGCTAATTCTCTTATTTCTTTTCGTTCATATATCAACATTGATAACAAAATATTTTTTAGGTAACCATAATATGCATTTCTTTGAATGCATTTATCAACTATAACTCAATCAATTTCAGAAAGGAAGCAAGAGAATTGAATTAAGTGGCACAAATGTTTTGTCCCTATGTAACAATGAGTCTCCAGTTTTATAAAGAACCACACTGGTGCATAAACTCAAAGAATGTAATCAGTAAGTATTAAAAGCTCGGTAAATGGAGGAGTGCTTGCATCATACAAACAAAGGATTCAATTTGCTGTTGTCAGCCATCAAGAATAAACCAACGAGCCAGACTTTTTTTCTAGGGTTCCTTTCACCTCACCTATTTCTATTGCCTTGCATATTTTATAAAAATATTGTTGATCTTTGCTAATACTATTTCTTACAATCTTTGCTAATACTATTTTTCACAATCTCATGTAGAACGTTCACACCAGCATTTACGCTAGCTCTATCAGCACTAATAGCTAACACATTATCAAGTGATATTTTGTTGTCATTAAAAGTCTAAAATAGCTTTCCTAATATTTGTTGATGACACACTCGATGGAGAAACATAACCAAGAAAAATGGAATGAGGTCCTTTAACTAATGTGATATGTTCCTTAGTGATTATGTCTACTTGTTAATTAATGCTAGTTGTTAATGCACAAAGTGTTTTATCTTTTCTCCCATCAAACAAAGTTGATTTTGGGCCTACTGAACACAAGCTAACTTTGCTTTGTGTGATAATGTAGTTCTAAGCAATTGTCTTTGACGCCTTAACTTGGTTCATTCTATTTTTTTGTCATGTTTTTTTTATAATTTCATAATCTGAAAGTGTTGCAGTAGCAATTACAGCTCTAGCAACATCAGATACACCATATCTGTCATATTCTCTGGCAACTGTTGGAAACTTTATCATACTTCTGTCAGATTCACTAGCTAATTCACAGAAACCTGACAACTGATAGTCATCAACATTGCTCTGAGTGTCATTAAATAACTCCTCCCCACCAGAATTAATTTCTATATCTATATCAGATGTGATACTAACTGATGCTTCCAAACTGCTTTTACTAGACGAAAAAAAATTATTGCATTTCTGTCTCTTTCTGCTTCTTACAAATGTTATGGTTAATATAAAAGTTTTATCCTTATCTAAAGGACCAATAACCATATTTCTTTAAATTCTTTGATCCATTAAAAAATTTCAAGCTCAAGTAGTGGCACTTAATATTTTTGGGCATGTGCAATTACTTAAATTAAGACAATGACATACTGCAATGTCAAACAAAATTAAACTTTTCATCTTAGCAATTGTTACTGCTGAAAGTCTTTGATTCACCTTTTTTTTTGTGGATACTATTCTAAATTTGGTTAGTATGTTACTTTTGTTATATCATCCAATGGTTACAGTTTATCGCAATTTAAAAAATAAATTTAAAACAAAAATTAATAAGTAATAACAATAAAAAAAGCCTAAGAAAGCACAAATATGGTAAATTAAGGTCTTTTAGCAACAAACGAAAATGTTAGGTTTTTTTTTCTTATTTAAATTATATCTTTCACGAGCAACAATTTATACTAATTTAAGTTTAATTTTATAACCAAATTATTAAGTCATTAAATAATGATAAAAAATATAAAAATATACAAATATGGTGATTTAAGGCCTATGGCGGCAAAGGAAGACACTAAAATACTTTTTTCCAAATTAAAGTCAAAATACTTTTTTCCAAATTACATCATATTAATCAGGAGCAACAATTTATCATAATCCAAAGTCAAATTTTTTTTAATGATTTACTTTAACATCAGTCTTTCTCAGGGAAACATTGCACGTCTTTATATGACAAGGCAAATTAGAATTTACCGTGACAACTTGACAGCGACTTTTGACATATTTTCAAAATTTTAATATGCGCAACTAAACTCACTTAAACTAATCAAAAAAAAAACTTTAAAAAAGAAAAAAAAATCTAAACAAAAATGCAAATAAAAACAATACTTAACTAAAGTACAAATACACAATATATATATACTAGCAGTAAGCAACCCGTAATACGCGTTGTTAGTAAATAAAATTAAAAAAAAAAAACCACGTATAGAAAACTACTACTTTAAAATAGAAAAGCCTAGAAAATGACGTAACTATTCATATTATCAGAGATATATATATATATATATATATATATATATATATATATATATACATGCATATATATGCATATATATGCATATATATATATGCATATATATATATATATATACATATATATATGCATATACATATATATATGTATATATATACATATATATATATATATATGTGTGTGCAATAATATATATATATATATAAATATATATATATAAATATATATATATATATATATATATATATATATATATATATATATATATATATATACATATATATATATATATATATATATATATATATATATATATATATATATATATATATATATATATATATAAGTATATATATAAGTATATATATATGTATATATATATATATATATATATATATATATATATATATATATATATATATATATATATATATATATATATATATATATATATATTTATATATATAACGGTTTTGAAATACAAGATTTGAAAAATAATCCGATTATTATTTGGAAAACGCGTGTACTAAATTATCAATTAATTATTAAAATTTTGAAAAAGTGTTCAAATTAGGCTTATTGTTTACAATAAGTTCTTAAATTCCTTTCGCTAACGAAAATAACATAAGACACGACATCTAAGAATTTTTTTTTTCACTTATCTAAATTACTTTTATTTTATTGGTGGCAAAAATCATTTTTTCATAAATGATTGAAGCTCTTATTACACTTTATTAGTTTAATAAAGTCTATAATAATAATTATATTTAATATATTATTTTAATAATTATTTTTTTTTTAATTTTATTTTAATTCACCTCCTCAAGGCCGAGAAGGCCACTACAGACGAGGAGGCTACTTATTTGTGGCTATAACCCTCTCTCAACTCTATAACTCCGAAACACGAACCTTGATGAACAAGGCCGCTGCGCGGAGAAACGAGTTGAGCGCGTTACTACCAGGGACGTGGTGAGGATCGAACTCCGAACCACTCGTTTATGAAGCGAGCGCTCTACCACTACACCACTACCGCATTATATATACCGCAATATAATAATATATAATAATTGCATTAAAAACAAAAAACATTGTCTTTTAACTTTTTATTTGTTTACTTGTAAGTTTTGCCGCAAACTGAATAAATGAGGAACTTCAAATTTTAAATTATTCAGTAGAGTGTTGGTCTCAAAAAAGAGCTAAATAGATCGAGGAATTAATTTCCATGTTAATTTTGAGTACAAAATCTTTGCGCGAATTATTAAAATTACAATTTGCTAATTTTATTTACTCTATTTAAATTAAAATTTGCAGTTTTTAAAATGATTTTAATGAGCAAAATGTGCAACCATTTTTTTTCTTTTAACTTTGAATATTAAAGTTCTCAATTGATTTTTATATGATATTGTGGTATGTTACTAAGAACATTTTCTTTTCTAAAATGATTTTTTTTTTATTCAATCTTTTCATTTATTTTCTCGTAGCTTTTCCCGCCATTAGTTACAAATGAATTATTTTTAAAAAAATTTAAAAATATTGTTATGCGATTGCATTTTTTTATTTCTTCTCTTGAATTTTAAAAAAATTATCAAACATCAACCTATTAAAATGGAGGCAAATCAACTCATTAAAAAGAGACAAATAACGATTTCATTTTGACAGTACCTGAATCCAGTTTAAAAAAGGAATACTTATTCGTTAATTATTAAATATTAAGTTACTTTTATTTTTAAAAAGTTCAGTCATGAAGAACTATTACAAAGATTAAAATGAAAACAAAGTAAATAACAAATATGTTGACTGCCCAAATAAAAACAGTTGACCGTCAATTCCAAGGGTTAGCTGGTCAAATTGACCGCTTGCCTTCGATTTCTTATTTTACACGCTGTATAAAAGCATTTAAGATCAAATTTATTTAAATGTATCAGGATTCTAAAACATTTAACTTTTTTTTTAATAAAATTTTGTTTATCTTTACAAATTTATTAACTTAAACTATTCTTATGTTAAAACTCGTTATAGAGACTTTCATTGTCATAAAATGTTATCATTTATAAAAACAAAACCAATTTTTTATTTTTTAACGTTTATTGAAAAAAATGTACACTTAAACAATTTTTATATTATAAATTAGAAAATTTATACAACTGTCAATTATACTTTAAAAAAAGACCATTATCAGTAAATTGTTACTTAATTTAAAAGTGTTTCACTGATATAAAAACATTTGTTCAAAGTTTTGATGTAATTTTATTTCACTTAAGGTATAATGAAGAATATTTAAGCAGCCATGGCGCAGTGGTAGCGCACTTGCCTCAGAAACGTAAGATCTGTGGTTCAAACCCACCTCTGGGCAAGTTTTGCGACATCTTTTAGGAAGGAGGGGTGAACTTCCTATTAAATGCTCTTCCGCGGTGCTCTGTGATAAGACCGTAAGGACTTCTTGGAGCACCTAAATCAACATAAAAAAAAAAAAAAAAATTTAACTTAGCATGTTTTTAAAATGTTTTTTGAAAAAGCTGTCGCCAAATCGTCAAAGCAAAATATAAAATGCCTAGTCATATAAAGAGTAGCGATCTCACGTCTTCCTGTGATACTCTGTAATATATATACAGTAGTGGTGGAGCGCTTGCTTCATAAGCAAGAGGTTCCGAGTTTGATTCCCATCACATCCCTGGTAGTACCACACTCAACTTGTTTCTTTGGGCAGTGGCCTTGTTTGTCAAGGTTCGTGTTTTAAAGTTATAGATTTGAGAAAGGGTCATAATCACAAATAAGTAGCCTCCTTGTCTGTAGTGGCCTTCTCAGCCTTGAGGAGGTGAATTAATAATAGGGCTGTACCGGATTTACTTTTTTCAAATCCGGCCGGAGCCGGATTTGCCGGATTTCTACTGACAGATCCGGCTGGAATCGGAGCTTGAGCCGGATTTCAAAACAAAACTACAGGAGCCAAAATCCTGTACATCCCTAATTGGTGTTGAGCATGGTCAACAATGTGGACTATTCAGAATACCAAGTGACAGCTGTTTTCTGTTAAACTTCATTGTTGTTATTTAAAAAGTTTTATAGCAATTTCTATATATAAAATAATAGAAATTCTAAAGAAATTCTATCGGCCATATATTTTAAAAGTTTATAGTAATTCTATTGAAATTTTTTTTCGGGATTTTGTCACTCCGCCACTGTAGTGGATTATTCAGGCTTGGTCGGGAAGCGGGAGCGATCGCTCTCGATTGCTGACCACGTAAATAGTATTTAGTTGCGAAAAGCTGGCCAGATTTTTTAGTCGTTTTGAGAACATTTTAACAAGCAAAAAAAAAAAAAAACGCTAAAGTTTAATTGGACCGATTAGAGACAATTACAAAAAATTTTTTATAAAATTAAGCGATGTTTTTTATGTAAAGTAACATCTTACGATTGTTTAAAAAGGAAACAAATATTCTTTATTAAACAAAGTTTGCAAGTTTTAGTTTTATTTAAGCTAAATAAAAATAAAAAATTAATAAAAATAAAAATAAAAAAGCTAATTTTTATAAAATTTTATGTTTCGCGTAGTTTGAAAAGTTTAACATATTTGAAGCAATTCTTCTTAGTAAGATAAACAAATGAATAAATTAAATCATTGAATTACTATAGACATTAAATTAACAAGATAGAAACCAACTAAAAAGGTCAAAAATACTTAATGACCAGGAAGCGAAACTGTTTCACAATATCGCTGATGATCTTTCGTGAGTGGGCTTTTTAATTGGTAATTAAAGCAGAAAAAAGTGTAACGAGTTTTTAAGAATGGCAAATGAAGCGAAAATAATTAGAGTTAGTAAACCAATATCTAGAAATCTTTCTTTATATCTAATTATTTGCTATATATATTTGTGTTCTGTTGTGACCTCAGGCGCGGTGCTTGTTCATCCGCGAGTTACTTTGTATGCGTTGTTTGTGTTTAGTAACCAGAGACTTTTTATATGTGTTACATGATTAGTTTTATTAACTTTAACGATTATAACTTTATTGAAAACGCAATTATTTTTGTAAGTCTTTGTTTAAATCATAAAAATTGCTTTAAAAGATACATTACGATAAAAAACAGATCAACAAATTTACATTTACATAAAGAATACATACTTTTTAAATAAAAAAAAAGAATGTACTAATAAAATCTATAATTTATAATAAACTTTTAAAATTTTAATTAATGTATATTTAAAACATTTATTTTTGTAAACAAATAATATATATTCTTAAAACGATTTATGCTAGAAATCTGAAAACGTAACAAATCGTAAATAATATAATTTCTAAAACATTTCAACAAGATGCTCCAAAATTTTATTTCGCTTAGTCAGCGTATTTTTTGAACCAATAGAATTAGTTTGTTCCTTAATTTAACAGGATTTTAGTGTTCGCGAATTTTCTTTTTATTCTTTCGCACCAAGATGTTTTGAGAACATTTAAGTTTTTTGTTTTATGGACATACATGTTTCCATGTATGTCCGTAAAACAAAAATCTTTTGTTTCGTGAATAAACTTAAATGTTTTCAAAACGGCTAAAAAACCTGGCTAGTTTTTCGCAACTAAATATAATTTCCGTGGTCAGTATTCGAGAGCGATCGCTCCCGCTTCCCGACCATGCCTGATTATTGTGTCTATTTAATTCTGGTTCTTTCGGATATTTCCTTAGCTGAGTTTCAATGCCTTTTAGTAATTGTTGTTTATGTGCCCTGCCACCAGCGGACGTAGACTGAATAATTTTATCAATAAATTGCCAGAGTAATGATGATGATGATGTAAAAAAAATATTAAGCCAGCTTATTTTGGTGGATTTTCTTCAATTTTGTCAATCTTCTGTTCAGCATGCTCAGATTGACTTCAATCTTGTTTTTTCATCTGTCAGTGTTGCCTGTAATGAGGAGAATTTAGTTTTAAATTGTGAGTCAACCAGCCTCGTCAGTATATAAAGAGGTTTCTCTTTTCAATGCTTGTAAAACGCTCATCCAATCACTTGATTAGGGT